>CM067372.1:112436363-113036363 GCA_034401795.1 Chaetoderma sp. LZ-2023a
GTAACGTAAACATTATCTATTTAATCACATACGGCCTGATTGTCAATCTGACGTTACCTGCTGATTCCCAGAGTATGGCGGGTGATGATCAGAACACACTGGTAGCGCGGAGCAATCAAAGTACTAGAAAAATGTTCTCACGTAAACTTGAGTTTAATACTTTAGTGAACAAACAATAACTTTCTTAAGTTATGGAAACCTAGAGCAACACAGCTCACAAATAGCAAGCTGCATGTATTGGCTTGTACAGATCAGATTATTCGGACTATTCCGAAGCCAATTTGTACCAACTGACTTAATAAGTTATGCCAGTTTCAATTCTATGGGCGTCCCGGAAGCTAGTGGCTTACTATAACATTTGAAGATTAAGTCCTGTGGCTATTTTCTAATGCGATACTTATCGCTCTTCCTTAGATACATGGGCACAGACAGTGGGCATACTGCATCACCCTTGGAACACAAAGACAATAAATGACGAGAAATAGTAGGCTACCTACGTATTCGTGGATAACTTTGTTTCTACTGGTCAGATTTTGTATCAAAGGCCATTTAAAAAGGCATTGCATATTAATACACTATTGGGCGTGCTACATTTTGAAAAAAGTAATTGAACACACACAGAAAGTGCATCAGATTTCAGATTTCCATATATGAAAAAAGCTACGTCATCAGTGTCCTTAAATTGTTTTAAACATTATTTGCGTAGGTGTATATCATCCTACCGTCAACTCATGATGTACATGGCACACATCTGGCGATCATATGCTATCCCATATATAGTGTCACGGGAGATGATTGTTTCAGCAGTTAGTGCACTTGCTTGAGAGATGGTGACCCACTTTTTAATACGCTTGGTATTACGATGGTCAGTCCGTTATCTCCATTGGTATACTTGATACCGTTTCACTGTTAACTATGTTTAAATTAATGAATGGATCCGATCTGTCGCTCAAATATCTGACGTTTTAATCAGATACGTCACTATTTAGCTGATGCCACAATCATAATGACGTATTGAGCTCCACCATGAACATCGCAATGTCCGTCAAGTGTACGAATTCTATATCTTTGAGAGGTTTGCAATTTAATTTACATTCTGTTGAATATTTTGAAACTAATTTTCCTCCGTCTTACCACTGGAAAAACGCATTGGCACACGATTTGAACTAAAAATGTCTGTCTTTTCCTATGAATTTATCCTATGAAAACCATGTTTGAAGTTACTTAGAGTGAGCCGCCTTGTGATTAGTCCATTGGTATGCCTATAGTGCATCGATTTTGGTGACCATAAGCTAAAGGTCGAGGTGACGGTCATCAAATTAACAAATATACCCCGCATGACATCTTAAGTTCAACTGGAGTGATCGTGGCCAAACTTGGTTGGAGCATTGCGGTTACAGAGAACTGTTTTGATTTTGTGGTCAAAAGATAAAAGGTCATGGTCAAGTAAAACGGAAGGAGGACAAGACGCAGAATTTCTAACATGCTTGTTCATTGACTTTAGTGGATTTATAGTTCTTTAAAGTAGTACATTTTTAAGCCTTTGTAGCCGATCGCTCGGCCGGGAAGGGGGATGAAGAACGTGTGACATCGTCAATCTGTTTAGCGGAGCGATGCTTTGGCAGTCCCATTGTTGTCACGTCATGATTGTTAAACTGCACTATATCATCTGACGATGTCATCGTGGCCTTTACAGACAGTGAATGGGGGACAGTAGGGAGATCAATTCACGCTGCATCAAAGAAGGCCTCCTCAAGTCAGCGCGTCCGAGGAGAGGTACAGTGTGCGAACCTGAGAGGGTAGTTTTGGGCATATATTACAGAGAAGACGGGTGGTTGCTGTGCTACATGGAGTCATATCAGCCATGAGAGAGAAAGAGATGAGGCTGATACAGTTTGTTTAATGATGTAGTCGTTGTTAATGCTTATATGTGGTCCTTCTGTGTTGCAGAGTGGTAGAAGACCCTAACGGTGCAGTGCCCACGCAGACTGTATGTGCCTGTATTACGGTTTGGGTCTAGCCTGGGTGTATGTATTTATGCTCAAATGGACCTAGGGCTATCCTCGCCATTTAATTAATGTTAGTAGTCATTAGAACGAGACCTCCTCTCACTTCCGAAGAAATGTGTGGGCGGCCTTACACTGGCAGTGGCGCAAAAGACTCTGGATGCAGCGAGAGGCAGTACAAGTATATTCCGCTATGTCATATTTTTTAGTTTTGTATTTTTTTTGCTATATTCTTGGAACCAACAATTTTTAGTAAATATAGATACTAAATAACATAACTAGGGTTGGTTCCATTTTTTTAAATGGGGTTTAGGTACCTTTTCTAGTTGTTCAACATCGCCACTATTTAGTCATTAAATTCTTAACATTTTCGCGATCTGCAATGTGCAAGAAACAAATGAGGGACCCTACCAATTTCTGTGGACATCAAATAAAGCTACATGTATGTCCTAATTAGCATTATGTTGATATATGCTCACACGGTCAAACCTGTCTTAAAGACCACCCTAGGAACCAGATAGGTGGACTTTATAGACAGGTGCACTTTCTTTAGATAGTCAAATATATTGTTTCATCAAACCTGCGCTAGTTACCAACTGTTTTAAGAGACCATCTTTTGTAAGAGACTAATTTCTTTGTTGATCAAATCCAATAAAACAATACAGTTGAACCTGTAAATAAGAGACCACCTGCCTATGAAATCACTTTATCACAGCAAGGGGTGGTCTCTTAATACAGGTGTCACTGGATAGGCTTTGGTACTGTCATTGAGTGCAAAAGTCAGTTTGAATAATACAGTCTTAAACTTAAACTTAAAGGAAAATTAACATTATGAATAGTTTAAACTCGGACAGTGTCAAGAACAAGTTGCTATTACACAACAGCAGGATCAGTGTTGGTTACTTGCACGTTATTGTCAACGTTATAATGCACTAGCTAATGATAGATCTGTAGACTCGCCATCTGTGTCTTCGCATAAGCAAGATCTTGTCGAGGATCAACCATCACAATCTAGCACAGATGAACAAAAACACAAGTTACCTGTCTGGACTGCATATAACTCTTTAGTGTGCACATCTTACATATCATACAAAAGCGAACTTGATCGGGATCATTCATTGCCAGTTATTAATGCGCATGCACCTATGTGGAGTACACTAGTTACAGTTTTGGAAATTACATGTCCAAATAATCCAGGCAAAGTCATTGTCACATATGATATGGATCTATATAAAATAGCACGTAAGGTAGAGTACCTGGATGATCAGTTTAAAGGAAAGTAGATGCTGTGTCCTGGTATATTTCACACAGTATTATGTGCACTTAGATACTTAGGTAAAATGGTTGAACAGAGCGGGCTTGATTGAAGCCTGGAGCAGAGAACTTTACAGTTCTGTAACTGTTAGTCAAATTATAAATGGCAGTCACCATAATCGTGCAATAGATGCACGCATGATCACTTTGAAAGTGTTTTTACCTATGTTTTGGAGAACAAGATCTGCTGTACGTGATGCACTACAAATAAGCATTGAGAAACTCGCAACAGCAAACCATCTTGGCTTAGTTGTAAGAGAAGCCCACAATGACGTAATCATTCTGTTTGAACAGTCAGATTGCCAAATAAATATTTCGGATGTGGTATCCACATATGTGTTCACAAAATCAATTCCACACTAATGAATGCAGATGGTTGTTTAATCTAGTGTACAAACAAGAGTGAACTTATCCATGTGCTTCAAAGTTTAGCTGATCAGCCACAGTTATATGAAATTAGTACCACAGACACATACCTGATCATTGACGGTATGGCATTAGTTCACAAGATCATGTCAGTCAAGCAGTTCAAGACATGTATGACCCTAGGTGAAGCATTTGCCTCAATCGTTGATGCCAAGTGTAAGAAGTATGCAGGTGGTCGTGTAATCTTTGATAATTATGATAAACAAATATGTCAAAAAGATGACATTAGAGGGCATGTTACTGGTCTGCGTTCCGTCACTAAAGGCGTCCATGTTGTTGACACAACACCCATCACAGATACCTGAAACTTCCTAGAGAGCAAGGAGACAAACGATTCACTAACACACTTCGTTGCTGATAAATTGATTACATTGTGTAGGACACCTATAATAACAGCAGCACGCTTGCGAGTTCACAGCAACACATTTCCCTTACCTACACTAGGGGAAAGCGCACATGAAGAGGCAGATTCCCTTATGTTACTACATGCGTATGATGTTTGTAAAGCTAAATCAGGTAATAAGGTACACATTCCGACACAAGACACTGACGTAATGGTGCTTGCTTTACGTAGACTTCCAGACCTCGACCCTCATGCAACCTTGATCATGGGCACAGGAGAGCACCGGAGACAAGTGGTACTACAGCCAACCTACAATGTTCTTGGCCAAAACAATGTATCTGCATTGCCTGGGTGTCACAGTCTCACGGGGTGTGACACAACATGTCAAATATATGGTAACGGCAAAATGACCGTTTAAGGTCTTTCAAACAGCTAGCCCCTCTAGTTATTATTATTGTAGGTTGTGAGACATTTCTGTGCCAACTAATGAGTACAAGAGATAGTTCTGCATCAACTCCAGGGAAGCTGAGGTGGGAAAAATTCAAGAAATTGTCTGCAGACCAGGGAATAGATAAGCTACAACCGACTGCTGGTGCATGGCACCAACACATCCTGCGAGCACATCTAGAAGCCTTTATCTGGTCTCATGATCGTGTGCTATTACCTACAATAACAGATCCAGAGAAATTAGGAAGGTCACGTGAAATAGATGGAACACTTGTTCCCATATTATCTAGAGTAAAACTGGTACCTGAAGCAGTAGTTACGTTAATCAAGTGTGGGTGTGCTGTGAGCAAATGTTGCACTTGTAAGCAAAACAACTTGCTATGTACAGAACTGTGTAAGTTTGGGGCTGATGAAGATTGTTGTAATACGATTCAATCATGAGAAACTGATGAAGATTTAGATTATGGCTAAAACTGACCAAATATGAATGTGAGTATGGAAGCATTATCATAATCAAAAATAATTAGTTACTGTTTAGAGTGAAAGGGTTATTATTTTAGCACCGTGACGGATGCATGACTTGGAATGTTTTTCTGTTACTTTACATGAAGCAAATGCCGAATAGCATTATATACTCCCAGTGATGCCAATATGCAATGCCCTAAGAATATGAGGCCGATACTTTGTGATTCATTAAGCATTTGGAAGTTACTTGCATCACAAATTAACCATCATTTTACTATATTCCTGTCAATATTCTCATTATTATAATCATAGGCAGAGCATCCTGTTAACATATTGGAGCAAAATATGTGCCACTGTAAAATGCTATGACGTGTATGTAGACAACAACAACATATGTTAAACATTACCCTATAGGATCAAAACTAAATGAGGTTTGGAGTATATCTGAAGTATATCAACGTCGAATGTCAAAGCAATATAAAATGTTTGTAAATAGTGGTCATCTTGAAATCTAAGATGCCCACTATATTGATAATGCAATTTCCCAGTTCCGTCACCCCGAAAATGTGGGTGTAGACACCAAAATTAAGTTTATATGTGGTTTGAGACAGACGATATTGACAGAAATGTGGTAAAATGGTGGCCATCTTGAAATTCAAGATAGTTACTAGATTGATAATGTAATTTTAATATTACACCACCCCGAGAATGTGGGTGTAGACACTAAAATTAAGTTTCTATGTGCTCTGGAACAGAAGATATTAACAGAAATATGATAAAATGGTGGCCATCTTGAATTTCAAGATGGCTGCCATAATAATAAATTTAAAAAATGGAATCAACCCCAGATTTGTTCTCTGATACATAAAGAATATAAAAAGTCCAACATAAAAGAATATAGCAAAGAAAATTGCAAAACTACATAAGGGCATACACTATACCGCTCCCTCAGAGCACTGATACAACATAAGAAGCGGCGAAGCAAGAAAAAGGTTGAAAGAAAAAATAGTTGGAGCAAACAGGCAACTCACAAATACAGCGCATGGCAATGCGATGATCAAATCCAATGGTTGAAAATATATAACGTTGTGTCGTTGTCGTAAGGTTTGTGAGGCGCTGGTCTGCGAGTTGATTGCCTCTGTGTCCCTAGGAATCTAAGCGGATATGCAGATGTAACTGCTATCCAGAGCAGCACAGGTTCCTAACTTATAATTACATAACTATAGATACCACAAACTGCAGGGTTCCCACCCACCTTTGGGCAAAATATAGCGATAAATATCAGGATAAAACTGAAATAATAGGGCAAATATATGGCAAATAGTAGTTATAAAATGAGAGTTTCGGGCCACCCCACCTGCTGGCCTTGCGGGGGGGGGGGGCATCCCTTATAGCCTATAGACACCACCTCGGCGCCATGATGGCGGCATTCTTCAGATTCTGAATATCCATTTAGAGGTAGGCCCAATAGGGTATATGAAGGTACCAAATATGGACGTTGATGAAGTAGTACAAAATTTGGCGAAATTGTTAGAACAGGGGAAGATTAGCCGTACCACATATGCAGCAAACATGGCAGCTCTCCTTCCTGAGAAGCCAACCACGGCTCCACGCAAGTCACCAGCCATACCAGAGTAGCCAGTTCCGGCTCCAGACAAATCACCAACCACTCCCGAGAAGCCCACCCCAGCTCCATGCAAGTCACCAGCCATTCCTGAGAACCCACCAAAGGGGGCCCCATGCACATGCCAGTTATCTTGAAGGAATTTACCAGAAGTTATTCCAAAAAGACCTACTTCCAGACTTTGTTGCAATGCCCTATGCCATCCAGAACTATCTGTGGGTGGGTACTTCGCGGGCATGGGGGAAAAATCCAGCAGCTTTCCTAGATAAGAACCAGGACAGGATCGAGAGGAAGTTGGTGAAAGAGGTCCTCGGCCTGACTGAGGTGAAGTTCTGTCTCGCTCTCAAGATCACTCTCCACAAGAAGAAGAGTGATGGAACTGAGGTCACCACAGATCCCAGATTCTGATCTAAGCAGCATGCCATCCTGAAGGCAAGCGATATTAGCGAGGCTGTGAAGGAGGCCAAAGCCAAGGTGCTACAAGGCCTTGAGAACTACACTCGTGAGGGTTCTAGCTGGGCAGTAGACCAGGCAATAGAGCTTCTCCATCAGCACCTGCCAGTTATGTGTCTTGGTGATTGGGCCACTGTACCACTAGTCATTTACTGTCAACCACCTCAGCCGTGGAGTCAGACAATAGAAGTATGTAGTGATTACACAGATGTTCTGCCAGCAGGGCACACAGTAAAATTTTTTACTGTGTCCTGAAGGGGTGATGATCAGCACCACCTGCCCAGCATTGGCCAGTCTACTGCTGTATGGTATGGACATGTTCCTGGAAGATGGCCAGCACCTGTTTGGCCATAGCCTCGTCTATATCTGGGAGTTTACATGGAAGCACTTCTTGTATGAGCTCTATTGCCTGCATGGCTGGCAGCATTGTACCACTGGCCGAGACAAAGGATGTGACGGAGGTGTCGAGCATCAAATCCCAACAACAGCTGAGAAGTTAATGCAGAGGGCCTGTGTCAGTAGCAGTGTCCAGAACATCGAGTATCCATATGATGCAAGCACGGTTGGCCATGTCTATTAAGAGGTCTTAAACGTCAGGCCAAAGAACCTAGCCTTCTTAACCTTGGCTAGTTCGAGGTTGGAGGAAGAGCCAGTTTTGCCATCGACAGGGATATGGCTCAGGCCGATGGTGCCCGCCTTGAGATTCTCTCCATCCTGTTGGAATGAGCTCTACGGTTTGAGCAGGTCCTTAACGAGGTCCTGTGAATAGGACTCAGCCATCACCATGATGGCACCAGCCTCGTCAACTCCGAGCATGCCATGCATCACCGCCCTGTCCATGATGCTCATCCCCTTGTACACATTCTTGGCCTTGTTGATGGTCGATTGTCCTAGCATGTCAGTGCTTCCGACAAGGTCTCTGGCCAGTATGGTACCTCGGATCTCCCGTTGTTCTCCCTTCTCATCGAAATCTAGGAAGGAGAGGGGGGGGGCAACAGTCTCATCTGAACCGAGGCGTGTCTCGCCCAACTGTGCCACGTCTCCGAGTTATTTGCTTTCTAGGTCTGTGAGTGTCAGTGTCATTGTGGTGAGAGGTATATAGTGCTTTGTATAGCATATTAAACCTAGACATAGGCCATGATAATCTCATTCAGGGCACTCGTTGCTAACCCCAGAGCTGCGGCTTCCATTAGTGGAATGCGCTCACCCATGAGCTTGGCAGCAGCACTGATGGTGATCTTTGGGATGGGGTGCATTATTCCCAGACAGTGCCCGACAATCCCACTTGTCACTGTGGCAAGGACGCCTGCGCCGGTGGCTGGTAGTAATTCACTCCCGCCCATCATCTTCACCATAGCAATGTTCGCCACTATGTTACTGGCGACATGAATAGCCAGGGGCGTAGCCTGTGTCAGTAGCATCTAGGTTCTTGCTTTTGAGCAGCTTCTCCACCTTCTGAAGGCTCATCTGGCTCTCTGGGAGTTGCTTTACAATCTGTACCATTGATGTCATTGTTTAAGCATTTATACAATGCGGTTAAACGTGTATGTTCTACCTCGAGAGAGAGCTAAGCAGATCAACCTAGGCGGCATCTGTTAGCTGATTAGATTGGTAGTCTGGAACATACATACAGTTCTGTGCTATACATACCGGCTTAAACCATGGACCAGTTAGTACTATGTACTAAGTACTATGACGTCTTCTGCACCGAATTGAAGGGCTATAAGAAGAAGCCACCAGATGAGTTGAGCGAGCTCTCTAGCGCTGAGTTAACAGAGAAGCTGAAAGTCGTGAAGCTCTGCCTAGAATTTGGTACAGGGCTGATCTGTTTCGTCGAATACCCCATCATGGGTGGCAGTATCGTTGAACTGATCCTGCATACTAAGGGACTCTACAAGGACCATAAGTATCTCGCGGATGTCTTTCAGTTGCAACAGGCATCCATGGCATCCCCTGGCTTGAATAAGGCTCTGCGCTACTACAAGCTGGAAAAAGGCTGTACTGCTGAACCATCCAGCCCTTGGCTGTGTATGCTGGCGGCGTGTATAGTGGCAGTCGGGAAGACTTAGTTAGTTCAGGCAATCTCGATAGTAGTTGCCACACCGGAGAGTCAGGATGATCTTCTAGATGATCTACTAGCAGTGGAGAAGACTGGTGACAAGCACAGCAATAGCCAGACCTGGCGCCACTCATATGGCTATCATCCCGAGTGTGCTAGCACTGTTGGGCAGAGTGGTGGATGCTAGCGTGGGCCACTGTTTGTTGCTGATGGAATCAGAATGAAGGTAGCACTGGCTTGTGGAGACGATGGAGATGCTTGTGGGGACTGTGTCATGGGTGTCGGGATGAAATGCGTAGGTGAGTTGATGTCAGTGTCAAACCAAAATTGGACATCATGGGAATTCCCCTCGGCTATCATATTGTTATAGGCCATAACCACCAGTTTCTCGATATTCACGATCAGTTTGCTCGGAATAAGCCGTAGGTGTGGCGATATGGCAACGTCCAGCTGGCAGTGGGCCTTCTGTAAGGCTTGCTGGAACTTGGCAATGATGCTTCTAGGGTCTACAATGATTATCATATCCTCGACGAGACTGCTGAACATGGCTTGCACCTTTTTGCCGCTCACCCCATCTATAGAGTGGCGCAGCTTGGTCTGGGCTGTCAGGAGACAATAACATAATGCTTCTGAGGACTGGTTGATTCGAACGGTCCCCGCTGGTATAAGCCCTTGGGTTGTGTGTGTGGGACAAACTATTTCCAGGCATCTGGGTGGTGTTGTTTGATGCTGGTGATGTGCATATTTTGCACCAGTGGCTCCAGGCTCTGAGTCTGGATTGAATGAGAATGTCGCTTGCTGTCTTCCGACGGCTGGTTTTTCTGGGTGTTTGATAGGGGAAGCCTGAGTAGTCTCGTCTCGGGTCACCATGCATAACACCTAGACCGGTGTCTGATAGTGTCGATCTGCTGTAATCGCCAGCCATGGACTGTACCACCCTCATCAGGCGCCAAGGTGGGATATAGTTTGGGCTGCTTTCACCACTCCGATTTAGCCATGGTATACCTAGGTCTTAAGTTTGTACCATCTCGCCATCCCCAGTAGGATCTGCCAATGAGTCATCGTGGGATTCATCTCTGCTAAACTAGCGAAGTGTGTAAGCTTGTTGGTGTGGATACATACCTCTCTCAAATACCCATCAACCAGCATAATGTCAGGGGCCAGTAGCTTGCGCAGCCATGACATTTGGAACTTCACCTTGTTTCCATTGTAGTACACCCGTCGTCGGCTGGCTTTCTCATATGTATACTCCTGCACCCTCTCCTCTTCCCATTGTATGCCTTCTATAGACTCATCACACTCGTCATCCAAAAAAACCATACAAGTTTGGCCCTACTGTGGCCCCCTTTTGCCGGATGAGCCCCTCATATTCTTGAACCATGTTGTAGTCCCTTCGTCTCCTTGTCTCTCTGGTGACCTGTTCATACAAGCTCACCCACTCCAGTCGCTCACCTTCTTGTCGATAAAACTGTTAATCTGCGAGCCCCTGCTCCTTTATCTGTGTGTGGGTTATGAAGGGGTGGTCCTCTATCAGCGTATCCAGCCTCTCAGCAATGTCCAGATATTTATGTGCCACTCTGGTATTCCGTTCATACGAGTTCAACCGCTGCCATCCGTTGATCTGATCTAGCACATCGGTGAGGGAGCCGTTCTCTATCTGTTTAGCCTGCATCGTGTCATGTAGAAAGGTCAATGAGTAACAGCAATGTAAACTCTAATTGGGCATCCGACAGACCATCCACACTGGCATATAGATTAATGGTAGAGCTGTCAAACAGGTGATTTGCATGGGTATTGAGGCTGATCGCTTTCCACAGTTTGATGGTGGCTCCTGGCAGATATTCTATCACATCTTACCCTACTTCAGTCAGTGAGCTGTGGTAGGTACTGCCCAGTGGGGGATGCAACACATCAGCATGCCCATATTTACTGACTCTACCGGTCTAGCTGTTCTCGTGGATGTGTACAACGTTGATGCTGCCAAGGTTAAGGAAAGCAATGGCAAGTCGTTTGTCCTACAGTATGGAGCAGATTCCAAGAAATTCTCACTCCATTCCATCAGTGGAGATGGTGTAGAACTACTGACTGACCTAAAGGACGTTTCAAAGGAGTATCTGGGTCATGACATGGACGGTAGCAAGGTCGTGTTTCGCTACGATTTCCCAAAGAAGCCCCTGATTGAGATGGCAGATGCGCCAGTGACAGACGTTGACACCCTGGTTGCTGACCTCAGCTTACAAGTAGTCCCGCTCACTACAGACAATGCCCCAGCCATGACACATCATGATATACTATTGACTTTGGCAAAGTGTTTGCAGATCATGTTTGAGAAGAATGAAGTGTGATATCGCCATGGGCCTAAAAGCAAGTGGGAACCATGGTTGCCGCCATATAGGCTCCCGGCAGTTATTGACCTTAATGTCACCCCACTCTCTACTGTTGTGAAAAAGGATGGCACGGTCTGGAAGCTTTATAACTTGGGGTCATCTTTCCTGATCTATATAGGACCGGGTGGCACAACCCTAGTTGTGGTGGGTCATAGGGTTGGGGTCACTGGAGGAAAGCTCCTGCTGCGTCATTTCTTTGATGGACCAGAGGACGCTATCAATACCCAGGAGGGCATCCTGTGGATAGAGGGTGTGTCACACTCCTCGAAGGCGAAGACCTCAGTGAAGCAACTCGAGCATGTTGGGCTCACAAGTCCGCAGACAACGGCTATTGTGATAGAACTGCCACTTCTAGCTGATGGTAAAGTGAAGCAGTTAAGACCTGGCCCTGATGGGATGAGGATCGGCATCGAGGCCAGCCTGGGCTCGATCTGACACAGATATTCTTCGAGGGGTTCACGCTGTTTGGGTTAAACCTCCATATATAGGATGCTGGTTCTATTATTGCTCATATCTGTGGTGGCTGCCTCACAGACAACCATGATATTTGATGCTAAGTGGGCTCACTTCCGAGATGAACCTCAGTACAATCCCTTCCGTGACCATCTGCGGAAAAATATCTATGACCACTTTCACTCACGTGAGAAGATAGAGTCTGTCTGTCACTTCTATGGTGTGGTTAGTGTATGGCGGGGTTGTATCCAGGCGAGACAGCACCAGATCATGTGTCACATGTGAACATACCAGAGTCTGCCATGGTGCAGATGGTAGGCACTTTAGAGTTCTGTCAAGTGAGCGTTGCCAAGGCAGCTGGAGGGGCCTGTGGGTAATCCCTTCATGTCGACGTGACACCGGTCATGACTACATGTTTGTTTGAGCAGTCTGATCGAGATATTCTATTCACGATAGTTGGGGTGAGTTTCACCAATATATCTTATTAGGTGATATCCTCTCTGTATATTATTCGACCTACCCTGGCACTTGGTTGTGAAATTACATTCTTGAGCTGTCTGCATAGTTTAAACCGCGGCAGCTATCTCCTCATCAGGCTCCTCATCAGACTCATAACCCTCATTATTATCTTCCTCATCGTCC
Source organism: Chaetoderma sp. LZ-2023a (assembly GCA_034401795.1). Lineage (NCBI taxonomy): Eukaryota > Metazoa > Mollusca > Caudofoveata > Chaetodermatida > Chaetodermatidae > Chaetoderma > Chaetoderma sp. LZ-2023a. The sequence continues at coordinate 112,448,983 of CM067372.1, forward strand.
CCAAAGTGTTGGGCTACCCCCACCTACAGTACAACTACCGCATCCTCATTGTACTCGTCGATGACACCTTCCTCAATGAGTTGGCTATAAAATGCTAACTCATCATCCATCAGGGGATATCATACATGTAACGGAATCTAGGTTCATGAATTTCTAAAAACTACATATAATATTCTAACTCATGATCGATTCTATCTTGATGCTCACGCTCTTCCTCACGGCGTTGCCACCACTCCTCATCCAAGAGCGTCATCAATATCGAATCCCATTCCATATAGAACATCCATGATTGGCATGTGGTTCATATACCTATTGGGCCTACCTCTAAATGGATATTCAGAATCTGAAGAATGCAGCCCTCATGGTGTGGATTTGTGGTCCATAGGCAAGGTCCATAGGTGTAATGGTGATGACGTCATAGCTGACATCACATGTGGTGATGACGTCACAGATGGCGATGACGTCACATATGTGGTCCATAGTAGTTATATAATAGGGGGTGGCCCACCTTTAGCGACTCTGTGGGCGATTCTGCGGGTGTAGTGGACAGGGCCACCAGCTGGGGTGGCCCAAAACAAATCTTATAACTACTCAAATGGATAATAAAATAGGGCAAATATAGGGAGGTTTTAAACTCATAGAACAGACATTTAACCAAAAATTGCCAGTGTTGATAACACAAAAGCGATTCTTCTTCGAACACGGCATGTCAGACGGACATCCCAGACACACAGATGAAAGAAGCTGTTAGTTGTATGTCAATAACATTCCCATAAAGTTTGCATTGGAAGTCTGTAGGCTGGGCGCAATGTTGTTGTCTTGAAATGTTTATAAGAGGGCATTCTTGGTGACTATCTCTTGCAGTTATGCGATCCTGAGTTTAGAATTTTATAGTCAGTATTTGGGATGATTGTTGCCACATATTATGCGAAATATTATAGCATGGTATTTCTTGCTCTGGATTGTAACCTGGATGTTCGCTCGGCCACTTCTTGTCCTTTAGTGTACCTTAAATTTCTGTGTGTGACAGAGGTGTAGCTAGCTGATACATGTTTCCTCCAATCTTCATAGAGCTGTCTACCTTTTTGTTTCCTTGAATCCTGCAGTGAATTTGAACCATCTGTAACACAACAGATTTCAACTTTTGCACGAATGCTTGTATGGAGGTTCCAGGAAAACAGAGGTTTTATGGCATTCCACAGCACATGAAGAACACAAAGAGAAACTTCAACGAGCTCTCTTGACTGTTTGCTTTCTATTATGGCTTCACGTTCTAGTCTAACTGCTTCTGCCTTGTAGGCTTATAGTTCGTTGGCAATTGGTATGATGAAAGAGAGATGCCACGCCATTCACCACACAAATGCCGTTTGAGGAGAATAAATCATCCATAATTTGTACTAATTCACGGGCAGAACCACCTGCCCATACACTGGAATGACTGGTTCATTTTTATTATGGCCTGGCGCAATCCGCATCTGTGTTACCCCCTTGTCACGTGTTCAGTGACGATCGCTGATGCCCTTTTTCTATGACTGGTACGGTGTCACAAATTGTCGACAGAAGTTCAATGTTGGATCTGGATGTTGCCATATTCCAAGCTTAGACAAATGTAGACACGATAAGGCCACGATTTTAACTATCGCCTGTTTGTGAAATTCCTTAGCATTGTTGTTTATAATTATATGTAGATAGTGTAAGAGAAAGCACGCTTCCTTGTGGAACACCCTGCTATAGGGTCCCTTTCCTGATGCAGCTTCCTTTAACTTGGCTCCAAGCTTTTCGATGTTGGAGGTACTGGTGGTTCGCTATCCATTTGAGCATTTTCTTTGGTACAATTGTTTGCTTCAGCTTTATCTTAAGCCCTTGCTTTCATACCTAAATTCAACGAAGCTTTCTTTGCAGGTTGGTCCATAAACCTATGCCGCACCTCTTGGTCTGAAATGTCTCTTCAATGGATTGTGCAATATATGCAATATGATCCTTTGTAGAGCTGTTGTTCCTGATACCATGCTGTTTTGAGGTAAAGAACTCCGTCTCTTCCAGGAACCATTTCATTTTTGTGTTCACCATCTGGGGCCTTTTGTTTTCCAGTACAACTCAAAAGGCTGATGGGATAGTAACCATTAGATTAGTTTTTGTCCTTTCGTTTCTTGTTGACTGGAATCACTGTTGCTTCTCTCCAGCCTTCAGAAATAGTTCTAAGTTTCCAGTTTGTGTTGAAGATCGGGAGAGACTTTGTTTTTGCCATATGACCATGGTACTTTATTATCTCGTTAGTGATCCTGTCAGGATGTAATGTACTTCTTTTGATTCATTCTGCTGATAGCCACATCCATATCCTCTGTAAATGAATTGATCATTAACTCGTCCATTCTGATAGCTTTTTTGTGCATCATCTTTCTTGAATCACCTATTTTTCTCTATTTTTTCTACAATCGACTTGGATGTTTCTTTTCCTTTTATATCGATGCCTTCAACACTCGTGGTTCTGCCAAGTTTTCAACGTCTGGTGCCGTCTGAGTCTAAGTTGAATGAGACTGTCCTTTCTTGCCAGCCATTCTATGGATTTCAGTTGTACATCTTCAAAATTTTGCTGTTGTGGCTTTCAGAATGATATTGTTCTCAATGGGATCTGTTCCTGTGCTGGTACGTGTTGCAGTGACTTCTTTGTCCAGTTCTTGAAGTTCCTCATTCCCGTATGTTTGTGGTTTATTCGTGCTCCTCCAGAATATCCTTTGTGAGGAATCAAACTGTTTATTGGCAGTCATATCACTCATCTGAACACCAATGGTGTTATCGTTTGTGAGGCAGACAATCTGTGCCATCTGTCTCCCTATAGTTCCATCTGGGAGGGGTTGCATTTCCCCTGTGTTACTTTCCAGGGGTCAAATGCATTTACAATGAATAATACATGTAATAATGGCTGGTGCATGTAAATGCGCAATCATGGGTACACAGGGTGCATGTGCATCTCTGGCTAATATTCTATGTCAATGTATGTGCATGTAGATTGTTTTCTGTATGCATAATATCCAGATGCTAAATGCATCATGTGCATGTAGATAAGATTTCTTATTTCTAACCCCTGCGTTCCAGTTGCAGTGTTAACGTCTCTGGTCTGTGGTTACTAACAAATTGACCATTGATGTACAGGTTTTGGTTGCAGAGGCAATGTCTATCTGGGGATGGTTTCACAAATGTTCATCAGTCATAAGTATTACCGGAGAAGCAGCAGCAGCTTCCAAGCCATTTCCCTACCTACCTACCTACTTACAACAACTGAGCATCATAAGCAGCATTTTAGCGGCGACGGCGGAAAGTGGCTAAGTGTGTTTGCATGTAATTGTTGATGGCGGATAAAACGGATATGAGTGCGGGAATAACAGTAAATAAAGCAGTATAATTTAGCCAGTTTAAACTTAAGTACAGCTACGATATCTTAAAGCTGCGAAAAGTATGATTAAGTAAGTTTAACAAGCAGTAGATAATTAACAGTCACAAACCAGGAGGCACGTTGTCCAAAATGGCTAAATGGGCCGGACAAGACCAGAAGAACGGACAGCTGAATGGACAGACGAATGGTTGGACAGATAGATATCCAGCCGTTTGGACATACGTTGGTCGGATGGAAAGACCGATGGGCGGACGGACTGATGGATAGATGGATGACAGGCGGGTGGGCAGCGGGCAGGCAGGTGAGTGGGCAGGCACGGCCAGGCCGGCAGATAGACAGGTGAGCTGGAAATTCTGGCGTGCAGGTGTGGGAAAGTGGGTGGACAGATCACAACAGTTTCACGACACTTCTACAAGACACTCAATCAATCAATTTCTAAAGCATACTACGGCACAAGGGAGACAACTAATACGAGTTAATGAGTAAGAACATCAACCAATTGTCCCCCATTACATGTACAAATTGATGCAGTATTCATTTACGTTAAAGGATAACTAACCACATCTCATGATATATATATAAGATTATCTAATAGGCCAGTCATAAACTATCCATGGAATTTCAAGCTTTTTATCATCCCGTCAAAGAAAGACATTCAGGCTGCGTATGATGGCTGTCGTGATTTACCTTTCAACCAATCAAAAAGAACCTAGCGCGTCTGCCTCGGCATACGCGCTCAGCCATAGATGCCATCTAAAACTTGACAATGTGGTATAAAAACAACCATACAGGTAAGCTGTTGAATATTTTGAAACTAATTTGACTGGAAGTTGTTGCTGCCTTAGGCACAACAACTTCCAGTCAAATTAGTTTCAAAATATTCAACAGGATGATTATTATATAATAAAGAATGTAATGCATTGGCACTTACACGACATCGCACACTATCGCTAGAGGAGACAAAATGGTGAAAATCACAGGTCAACATGTACGCAATATTACAAAGCAGATAATTGTGATACCGATCAGGGAATGTGACAGGATATGAATGATATGGAATCTATAAACCAGAATCTGTCGGTGCAATACATTTGAGATGAGATCAGCTTCCTTTTAAACTCGGCTATGTTAACTTATACGACTTGATAACCTAATATACGGAATTATGTACGTAAAGTAATTCTAGTAGGTCTAGGTCAATAAAAGAGGTCGAATATTATATACAGTACATCCAACACTGATATAAAGATCACCTTATTAAGAGACCATCTGCCTTAAGAAACAACACCCAATTAAACAAAAGAATTGAACATCTATTAAGAGATTAAATAGACCACCATTTGATTCTCTATTTGGGTTGTATGAGTATTTAATTGATGTTACACAATCGGCAACAATCTAGATATTGTTTTAGAATATGATTCAAGCTGACTTAGGTTCCGGAAATAAATTCAATGCGAATTTCGTTCCTGGATGAATTATTAATTTTGTTCTGATACGAATTTCAATTCAACCTAGACGGTACATTAAGTCTGAGTGCTGAAGCTATTTTGACCGGAGTAGCATAAAATGATCCATCTTAAGGCACAATTTTATTATATCTGGGTTTTTCCCGCTAACGTCATCGATCGCTGATCTATTTACCCATGTTGATTCATTTACAGACCATGACTTTAGAACACATGCACGCTTTCATATTACATTTGGTACATTAATTCACCTTTCCAGAGTATCCATATATGATCTGGAGTTATATGACGTCATAATTAACTAGGTGACGCCTATGCTAACGTCATAATCATGACGTCATGAATGATTCCACATCGCCCGTCTTTAACGCTTAATAGTACGGCACATTGTATGAATTGTATGTCCTTGCTATTTATTTATTTATTATTATTATTATTATTATTATTATTATTATTATTATTATTATTATTATTATTATTATTATTATATGGCTCATTTACATAGCGATTATCAAAAAATTGCTCTAAGCGCTTTACACTAGTTAGTTATTAAAAAATTATATGTAATTTTAAACAATCAGTCATTAAAAAACTATCTGTAAGTAAACAATCAGTCATTGGTAAAAACAATGTAATTAGTAAAAGAACGCTATGGGCAAAATGTTAAAAAATAAAACTAGATTAAAATGGAAGGTCAGCGTGTAAAATAGTGCTATAGCAATATAGTTTAAAAAAATTAACAATTACGCTGAAGTTTGAATACGTCTACGAACTGGTAACCAATGAGTTCTTTTAACACTGGTTGAGTGGGAGCATAGCGGCTACAGCAGGTGACAATACGAGCGGCTATATTTTGTATCCTTTGGAGATGGTCCAGTTGCTGACCCGTGACCCCGATGAGAAGAGCATTAGAGTAGTCCAATTTATTGATCACCAATGATTGCATAAGTGTCTGCAGCTGAAGATGTCGGGTATTTTTGCGTGAAATTCTGGTATGATGATACATTCACCAGCCTTAATAGACACGTTATTCATGTTAGTTTTCATATTTGGAGTTCCAAAGACAATGGTTTCTGTCTTATCGGCATTTGGCATAAGGAAGTTTTCTTTCATCCGTAGTTGTATATCAGCCAAACAGTTCTGGATTTGCTCGATGGTAATAGTAGCGCTATCACAGGCTTTGAACCAGGTGTGGATTTGTGTATCGTCAACATACAGATGATAGTTCAATCCATGTTGACGAATAATGGCACCCAATGGAGCTGTATGTGCTATAAAAAGTAATAGTCCCAATACGGAGCCTTGTGGGACACCAAATGTCAAAGTTTGAGGTTGAGCAGATTTACCATCAATAGTGACAGTTTGTGTTCGACTGGTCAAATATGAACGAAACTAAGCTAAAGCTGAGTCGGTTACTCCAAACATATTTTCTAGTCTAGAAACTTGTCGGCCGTGATCTATTGTGTCGAATGCTGCTGCAGATCTAGTAAAATCAGCTCTCCGATCATATTGTTATCGACGGCTCTCATCACATCATTTTGTACTCTTACTCACGCTATCTCTATTGAACAGAATGCAGTGTAAGCAGATTGTAATGGCTCAGAAAGATTGAGTTCTATCACATGAGACTGGAATCGGGAAGCCACCACGTGTTCGATGATTTTCGAGACAAATGCTAAATTAGACACTAGACGATAATTAATAAACATGCTGTTGAATATTTTGAAACTAAGTTGATTGGGCGCTGTTGCTGCCATAGGCAGCACCAGCACCGAGTCAAATTAATTTCAAAATATTCAACAGCTTACATGTATAGTTTTTTGGAAATTGATAGTCATGGAATTCAGAGATCGATCGACCTCAACACGGGTGTGGTGTGGGTGGAGCTTAGATTGAGACGGGCGGGGCTTGGAAAAAATCGAAAGGTCCGTTAACACCTAGTGAGAAGAAATCTATTTGGGATTGTGTTTCACTGAGATCTGTTATATTCACCAAGACCTAATAAAAGGTTCCTTAATATGCTCCGTGTAGAAGATTAGTTACTGAAGGTCGTGAAGGATAAGTTACTGAATGAACAACTTAAATTTTAAAAGTTCAAATCTTATCCAGTAAGACGCACAGCCACACGGATGGACAGACTGATGCCAAATATTGTATATTTCATCCAGGCCCCACAATGAACAAACATATAAGCGATTGCCGTAATACCAGCGATCTTAAATAACCACCAACCTGTACACCCAAACCCATTTCATATGTGAACTGACTATTATAACTCACTAAGCGGTCATGTGTCTTTAAATCGTTCATAAGGCGTCAATGGGCCGTTCCATTTTTAGCCATGCTTCGCCCATCACTAGCTAAGCTCCACCCACACCTCGCCGTGTTGGGATTGATCAATCCCCAAATGCCATAGCTATCAATTTCCTGAAAACTATACAGGGAAGCTGTTGTAACTAATTTACAGGGCCGTATTTAAGGGGGGGGGGGGGCAAGCGGGGCAAAAGCCCCTGGGCCCCCACAATTTAAAAATGAAAAAAGAAATTATGCACTTTTTTGGAAGTTATAGGACATTTAAAGCAAACTTTATTAGTTTAGAACTCTTAATCATGCATTATAATTCTATTCTAATATTTGTGGGGGGTGGGGCAATTCTTGTTTGGTGTTCGGCAACAATGTTAATTACGAAAATTTGCAAAATAAAATAATTTGACAACGAAAGAAAGCGCCATAATTCACCCTAAAAGTAGACTCTCTGGTCGTCTCAGAGCACCTAGATGTAAAAAATTTCAGGGGGATGACACATCATTCTTTTCCCCCAGGGCCCCCACATATCTAAATACGGCCTTGCTAATTTGACTGGGTGCTGTTGCTGCCTATGCCTATTAGTTTCAAAATATTCAACAAAATATTTATTAAATAGTAAAATGAAACAATTTGTACAACAACGCAAATATGCGTTCGTGACGTACATATCGACGTCATTCATGACGTCATTCATTATGATGTCATTGTACACATCACGCAGTTCATTATGACGTCATATGGGTGTGTTGGGTTGGGGTGGGTGGGTGGGTGGGGGAGGGAGGGAGGGAGGAGACACTCATTCTGATCAATCCCCCATTATAACACACCCTACACAATGCTCTAGCTATGCCACTGATTTACAGCGCAAGAGATGACAATTCTTAGAAATTTACCAAGTACAAAAATAGATTTCTCTTGCCCACCCACCCCCCCCCCCCTCCCCCCCCTCCCCAAATAGATACAGTTCAGCCCAGAAAAAACTTAAAACATATCGTTGAACCTTTTGAAAATAATTGGATTGGAGGAGAAATCGCTTAAAACACTCCTGTTGAATATATTGGATTTGAGGACATTGCCTAAATAAGCCTAAATATTCGACAAAACGTGTCTTAGCCTATATTGTGCTCAATAGTGTAGTAACTAACATGTTTCTGTGGGGGAAGGGTTAGGGGGGACAAAGTTATTTCTAATACTAATACCACATCAGAGGCCGTTTCAGCCGGATTGACGATTCAAGGATTGGTGGTGAAGAAAATCCAAATTTATGCTTAGTCTGCGTCTATTTGCAGGCCAAGAGAAGACAATTTTCTTTAATTTACCACTGAATGACTGTCTCGATTACCTACTGCCATTTATTTCAGTCGTAAATGATCAAAGATTGTCTTCTCTTTGTCTGCAAAAGGACATTCCTAAAGAGGACTGCAAGCACCATTTTCACCAGATTATCCATTAAACGGGTAGATTGACAGAAGGTTTAACACCAACGCAGACAATCGATGATTTGTCTCATATAATAGTAGGCCTAATTGAGGAGTCCAGTTCTATATGTCTCGCCCATCTCTACCTAAGGTCCACCCACGCTTTTCCCATACTGGGATCGATCGATCCCTGCACTCTCTGAATCTCAATTTCCAGAAAACTATACCAGTAAGTTGCTTAATATTTTGAAACTAATTTGACTGGCTGCTGTTGCTACACATGGCGGCAACAACGCCAAGTAAATGAGTTTCAAAGTATTCAACAGCATGTTTATTAAATAGTAAAGACATACAATTCATACAACCTGCCGCAATATTAAGCGTTTAAGATGGACTAAATCGAGTCATTCATGGCATAGTTTTTTATGACGTCGGCCTACACGTGGCGTTGTTGATTATGACGTCATATGATTGATCGAAAAACTGAATTCATCCATTGCCAACCCCCTCACTCCCCATCCACCCTATCAGATGTCACGGGAAGATAAAGATAACCAGAAACATGAGTAGAAGAGATACGATAGGGACGCTTTTTTCATACCTTTTTTCCTTTGTTATTTCCTTTGTCCTTTTCACACCTTTTTACCTTTGTTATGGTAATTAGTGTTATTACGTAATAGGCCACCCAAAAAAGCGTCCATATCGCCTTAGCCATTTTAGATATAGAGGGTGTGGCCACAAGTCCCGCCCCTTATTAATTCACGTGTCTCCTGTAAACCAATCAGGTGAGCTGACGGGTAATTAGGGTCCTATCATGTAATGATGATTTTACAGGGCCTAATGAGAGTAATTAAGCGACTTCAAAAGCTCCAATCTCTTCGAGACAGGACAATGCACAATGGTTAATGTATTGTGTAAGGATGATTGACAGGATTAATCAGGGATCAATCATATAAAAGAGGTTAAAAATCTGTTTGGTTATGGCTTAGCATTTTGATTTTGTTTAAACGGTGTGTTCAACTTTCACTACGAATTTGTAGTAGACATACACGAGTTTAGTGTTGCTACTGTTTACCCCACCAAGTGGTGGGGTGTTTATGTATTGCAATACGTTTCCAAAGTTTACTGCCAGGATTCCAGCGTTTGAAGAAACTGTGCTTAGTGATAGGTGTTCTGATAGAATAGAGCAGATTAATTACCTATATGAATTAGAGCCTCAATTATCAATACTAAATATCAGTACGCCAAGCTAACTTGGTACTTTACTCCGCCAGGTCAAACTGAGGTGAAACCATCGTTCAGAAGTGTGACATTCCCTAGTGACTTGTGAAGAACTTGAAAGAGAACTTGAATGAAATTCCGGCGCTATAACGAACTCTACAATTGTGAAAGTGATTTATACTCGAAAAACAACGTTTCCCATCAATTTTTAATGGACCTCGGGCAGCCGCGCAATACTGAAAATTTCTACAGCTGCTTATCAATATATGGATTAAAAAAATCCCGATGGTCGAAGCTATGATCTCCAAAGATTCCAGAGATCAGCTATTAAGTATTAGATTAATGGCTGACTCGTGTCATTCCGATAATGGGCAGAGACAAATAGGTCTATGCAGTAATGTGCCTCTACTCTCTGGCTCTAGAGTCAGCTTAAAGTTAATGGTTGTCGAAGACTCTTGGGTTGAAATAGTCAGAACTCAGCTGCTCAAATGTTAACTCAAAGTTAATATCTGGCAGCATATAAATTACTAAGTACTACAGTTAAAGAGCATAAACTAACTACAGTTTTAACAGACAACACAGTAAAGCCTAAAGATTACATATTCTCAAGACCCAGTATGACTCGATTACTGGGTTTAATGCCTAAGCATGACGACAATGCTAACGACTTCATGGTAGCTGATTCTGAAATAGACAGAACCATTCAGAACCTTATCGATCACGTAATCCCAGAAGACTTAGGGCGTTAGATTTCCCTATTCAACAGGTGTCTAAAGATGTAGAATAAGAAATGCCTTCAGGATTCGAACCGCTGCCAGATACATTAAGCTCTATGTACCAGATTATGAAGACGCATGTTTTACATTGACAGACTCCCCTGTCAGTGTTGAAATTACCCCAGCTGAATGCTACACAATATAGGTTTGATATTTTCCATCAAGATATCGATGAACGTGCATATCCGAGTTTTGATTCTAAAAACATTCCCAAATTTACCAGAGACAATGCTACAACTATTTTCGCTAACTTATTGAATTTACCCATTCGTAACCTAACGGTTAGTTAATGCTGCGGGTGTCAATACGACCGGCCATCTCAGAGGGAGCACCAGTGCATGGGGATCGATTATTTCTTAAGGCCTATCGACAATATCGAGCTACATTGCGTAAACACCTTAGAAAACGTGTCTAAAATGGATTTCTTTCATGCATTGCCTACCGAACCAAATTTATACTAGAATGTCTATGAACTATACGACATATGTAAGACTGAGTGGCTAAACAATGTACTAAGCACTGTTTATTAGTTGCGCGAATAATATCTTAAATTGAAATAAATCATGGTTATAATTATAACCTAGAATTAGTGTCACAATTATAACCTATAATTATTGAATTCGTTTTCTCAATCAATTTCAAATGTATTACCGATATTAAAAGTTGATATATGATCTGTCTAAACACACGTTTCTCTATTCGCTAACACCCCCACCTCACCCAACCATTGTTATGAATAACAATCATACCTCCCGCCCAGTCTGGTGTGTTGTATTCAGCATTATCGATTTTCTTACAGAGATTTACTTAGGCTGTCTATTAGCCAGGTGTGTCATGGGGTGGGTTGGGGTGTACAACTCGAGGGTACACCAAAGTATATCTCTGGGGAAAATGAACCCCGACTTTGAAAGATATTTTAATCTGCATGTTGTAGCGAAACTGGGGGCACAATGCTCTGCTGATCATGGTATGATGCTAATTTGGTGTAAGTGTGGCGCATTCTAGGTCTCGGCTTGTTGATTTTTGTGTTTCAACCCGGATTTCTCTTTGGCGAAGTTAAAGCTGAAGGCCGAAAAGTGAACACGAGTGGTTGTGCTATCACAGTTGAAATGAACACCGGTTTTGGCATTCTCATCACGAAAGATGGCGAAATTTGCCCGGTTTCCTCCCACTTCCCCTACAGTCATTTTCCCTTCTTGGGCAATCTGACTCGACAGATCGCCCATCACACCAGCCAGTTGTTCTATCTTACAAAAAACATTTCCCTGCCCCCAGGGCTACAGGAGTTCCCATTTTGCTGTATTCCATGCACCGCTCACACACTTGATGCGCTTGAATGACCCAATGCGGATGAAACGTCCATATTGTGGGTCAGATGACACTCAAGGGATACCTTACGAAACAGTCTTGAAAAGGACGTGAAGTGCAGGTTGGTAGTGCAGGCCGTGCAAGTGCCAAAGTTGTTAGAATGCAATCAGTGGGACTATTTTTCTGTTAACGACTTGCCATACAGACTACTATAGGCTTTATATTACCTCGTTTTACGTGAAATAATATTGTCTGGTATGAAGAGTGTAGGTCTCGTGTCCTTTTTTTAGTTTCAATTCTTTCTACCACCATATTCTGGTGGAAATCAGTAGGCCAATGGGTACTCAATACATACGAGATACTTTTCTCGATCTCGTATCGAAGGCGATCTCGCGAGATACGAATGTCGTATGTATTGAATAGCCATTGGCGTAGTGATTTCCACCAGGATATGGTGGTAGAAAATATTGAAACGTAAAAGGACACGAGCATTACTCTCTTCATACCAGACAATATTAATTCAGGTAAAACGATACGATATAAAGCCTATAGTAGTCTGTATGACAAGTGGTTAACAGAAAAATAGTCCCTCGGAATTCACCATAAAATTCAAATCTGGTCAAATCTGTTGCGCACAAAATGAAGCCAGGAATTGGTGACGTTGTGTATATGCTGATATGATATGAACCACTTGATGGGTCAAATCGATTTTAATGTCTGTATCAAGCTAGTGATACAGAGGTTAAGAGGATACCAAATCAACACGATCCACAGTGTTCCGTTTACAGTCTGCTACGGAGATGGACTGGGTCCGGATCTGTCTGGTCTCCGAAGTGGAGTCTGTGTAACAGTGTATTCGTTATGATGACGCAATAAGATGGCCGGTCATTACATTAGAGGTGTATTCTCGAAGAAGCCACGCCTCTATTTTTAGATGTGCATGCGTTAGCCTGTGGAGAATGGCAACGTATGTATATACTTTGCCTGTTACCATAATTCAATTAAAGCAGGCCCATTCTCGCCTTTCTTGGTATGAATCATTACCAGAATTGAACGAGGAATCCAATACTTTTTCAGATTTAAAATCGGTTCAGAACTGGCGGAGATAGCATAGAATAAAAATTCACTATTTTGAAGCTCCGACTAAAAGAAACATCGCGATAGCGCACGTGTTGGTAGGATGAAGGCCAGCGATCATGTGGTCAGCACCCATAACTCGTACATAACTCGTGCTGATTGATCGAGTTTCGCTGGGCTGACGTCACCATTTAGTATAAAAGGAGCTCTGAAAACTTCAATTGTCAGACAGGGAGCATGGGTCCAGTCAGAGTGTGAGCGAACAAGTGCTAACTGTGTCTAGCTCGCATTCTGCAATCTACATCAATGCAACGCGTATCAGTCAAGTTTCCCTCAGGACAACCAAGCTCCAAATCCACAAGTAAGTTTTTGTATACTCCTGGAAAAGATAGGGGATAATCAACTAATTTAAAGAAAGGCTTCCCACTACCAACAACTCCAGAGTGACCTTCTCTGCGTTGTGGCCCTTTGGCCATGAATAACATCCTAACCAGTATGTAGGACGTTTGGTGTTCGCTGATATCTCACCAGATCTGCCATAGCACGTCGAAATAGTGGTGACGAACAATGAACGTATCTACTGCTTCAGTTTAATGTTTTGACCACAGTCCAGATAAGGACATTGCTTTATGCGCCGCAAGAGCTAAGCGATGCGGATCGTCTTGTGCCGCAAATCATGAATCCTGCATTATATAACTACAAACTCCACCTTCATAACAAGGAAGGCATCTTCAAATCCGCACCAAGAACCAATGTAATAAACATTGCGGTAAAATTAGACTTTATATAGGATGTGCGGATGTCTATGAGCCATCAAATGCAACTTATTCTTCACTGTCCCTGAGTATGAGCCACATCAGTTAGATAGCCTGCGGCAACCCGCCAAGCAGCAACTACCGAAGTGTACCAGTTCGCGCCACACTTATGTGATGTATCAACAACATGTGATGTTTATTGAACTTTGCACCAATGACTAATAGGTGCACCACATAATCCATATTTAATTACTTTCATTCTCTTACGTACAAATGACTAAAAGGTACAATAAGGTCGGATGTATCCTCCATTACTATTTTCACTGTATATATTATTTTCATTTATTATGTGCTGATGACTAACAGGCACCGCAAAGTCGGTTGTGACCTCATCGTTTATTGTATTGTATAAATCTGTAATACGGCAGTAGCCATCTAAGTTTTAGCTGTTTAATAGTTAGTTATTAATATTCTTACAAAAATGCTTGGACTACACTTCGCTTAGGTTACTCTATACATCAATAACAAACACATCACCTTGTCTCTCCCCGCAGCAACAATTTTCCACTAAGGTCGCTGCTCATGCTCACACCGTAAGCACGACATGCGGCCACTAAACCTAACTATGATAGCTCAATAGGATAGGTTAAAAGTAGCAGGGGCAACTACTCACCTGAAGAAGACCGTTTAATGTAAAGCCTCTTTCCCGAGTGATGCGGCTCCGCAACCACGTGCACCGGCAGTTTCAATAATTGGCCACTTACTTTAAGGCCTTCTAAATCTAATACATGACTAGCTGTCTCTTCCTACACTTCTCTGGCCACCTGGCCAATTAATTGTCTGGACCTCCCTCTGCCACATTGGTTAAGGCTGATCTAAGAAACCATTGGGGTTTCCTGATGGTCACAATCAAGGTGTCGATGACTCACGCACTTCACCTATATCTGCAGATACTTATTAGTTAAGCATTTTTGCTAAATTATGGATCACTACTGAAAATATAATTATTGTAGACTGGTCAGCAGGGAATTCTTTTGGGTAACTTTCCTTAATTCTAAACTAGGTAAGCGGTAGCTCCAGGGAGCAGATCTCACATGGTTCGCTCTCGAAATGCTAGGTGATGGATAAAGACACAGCTCGCCCTCTAACTCAATGGTGACTGGGTGCGGCCTAAGAGCCCTCGATGCATTCACAGGAAGATCACCATAATTGGTTATCCGTTTTTTGCTCTCCACCGTTTTTATAATGTAACTTGTCCTTGCCTTGTTATTTGTGGTTGTGCTGCAGTATGTGGACGGATCGCTCATCAATGTTCTGGCGTAACAACTAAATGATAGTCCAGATCCTCAAGAAGGCCCACAGAAATAAAGTGGTGACTACTAACTCAGTACTTCTAACTCACATAAGGTGGCAGCGTTGAATTCTTTGGAAATCATCAAAACCATCTTCATGTAAACCAGCGTACATCCCACTTGCAAATAGTTACAGTAGGATTGATTCATTTTCTCATCTTTAGTTTTGTTTGAATAGGAGAATGGCCCTTTTTGCCGCATCTCCTCCTCCGTTTCAGCATTTTCCTGTGATGGAGGCCCGTGCGAGGCATTTTCCTCTCGCAACCAATAATTATTGGCTGGCCTGAGGTATATATAGTTTATATTAAACCAGCTAAGTAGCATTAGGATCCTCCCTCATAGAGATACCTTTCAGAATATACCAATTAAAGATCGGTTAGGTACCTCTGGTGAGATACAGGACAAACAACACCATTTCGTTTCTATGTACACATACTTATAAAGCACCAAACGAGTATGACTGTTTTGAGCTTTGATATATTTCTTTCGGATCAGTCTCAACACTGCATTTAAATTCATGGAATGAATCATCACACTGGTAATACGAACAGCCAAGATGATACGGTAATGTTCAACTTCTGTGGCAATGGCTCGCACGGCCCCACTGGAACATGAGGCCAGCTAACCAGCGTCATCGGGTTGATTTACTGCACTGGTACGAATCAGAACTAGAGGATGATACTCCAGAGCAACGCATACCCCTGGAGGCTACGAGTGGTGCCCGATGTGGGGCTCGAAGAAGAAACGAACCTTCAACTGATTATAACTCCAGTATGTTTCATGTGCCCATTCTATTTCAATACGTACACTCTGGATCAGGAAATGGAGTACCTGGACGGTAGAATGGCGAGAGCTGTTACCAGTAATCACCCACAATTCCACGGTATGGGATCATTAGCACCCATTAGACAGAAATATTCGCCGATTAGCGAGGAAGCATTTATTAATGCATTGCAGGTGGATATTTCGTACAGCACACTGCTGGACATCCATAGTAGGCAACTCACACCATCGCCGGATTATAGACTTCGTCAGATAAGTCCCCCTGGACCACCACCATATGAAGGACGACCTACACAGCATCACCCAGACACACCTAGGCATATGAATGAAACGCTAGAGGTACACATTCATCTCCCTATACCTTTACGAAAACCTGCAGAATCTGTGGTACCGTCTTATCATACCGAACAGTACTATCGTCAGGAACCCCATGGCTTGAATCTCCTTCACCATCACCAATGTGGCATCACCAGGACTTGTGGCCGGATAGGTCTTACCACACAACAGCATCAGCATGGACGTAATCCGTGACCATCTTCTGCATTTACTCCGATTCCTTCAGCACCACCACCTGAATTTGCACCGACTCTCCTTATCATGGCCAGTAGTGGATTATAATAGGGGCAGCAGGGGCATTTGCCCAGCCCCAGATCTTGTCCATCTCTTGGTCATGGAATCACCACACCTACCTACCTATCTATTGACAGATTCATATTTATAAGCAAAGCATTAATTTAAGCAATGCAAAATACCAATACACGTATGAAGTGTGCATTGCAGAATTACACTTATTCTCTAAGGTAGTGAAGACAACACATTAACTGATGCAATTTTAAAACTCTAAAAATTGCATCGGATTATGATTCCTCAATGGACACATCGCATCTGTAGTGGCATGTAGCATTAC
Organism: Chaetoderma sp. LZ-2023a; assembly: GCA_034401795.1. Classification (NCBI taxonomy): domain Eukaryota; kingdom Metazoa; phylum Mollusca; class Caudofoveata; order Chaetodermatida; family Chaetodermatidae; genus Chaetoderma; species Chaetoderma sp. LZ-2023a. Next base: position 112,465,750 of record CM067372.1, read on the forward strand.
CAAGTTATGAATATTAATAGGTGAATAGAATGATAGGTTAATGCATGTTCACAATCGTATTATCTGTCGTACCATAGATACTCCTTTTTCATTTGACTGCTTGATTAATTACAAGAATGTTCTAAATTACAGGTAAATTAAAACTCATTATTTCCACTCAGAAGGCACGTCAGCCGTTTTAAATTCACAGAATTTCTCTGGGGTGGGGGGGACACCCACCCCACCCCACCCCCACCCCAGGAAAGCCACCCACCCACCCACCCACCCACCCACCCACCACTCTATTTCGGGGGGGGGGGGCACCCCCTCCCAGAGCCCCACTCAGATCTACACCAAGGGCCACCCCTTCAATAATTTCAAGATCCGCCTCAGAAGATAAACACTGTAATGGAATTACATTATCATCTTATTAACTATTGTACTCGTATATTGTTTCAGCATTATTCTTTAATAATGGGTTCCTTTTTTGTTTGAGTTACCTGATGATGAGTGACGACAAACTGTAGTGGTGAGTGGTCATTCAGCGGCCCCCAAGCCCAAGTGAAAAACAAGTCATTTAAAGTTATTCTTTGTAAAGAATATGTACGATGTAACCTTATGACAGGATAACCATATACTCATATGTGCCTCAATGTACTAAGGCGAGGTGTGGGTGGGGAGCCTATCATATTGTCTTATTGGTCCATTATATATTGCTTCAATAATATTCTTATTAAAGATTGGGTTTTCAGACTCTTCTGATGTTTTAGGAGTCAGATGGTTCATGATTGTATTACAGTTTAATATTTTTTTTTCTGCTTGATGCTCTCAGATGGCACCAGCTGCCCTTCCAGAGGTAAATATGGCCCTTTAGTTGGCTGTTAAATGATTCTATTTTTAGCTATTTAATTTCATGTTTTTGTTCCTTCAGTTTTTTTTATCCAGTCCTGGAAATTAAATGGCCAAAAATGAATAATTTAACAGCCAACTGATGGTCCATATCTACCTTTGGAAATGCAGGTGATGCCATCTGCGAGCATCTAGATTTCAAAATTTTCGGGGGAGGACCACAGGACCCCCCCCCCCTCCCCTTTGCTTTGCCTTTCAGTTCCAGCCAAATCCACAAATATTCTTTGCCGCCGGCCCTGGCAAGCCTTAATCCGGCACTGATTATGGCACCGGCCGAGTCATACTTCTGCCAGAATTCAGTGGGGAAGGTGACTGGGCCAATTTGAAATCATTAGTAGACCGAACAGATGGACAGATCAGTAAATGGGGGAGTATCTGGCAGGTAAACTGTCCGTAACGGCACTATAGGTCTTGGCAGATTTAGGGTCAGATATAACACCCACATACACAACACTGGAGAATTCCCTGTCTGAACGATTTGGTGACACAGCTCTCGGGGAGACCAGTCATCTCCAGCTAAAGAACCTGCTGCGGCGGGCAAATGAAACTCTCCCTGATTGGCAAGCCATATCATGTGCTTAGTCACCTGGGCATATCCTAGCACAAACCATGAAAGATTCACTCATTTACACCTTGACACTTTCATAGACGCCGCAACCAAGCACATATTTCGGATGTGGAAAAGTCAGACACTGGAAGGACCAATGTCCAAACCGGCCTCCTTCCACCACACCACTAGCAGACCAGAACAGACCGTAGACAGAGCACCCATTAAGCTAGAGAGGGCACTGAAAAGAGAGTCAGTTCAGTGCCCACTTTCTCAACCCGTCTCAACAGCAGCACTCGGTCAACAACTATCAAATCAAGTGGCTACACACACCACACCAGAGACTACAATATCTGCACAACACCTCACCCCAGTAACTACGGTTTCACACAAGCTATTACCAACAACGCACACTGCGTCTGCGGCACTGACATCAACTCCTTCTGTGGCAAACTGTATTCCCACACAAACCGCATCCACCAAACCCTCTTTCCTATGTAAAATGGCAGTGGGTGGTTGTAGTACCTCTGCTGAAACAATGTTTATCCAAGCACCACGCCCAACCCCTATGACACCTAACACACTTTGTCCTCTAGTCGTATGCAATACACAACTCCCACCAACATCACCTATGGCATCCAACAACATCACCTATGGCATCCAACAGCAGTGGTAGTGATACGGACAACCTTAACCATGCCTTGTCTTGAACTAGAAAGCAATGCAAACATGCATATAGAGACAAGTGATGGTCTAGGCACTGTTTCTTCTGTGCTTCTAAGAAACATGTCATGATGCATTGTCCTAGATGGATAGCTCAGGTTGCATACTGTAATTGTGCCACCAGTCCTATCCTACCAGCCGTATACATGAATTCTCACTATACACCAACAACAACAACAACAACAACAACAACAACAACAACAACAACGGATAGTAGTAGTGGCGGATTTCCATTTAGACAAATGGCCATGTCCAAGAATATAAAACTCCCGTGCGGACCGCACTGTCCGGGAGAACCTCCTCAGAATAACAGCTAGTGGCCAGCCTTTCTTATTCTGGCCGGTATCCTGAGGAGGTTTTTCTATCAGTGGGACACTGTTCTACCTATCCTACCTATCCTACCTATCCTACCCCACCCTGTTGCTATTCCAGCCGGCTGGTGTGTGTGTGTGTGTGTGTGTGTGTGTGTGTGTGTGTGTGTGTGTGTGGTGCTTTTAGTCTGCACTGGGGAGTGTCGTGGTGGGTCTTTATCTAACCTGGTCATATTACCCTGGCCTAGCATCTTACCTAGTTTCAAAATTTCAGGTAAGTTCTAGCGAGGTCTTTTGAGCGGATTTGAACCCCAGTCTGCAGCCTGGGAATCCTATGCAATACTTTAGTGAGTGACCCACCGCAACACTACTAAAATCTCGCCTCTTAGTAATCTTATCTCTGAGCGTGAGTATTGCAGTTACTGCGCTTATCAGTCTGACGTCACTTCGAGATAACGCAGTAACAGCAATGCATAACTTATCAGCTATAATTACTAATGCATACATGGCCGAGGTAGTTAAGGCATGAGATCCTTGTTTTGTGTTTATTAGCAAACTTAAAATCACAGGTTCAAATCTCGCTATTACCATTTGTGGATAACTCGGCCATTTCTGGTCCGATTTTAAAATGGTAAACAGTTTTGAAATTCTCGCTTCATTCCGGTCCTAATGGGTGCCAGGAACGCCGAGAATGAAGTGATTTCTCGGTACAATATAAGCATACACTCTTACTGACACATGGATCTGATGCGTGCGCATGCGTGCTACGCATTAGTAGTGTCGGGGTCAACAGGATAACACCTCCCTCAACTGGATTTCCATTTAGACAAATGACTAGGGCTGAACGCCCATTTAGAGACAAGCCTCACTGATCACCATCAACCACAGGGCTGGCCTCTCTCTATTCTGTGTAGGCTCAGACAAACACGTAATCTCTGCCAGAGTCGCATCGGCATGATGGGACCACCCATCGTGGCTTCCATCTACCTTGACAACGCTCACCTGGGAGGAGGCTAAAGTGATTAGCATTTGAACGATGGCAGACTCTGGCATGTTCACATGTTACGCAGAGAATCTGGTGCTGAGCAGGGGTTCCAGCAGACAACCACGGCCTTCCCTCTCCACCCCATAGAAGTGGCAGACAGACTTTATCAGTTCACGTGGGTGAAAGCGGTCATAAATGTTTATCCGCAAGGGGTCGACCCAAGGATTGTACTGGGGTCATCCCAGAAGTGGGCCCACTTGGCATCCAATATCATGGCAGTCTCAGCGCCCTGTGCCACTGCTGTAGACGCCAGCACGAGCAGTATGGTGAGCATCATGGCTATATATGAAGAGTTAAACTGAACAGAGTGAACCCCTCGAGAAATATCTGTGCCAGATCGAGCCCTGTTCCATCCAGATCGATAGCGATCTTCATCCCCTCAGGGGCAGGGGCTAGCTGCTTCACTCTGCTGCTGGCTAAGAAACATAGCTCTAGGACTATATGAGTCATTTGCGGGCTAGTGAAACCGCTGAAGCAGTTTAACAGCACCCTTGACTTTGGAGACATGTGACACACCATCTACCCGTAGGGTGCCCTCCTGGAGGTTAACAGCTTCTTCTGGGCCATCGAATGGACGATGCAGCAGGAGCTTTCCACCTGTAACCCCGATCCGGTGACCCACACACGTCAGGCAGACACCTTCACCTATGTAGGTGAGGAAGGATGATCCCTGATTGTAGAGCTTTCGAACTGTCCCATCCTTTTCCACAACAGTGGAGAGGGGAGTAACCTCTATGTCAATGACTGCAGGAGGCCTATATAGGGGCAACTGGCCATCGTTGACAGGTACAGAGCATTTGCGTCATAGCCGAGTAGACATTGGCAGACAAGCTCACTCTGGCGGATTCGAGTCACATGGTATCTGGTGAAAATGATGCTGGGACTGCCAACAACAGCACCCTTCAGCATCTCGTAGGCTTCCTTGTCCGGTGAATAGGGGCTAACATCCGGCATGTGCTGAGCGGTTCCATGTAGGAGGTACTGCAGCGACACACCTGGGAGAGACATCGCGTCTTTGAGGATGTCTATTTCTCATTCTGTGTAGAACTCCCACATCCGCTCTAGGGCTTTGATGAATGGACTGACGTCCAGGTTGCTGTAGTATCGCAGCCAGTCGGCGAATGTCCGCATTCCATGCTCGCTGAATGTCTGGTTACACTGTTCCCACTCTGTTCGTGTCAAGAGGTAGTCCCCCTTGAGCTTAGATGTCCATGCTGAGTAGGCAGGAAGCCCTGGATAGTTGAGCTTTTCATGTGTGTCAAACCATTCATATGAGAGCCATCTCTCCTGATGTGGTCTAACTAGCCTTCTTGGGGACTTTCACTGTACCTGTACTGTCAGTCAGCTCATCGACAAAGTACTTCTTGATGAGATTCAAGTCATACCGCCCAGAGTTGACCCCAGTACAGGCACTTGGTCACACCACTCGTTGATCAGTTGCTGCTGTTGCTTTGGGAACTTGTCCAGGTCTGTCGGTATGTACTGTGCCCTAACCCTTGTCCGGAATAGAGCTGCCCGCCATTGGATCTCCAGCATGAGATCAGTTCTTTGCAGTCAGGATTGCTGAGGTGAGTGGGCTCACTCGTGGCACCCTCTAAGGAGCAGCCAACTGATACAGAGATAGGTATGTGAGTACTCTCAATCGTGAGAGTCTTCATAGGATGAGTCTTGATACCATCTAGAATTGCTTCGAAGTCGTAAACTATGAAGTGTGGGTATGGGACAGTCTGGACTCGTTGAGGGACGCTTGGGCAGCGTTTTGTACAGCACCCCCACTGTACCACAAGCGTGCATCCAGAGGCTCTCAGCTTCTCCTCTCTCAGGCCTGTCTTGCAGTATCTCTGTTCGGCATCCTCACATTGCTGGTGTTGTGGACACCCATGCCAGTGACAGCCATGGAACTGGTAAACGATGTTGGTGGTCGGATCATAACCATCTACGGGAGCGCCCTAGATCCAACGCTCGCCACCGTGCCCACACTCTACATGGTGTATGTGTATGCCTCTGTTTCTCAACTCATACTCGATCCAACGAGTAGCCACTGAACTGGATGTTTGGGGTGGATAGAAGGCTTTCTCATACGCAGACTGTGGTGCCTCAACCTTCTCGCCAGGACACACAATTTTTGTTTTGCCGCCTGTACAGTGATCAGTGTGGCGTTGAAGATTGCATGCCTGTGTAAACCTCTGCTAACAGTGTCTGCAGACTAGTGTATGTGCTAGCTTGGAGATGTTCTTGATGTAGAAGGCGTGGTGGTCCCATCCTCCGATGGTCATGGCGTCATGGTAGTGAGCCGCTTGCCTGATCATGTGCCAGGTGCCCTCTTCGGTTGGTGCATACACGCGAATCCCAATCTTGGTGAAGAACTCTACCTTCTCCAGCTGCTCCAGCAAGGTCTTGCGGACATCAGGTACTGTCTTGCCATAGAACTGTGTGGCAAGCTCTCGTGCAGGAGCTGTACTTCTATCAGCTCTTGCTCCTCGGTGGACGGCTAGACATCTCCAGAGACACAGGTTGTCCCTGTAGGTGTCGAGGGCAGTCATACTCTTCTTCTGTTGTAGCCAGTCTGGGAGGGGGCCTGTCCCAAGCAGAGGTTGGCTGTCGATGACAGCCCTGACCTCAACGTTGATTGATCGAACGAAAGCCCACTTGGTGTTGGGTCGATCGATATTGTCTGTATCAAGGCGGGCTTGCTCTCTTGCTACCACCCAGTCCTGAGCTGCTCCTATTGTGTTCGGCCACGGGCTCCCTGGAACATTCTTGTGGAAGAGCATTACCCACTATCTTCGTTTCGACGGATGTGATAGGTATGGGTGTAGCGGAGGTAGAAGGCGTTCTGGACAGTCTACTGGATCTTTTGCATGATCGGGCCTGTGAGATCTCCTTCTAGACCTCTGAAGAATGTCCAGCATACTGACTGGCGTCCTCTATCCTCTGTCTCCCTTTCGCCGAGATGCTGGTCGAGAATGTGTTCGCCTTCTCGCCTTATGCTCCAGGCTAAGGGTTCAGACCTCGGCCCCCTTATGCTCCGGGCTGGGTTCAGACCTAAGCATCGCTTAGCAATCCTGCGTTGGAGAGTGAAGCGCTCCTGTGGATGGGCCGCCATCCACATCTCTACAGTCTTGGCTCGCAAGCTAGCAGTCACCTCCTCATCCAACTGACGAAGCTCACGTATCCGCTGCGCTTTCTTGTGGGGATTCCAAGGATCATCTTTGGTAAGCACTGGAAACCTTCCTGTCTTCATTGCTCGGGAGAGTCACTTCTGCCACTCCTCGGCACGGACCTGTCCGATCATCTGGAGCAGGTCAGCTTTCTTGGCCTTCGAGTAGCCTCTAAGGCGGAATTGCTTTGCAATAGCGCGAACCTGTGCAACAGTAATCATGGTGTATATCCCTGTGGATGTCTGTCTCTAAATGGGCGTTCAGACCCTGTTATGTGTGGTGCTGGCGATCAGTACCTGTGGGTGGTGTATATCCCTGTGGATGCCTGTCTCTAAATGGGCGTTCAGACCCTATTATGTGTGGCGATCAGTACGTGTGGGTGATGTATATCCCTATGGATGCCTGTCTCTAAATGGGCGTACAGATGTGTGTGGGGAGGCGGTGCGATGCATGCCCCCTGGATAGGATAGTACTCGCGTGTGTATAAAGCCCTATGAGAGAGGTATGGCTAGGTATGTAAGAACGAGTAGCACGCATGCGCATGCATCAGATCCATGTGTCAGTAAGAGTGTATGCTTACATTGCACCGATTAAGACCGGAATGAAGCCAGAATTTCAAAACTGTTTACCATTTTAAAATCGGACCAGAAATGGCCGAGTTATCCGCAAATGGTAATAGCGAGATTTGAACCTGTGATTTTAAGTTTGCTAATAAACACAAAACAAGGATCTCACGCCTTAACTACCTCGACCATGTATGCATTAGTAATTATAGCTAATAAATTTTGCATTGCTGTTGCTGCGTTGTCTCGAAGTGACGTCAGACTGATAAGCGCAGTAACCGCAATACTCATGCTCAGAGATAAGATTACTAAGAGGCGAGATTTTAGTAGTGTTGCGGTGGGTCACTCACTAGAGTATTGCATAGGATTCCCAGGCTGCAGACTGGGGTTTAAATCCGCTCAAAAGACCTTGCTACAACTTACCTGAAATTTCGAAACTAGGTAAGACGCTAGGCCGGGGTAATATGACCAGGTTAGATAAAGACCCACTCCGCAGTGCGTGGTAAAAGCACCACACACACACACACACACACACACACACACACACACACACACACACACACACACACACACACACACACACACCAGCCAGCTGGAATAGCAACAGGGTGGGGTAGGAGATAGGTGGGGTAGGATAGGTAGGATAGGTAGAAAAGTGTCCAACAGATAGAAAAACCTCCTCAGGATTCCGGCCAGAATAAGAAAGGCCGGCCACTGGCCGGTATCCTGAGGAGGTTCTTCCGGACAGTGGGGTCCACATGGGAGTTTTATATTCTTGGCCATGGCCATGGCCATTTGTCTAAATGGAAATCCAGTTGAGGGAGGTGGTATCATTTTAATTCCGCCACTACTCCTCGGATTCAGCACCATTGCTACCCCCAGCACTGTCGTCGCCTAAGCAAAACAAGCAGCAGCGTCAAAAGGTTGGTCTATTTTACACTCAGCCACCCACCACACTCACGGAAGCCATCAGAAAACAAGCAGTCTACATAGAGGACCCAACCGCAGCACATGAAGAAAACCAGAAAGTAACATTGGAAACTCTTCCTCAAGCACACTGCAAATTTATATATAAGTCTGCTGGTTTATTTGGCGGCATTTTCACCAGTGCACAATAGACACTCGGGCTTCCATCACCGTCTTCAACCAGCGCTTATATGAGAGTATCCCACCTCATAGACAGCCACTCCTTAAGCCTAAAACCGTATTTTTGCAAACAGCTACCAGCGTTAACGTCCCGGTGGCTGGAACAATAAACATTGTGATACAGATAGAGGAAATGCAGTCCATTCAGCGAGTTGTAGTTGCCTCTATCCAAAATGATGCCCTATTAGGCTCTGATTTTCTCAGTGCCAGAGAAGCCATAATACACTGGATACAAGAGGAATTAGACATACACGGCTGCTGCATACCCTTAGGACTGGAATCATCAATGTACGATACATGTGCATTAATATTGAGCTCTACAGCCACAGTTGAGCCGAGACAAGAGGAAATTCTCTGTGCCACCGCACCACAGTTAGGGAACAATACACACACCGCAATGTTGGAACCCGACCCAGAATATATGTTAGCCTCGCAATGTGTTAGTCCACGAATGCTAGTCGACACCACCAATAAGGATCAGATACCTTTTAGGGTATTCAATGGCGCAGTTGACTCAATCACGCTTGTCCCAGGCATGCACTGCAGCCATTTGGTGGACGTGATTTCAGTGGAAACACACCCCACCACACCCACACTCACACAAACAGCACCTTCTGATGACAATTTGCCAGAACATCTACATGATTTATATTTGCGTGCCACAGTTGGAATAACAAAATCTCATAAATGTGATTTACGGCATCTTCTATATAAGTACTGGGATATTTTTCCACAGGCGACATGGACCTGGGAGAAACCCATCTGGTATGGGAATCCATCAACACCGGAAATAATCAACCAGTACATCAGCCGGTACGTCGTCTACCTATACACAAAGAAACAGAAGCACATGAACAAGTAAACGATATGTTAAGGAAGGCATAATTGAACCCTCTGCATCTCCATGGACCAGTCCCATAGTCCTAGCAGGCAAGACGGACAGATCTTTATGGTTTTGCATTGAATACCTCCACCTAAATGATCTAAGGTCAAAGACACATATCTGCTCCCACAAATAGATCAGGCTTTAGATTCGTTATCTGGAGCCAAATGGTTATGTACTCTTGACCTTGCGAGTGGCTACTGACAGGTAGCCATGGATGAGGTCAGTTGGAAAAAGACCGCATTTGTCTGCAGAGACAGCCTGTTCCAAATCCGCATAATGCCTTATGGCTTGTGCAATGCTCCATGGGTATTCGAGTGTCTCATTGACCAGGTTCTAACTACCTTCCAATGGGAAATTTGCTTGTTTTACATAGACGACGTAATCATCTTTGGCTCTTCGTTTGAGCAAACCTTATCCAACCTGGGTATGGTGCTAATGCCTTTCCAAACCGCAAACTTAAAAAGCTCAAAACCAAGAAGTGACATTTCTTTAGGAACAATGTTGAATTTCTGGGTCACGTCTTATCTGCTGATGGAGTGGCCACACAACCCACAAAGACTCATGCTGTAGCAGAATGAAAGACTCCTACTTCAATAACAAATACTAGGAGCTTCCTAGGCCTCTACCAATATTATCGCCAATACATCCATCACTTTACTGAGATTGCATCGTCTTTATTCCAAATCACAGAAAACGATAGACCATTTGAGTGGACGAGGCATTGAAGGGACAATTGACGTCTGCCCCAATTCTTGCTCATCCGAACCCTAACCTTGATTTCATCCTGGACACTGATGCGTCTGCTTATGCAATAGGTGCTGTTCTATCACATGGAACTGAGCAGGTGTTAGGATATGGTTCGCATACTCTGAATAAAACAGAAAAATGGTAAGCAACCACAAAAAGAGAATTATCGGCCGCAGTTTATTTCGTCAAGTATTATGAACACTTTGTGTACGGATGCCCTTTTACATTGCATAGAGACCACGCCTCACTACGCTGGCTCAGGAACCTTAAGAATCCTGAGAGTCAGGTAGCGCAATGGCAGGAATCCCTGTAGACCTACAACTTCACTGTTGTTTTAAAGACCCGGCAAGTTGTAAAGAAATGCTGATGCCTTGAGCAGAATAGGGCTCGAGGATGAACAAGATGTGGCCACCACCGTGACACACAACATAAAGCCAGTTCCCACATGTCCAGAGCTGCAGTGCACAGACTGGAATGTGGAAAAGCTCGCTCAAGAACAGGCAACAGATGCACAAACACAAAACATATACACGTGGATCCAGGAGGGGTATGCCCGCCTAAGGAATCTATCCCCTACAGCTAACTATTACTATGATAGATACGAGGAGACGATGGCATTCTTTATATCAACAACCATATAGTAATTCCTGAGCATTTCCGAATCATGATCTTGGAACAACTAAATGACAATGCTGGACATTTAGCTGTAGAAAGAACTGTTGAACGAATAAAACAAAGGTTCCACTGGATAAATATGCATAACAGGCATAGGTGGCCAAATCCGTACCCTGCCAGCGCCATGCTGTTGGCCAACATCACACCGCGCCCTTATAAATTAATATCGTTGGTGCGACGCGAGCATGGTGCACCATGGGAGCGAGTGGCTATTGATGTGCTCGGACCCTTGAATATGACGGATGAAGAAAATAAATACATCTTCGTACTCCAAGACTATTTTGCGAAGTGGGTAGACTTTTTTGCCTGACCAAGCGGTATCCACAGTAGCGGAGGTCCTGGCAAGCAGTGTGTTCTGCCAGTTCGTTATCGCTGAACTCTGCAAATTGTTTCATATAGTCAAAACACGCATGACACCATATCATCATCACGGTCATGTGATGGTAAAGAGGTTCAACTGAACTCTCATGGTCATGCTGACTAAAGAAATGCACCTTGATTGTCGTGATTGGGATCTTCAGCTCCCTTATGTGCTCATGGCATATCGAACTTCGATACATACCAGCACAGGTTATTTTCCTGCTCAGTTAATGTTGGGCCATTAGTGGCCTTACCCTTGGATCTAGCCATGTTTAGGATTCCTGGGGAAATGAACTCGCCACCTCTATATGTAGAACTCATGCGCCAGCGGATAGAACAGGTGCATGAGCTAGTTAGAGAAAGACTATCCACTCTATACTGGCGCCAGAAAACTTGGCACGATCGCCGTGTACACAGAGATCAATATGAGATAGGGGAAATGGTCTGGGTTCATGATACATGACATTCTGCAAACGTGCCTAGTAAACTGAGTTACCAGTGGAAAGGCCCCTATGTGGTAGTAGGTAAGAAGTCGGACATGACATATCAAATCCACACCTCAGATGGCCTGACCTCAGTCATCCACTTCGATCAGCCTAAAACTTATGTTGGCGACCCAGTGCCTGGGCTCGGGCTGGGTGACACACACAATACTGGTACTCAGACCATTGCCTCTTCAGAGACAAGTATTCCCAACGTTAGCCCAGTGCACCACAGTGCCAGTTCGACCCCTCGCCTACCAAGCCAGGAGTTTGGTAAACAAATGATTAATGTTGAGCATGATGACGAGCCATGTACTTACCCTCTCCCTCATCGGATCGGGTCTACTAGGTCTCGTAAACTGTATCTGAAGACCTTTTCGTTTGTGCTGTCCAAGAGGAAGGATGGAAAAGTTGTTCCCCCTTCCTCTTCCCACTCCCACCCACTTCATGCTATTACCCCCATTATAGAGTTGCCACAAGCAGAGGCCAGAGGCTGAAGCTGTCCCAAGCCACAGTGTCTCTTGTGGGGTGAAACATATAATATGTAGCATGGACATGGATTAGGTTTGATGAGACTTTGACCTGTTCTAGTAAACTGGAAAACTGAATAGCCCACCGTACCTCCCATACCCAACCAATTCCCAAAATTGCAGTACCAAGCCCCCTCCAAGCGGCACCCCTCCATGTGCCGCACCACCCCCATTCCAAAACTGCATCCCTCATTTCCACACCAAGTTCGGACATCATACACCCTATCCTCCTCACACTCCACTCGTCGTCTGAAGACTGTCATACCTCAGATATAAGATAATCTGCTGTCTCAGTAAGGGTGGCCTCCTGTGCGCTAGTCACTGCGGTGACTGACGCCAGTCATGGAGGCAGCCTGATCAGTAAATTCTCGGCTTGTCTATTCCCCGGTCGCAAAAGATATGACAGAGCGCCAACCGTTGTGTAATGGAAGATCGTCCTCCCAATCCAAGAAGCACACACACACCCCTCCATATGCTTCATCAAGGCTCCCCCACCCTGTGTGCGATCAGAACAGACATATAACATGAACCATCAGATTCACCAAGGCCCCACTTGCCCTATGGCTGAATACATTAAAAATCTGCAATGCACGAAAATCATCAAGACACCTATTATATATAATATATTGGAAACAATGTACACCCCCACCACATTTACAGCATAGTCAACACCCTTCTATGTCATCCAAGCGACCGTTCAGCAAACCACACCTATCCATTCTCATAAAAAGGATACGCATATAGAATCCACAACAATCTGCACAGCAAGAATCCGACGAATGACAATTCGCCTCACCATTATATACTCCATCAACAGACTCAGCCTAGGTCAACAGGGAAAACTGACTATGTCCCTCAGCATAACACAGCATACGCCTCAAGCTTCCCCTGCACCTGTCACCACCACATACAAGGACCACTCTCATCGCAGTCAAAAACAACCTAGACTCATTCATCAAGTCACTGGGTTTTATATAGACCTAAGGTCATCTAACTCCCAAAAATTGCAATCACTTCTTCTACACTGACGTATTTGACTGCAATCACTGGTAAATTCCGTTCGCTGGGTTATGTAGCTTGCTAATTTATTCACGTAGGACAGATTTACTTTTGACATAATTCCAAAAAGCTTTAGTTTTTCTCTTCATCATCATAATTTTGCCATTATTTGTGATATGTTAAGATAGGTCTTTGCTATAGTTATGGTCCTATAGATCTATGAAATTATCTTTTTATTTGATTTTTGTTTAATTTTTGTGTTAGATATTTGTTGCTTTTAATATACATATAATTTTTTTTAACTTTATATGTACATTTCCTATCATACTATGTATGTGTGATTGTATGTATGATTCCTGTATTCTGCAGCTGTAGTAGTAAAAACATCCTACAGCTGCAATCAGTCCTTCGCTTTTGCCCACTGTGTCTTGTCATCAGCCGAAATCCTTAGCTTCCTCAGGTACATTCTTGACTTGGGTGTACCGAGTCCTGCTTTCTTGAGGTCACCTCGTAGCACGCTTAGCAGATTTATGCAATGACGTCCTCTTCTGGCTTTGTATTTTCTGGCTCCGAGTAGGGCAAATTCCAAGGCTCTCTGTGCTGGTGGTGTCTATTCTGGCATCCTCAGCACATGGCCAAACATGGACCATCTTTGCTGGGCGACTTTTACAGACAGCAGCGACGTATTACTCATCCTGTATAGTGTGCATCATTGAAAATTATGCTGTCTGGCCATCAGTGTCCAGTGATGGTGCATAGGTGTTTACGGTGGCAGGCATCGATTTGGCCAAGCTGCCCTTGGAGCTGCCCAGCTGTTACAATTATACAGCATCAAGGATATGCAGGTTGCATTGTATAAACGTAGCCTCTTCATCAAGGGCATCTTTGATCTACGAATCCATAGCTTCCAGAAGGACGGGAAAGCTATGTTCTCCATGATGCAGCGTGCAGAAATGTCAGCAGTACTGCAAAGCAGTGAGCCCAGGATTGTACTTTTCCTCCATGGTTCGCCGCCACGAAATGGGTCATCATTTTCTATAGTTTCATGCTTTATCGATAGGTATATGTGGGTGAACTCTGTTTTGGATTCATTCATAAAGAGATTCTCAATTTTTAGTTTACTTGCAGCTATTGGGAGAGGTTCGTCACAGGGTTTCTTTTTCTCATCTATGATGTCCACATCGTCAGCATATTCCATCTCTAGATGCATGCCCAGTATTGACACTGGCGGGTGGGGAGTTGGTCTTGTAGAACTTTCCTGCACATATTTCATTGTGGCAGCAAGGTAGCAGGTGAAAAGCTCCGGAGATAGACCATCTCCGTGTTGGGAGCCGATTGATGTCTCAAACGCTACAGACTTCACAGACTTGACTCATACTCTCAGCTTGGTGTCTGCAAGCAGTAGTCTCACTAGTCGTAGCTCATCTTCATTGCAACTGGCCTGGCATAGTACATCTAGGATCTTTGAGCGTTTAATTGTGTCGAAGGCTCGTGACATGTCAATGCCCATTTTGTGGAAGTCCCAGTGTTCGGACATGACTACCGACACAAGCATGCGTTGAGTGCATACAATGTCTCCACAGCTGCGTCCACGTTTGAAGCCACTTTGACATGATCCAGTGAAGTAATCGATCTTGTCTCGGATGCGGCATAGAGTAACATTGGACAGGATTTTCCATATGCTGTTGAGGAGCACAATGGGCTGCAGATTGGCTTTGTGCCCAGATGGCTTCTTGGGCTTGGGTAGTGCGATAAGGGTGTCTTGGCATACAGCGTCGATGGGAGGGTGGTGCATAAAAGCTGAATTGATTAGGTGCGTGATCGGTTTTGAGATAATGTCACTTGTATATTTGAATAGTTTATTGCTCATGCCATCAGGTCCAGATGCACGTCCATTTTCAGGGCTTTAAATGTTGCTTTAATTGGTGTTAGTAATGGCCTGGGGTCTCCTGAGTACGGGTACATGGACTCATCATCGTTGTCAGTGAACTGCTCCTTGAACCATTCTCGGATCACCTCGGCTTTTCCCTTGTCAGTCCTGATAAAGTGTCCTTCAGAGTTGTGTACAGTGAGCAGTGGTGTGTAGTCAGTAACTCTCATGGCTCGGGCTGCCTGAACATTTTCTGACAGTCATCCGCGGCAGTGATTTCATCTGCTAGGGCGTCTGCCTGTTGAATAGCAAGATCTTTTAAGCGTTCACTAATATGGCACAGAATAATATTGCGCTCCCTGTGTAGTTTGGTGCGGTCTTCACTTTGGCTACTTTGATAGATGTGCAGCCATAATGCTTTCTGCTCTGCTGACCGTTTTATTATTAGAGGGTCGTCAGTATACCTAGTTTGGTTGTTTTTTAGAACACATATGGTGCTGGTAGCGGATGATTCCATAGATTTCAGTATTTTGGTTAGAGCTTCGTTTGGATCGGAGCTAACATCGATGTTAGCTATTTGCTCCCTGAGGGTTTTTTTGTATGACATTTGAGTGTCAGTGTCGCTGATGAGCTTGGGTAGGTTGTAGGTGACTCTACTCTCTTGCCTGGTATGGTGTTTATATATTAGGTAGAGATCATTCATCTGAAGGCGTGTAATGACTAGCTTATGGTCAGAATTGATGTCTGTGCCGCCATATGAACGAGTGTTCCGGAGTAAGGGTTTTGCTTCTGTTTTGCATAGTATGAAGTCTATTTGGTTGAAGACAGCTGTTGTGGCCTTAGAACCTTTTGGGGATTTGTGATCAGTAATGTGTCCAGTCCATGTTGCCTGGTGATGACATGGGTTTTTGAAAGCCATATTTATGACAAATAGGCCATTGGAACTAAGGAATGCCACCAGCGCATCTCCATTGCTGTTGCGTGTGCCCTCCCCATAAGACCCCATGCATAAGCCAAGTCCTGAACTTTTTTCCGCAATTCCGAGTTTACCCAGCTTGGAGTTGAAATCTCTATACATGAACAGTTGCCATCTAGCTGGGCTTGTAATGGTGGAGCTCAGTTCTGCATAGAAGGAATCTAATGTTGCTGGATTATCTTTGGATTTTTCGTTACCTGGGCCGTACGCGTTGACAAATCGACACTTAGTGGTGGTGTGTTTACACGTAGGTATAGCAAGGTCGATGAATGCAAGGCGATCACTAATGTATCCAAAACTAATGACATGATCCAAGACCCTTGGTCCGATTACGAAGCCTAAGCCCCTGCATGTGGCCTGTTTTTGCTCCATGAGCACTAGCTTATGGCCTGTCTGTAGTTGCTGCTCTGAGTATTTAGCTACTTTGGTATCTTGAATGCATGCAATATCGAGGTTATAGTGTTCACAGTCCACACCTAAGGTTTGCCTCGCTGAAGTTGCACTCAGACCACGTGCATTCCACATAGCTATGGTAAGCTCCTCGGAAGATTGCATCGTCCGAGGATGTCGAGCACAGTTTCTTGTTTGAAGAAGGGTAGACATAATCAGAGTTGCCTCTGTATGTGGATGTCAGCCCGCAATCCCTGATGACTTAGTTTCACAACAATGTTATGTACACATTTAAATATTCACATGTTGTATTTGCGCATTTATATAATGTACATAATGTTGGAGATTATGAGTTAGGTAGATTTACTATTTACATAATGTTTCACATATACCTACCGCTACTGTTCATTCCACAATGAGAGATGGTAGCCATCGGCTGTGGTGTGCCACCTATGGCTGACTACCTGGCTAGAGTCAGCTGTGGTGTGCCACCTACTCCAGCAGGGGTACCATCTGTTGAAATGATTTTCCAGTTTGTTAGAGGATGACTATTAGATATCTGACAGCATCTTAATCTGGACGGAAACGTGTATTCAGCACCAGGATTGTAATTCTAAGGCACACAACTGTTAAATCAGATTATTCATAAAACACATACATATGTTCCTTCCATACTTTGTCTAGTCTATTTTTGAAGGCATTTAATGCTGGTGCTGTCACAACGTCTTCTGGTAAAGAATTCCAAGAGTTTGCCACTATTTGAGAAGGCGTGTAGTCGAAGCCCAGTTGTACATGACTGTTTTGGTAATTTCAAGCTGTACTAGCTAGTTAGTTGATTAGCTTCATGTTGAGGCCAGGGAGAGTCAACCTCGTATATGTAGTGGAGGTATTTATAGGTTTCAATCATATCGCCATGCCAACGTTCGTATGTTAGTGATGGGAACTTGAGGATTTTTATTCTCTCCTGATATGTAAGGTTGTGTAGACCTGGAACAAGTTTGGTAGCCCACTGCTGTTAATTTTCAATAGTATTGTTATCCCGTTTTGGAAAGGGGCTCCAGACTATGTTTGAATACTCCAGTAGAGGCTCTACCCTAGTCTTGCACAGTACGGCAAACGTCTTTTTGTCAAGGAAGTGAAAAGTGTGTCTGATAAGGCCAACTTGCCTGTTTGCTTTGTTTGCAGATTGTTCAATATGAGTGCGGAACTTTAGGTCTTTGTCAGTGATTACACACAGATCTTTCCCATGAGGAACTTCCTCAAGTTGTGTTTTACTTTGGCTTGAGGATGTCATTTCATATGTTTGGGTGGAAAGACAGAAGACACATTTGGGACCAATGTTTGAGTGCTTCAATGTCTTTTTTGAATTTCGCCACAGTCTTCCTTCAAGGCCACTGCCCTAAAGAGTTGTGTGTCATCAGCGAACAGTTTAGTTATGCTGTTGACTGCATCTGACAAATCATTGATGAAAAAGATGAACAAGATTGGTCCAAGCACTCTCCCCTGCGGAACCCCACTACTGACTTCAGTCCATGATGAAAAGATAGTGTTTATGACGACTCTCTGGCGTCTCTTTGCTAGGAAATCTGCAATCCATTTTAGAATTTTGCCATTTATGCCATAGTTACGGATTTTCGCAAGCAATCTACAGTGAGGTACAGTGTCAAACGCTTTTTGGAAGTAAAAATACACTGTATCTACACACATATGGTCATCTAAAGCTTGGTCCATGCCTCTATTGCTGCAGTCAATTGAGGGACACAGGAGCGTCCCCGATGAAGCCATGTTGGTCTGTGGAGAAGAGGTCGTTATCTTTCATGTGCCTAACTAATGCATCTCAGACGATTTGCTCTATCACTTTGCAGCAGATGGATGTTAGGCTAATGGGCCTATAGTTACCTACATCGTTCTTACTTCCTTTCTTGAAGATTGGTGAAACGTTAGACACTTTCCATGCTGATGGTAATTTGTTTCCGTAAAGGGATTTTCTGAAGACTAGGTATAGAGGGAGCAAAAACGTGTGAGATAGTTCCCGCAGCATTCTAGGATGCAAGCCATCCGGCCCAACTACCTGATTTACATTTAGTTTCAGAAGTCGGTTCTTGACATTCTCTACACCGAAGTGTATATCTGTCAGATTTTCTACCTGATGGAGGGCGCAGGGTGGTATGGTGAAGGTATCCTCATGTGTAAAAACACATTGAAAGTAACTATTTAGTGCATTGTCCGTCTCCTTATCTGTGGCCATAGTGGTTCCATCCACTAGAAGATCAGATATGCCACTTCTTATTTTTGTTCTATTTTGTACATAATTGTAGAATGCCTTAGGATTTGACTTGGCTTCATGGGCTATTTTCTTCTCAAACCTCTTCATTGCCTCCCTAGTAGCCTTACGTGCCTGGTTTCTCGCTATACAGTAATCATTGTAGTCAGTATCCTTTCTGGATCTCATGTATTTTTTCCAACATAGGTTTTTTGGCTTTTACTTTGCCTATTGCCTTGCAGTTCATCCAGAGCAGTTTTGGTTTGTATTTTGGGTTAGCACGCTTTACCGGAATAAAATTATGTT
Source organism: Chaetoderma sp. LZ-2023a (assembly GCA_034401795.1). NCBI lineage: Eukaryota > Metazoa > Mollusca > Caudofoveata > Chaetodermatida > Chaetodermatidae > Chaetoderma > Chaetoderma sp. LZ-2023a. The sequence goes on from CM067372.1 coordinate 112,484,618, forward strand.
GACCTATTTTACATTTAGAGGTTAGCAACTGCCAGCAGGATTCCACTGTATTACTTGACATTTCGGTTTCCCAGTCCACGCAGGCCAGAAACTTGTTGAACTGGGTATAATCACCTTTCTCCCATTTGCAGGAAGTGGTATGCGTGGTGGAATTTGTGTCCTGACAAATGATCTGAAAATTGATTGAAACATGTTGACTATGTCCATTTGGGTCCTTGGCAGTGATATTGTAGCACAGATCGACCAGTCGGGTACTGACCGTACCGCCTGTCCGAAACTCATTCCTATAAGTGTGACCCCCTAGATAGCGCAATAAGCGTGTATAAGCCTATGCGAGAGGAATTTTGTCGTGAAAATGACTAAGTTCGTTAGAACGCATGGTGTGCATGCGTGCACCTGTAGCTGTTTCGATGACACATGTGCGTTATGACCAAGAGCAAGTGTGTACTTTTAGTGTGCAGAGTGGGTATTATTTAATCCTTAAAAGTTGCTTGTTCTCGTCACATCTGGTATGATCAAAACCAGAATTTGACGAGCTTTCCAAAACTGTAACCCATTTCAAAATCGGTTATGGAATGGCTGAGTTATCGCCGATTTTCCTCTTCAAATTATGCTCAAAATATAGAAATAACGTCGTAATCGCGTATATATATATATATACACCTGTGCAAAAGTTAAGCACCAGCAAAAACAATAGAACGTAGAAACATGATGGTACAACTAGGCTGCCATACTTTTTGTCCCCGCGTTAGCTGACATAATTCCAAGTACGAAATGCACATGCATGCATGACTTCACGCCGCTTGATGTCCGTGCGTGGCGGGAAACAGCACACGTGTTCAGTTATGTAAAAGTCCAGTTTGAGGTGTAGAACATTACATACAGATTTAGGCGACAAGATTAGGAATTTTGTGTTCATGACCGTGGTTTATTTGTACAGAGAGAATTAGCTCTTGATTGTGAACCGCTATGGCAAGACGAAGGTTAAGTGATCGTGTGAAATGGCAAATCATAGGCATGCATACCACTGGTATGTCATGCAGAGAGATTGGCAGACAGCTGAACATTAACCATACTGTAATCAGTCGTTTGATTGCAAAACATGGGCAAACTAACGAGGTGAAGGACAGGCCTAGATCTGGAAGACCGAAGAAGACTACTGCCCGTGATGATCGAGCCCTAGTACGCCTTGTTAGGAGATCTCCATTCACCAACAGCAGAGTGCTCAGCCAGCAATGGGAAACGCGCAATAGAGTGTCAATGTCTACCGTCAAAAGGAGACTGTATGCTGCTGGCATGAAAGCTAGGAAACCTGTCAGACGTCCTCTCCTCACTGCACACCACAAAGAGGAGCGTCTGAGGTGGTGCAACGAAAGAAGACACTGGAACATGAGATCCTGGAGACGGGTACACTGGTCCGATGAAAGTCGGTTCCTGCTTCATGCCACAGATGGTCGAACTCGTGTATGGAGGTCCAGACGCACGGCGTACGACCAACGTAACATCATGGAAGAAGTTCCATTTGGTGGAGGTTCCGTTATGATATGGGGGTGCATCTCATTTGATTGTAAGCTGGATCTGTTGACTGTACCTGGGACACTAAATGGACAAAGATATCAAGATTCCATACTGGATAGAGTTGTGGTCCCTCATTTTGTAAATCATGCACCTGGAACCCACCCTATATTCATGGATGACAACGCCCGACCACATCGTGCTAGAGCTGTGCATGAATACCTCCGCCAGAATGCCATCGAAACCCTACCATGGCCAGCAAGGAGCCCTGACATGAACCCTATTGAGCATATCTGGGACATTCTGGGAAACATGGTGAGAAGGAGGGATCCTCCTGTGCAGAACCTACAGGAATTAACAGACGCACTCCATCTTGAATGGCAACGAATACCACAATGGCGTATCAGTCGGTTGGTGACCAGCATGAGACGTCGTGTCCAGGCCGTCATCCAGGCACAAGGTGGATATACCCGGTATTAATAATGACAGTCTCAAACTCGTGCACAGATGTTAAATTTCGTTTTCAGACACCATTAATGACAATCTAGCCACGTGTGTCAACTGTAGGGCAATAGTTGTCAGTTGTGTCAACGTAACCATATTCAGGCCTCGTTTTCAAGTTCAAACAAAAACATACAGTGTTTCCCCACCATCATAATCAGCATTCCTCTAGTTGCATTATTACCTCTTGCACTAAGATGGATGGGTACATAAATGTTTATGCTATTGCTTTCTTCATAGCACATGAATATACCCTCGCATGTGCGTAAAAATAGGGTGGTGCTTAACTTTTGCACAGGTATATATATATATATATATATATATATATATATATATATATATGTGTGTGTGTGTGTGTGTGTGTGTGTGTGTGTGTGTGTGTGTGTGTGTGTGTGTGTGTGTGTGTGTGTGTGTGTGTGTGTGTACACGTGACTTACTACGTCATCTACACATCTATACCTATAGTAATATTTAGATAATTGTGTACATGTCACAAAATTCTAGCGCACTGATTGGCTGGTTCAGCAAATTCTGATTGTTTGAGGCAGCCAGGTCTGACGTTCCAATAAGTATAAAAGGGGATGATTTCAGTAGATCAGGAGCATCGTTGACCGGGGGCCGAACAGTCAAGAGCTGTGGGACCTTGACGAACCACACAGAATACCGAAGACCAATACCTACAGCATCTCGGTTCCTGAAGGTTTTCAGCTCAGCTTGCACCGTAGCAGTTCTCGGCTCACTGCACCTTCAATTTTGTATGCTCTCGGACGGATGGCCGGGGGCAAAATAAGAACTAAAATTATGTTCCTCTTTGTTTAATATCTATAAAGGAACTGTTATGCGGTGAGCCCTTTGCGGGCCCGAAATGTAATTCTACGTGATGTAGAGCAGCGATGTTCCTCAGTGGATGACTCACCGGATCTGCCAACCATGCCGAAAAGTGGACTTCAACCACTGCACTGCATGTCGTGTGTGTTCTTTTAACGTTTTGACCGCAGCCAAGTAAACTTTGCCTGGTGCGCCACAAGAGCTATTTGACGCACTCCACACTGTTAAGCTTCAATATGTACATGCATTAATTACAATTATATAAGTAACCCACTTTGTTAATGGGTTATGATTAACTTTCTTGAAACTACCATCGTCGGACGGGAGCTTTTCATCATTACAGCATTTATTATGTATGACTTACAAACTATTTGGTAGACATTACTTACTACTGTGTTTCACTGTCCTGAGTTTGTACCGTTTACAACTTGGAGCCAGCATGCGGGAACCTTGTTTGTGGAAATCTACATGCGGAGATGTATCCAGCTTTAGAGAACATGTCAACTCACGTCACAAGTATAGTGACGTCTCAATTTCAGTAATGTAGTAGCCCGGTGTGTAAGAGTGGCTACTGAATATTCAAGTAACTATACATGGTATCTTTAATTATACAATATTCTTTCTGTAGAAGGTACTGATGACAAAGAGGTACTGTACCGGTCCTCGGACTGCATTTTATAATTTCCTTATTATTACTGTTTATAATTATCCTTGTTTACTTTAAGGTGTTTGAAGTAACCGCACCGTATTAGGTCCATCAACCTGTATTACCGTAATTCATCTGTATACTATCACTGTTATGTACTTGGTTAGTTAGGTATATGGCCAGCGTCCATCGTTTTGTTATGTTTTGCTTATTTATAGGAAACTTAGGACTGCAGTGCATTAGGAAATACTATACAACTACATTTATATATGCATCACTCTCCCCCGCCACCAACACTTTTTCACTGAGGTCACTGTCCGTGCTATAACTCTGTTTAGCACGGCATGCTACCGACTAAACCTGACTATTCATCTCGATAGAATAGGTTTACTGGAGCGGGTACAACACAGGATGACACGCATAATCCCAGGTTTAGCAGGTATACCTTATGAAACACGTCTCCAGAAACTAAATCTTACAACATTGAAAACCAGGAGAATCCGAGCTGATAGAAGTCCATAAAAAATTTCTAACCAGAACCATATTAAGCCAAATGAATTCTTCACAATGGCATCTACACACACTAGGGGACATGCACTTAAACTTTCCTGTCGACTTGATCTACGCGAGTATTTCTTCACAAATAGAGTTGTTAATGTATGGAATTCTCTACCAACAGAAGCAATTAACGCTCCAACAATAAACACATTAAAAACAAAGACTCATTCTTCAAGTCACGGGGATTTATATAGACCTACGGTCGTCTAACTGCCAAAAATTGCGGTCACTTCTTCTCCACTGAAGTATTTGACTACAATCACTGGTAAATCGTTGATAAATAGGGTGAGCCCATCGAGGCTGGATTTCCACATACCGCAATGCGCATGCGTATTACTGATTGAAATTTGACATTTTATACAAATTTGCACGAAAAAGTTGTCCAAATTAACGTTAATAATATGTTATTTTAAAATCAGATCCAGAGTTGTGTTTATACAAGTACTAATACGTGATTTAATTTAGCTTATAAAGTATCCAATATTCATTGGTTCACATTGAAAATCACTTATTTTGTGATACCAGTTTTCGTATTTTTATAATTATCAAATTGGTCACCACCGGTCTTGGCCGCCATATGATGTTGGGCGCAAGACCCCCATATGATCTTGGCCGCTAGTATACCAATCTTGGCCGCTAGTATAAGGATACCGATCGTGGCTGCATAGTAGATATTTATTTAGAATGTGTATAATAGTTTGTTCATTATCATTTGTGTTTACATGAAATTGAATGACTATCACAACTATGAGAATGATTAATATTGTATTACTACCTATGTATATAATCTAATATTTCTATTTTGCACGATCTCGACGCGTATGGTAGTCACATGATTATAACGGTATCCATAGATCTCAAACCCATATACCCCCATTTTAGTTGATGTTATGTTTATTCTGTTGAATATTTTGAAACTAATTTGACTTTCTAGTTGAATTGATTCCAAAATATTGAACAGTAATCATAGATCTAAAATTCATAGACCTCCTTTGTAGTCGATTTTAGGAATATTCTGTTGAATATTTCCACGGAATATTTTGAAACTAATTTGACTGCTCCCAGTATAATGAAGTTTGAGACATGGGTATTAATTAGGGTTAACAGGTTTTGGCTAGTTCGTTTCATCCAAATTAGTTTCAAAATATTCAAGAGAATATTCATCATTACAGCATTTATTATGTATGACTTACAAACTATTTGGTAGACATTACTTACTACTGTGTTTCACTGTCCTGAGTTTGTACCGTTTACAACTTGGAGCCAGCATGCAGGAACCTTGTTTGTGGAAATCTACATGCGGAGATGTATCCAGCTTTAGAGAACGTGTCAACTCACGTCACAAGTATAGTGACGTCTCAATTTCAGTAACGTAATAGGCATTGACTATAAGCGAACGGCAGACACCATTTATTGCTTAAATAAATAGGACAAATTTGTATATGGTCGAAATGTCCTAAATACATTTGCCCATGTAATCATGTATAGTACATTTGAAGCTAATTTTTAATCATGCTTGCAGGGCATTCTGGTAAATCAAGTCCAAGATATTCACAACAATGCGTCTGCCCATTGTCAGTTATATCAGCCAGTATTATTGCATCTTTTACCGGAGCCTACACCAGTAAATAGTTGCACCAGTCCAATGACGTTATAAAATTTGTACTGACGTCAGGGTTGGGGTCAATTCCAGAATTGGAATTGATAAATCTGGGGACCCCGGAATTGGAATTGATAAATTTTAAGACACCGGAATTGGAATTGACCGGAATTGAGAAATTCCAACTCACTTCCAATCAATTCCAGTCATATTTGTCATAGATTTACTGAACATTGTTGACTATGAAATGTACATGTAATATCTGTATTATACACTGATCTTTATATAGCCTTAATGCATTTCATCCTAAATGATCTATATGATACCATTTACCACATTTCATTCTATATGCAGGTTGATGATATTTATTATGCCAGCGGTTATTAGATGTTTTATTGAATATTTGACAATTTATTTGACTGAATACTTTTGTCTCCTATGGCTGCAACAGTTTCTATTAAAACAAATTTTAACAACTTAGTTATATGTTTGGTTAGACTTAGAATTTGAAATACTGATAATTCAGTCATGAGCAAGTTAGCCCTTAGCCCTTTAACACCTAAGGCGACCAAAACACCTTCTGCAATGAGTTTGAGAAATGTTCATTGGCAGGCCAACGGAAGACTATTTTTGAAAATTTACCACTGGAGTGGCTAGCTGGATAACTGAGCCAGTAATTCCAGTGGTAAATTTTCAAAAATTATCCTGACAAATGCTATGAACTGTGATACATTGTTGAATTAACTCAGTTCTCCATGACCAGTGACCAATTAAACCTTTTTATCCTATGTGAGCTTTGTACCTCCTTTATTCAATCAAAGCCACTTGAACTTATTTCATTCTGCATTCCCTGGAAACAGGGTTTCATCTCTGAAATCATGCCATTTTAAAATCATACAAATTAGTTAAAATGATTTCAAATATATGAGCTAGAACCAAGATAACCAAATGGTGTTAAAATTATTCATCAAAATGTTAGCATTAGTGTTCAGTAAAATAATAACTATCATCTGCATGGAATGAAATGGATGAAGAAAGTGGTACATTACAAGATAATTGCCCTGTATTTATACCCGCCTACATAACAAAGGAATCATCGAACAATCCCCTCTGTGAAATGTCTCAGCTTTTAAAACAGACACCTGGACTAGAGGTGTTATTCAAGCTCTACAAACATGTGCTCAGTACTCACCCTCAGTACTGTACTATACACATCGTATTCTAATGCTTTTTAAAGCAAACATTTATATAGCAAGGTTTACATGTATCTATAATAATTAGACATTGCATTAAACTTTAGCCCTTTCATCAGAAAAAAATCGGCATTAATTTATAATTAAGTCAAATGAACTAAAAATATGATCTGCTAAATGTTGACCTTTTGGACAATGATTGACTGAAAGATATAACTACCTATTGGCAACAACAATTTGTATTCTAATTACTTTAAATATTAACGGAGAAGCCAACCAAAAATGCCTTCTGCACTGGTCTTGAGGAAGGATCATATGCATGCTAAGAGACTGTTTTTGAAAATGTATCAGTGGCATGACTGATTCCATGACTGAGTCATTGCATTGTTAAATTAAAAAGAAATACTTTTATTCTTATCTGCAAATGGACATTTGCTAATGATGAACCTAGTTTTTCGTGGCCAATTTTGGACATTAAAGGGTTAAAATATAACAATGTTGATCTCAAGTAAATGTTGGTATGGAATTGGGCTTGGAATTGATAAAATGGAATTGGAATTGACTGTGTCTGGGTGGAATTGGAATTGATAAAATGAATTGATGTGGAATTGGAATTGATAAAATGAATTGAGGTAGAATTGGAACTGATAAAATTGAATTGACCCCATCCCTGATCGACGTATCACGGTGCTCCTCGCTATTTGGGGAAATACAAACAAGTTCATAGTAACTATGACATCATAATGAAATGTTGTCCGCTATAATTTTTAGATCGCGTTTATCCTGACATATAGGCTACAAAAACGGGAATTAATGCATGTCTGCGAGTAAATATACAAATATACATTCCATCTAGGTGCAAATGGCGTGGTACGCGGCCTTAAGGTTGCTGCTATCAGCACTAAATACATACAACATTGACAACAACGACTTGCCACGGCCATAAGTGTTAAAAATAATAGGAGACAGTCAACCAAACCTCATATTGCATTTACAAGACCCATAAATAGGAATAAATAAAGCTTTTATTTGGTCTGCATCAGACTATTTAATCGTTTTACATTCTACAGTAAATGTTCGCTATTTCGTGATAACAATATCACACAAATTTTGGACATTGAAAATGTGCAGTATGTTGCCCTAAAACAACTATGGGCACATACGCATAATGAATAACCATATCCCATAATGCAATGGGGAGGGGGGCCATGAAGAAACCACAAAAGCTATATCATAGGCCGAAACTGGAACCAAAAAAATCACGGCGACCGGAAGCGAAGCTTTCTCCTTCGATCAATACTCACCATTCTATTACTTCTGATACACGCTATCCTGGATAGCTGGGCCCTAGGACTATAGACTTAGTAAGCTTTACCGGCTCCTGGAACCGGGTACTCGGCTCCCAACTGCTGAGTACCTGTTTGCCATGAAGCTCATTCTTGTTTGCATAGCAACAAGAGCTACATGCTTTTTTGCAGTTGGAAGTCTTAGAGCTTAGTTTTCTAAGTCTTTTTCTGTGATTGTGATAGCTTTGTGTTCACTCTCTAAGAATTATTTGGATTACCATGGATGGAGCCGATAATATCCAGGTTGTATATTTCCATGTTATTCCATAGTTAAAAGACTTAGGTCTTCAAAATTTCGCCTGTGTCGCATGTTCCAAGTTCTGACCCGAATCTGGGACGTGCGTTAACAACGAAATATGGCAGATTGGTCGCCTACCTTTAATCCCAACAGGCGATCGGCAGATATGAAATAAGGTGTTGGCTATATGGTGTTTTTTAACACGAAAATCGGCTGACGTCGTTTCTCCGTATGATCCGAGCGGGTGACGTCACCGTGTTGTCTCGGATTTTTATGTGAAGAAAATGTTTCATTAATTCGCGCATCTGATTCTGGGTGCTGCGTACTGTTTTGGTACCAGAAAAACTTCGGAATTTTCAAGTTTTGCGTGTTATCACGATCTGTTTGCAATGATCAGTGGTTTCAAAATTTTTGATTTAAATGTGTGGTCTGCGGTTTTACCGTGTTCTACAGCAGTTTGTTTACATTTTGTTGTTTCTTCACATATCGTTTTGGCCTTCGTTAGGAGTATAATTTATATTGATTAGTAAAGATACCCTGAATGCTATGCGATATGGTTCCTGGTTCCGTTTATACATCCTTGAGGATCAGTTTATGGGTGTATATTGCCCGCTTCGTTCTTGTCGTGATAATCAATGCAATCTTTGTTGTTACATTGAGGGGTGGGGTGTGGGAGGGTTAACATTTAATTTATGGTCAAATTATTTGTCTGCCTTCCATTCCGGTTTTGTTCTGCTTGCTTATTGTAGGTTTGTGCTTATTTATAGGCCAAGCCAGCCCCGCCATCATTTGACGAGTGCCATAAGTTCGTGAGGGTTCTGTTCAAGGACCATGTCTGCTTTAGATGTACAAATTGTACAGTCCCGTTGGGCTCCTGCCTGATGGGTTCTGTTTCTCTGCGGCCACCTCCGGGTGGTCCAGTAGTGGTGGCCTGTCCGTCAGGCATGGGAGCCATCCGCCAGGATGGCTCCAGTGATTCCTCGTCTGGTGACGACTTTGGAGTCTGAAAACGAGGAGGAGAGATTGCTGCGGCTTGTGATGCAACGGGTGGAGAGTATGGAGGTCGATTCCGTCCTGTACGGAACCGGCCTATGTCTGGCTTGGCGCAAGCCAAGGCAGCGGCTCCGGCTGTGGTTGAGGCCACTCCGGGTCCTGGCCACCGGTCCCGTGCTGGTTGTTTTGCCGCCAGCCGACACAGTAACGGGTGTGGCTGGCCAGGCGTGGTACTTGGCGCCCGTGCATGGCGACGGTTCCTCAACCGTTACGGGTCCGCACGGTTTTCCGTGCGGCCCTACTCCATGGACTGGTGTTTTCCATGGGGTGGCGGCGGAACCGTATGGTACCAGAGTTCCTGGCGTATCAGCAACAGCTCCTAGCCAGGAGGCGTTGCAGGTAAAGCCGTCTGCACGTCAACGGGTGACGTGTTCACGGGAGTGTCCTCTTCGGAGACAGACTGGTCGGAGGCTCTGGCTTCGCTAGCCAGAGTGGACCCGTCTGTGGTTTCGACCACGGCCGAAGAGGATGCACCCCGTCCATCGGTTGCATCGATTAGGACGGGGATCTTGCCCGCAGTCCGGATCCAGTCTATTGGACTGGACCCAAGGTTTATGAGGTTGTTGGATGCTATGTATAGCAAACAGCTTTTGACCAAGGGCCAGGTCCCTGCGGCCTCCAGGGTGGTGCGAGCGAGGTGTCGTATTCCACGGTGTGAATACGACAAATATGGTGTTCCAGCAGTCACTGAGGATGATCGCCGGGTACTGGGAATTCAGAGTGCTGGAGCGGGTGGCCCAACCCCGGCGCTGGTGGATAAATCCCAGGTGCACCATGATGAAGTCCTATCCCTATGCGATGAGGGGGTGAGGGTAGCAATGAGTGTTGTCAATCATTCTTATCGCCTGCTTCAGTCGGTGTGGGCTGAAGCGGGGCAGGCCACCCTGTGCCACCTGTGGCGCTATCGTGCGTGAATGATGGCCTGGTGCTGTCCATGGATGCATTGGCAAGGGTGCAGGCACGATTGACAAAGTCTAGGAGGCAGATGGTCCTTGACCATATGCGTCAGGCTACCGCCGTTAGGGAGCGTCTTCTTGGGATGCCCCTTACTGGCCCTAGCATATTTGGTGGCCAAGCGTGTGCCATCTTAGAAGACACTGCCAACATCGCGCAGAATCGGTTAGCGGTGAATCTGCAGCTAGAACTGGTGCGACAGGCGCCTGCACTAGGGGCTGTGGCCAAACCGCTAACCGGGCAATCTTCTAAGGAGCAGAAAAAGCATAAAAGTAAGCCGAAAGCCAAGCGTAGTGCTGCTTCTGCTTCTACTGGGTCTTCTCAGCCGCCTCCGGCGAAGAAGGCCAAGAAGGTTGTGGAGGCCCCTACCCACCCCAATGTTGCCATTGATCGGCCTCGAGAGGCGGCAAGGGGAAGGGCGGAAAGAAGGGAGCGGATTGTACCTGAGGGTACGAGGGCTCCCTTCGTTTCTGCCTGGACCGCACCTGTGCGACAGGAACCGCGGTGCCAGTTAGACCGGCCATGCCAAGACCAAAATGGTTCTCACTCTCGTCAAGAGGGGGGGGAGCGGATCGCGGGGCAGACACCCGCATTAGGCGTCAATGCGTCTAGTGGATGGAAGGCTCATGCGTTTCGTCGAGGCGTGGCGAGGTGTGATGTCAGACAGTCTTTGGCACCTGACTGGACACCCGTACCAAGGGAACCAGACAAGTTAGAAGCCATTCAAAACGAAGTGTCAGGTTTGCTTCTGAAGGGAGCAATAAAACCAGTAAACCAGAACACTCCAGGCTTCTATTCAAACATGGGCCTTGTCCCCACGAGCACAGGGGGTGGAGACGCGTACTCAATCTCAGGCCATTAAATTGGTTTATCCATACGCTTCGGTTTCCGATGGAAAGTCTGAGGTCGGTAATGGCAGGATTGAGGAAGGGAATGTGGTGTGTATCGATCGATCTGAAAGATGCATATTTCCACATTCCAATGAACAGGAGTTGTCACAGGTTTCTGAGATTTGCGTTTCAGAATCAAGTATGGGAGTTTATAGTCCTCCCATTCGGCCTGCCGACAGCTCCACAGGCTTTCACCAGAGTGGTCCTTGCGGTGACAGCGTTTCTCAGAAGAGAGAACGTGGCGCTTCACACCTACATAGACGATTGGCTTATCAAGGGAGATACGCCAGCCAAGTTAGAGATGGATACTACTCTGATTCTGAAGTTGCTTTCAGATCTAGGCTGGATAGTCAACAGGGAGAAATCTGAGTTGACACCCACTCAACAGTTCGTTTATTTAGGGATGCGATTCGATCCCGAGGCGGGCAGGGTTTACCCGTCAGAGCCCAGAGTGGTGTCTGTTAGCCATCCTCAAGAGTTTTCGATTGGGAAACCACATTCAGGTGGGGCGGTTTGATGTGCTCCATGGAGCAGGTAATCCTGTACGCTGCTCTGATGCGAAGACCTATCAAGTTGTATCTGATGTCTCTGTGGAAACAGAGAACAGAACCCCTGTCAAAACTGGTGCCAGTTTTGGAGCCATTAATGTCGCATCTTGTACGGTGGAAAACGCGTCAGAATCTCCTTGTAGAAGTTTCGCTGCACCTACCCCACCCCCAGCTGTCCGTGTACACGGATGCATCTCTGGAGGGATGGGCGGCCCTGCCTGGGAGAACACCAGGTCTCGGGCACATAGACTCTCCAAGAGAGCCAGCTGCATATCAATCTGTTGGAAATTAACTAGACAGTAGTATCATACATAAATCGCCAAGGCGGGACCAAGTCACCAACACTATGTATAAAGTGTGGCACTTGATTCAATGGTGTAGGAATTACTCGGTTGTTTTGAAAGCAGCTCACATTCCTGGTCGATTGAACATTCTGGCGGATGCTTTGTCTCGGAGACAGAGGATTCTGCCAACAGAATGGTCTCTCAACCCTTCAGTTCTTCAAAGGATCTTCGAGCATTGGGGCAAACCCAATGTGGACTTGTTCGCCACAAAGGAAAATGCTCAAATCATGACTTATGTCTCGCCGATTCCAGATCCAAATGCCGTCGGTACAGATGCTCTGGCGATAAGCTGGAGGGGGATGCACGCTTACGCGTACTCACCCACCATTCTTCTGCCGAAGATATTGGTGAAGATCAGGGAGGAACCGTGCCTGGTCCTGCTAATAGCGCCATTTTGGCCCAGCAGGTCGTGGTTCACGGATCTAGATCTGCTGGTGGACAATCCAGTGCAGTTACCCGAGATTCCGAACATAATCTCCCAGGCCAAGGAACGCTTTCTACACGAGCATCCCGAAATGTTCAAATTGACTGCGTGGATGTTATCAAACAACGTTCCACGTCGGAAGGTTTTTCTCGACAAGCTGCGAAATTCATCGCAGCTGCAAGAAGGAGGTCAACCTTCAAGTCATATAACAACACGGTTAACAAATTTGGCGACTGGTGTGAGGAAAGGGTATTGATTCAATCCACTATTCAGCCAATAGCAGACTCTGTGAGCTGTTCTTTTCAGGACTAGCTCCTGTCACAATTGCTGGATACAAGTCAGCTTTGGCATCAGTTATCCCTTGTCTAGCCAACGGGGATAGTCCAGAGGTGGCCCAGTTAAATGTGATGGTGAAGGGAATGAGCAATCTCCGACCGAGACAACCGGTAGTCATTCCAGCCTGGAGTCTATCTTTAGTGCTTAATGTACTGGCCAAGCACCCTTTCGAACTGTTGCGTTCGGCTAGTCTAAAGCATTTGACTCTAAAGGCGGTCTTTCTATTGGCAGCTTCCTCAGCTAGAAGGCGCAGTGAGATCCATGCACTTTCAGCAAAGAGGGACCAATTTATTGTCTCTGGAGAGGGTCTGCGTCTACTGCCAAGAGCAGAGTTTATGTCAAAGAATCAATCTTTGAAATATCCCGGCAAACCGATCATTATACCGAAACTAACTAGGTTTGATCGTGATGCCAGTGTCTGGTACCCAGGCCGTGCTTTCTCGTTGGGTAGTCGAATGCATTCAGACTACCCATGAGATTGCGACTGGGCACCAGGTGCAATGCTCAAGTGCACACGATGTTAGAGGAATAGCCGCCTCGACTGCCCTTTACAATGGTGTTCCATTAGAGGACATCATGGCTGTTGCACAATGGCACTGTGAGTCCTTTTTCACGGATTACTATATGAGGGATGTGTCAGACTCCGCCAATTCACTCGCGTTCGCTGTTTTGAAATGATAGTTAAACGACCATACTGCTCTTCTTCCATTTGTAAGAAAGAATTAAGAAGCAGACATGGTCAAGCGAGAGGATATCAACCAGATTGTGTCACTGATGGCCGGACAAGTGAATGGTTGGAGGCTCCACGTCTGGATTCCAAATATCATGAGGTAATTCAAGATTGAGAGTTTTTTGTATTATGTTTTTATATATCATGTTCATTCATCTTATATATTCATGCTCATTCCCAGGTTGATATATGCAAAGAGCAGTTAACCCTCTTGGCATATTTGTGTTTCAGATGAGATGCATGTTCGTGAGTTCTCTCCATTTTCTTAGGAGAAAAAAGAGGTGGTGGGGGGCAGTGATGCGAATGTGATTCGGTCCCTTTAACGTGATGGTCCTTTTAGGTCTCCATTTGTCAAGTTTAAGTCTAAGCTCTTTCTCCAATAGGCAAAAGTAGCAATTGAGGGCTTGCCCCTTCCCACCAGGTTACTGTCTAAATCTGGTGTATATCAGGAGTAATAGAATGGTGAGTATTGATCGAAGGAGAATGAAGGAAATTTCAATTTACCTTTCTCCTTCGATCAATACTCACCATTCTGTTACTTCTGATATACAGCTGGCCTTGACAGCGGCTCTAGGATTATAGACTTAGAAAGCTTTACCGACTCCTGGGAACCGGGTACCCGGCTCCCCACTGCCGAGTACCCGTTTACCATAGAGCTCATTCTTGTTTGCATAGCGACAAGAGCAATACATGCTTTTTGCATTAAGGATTTTAGTGTTTTAAAATGATCTAAGTCTTTAATCAGTGATAGTTTGTGTGTTCTGAAAGGATTAACTAAGGACTATGGAGAATACCGCCCAAGACAACCAGGTTGTATTGTTCTTTATTATCCATAGTTAAAAGACTTAGGTCTCTAAATTTCGTTGTGTCGCATGTTCCGATTTCTGTCCCCATAGAATCTGGGACGTATGCTAACAACGATATATGCCAGACGATCGCCTTCTTTAAAACCCCAACAGGCGATCGGCAGATATGAAAATAGGTGTTTGCTATGGTATTTCTAACACGAATATCGGCTGACGTCGTTCTCCGTAGAATCCGAGCGGGTGACGTCACACCCGGTCGCTCGGATGTTTATGTGAAGAAAATTTTTTTCATTAATTCGCGCATCTTATTCTGGGTGCTGCGTACTAAAAATGGTACCGGAAACTTTAGAATGATCAAGTTTACGTGCGATCACGATCGGTTTGCAATGATCGGTGGTTTCAAAATTCTTGAGTAGATGTGTGGTCTGCGGTTTTACCGTGTGAGACAGCAGTTTTGTTATACATTTTGTTGTTTTCTTCACATATCGTGCTGCGTTCGTTAGGAGTATAATTTATATTGATTAGTAAATATACCCTGAATGCTATGCGATATGATTCCTGGAGCCGTTACACATCCTGGAGGATCTATTATGGGTGTGTTGTGCCCGCCGCGTACTTGTCGTCATAATCAATGCGATCGTTGTTGTAACGTGGCGGGGTGGGGTGCGGGGAGGTTACGGTTAATTTATGAGTCAAATTATTTGAAAATTAATTGTCTGCCTTCCATCCGGGTCTCGTTCCGCTTGTTTATTGTAGGTTTGTGCTTATTTTATAGGCCAAGCCAGCCCCGCCATCATGTGACGACTGCCATAAGTTTGTCCGTGTAATGTTCAAGGACCATGTCTGTTTTATGTGTGCCCTGTGTAATATAGATCATAGGTGTAATGTTTGTGCAGTGTGGTCCGTCGAAACGATGGTTAAGTTCCTTGCCCAGAAGGACTTGGCTGGGTCTGACGCGGGGTCAGGCGGTCCGAGAGTAAATCGTGGAGCGCCCGGTTCGGCCGGTGCGGGTGCTCCACGTCCCCAGCTGGAGGTGGCGGAGATGGCACCGCCGGCGTGGTTTGGTCCGGCTCTGCAGGGTTTTTCTGCATAGCGTTCTGACCACGCTGGTGTCGTCCCTGCTACCAAAGGTTGGGGGCAGTTTCTCCCCATGCCTGGTACGGATCCTGTCCTCGGACAGGATTCTGGACTGGTTACCGAGGGGGCCGTCTCGTACGGCCCCCTGGCAGTCCCGTCTGGCTTCGGCCAGACGGGTTTCTGTTTCTCTGCGGCCGGTCCGTCAGGTGTGGGAGCCGTCCGCCAGGACGGTTCCACGGTTGACTCGTCTAGTGACGACTCTTCGGAGTCTGAAGACGAGGAGGCCGAGGAGGAGAGGTTGCTGCGGCCCGTGAAGCCGCAGGTGGAGAATATGGAGGTTGATTCCGTCCTAGACGGAACCGGCCTCCATTTGTCTGGTTTGGCGCAAGCCAGGTCAGCGGCTCCGCCTGTGGCTGAGGCAAATCCGTTACCGTGCACCGGTTCCGTGCGGCTTGGTTTGGCACCAGCCGTCACGAGAACGGGTGTGCCGGGCCGGGCGTGGTACTCACCTATCCCGCCTGGTCCGGCAGTCGGACGTGGGGTGCCGTGGGCGCCCGTGTCCGGCTATGGTTCCGCGACTGCTACAGGTCCGTACGGTTTCCGTGCGGACCTACCCCATGGACCGGAGTGTTTCATGGGGTGGCGGCGGAACCGTGTGGTACCGGAGTGCCTGGCGTGTCAGCCGTGGCTCCTTGCTGGGAGGCCGTGGCTGGCAGACCCGTGAGCACGTCAACGGGTGACGTGTTTGCGGGGGTGTCTTCATCGGAGGTAGATTGGTCAGATGCTCTGGCGTGGCTAGCCAGGGTTGACCCGTCTGTGGTTTCGGCCACGGCCGATGAAGATGCGCCCCGTCCGTCGGTTGCGTCGATCAGGACGGGGATTTTGCCCGCGGCCCGGATCCAGTCAGTGGGACTGGATCCACGGTTCATAGAATGGTTGGATGCTATTTATAGCAAACAACTGATGACCAAGGGTCAGCTCCCTGCGGCCTCCAGGGAGGTGCGGGCAAGATGTCGTATTCCGCGGGGGGAATACGACAGGTATGGTGTAGTCCCGTCGGTCACGGAGGATGACCGATGGGTACTGGGCGTCCAGAGTGCCGTGCCGGGTCACCCCGGTCCGGCACTTGTGGACAAGTCTCAGGTACACCAGGAAGAAGTCCTGTCCCTATGCGATGAGGGTGTGAGTGCAGCGATGAGCGCTGTCAACCACTCTTATCGTCTCCTTCAGTCGGTGTGGGCTGAAGCGGGGCAGGCCACCCTGTGCCACCTGTGGCGCTTTCATGTGTCAATGACGGCCTGGTGCTGTCGATGGACGCATTGGCAAGGGTGCAAGCGCGTGTGACGGAATCCAGGAGGCAAATGGTCATTGACCATATGCGTCCGGCTACGGCAGTCAGGGAGCGTCTCCTTGGGACACCCCTGACAGGGCCTAGCATCTTCGGTGGCCAAGCGTGGGCCATCTTAGAGGATACCGTCAGTATCGCGCAGAATCGGTTAGCGGTAAACCTACAGCTAGAGCTAGTGCGGCAAGCGCATGCACTAGGGCCTGTGGGGAAACCGCTAACGGGACAACCTTCAAAGGAGCAGAAGAAGCATAAGGGCAAGGCGAAAGCTAGGCCTGTTGCGACTTCTGCTTCAGCTGGGGTTTCAGAGCCGCCGCCGGCGAAGAAGCCCAGGAAGGTTGTAGAGGCGCCTACCCTCCCCAATGTTGCTCCTGACCGCCCTAGAGGCGGAAAGGGCAAGGGGAAGGGTAAGGCCTCAAAGGGCGGACAGAAGGGGCCGAAGCGTACCTGAGGGTACGAAAGCTCCCTTCATATCCGCCTGGACCGCGCCTGTGCGACAGGAACAGCGGTGCCAGTTATACCCGTCGTGCCTAGAACGAAATGGTTCTCTCTCTCTCTCGTTAAGAAAGAGTGGGGGGGGGCGGACTGCGAGCCGGACAACCCCGTTAGACGTCGAGGCGTCTATAGTGGGTGGAAGGCTCATGCGTTTCGTCGAGGCCTGGCAGGGTGTGACGTCAGACAGTCTGGTCCTGGGATGGTTATCCCAGGGTTACATGCCGGAGTGGTGGGACTTTCCACCACAAAATCTGTCTTTGGCACCTGTCTGGACACCCGTACCAAGGGAGCCAGACAAGTTAGAAGCCGTTCAAAAGGAAGTGTCGGGTTTGCTTCTGAAGGGAGCAATAAAACCAGCAAATCGAAACACTCCAGGCTTCTATTCAAACATGTTCCTTGTCCCCAAGAGCACAGGGGGATGGAGACCCATACTCAATCTCAGGCCATTAAATTGGTTTATCCATACGCCTCGGTTCCAGATGGAAACGCCGAGGTCGGTAATGCGGGATTGAGGAAAGGAATGTGGTGTGTATCGATCGATCTGAAAAATGCATATTTCCACATTCCTATGAATCGGAGTTGGCACAGGTTTCTGAGATTTGCGTTTCAGAATCAAGTATGGGAGTTTACAGTCTCCCGTTTGGCCTGTCGACAGCTCCGAGGGTTTTCACAAGAGTGGTCCTTGCGGTGACAGCGTTTCTCAGAAAAGAGAACGTGGCGCTACACACCTACATAGACGACTGGCTGCTTAAGGCAGACTCGGCAGCCAGGTTGAACGTGGATACTGCTCTGACTCTGAAGTTACTTTCAGATCTACGCTGCATAGTCAACGAGGAGAAATCCGAGTTGATGCCCACTCAACGTTTCGTTTATTTGGGGATGCGATTCGACCTTGAGGAGGGCAGGGTTTACCCGTCAGAGCCCAGAGTGGTGTCTCTGTTAGCCATCCTCAAGAGTTTTCGAGTGGGAAACCACATTCAAGGCGAGGCGGTTCCTTCAGATGCTGGGCATGATGGTCTCCATGGAGCAGGTTATCCCGTACGATGCTCTAATGCGAAGGCCTATCCAGTTGTATCTGATGTCTCTGTGGAAACAGAGAACAGAACCCCTGTCAAAACTGTTGCCAGTTTTGGAGCCGATAATATCGCATCTTCTATGGTGGAAACAGCGTCAGAATCTCCTATTAGGGGTTTTCGCTGCACCTACCCCGCCCCCAGCTGTCCGTCTACACGGATGCATCGCTGGAAGGGTGGGGTGCCTGCCTGGGAGAACCAGGTCTCGGGCACATGGACTCTCCCGGAGAGTCAGCTGCATATCAAACTGTTGGAAATGATGGCAGTGGAACTGGCGTTGGAAGAGTTCCTTCCGATGATCAGGGGCAGGGTGATATTGATACGGCCGGTCGATTCGACAGTAGTATCATATATAAATCGCCACGGCGGGACCAGGTCGCCCACTCTGTGTATCAGGGTGTGGCACTTGATTCAATGGTGAAGGAATTACTCGGTTGTTTTGAAAGCAGCTCGTATTCCTGGCCGATTGAACATTCTGGCGGATGCTTTGTCTCGCAGACAGAGAATCCTGCCAACAGAATGGTCCCTCAACCCTCCAGTTCTGCGACGGATCTTCGAGCATTGGGGCAAACCCAACGTGGACTTGTTCGCCACAAAGGAAAATGCTCAAATCATGACATATGTCTCGCCGATTACAGATCCAAATGCCGTCGATACAGACGCTCTGGCGATAAGCTGGAGAGGGATGCACGCTTACGCGTACCCACCCACCATTCTTCTACCGAAGGTTTTGTTGAAGGTCAGGGAGGAACCGTGTCTGGTCCTCCTAATAGCGCCGTATTGGCCGAGCAGGGCGTGGTTCACGGATCTTCTAGATCTGCTGGTGGAAAATCCTGTGCAGTTGCCCGAGATTCCAAACATAATCTCCCAGGCCAAGGGACGCTTCCTACACGAGCGTCCCGAAATGTTCAATGACTGCGTGGATGTTATCAAACAACGTTCCACGTCGGAAGGCTTTTCTCGACGGGCTGCTGATTTCATCGCGGCTGCGAGAAGGAGGTCAACCTTCAAGTCATATAACAACAAGGTTAACAGATTTGCAGACTGGTGTGAAGAAAAGGGTATTGATACCTTTCAATCCACTATCAGCAAATAGCAGACTTTCTCTGTGAGCTGTTCTTTTGAGGACTAGCTCCCGTCACAGTTGCTGGATACAAGTCAGCTTTGGCATCAGTTATCCCTTGTCTAGCCAACAGGGATAGTCCAGAGGTGGCCCAGTTAAATGTGATGTTGAAGGGAATGAGCAATCTCCGACTGAGACAACCGGTAGTCATTCCAGCCTGGAGTCTATCTTTAGTGCTTAATGTACTGGCCAAGCACCCTTTCGAACCGTTGCGTTCGGCTAGTCTAAAGCATTTGACTCTAAAGGCGGTCTTTCTATTGGCAGCTTCCTCAGCTAGAAGGCGCAGTGAGATCCATGCGCTTTCGGCAGAGAGGAACCGATTTATTGTTTCTGGAGAAGGTCTGCGTCTTCTGCCAAGAGCAGAGGTTATGTCAAAGAACCAATCTTTGAGATATCCCGGCAAACCGATCATTATACCGAAGTTAACTAGGTTTGATCGTGATGCCAGTGTTTGGTGCCCGGTCCGTGCTTTGACTAAGTACAAGAAACGGACTGACTCGTTACGGTCGAACGATAGACATCTGTGGATCTGCCATAAAAAGTCTTATGGCGCCGCATCCATGGATACTATCTCTCGTTGGGTGGTCGAATGCATTCAGACTACTCACGAGATGGCGACTGGGCACCAGGTGCAAGGCGTAAGGGCAGACAATGTCAGAGGAATAGCCGCCTCGACCGCCCTTTACAATGGTGTTCCGTTATAGGACATCATGGTCGTTGCACAATGGCACTGTGAGTCCTCATTCACGGATTACTATATGAGGGATGTGTCAGACTCAGCCAATCCACTCGCTTTAGCTGTTTTGAAACGATAGTTAGTGACCACACTGCTTTTCACCCTTTTCTCACTTCGGTAAGAAAAGAACCTAAAGCAGGCATGGTCAGGCGAGAGGATGTCAACCAGATTGTGTCACTGATGGGCGAACCGGTGAATGGTTGGAGGCGGTACGTCTGAAGTCCAATTATCATAAGGTAATTCAATAGTGAGAGTTTTTTGTATTATGGATATGTATCATGTTCATTCATCTTATATATTCATGCTCATTCCCAGGCTAATACAAGCGATATGCAGGGAGTAGTTAACCCTCTTGGCATATTGGTGTTTCAGGCGAGATACATGTTCGTTAGTTCTCTCCCTTTTCTTAGGAGGAAAAAGGGGGGGGGGGGCTGTGACGCGAATGTGATTCGGTTCCGTGAACTTGACGGTCCTTTTAGGTCTCCGTTAGTCAAGTTTGAAGTCTAAAATCTTTCTCCAAGGGGCAAAATTAGCATGTATGGCTTTCCCCTTCCCACCAGGTTACTGATCAAATCTGGTGTATATCAGAAGTAACAGAATGGTGAGTATTGATCGAAGGAGAATGCAGGAAATGTCAATTTCCCTTTCTCCGAGATCTAACAATACTCACCATTCTGTTACGGACCCAGCCTCCCAGCCCCACGGAGGCAAGCCATAGTTTTCTCTTATTTGGTGGCTATGCAAACAATATGAGCTCTATGGTAAACGGGTACTCGGCAGTGGGGAGCCGGGTACCCGGTTCCCAGGAGTCGGTAAAGCTTTCTAAGTCTATAATCCTAGAGCCGCTGTCAAGGCCAGCTGTATATCAGAAGTAACAGAATGGTGAGTATTGTTAGATCTCGGAGAAAGGGAAATTGACATTTCCTGCATTCTCCTTCGATCAATACTCACCATTCTGTTACTTCTGATATACAGCTGGCCTTGACAGCGGCTCTAGGATTATAGACTTAGAAAGCTTTACCAACTCCTGGGAACCGGGTACCCGGCTCCCCACTGCCGAGTACCCGTTTACCATAGAGCTCATTCTTGTTTGCATAGCAACAAGAGCAATACATGCTTTTTGCATTAAGGATTTTAGTGTTTTAAAATAATCTAAGTCTTTAATCAGTGATAGTTTGTGTGTTCTGAAAGGATAACTAAGGACTATGGAGAATACCGCCCAAGACAACCAGGTTGTATTGTTCTTTATTATCCATAGTTAAAAGACTTAGGTCTCTAAATTTCGTTGTGTCGCATGTTCCGATTTCTGACCCCATAGAATCTGGGACGTGTGCTAACAACGATATATGCCAGACGATCGCCTTCTTTAAACCCCAACAGGCGATCGGCAGATATGAAAATATGTGTTTGCTACGGTATTTCTAACACGAATATCGGCTGACGTCGTTCTCCGTAGGATCCGAGCGGGTGACGTCACACCCGGTCGCTCGGATGTTTATGTGAAGAAAAATTTTTCATTAATTCGCGCATCTTGTTCTGGGTGCTGCGTACTGAAAATGGTACCAGAAACTTTAGAATGATCAAGTTTACGTGCGATCACGATCGGTTTGCAATGATCGGTGGTTTCAAAATTCTTGAGTAAATGCGTGGTCTGCGGTTTTACCGTGTGATACAGCAGTTTGTTATACATTTTGTTGTTTTCTTCACATATCGTGCTGCTTTCGTTAGGAGTATAATTTATATTGATTAGTAAATATACCCCGAATGCTATGCGATATGATTCCTGGAGCCGTTACACATCCTGGAGGATCTATTATGGGTGTGTTTAATGCCCGCCTCGTTCTTGTCGTCATAATCAATGCGATCGTTGTTGTAACGTGGCGGGGTGGGGTGCGGGGAGGTTACGGTTAATTTATGAGTCAAAATTATTTAAAAATTAATTGTCTGCCTTCCATCCGGGTCTCGTTCCGCTTGTTTATTGTAGGTTTGTGCTTATGTTATAGGCCAAGCCAGCCCCGCCATCATGTGACGAATGCCATAAGTTTGTCCGTGTCGTGTTCAAGGACCATGCTTGTTTTAGGTGTTCCCTGTGTAATATTGATCATAGGTGTAATGTTTGTGCAGTGTGGTCCGTTGAGATGATGGTTAAGTTCCTTGCCCAGAAGGACTTGGCTGGGTCTGACGCGGGGTCAGGCGGTCCGAGAGGAAATCGTGGAGCGCCCGGTTCGGCCGGTGGGGGTGCTCCACGTCCCCAGCTGGAGGTGGCGGAGATGGCACCGCCGGCGTGGTTTGGTCCGGCTATGCAGGGTTTTCTGCATAGCGTTCTGCCCACGCTGGTGTCATCCCTGCTACCAAAGGTTGGGGGCAGTTTCTCCCCATGCCTGGTACGGATCCTGTACTCGGACAGGATTCTGGACTGGTTACCGAGGGGGCCGTCTCGTACGGCCCCCTGACAGTCCCGTCTGGATTCGGCCAGACGGGTTCTGTTTCTCTGCGGCCACCTCCGGGTGGTCCAGTAGCAGTGGCCGGTCCGTCAGGTGTGGGAGCCGTCCGCCAGGACGGCTCCACGGTTGACTCGTCTAGTGACGGCTCTTCGGAGTCTGAAGACGAGGAGGCCGAGGAGAGGTTGCTGCGGCCCGTGAAGCCGCAGGTGGAGAATATGGAGGTTGATTCCGTCCTGGACGGAACCGGCCTCCATTTGTCTGGTTTGGCGCAAGCCAGGTCAGCGGCTCCGCCTGTGGCTGAGGCCAATCCGTTACCGTGCACCGGTTCCGTGTGGCTTGGTTTGTCACCAGCCGTCACGGGAACGGGTGTGCCGGGCCAGGCGTGGTACTCGCCTATCTCGCCTGGTCCGGCAGTCGGATGTGGGGTGCCGTTGGCACCCGTGTCCGGCTATGGTTCCGCCACTGCTATGGGTCCGTACGGTTTTCCGTGCGGACCTACCCCATGGACCGGAGTGTTTCATGGGGTGGCGGCGGAACCGTGTGGTAGCGGAGTGCCTGGCGTGTCAGCCATGGCTCCTTGCCGGGAGGCCGTGGCTGGCAGACCCGTGAGCACGTCAACGGGTGACGTGTATGCGGGGGTGTCTTCGTCAGAGGTAGATTGGTCAGATGCTCTGGCGTGGCTAGCCAGGGTTGACCCGTCGGTGGTTTCGGCCACGGCCGATGAAGATGCGCCCCGTCCGTCGGTTGCGTCGATTAGGACGGGGATTTTGCCCGCGGCCCGGATCCAGTCAGTGGGACTGGATCCACGGTTCATAGATTTGTTGGATGCTATTTATAGCAAACAACTGATGACCAAGGGTCAGCTCCCTGCGGCCTCCAGGGAGGTGCGGGCAAGATGTCGTATTCCGCGGGGGGAATACGACAGGTATGGTGTAGTCCCGTCGGTCACGGAGGATGACCGATGGGTACTGGGCGTCCAGAGTGCTGTGGCGGGTGGCCCCGGTCTGGCACTTGTGGGCAAGTCTCGGGTACACCAAGATGAAGTCCTGTCCCTATGCGATGAGGGTGTGAGGGCGGCTATGAGCGCTGTCAACCACTCGTATCGTCTCCTTCAGTCGGTGTGGGCTGAAGCGGGGGCAGGCCACCCTGGGCCACCTGTGGCGCTTTCGTGTGTCAATGACGGCCTGGTGCTGTCTATGGACGCATTGGCAAGGGTGCAAGCGCGAGTGACGAAATCCAGGAGACAAATGGTCATTGACCATATGCGTCCGGCTACGGCAGTCAGGGAGCGTCTTCTTGGGATGCCCCTGACAGGGCCTAGCATCTTCGGTGGCCAAGCGCGGGCCATCTTAGAGGATACCGCCAGTATCGCGCAGAATCGGTTAGCGGTAAACCTGCAGCTAGAGCTAGTGCGGCAAGCGCACGCACTAGGGGCTGTGGGGAAACCGCTAACGGGACAACCTTCAAGGAAGCAGAAGCATAAGGGCAAGGCGAAAGCTAAGCCTGTTGCGACTTCTGCTTCAGCTGGGTTTTCGGAGCCGCCGCCGGCGAAGAAATCCAGGAAGGTTGTAGAGGCGCCTACCCTCCCCAATGTTGCTCCTGACCGCCCTAGAGGCGGGAAGGGTAAGGGTAAGGCCTCAAAGGGCGGACAGAAGGGGCCGAAGCGTACCTGAGGGTACGAAAGCTCCCTTCATATCCGCCTGGACCGCGCCTGTGCGACAGGAACAGCGGTGCCAGTTATACCTGTCGTGCCTAGAACGAAATGGTTCTCTCTCTCTCGTTAAGAAAGAGGGGGGAGCGGACTGCGAGCCGGACAACTCCGTTAGACGTCGAGGCGTCTATGGTGGGTGGAAGGCTCATGCGTTTCGTCGAGGCCTGGCAAGGTGTGACGTCAGACAGTCTGGTCCTGGGATGGTTATGGTGGGACTTTCCACCACAAAATCTGTCTTTGGCACCTGTCTGGACACCCGTACCAAGGGAGCCAGACAAGTTAGAAGCCGTTCAAAAGGAAGTGTCGGGTTTGCTTCTGAAGGGAGCAATAAAACCAGCAAACCGAAACACTCCAGGCTTCTATTCAAACATGTTCCTTGTCCCCAAGAGCACAGGGGAATGGAGACCCATACTCAATCTCAGGCCATTAAATTGGTTTATCCATACGCCTCGGTTCCAGATGGAAACGCCGAGGTCGGTAATGGTGGGATTGAGGAAAGGAATGTGGTGTGTATCGATCGATCTGAAAGATGCATATTTCCACATTCCTATGAATCGGAGTTGGCACAGGTTTCTGAGATTTGCGTTTCAGAATCAAGTATTGGAGTTTACAGTTCTCCCGTTTGGCCTGTCGACCGCTCCGAGGGTTTTCACAAGAGTGGTTCTTGCGGTGACAGCGTTTCTCAGAAAAGAGAACGTGGCGCTACACACCTACATAGACGACTGGCTGCTCAAGGCAGACTCGGCAGCCAGGTTGAACGTGGATACTGCTCTGACTCTGAAGTTACTTTCAGATCTAGGCTGGATAGTCAACGAGGAGAAATCCGAGTTGACGCCCACTCAGCATTTCGTTTATTTGGGGATGCGATTCGACCTCGAGGAGGGCAGGGTTTACCCGTCAGAGCCCAGAGTGGTGTCTCTGTTAGCCATCCTCAAGAGTTTTCGAGTGGGAAACCACATTCAGGCGAGGCGGTTCCTTCAGATGCTGGGCATGATGGTCTCCATGGAGCAGGTTATCCCGTACGCTGCTCTAATGCGAAGGCCTATCCAGTTGTATCTGATGTCTCTGTGGAAACAGAGAACAGAACCCCTGTCAAAACTGGTGCCAGTTTTGGAGCCGATAATATCGCATCTTCTATGGTGGAAACAGCGTCAGAATCTCCTATTAGGGGTTTCGCTGCACCTACCCCACCCCCAGCTGTCCGTCTACACGGATGCATCGCTGGAAGGGTGGGGTGCCTGCCTGGGAGAACACCAGGTCTCGGGCACATGGACTCTCCCGGAGAGTCAGCTGCATATCAATCTGTTGGAAATGATGGCAGTGGAACTGGCGTTGGAAGAGTTCCTTCCGATGATCAGGGGCAAGGTGATATTGATACGGTCGGACAATTCGACAGTAGTATCATATATAAATCGCCAAGACGGGACCAGTTCGCCCACTCTGTGTATCAGAGTGTGGCACTTGATTCAATGGTGTAGGAATTACTCGGTTGTTTTGAAAGCAGCTCATATTCCTGGCCGATTGAACATTCTGGCGGATGCTTTGTCTCGCAGACAGAGGATTCTGCCAACAGAATGGTCCCTCAATCCTCCGGTTCTGCGACGGATCTTCGAGCATTGGGGCAAACCCAACGTGGACTTGTTCGCCACAAAGGAAAATGCTCAAATCATGACATATGTCTCGCCGATTCCAGATCCAAATGCCGTCGATACAGACGCTCTGGCGATAAGCTGGAGAGGGATGCACGCTTATGCGTACCCACCCACCATTCTTCTACCGAAGGTATTGGTGAAGGTCAGGGAGGAACCGTGTCTGGTCCTGCTAATAGCGCAGTATTGGCCGAGCAGGGCCTGGTTCACGGATCTTCTAGATCTGTTGGTGGAAAATCCTGTGCAGTTGCCCGAGATTCCGAACATAATCTCCCAGGCCAAGGGACGCTTCCTACACGAGCGTCCCGAAATGTTCAAATTGACTGCGTGGATGTTATCAAATAACGTTTCATGTCGGAAGGCTTTTCTCGACAGGCTGCTGATTTCATCGCGGCTGCGAGAAGGAGGTCAACCTTCAAGTCATATAACAACAAGGTTAACAGATTTGCAGACTGGTGTGAAGAAAAGGGTATTGATACCTTTCAATCCACTATTCAGCAAATAGCAGACTTTCTCTGTGAGCTGTTCTTTTCAGGACTAGCTCCCGTCACAGTTGCTGGATACAAGTCAGCTTTGGCATCAGTTATCCCTTGTCTAGCCAACAGGGATAGCCCAGAGGTGGCCCAGTTAAATGTGATGTTGAAGGGAATGAGAAATCTCCGACCGAGACAACCGGTAGTCATTCCAGCCTGGAGTCTTATCTTTAGTGCTTAATGTACTGGCCAAGCACCCTTTCGAACTGTTGCGTTCGGCTAGTCTAAAGTATTTGACTCTAAAGACTTTCTATTGGCAGCTTCCTCAGCTAGAAGGCGCAGTGAGATCCATGCGCTTTCGGCAGAGAGGAACCGATTTATTGTTTCTGGAGAAGGTCTGCGTCTTCTGCCAAGAGCAGAGTTTATGTCAAAGAACCAATCTTTGAGATATCCCGGCAAACCGATCATAATACCGAAGTTAACTAGGTTTGATCGTGATGCCAGTGTCTGGTGCCCGGTCCGTGCTTTGACTAAGTACAAGAAACGGACTGACTCGTTACGGTCGAACGATAGACATCTGTGGATCTGCCATAAAAAGCCTTATGGCGCCGCATCCATGGATACTATCTCTCGTTGGGTGGTCGAATGCATTCAGACTACTCACGAGATGGTGACTGGGCACCAGGTGCAAGGTGTAAGGGCACACGATGTCAGAGGAATAGCCGCCTCGACCGCCCTTTACAATGGTGTTCCGTTAGAGGACATCATGGCCGTTGCACAATGGCACTGTGAGTCCTCATTCACGGATTACTATATGAGGGATGTGTCAGACTCAGCCAATCCACTCGCTTTAGCTGTTTTGAAACGATAGTTAGTGACCACACTGCTCTTCACCCTTTTTTCACTTTGGTAAGAAAAGAACCTAAAGCAGGCATGGTCAGGCGAGAGGATGTCAACCAGATTGTGTCACTGATGGCCGAACCGGTGAATGGTTGGAGGCGGTGCGTCTGAAGTCCAATTAGCATAAGGTAATTCAATAGTGAGAGTTTTTTGTATTATGTATATGTATCATGTTCATTCATCTTATATATTCATGCTCATTCCCAGGCTAATACGTGGAATATGCAGGGAGTGGTTAACCCTCTTGGCATATTTGTGTTTTCAGGCGAGGT
Organism: Chaetoderma sp. LZ-2023a; assembly: GCA_034401795.1. NCBI lineage: Eukaryota > Metazoa > Mollusca > Caudofoveata > Chaetodermatida > Chaetodermatidae > Chaetoderma > Chaetoderma sp. LZ-2023a. Next base: position 112,512,426 of record CM067372.1, read on the forward strand.
ACATGTTCGTTAGTTCTCTCCCTTTTCTTAGGAGGAAAAGGGGGGGGGGGGGCCGTGACGCGAATGTGATTCGGTTCCGTGAACTTGACGGTCCTTTTAGGTCTCCGTTAGTCAAGTTTGAAGTCTAAAATCTTTCTCCAAGGGGCAAAATTAGCATTTATGGCTTGCCCCTTCCCACCAGGTTACTGATCAAATCTGGTGTATATCAGAAGTAACAGAATAGTGAGTATTGATCAAAGGAGAATGAAGGAAATGTCAATTTCCCTTTCTCCGAGATCTAACAATACTCACCATTCTGTTACGGACCCAGCCTCCCAGCCCCACGGAGGCAAGCCATAGTTTTCTCTTGTTTGGTGGCTATGCAAACAATATGAGCTCTCTGGTAAACGGGTACTCGGCAGTTGGGAGCCGAGTACCCGGTTCCCAGGAGTCGGTAAAGCTTTCTAAGTCTATAATCCTAGAGCCGCTGTCAGGGCCAGCTGTATATCCGAAGTAACAGAATGGTGAGTATTGTTAGATCTCGGAGAAAGGGAAATTGACATTTCCTTCATTGTGTAAGACTGTACTCGCTTCCCACCAACAGAATGTTGAAATATTCAGCAGAGACCTTTTTTTTTTATCATAAACAATGTATAAAATGCTTAATACTAAGGCAATCCAAAAGAAAGATTTGGTTTCCTGCAAACCGGGTGGGGGAAAAGACTTTAGTTGGAAGGGAGGAAATTATATATATCTTTTCAATTATTGATTTATTTTAAAAAAGTCATTTGTTTTCAGATGTTTAACTAGATATCCATTATATATGATTGTAATTGCCAAATTTGTCATGTTTTTCATGTCACAATAAGCAAAAGGAATTCACATTGCATACAAATGGCCTTAAAAACAATTTAATTTGACCAGGGAGGTTTACAGGAAACAAATATATATATTTATATTTGGCCTAATAGATAAGGCATTGTGACAGTGAAATAGCAGACATTCAGGTTTTCAACACAGTTGCACAACACCATCATCATCATCAATTATTAATCCACACAGAACTTTACGCATCATCATTTCATTGTTGAGGGTGTGCGACTCAAAATATATGTATGACAGTAACTAATGAAAGTATGTATGTATCATGTATGATTACTGTATTCTGCGGCTGTAGTAGTAGAAACATTCTACAGCTGCGATCAGTCGTTCTTTGCTTTTTACCACTGTGTCTTGTCCTCAGCTAAAATCTATAGCTTCCTCAGGTCCATTCTTGATCTGAGTACCAATACACTACTGAGAGTCACCCCTGATCCTGAGTGTTCATCCATGATATTGAGAAATCTTATACCTGATAGTGAGGGAAGTCATCATCACTGATAGCGAGGAGTGTCATCACTGATAGTTAGGTGTGTCATCCTTCATAGTGAGGAGCGACTCAACTGTGGGTGTGCTGAGCTGTAGTGTAGATATCCATGTGTATCTATTGGTTTACAGTATAGATCGAAGCCGATCGAACAGTCCGTATCTATATATACATGTGTGTCTAAAAAGCTGATTTTCGTGTTTGATTTCTGAGCAGTGAATTTAATTGACGGATGTGAACTATTCATGTGGTGAATGAATTCATCAAGTTTTTGTAGTCCTACAGTCCAGATCATAAATATATCATCGATATATCTAAGATATAGTGCAGGTTTATGTGATGCTGTATCAAGCAGTTTCTTTGCTAGTTGGGCCATGAATATGACAGCATATGTGGGTGCCACCGTAGTGCCCATGGCGGTGCCTCCTGTTTACCGTTAAATTCAGTTGTTGCATTTTAAGACTAGGGATAGTAGGTTTAAGAGTGATCTGGGAGATAGGTCGGCCAGCATGCCAAATAGGTGTATTTTCATACATTTCACACATTTTATCCCAAGTTTTAATCAGCCTGGTTTTAAAGAAGATGGAAATGAAATCTTTAGACCATTTTGGAAATAGTTTAGCGGAATGTGTTGTGGTGTTAGGCAGCAACAATTTTCAGTCACATGGTTTTCAAAATGTTTACATAATTTTCTCTGTTTTATGTAACACACATCAATGCATATATAGAATGAAATGAACTTTGCTTCCAGTTTGGTCTTTGCTTGCTGTTACAGCACAATTCTTCAGGCAATGTGTAGTACTGTACTGCTCTCTAACTACATCATACTGTCTGAGTTGTATAGCTGGTTTCATTCTCAAATTCTTACCTGTAGTAGAATGGGCAATTATCGCCTTTCAAAGCCAGCTAGGTAGAGCTAGTCAAGTTACAACAACACCATTATACTAGCTTGCAGGACTCATACCAGTCTTAACCCTTTTCAGCATGAATTTTATATTCAAATTATTCATTTAGATTGAGTGGGTGGGTGTCAGTGGGGTTAATTACCCTTTCTTAAGCACTTATGTCAAATGATTAAAATCTGTAATAGAAGGGATCATGTAGATGTTGGAAATAGTGGGGTTTTTTCTTAGACAGCAGCAGCCTACAAGAATTGTTTTTCAATATCAAGACCAGTTGTCATGGAAAAGGAATGAAACTTAGGAATCTGAAATTTCAGAAACTTACAAATAAAATAAAAGCTCTGAATATTTTTGCATATAATTTGATTTACAAGTGTTTCCAAAAAATAACTGAGTTGGATAGTTTTAGCACATCAAAATAAATAAATCCTGCTATTCCATTCATACCAAAATTTTTAAAGCCTTGTTTCGAAATATATCCCAGTCCACTGAAATGACTAGCTTGCTTATACAGCCTGTCATTCCAGTGGTAAAGTTTCAAAAATAGTCTTCACTTGGCTTGAAAATGGGAAATACTCAAGACCATTGCAGAGCCCAGTTTGTGCAGGCTTGACCATTAAAGGGTTAACAGCATAAAATTATGATAGATAACTGAGTCTGAGTAAGAAACTTGTTTAGCTAGTCAAAATCTCACATGTCTTATCAGCAATGGATTGGGAAATTATTTCCTTTCTGGCGGTCCAACTGTCACGTCCCAGCAAGTTCGCTCGCACAGAGTGGCAGTTAAAGAGGTCGGGTGTCTGAGCAATTTTCAGTCTTATGGCTCATCCTCTAATAGATCTGTTCGCGACCTCTCTGAATGCTCAGATCTCCTCTTACATGTCTCCTTTTCCGGAGAGTCAAGCCCTAGCGGTGGATGCTCTGTCTCAGTCCTGGACAGGAATGTTCGCCTATGCCTTCCCCTCCAACAATTTTGATTCCGTTTGTCTTGAAGAAGGTCATGGATCAAGTTTGCGAGATTCTTCTGATAGCTCCCTTTTGGCCCAAGAGGATTTGGTTTGTAGACCTTCTAGATCTTCTGGTAGACTTCCCTCGTCTTCTTCCAGTATCCCAGGATCTTTTATCTCAAGTAAGAGGTCTTTGTGTTTATCCAAACCCAGAAATTTTCAATCTGTGCGTTTGGAGATTCTCGAGTCTGAGGTCCTCGAGAATAAGGTTTCTTCAAGATCTCAGGAGATTATCGATTCTGCCAGAAGAGAGTCGACCCGTCGAGTTTACAAGGGTCGACTTAAAATTTTCGGAGAATGGTGTTCAGACCAAGGTTTCGTGCCCGATACTGTTTCTATACCCCAAGTATTAGATTTTTTATCTTATCTGTTTGATTCGTTACATTTGTCAGCTAATACAGTTAGGGGGTATAGATTTTCTCTGGCGTCTTCCCTTCCTTGTCTTCTGAATGCCGATGTCAAGGATACTAAGACTCTTAATAGTTTTATTAGAGGTCTAGGTAATATTCGTCCTCCGATTGCTAAGCCTTTACCTTCCTGGAATTTGGCTTTGGTTCTTCAAGTTTTGGCAGGTCGCCATTTTGAACCTATTTCTTCGATCAATATTAAGCTTTTAACTTTCAAAGCTGTTTTTCTTGTTGCTGCTGCCTCTGCTAGAAGACGTTCAGAGATTCATGCTCTTTCTGCTGAAAGGGATAGATTTATAGTTTCAGAAGACGGTTTGGTTTTGTATCCCAGAAGGGACTTTTTATCTAAAACTCAGTCTAACCGCTTTCCTGCTAGTCCGATCATTTTAAAATCTTTATCGTCTTTTTCGCCATCCGATAAATTTTGGTGTCCTGTTATGGCATTAAGAAGGTACAAATAGCGAACCGATTTTATGCCGGTCTCAAAATCTACGATTGCCAGATGGATTTGTGAGACAATTAAGCTTTGTTAAGAGATAGCCTCACCGGATCAAATTAACCTCTCCCATATTAAAGCCCATGACATTAGTGGTATGGCTACTTCTTTCGCTCTTTTTGCCGGTTCGTCTTTAGATGAGGTCATGCAGGTGGCAGGATGGAAATCTGAATCCACTTTTACAACCTTTTATCTCAAAGACCAGAGTGCAGCAGCCTCCTTCTTTCATAACATTACTATTTTAACTAAGCACTTCCCACCATTTTCGTTAAGAGAGTCTTCTTTGGTTTTTATTTATTTCTTTAAGTTCAAGTATTCCTTATTTGTTAATCATGGTGTGATTGAGTTAAATGCACTATTATGTTATGTTATTAACATTTGGATAAGATTGGTTTGATTTTTATCCTTGTTTGTTGATTCTCAAATCTCCTCCCACCTAATGTTTTAATGGGGCACTGACCAAATCTACGGGTTTAGCAAGTAATAACAACCAACCCCCCCCCCCACAGACCCCCCTTGTGGGTTGTTCTGTTGTTAAATATTAAAGGCCAATTCTCAGATCTTACCACGCAGGGTGGCTGAGGCCGGGTCGTAGTGATTGAACGGTAAGTATGTTTTTATAGTGGTTAATAAAACAACAGACCAACCCACAAGGGGGGTCTGTGGGGGGATTTTGTAAAAAGAAATACCGGAAATTGTCAAAACATTACTCATTAACCACTTGACGGATTTCAACCTACATTTGTAGTTTAACCCTATGGGTGTAGGTTCAGAACTTGTATACAGAATTTTGATTGGTAAATGTTTTAGTCAAAATCTGGAATTTTAGGAAAATTTAATGGATATCATTTAAAACGGTACTCCTCACTAACTGCTTTGGTGATTTCAACTAGACTTTGATGGAAGGACCCTATTGTAGCAGGCTTCAGATCTTGTATGCAGAATTTTTATTGGTCAATTTTTGGGTGGCCATCTTGCATTTTTGAAAAGGTTTGGTAAATCAGTTAAAAGCCTACACCTCATTAACCGCTTGGCAGATTTCAATCAAACTCAGCTGGAAGGATGATAGGCTTCAGAACGTATATACAGAATTTTGATTGGTCAATTCTTTCGGTGGCCATTTTCCTGTCAAACTGCCATGGGTACTAAAGCAATTTCCTATTTCCTGGTCCAATTTCAATTATATTTGGCAGGAAGTATACTTATTGCATTGAGATCCAAGTCTGGTCAAATGAAGCCTATCAACCAATTTGGCCAGTGGCCATCTTGAATTGTAGCCGATTTTTAGAAATGTCTTTAAAAATCATCTCCGAAGCTGCTTGGTGGGTCGATTCAAAACTCATGAAAGATCATCTAGGGCAACAGATGAGCCAAGATAGTTTAAAGAAACTTGATTGGCCAAAAGTCTCAGCGGCCATCTTGGATTACCTAGTTTTCACCAATAGGACTTCTGAACGAAAGGGATTGAGGCCAAATTTGGGAAATATGATTATATTAGTTTCAAGTTTGTTCAAGCGAAATTAGTAGATTTTTAAAAACATAGCCATCACCGACCAATCAGAATTCCAGAATTCAAAGTTATGTGACAATATTTGTGGGGTTTTTTAATTGATTTTGAAGCTGACAGATGAATGGATTGATGGCCATCTCAGATTTTTTTTCCTGTCAAAAACACATAATAAAGCAATTGACCGATGTTAATCAAATTTTGTAGGATTCATCCTTATACTTGTTTCTGTTCTGGACCTTCGGGTTCTACTTAAATAGGCGATGGCATTTCTAGTTGCAACTTGAAATGCTATATTCAGGGTGAGAGATACAGGCCTTGGTCCTCTTGTATTTCCACAAGTAATGCAGTTTGAATTTTGATCGAGATGGGATGCGAGTGTTTCTAGAGGAGGGTAAAGTACTTTGTCACAACAAGTACATAGTTTACATTTTGGTGCAAGCTATTTTGTTAATGCTTGATCAATGCATTATTAAATGAATCCTGCATTTCGGAATATTTTCACCAAAATAGTTAATGCGGTAATCAAAAAAATGTCTAGTCCTTATTTCAGGCAGTGTAAAGGCGGGCATATATGTAAAATGGAATGGGCAGTTATTGCTAGATCACAATTTTTGTTTCAAAAGCTAGACTAATTTTTCGCTCACCTGGCCCATGAGTTTATACCATGGTGGTCATCCATCCGTCTGTCAAATTGCTTTTTCTCCTTAACGAGTTGACCGATTTCAAATAAATTTGACTGGAAGAATCCTGTTATGATACATGGTACCCTCCAGAACTTTTATTCAGAATTTTGATTGGTAAATTTTTTAGGTGAAAATCTGATCTGTTTGACAGATTTCAGTCCAATGTGTCTAGAAGGACCCTATCATGATGCATTCCAAGATCTTCTATTCAGAATTTTGCGTGGTCAATTTCGGGTGGAAAAAGTTGGGATTTTCTGATAGATTTACTGGAAATTGTCAAAATGCATCTCCTCCTTAACCACTTGTTAGCTCACCTGGCTTGAAAGTCCAACTGAGCTTATGCTATGGTGACCGTCCGTCGTCTGTCATCTTTTCCTTTGAACGACCTCAAGAACCACTGGGCCGATTTCAGTTATTTTTGGCAGAAGCATCCTATTGGTAGAGATTCAAGTTTGTTCAGACAAAGCCGATCGGCCAATTTTGCTGGCGGCCATCTTGCATTTTGGCTGATTTTTAGAAAAATCTCCAAAAACACTTGGGGGATCGATTCAAAACTCATGAAATATCATCTAGGGCAAGAGTTGAATCAAATTTATTCCAGTGAACGTGATTGGCCAAATGGTTCAGCGCCATCTTGGATGACCTAGTTTTCGTGAAAATGACTTCTCCAGAACCGATGAACGGATCGCGCCGAAATTTGGGAGATATGCTTAGGGACTAAGGGCCATTAAAGTTTGTTAAATGGAAGTTGATCCCTCAAAAAACATGTCCGCCATTGGCCAATCAAAATGTATCGTGTTTGACAGGCGTATTTGATTTTTTTATTCGATGGATTTTGAGGCCAAAATTGGTTTTATATATCTTTTGGGGTTTTCTGATTTTAAATTTGCCATTTTCGAAACTGTCGGATAAAAAATCATGGCCGACCTGAACCAATCAAAATGTAGCACACTTGGCATTTTTATTTAATGGATTTTGAGGCCAAAATTGGTTTTATATATATGTTTTTGAGTATGCTGATTTCATATTTGCCACTCCGTTAGGAAGCAGCATGATTATGTTGGTTCACAAGGTCAAAGGTCAAGTTCACTGTGACCTTGATACAGAACTGTCAACATTAGTTTTTGCATTTGGCAAAACTTTTCAGCTTACATTTCAGGATTGGTTAAGCCCATTGCAACTAAACTTGGATACACGGTTACCTATAATGATAGGAAGTAGCATGATGATGTTGGGGGTCACAAGGTCAAAGGTCAAGGTCACTGGGACCTTGATACAGAACAATGTTATTTCAACATTAAGTTTTTGCTTTTAGCCAAATTTCTCAGCTTATATTTTAGGATTGGTTAAATCTATTGCAACTGAACTTGGATAAATGTTTTACTACCAGAGGTAGATGATGATTACCAATCTGCGTGATTGATACCTATTGGATCCATACAATGTAGTTGATGAATCCAGAATTTTTCGCGGTCCTTGCGGAAAGCAGTGGCTTCCGTGCTATCGGGATCGTGACGTAATACTTCAATGATTCTGTGGTTGACATCTGTGGGTCCGTGGTTGGGAAGATTAAAATGTTGTGCTACATGTGTGTCTTTGTTGTTTTTAATATCCCTGATATGTTCTTTGATGCGAACCTGGAATTCCCGTTTAGTTTCACCTACATATTGTTTAAGGCATTTCTTGCAGGTGAGTAAGTAAATGACATTCATTGTGTGGCAGAATGTTTTTGTTTTGATGTAATATTTTAGCCCAGTGTGTGAGCTATTGAAACAGTTTGTGCTGTTCATATTTTTACAAAATAGGCAGTTGTTTTTGGCGCATGGATGTATAGGGTTCGCTATGCTTTTCCCTTGTTGTCCAAATTTCCTTGGGTCTGTGAATTTAGCAGTGACCAGTGTGTCCTTAAAGGATGGATTACGTCAGTGGCCAAAGATAGGTGTCTCTGTAAATGTGGCCCGACATTTTGGGCTTGACTGCCAGTGGCGTTGGATTATTTTTTGGCTAGTTTGCTGTGTTGGTGGAAATCAGTGATACATGGTATCCGAGTGTTGATTTCCTTAGTTGGTTTAGGCAGGAGTAGGTCTTTACAGTTTTGTTGAATTGCTCTGTGTAGGCTGGTGACGAGGGTATCTGTTGGATATCCTCTTATTGCATGGTGGTGTACCATTTCATGAGCGTTTTTGGGAAAATCTGTTTCTCTACTGCAGATTCTTCGTAATCTCAGAAATTGTGGGCTCGCTTGTTTAGAAGATTTTGGATGGGCTGATGAGTAATGTAGATACCCGTGTGTATCAGTTGGTTTAGTGTAGAGGTCGAAGCCTAAGTGTCTATTTGGGAGAATAAACACTTTGGTGTCCAAAAAATTGATGGATTCTGTGGATTTTTCTGCTGTGAATTTGATTGTCGGGTGCGCATTATTCATATGTGTTATGAAATTTTCCAGTGAGTCGGATCCTTTGGTCCAGATTATGAAAATATCATCGATGTAGCGGTGAACTTGGATAAATGGTTACCTATAATGATAGGAAGCAGCTTGATGAGGTTAGAATCACAACATCACTGACCTTGATTCAGACCTCTGTTATTTCAACATTAAGTTTTTGCATTTAGCAAAACTTTTCAGCTTATATTTCAGGATTGGTTAAGCCTATTGCAACTAAACTTGGATACATGGTTACCTATAATGTTAGGAAGCAGCATGATAACATTGATAACATTGAGGGCAGAAGGTCAAATGTAAAGGTAACTGTGACAAACAGGAGACAGGCGAGACATTTAATTCCGCGGAATTCTTGTTTACATATTCTAATTTCAAATTTTCCATGTTCGAAATGGTCGGATAAATGGCTTGTTGGCCATCGAGGATCTTTTTCCCGCCAAAAATCCCATACTAAAGCAATGGGAAATTTAAAATGTCTTCTCAAGAACCGCTGGGCTGATTTCAAGTATATTTGACAGGATGCAGCCTTACGGCATAGGGATACAACTTTGTTCAAAGGAAGATGATCGACCAATTTGGCTGTCAGCCATCTTGCATTTTGGCCTATTTAGAAAACTTCTTTAAAAATCTCTGAAACCGCTTGGGGGATCGATGCAAACCTCATGAAATATGATCTAGGGCAAGAGCTGGTTTTTTGAGGGATCATGATTTGCCAAGTGGTTCGCCGGCCTTGTTGGATGACCTATTTTTGGCGAAAACAACTTCTTTTCCAGAACCGCTGAATGGATCAGGCCAAAATCTGGCAGATATGATTACGGCCAAAACGCCATTAAAATTTGTCCGTGGAAAGTTAATATGGCCAAAAAACATGCCCGCCCTGAATCAATCAAAATTTAGCATCTTTGGTGGCAAATTTCTGAAAAGCGACTTTTTTAATTAAACTTGACTAAACTGTATTCACAGAAATTTGTTTTGTAAATTTTTCCTGTGGTCATCTCGTTTTGTTTGGTTGTGCAAGTGGCCAATAATTCCAGGTGAGAGAAAGAGGCCTTGTATAGATTTCTGGGTATTCTGATGTCAAATTTGCCATTTTCAAAACTGTTGGATAAACGGTTTGGTGACCATCTTGGATCTTTTTCCCGCCAAAAACTCTTATCCTAAAGCAATGGGAAATTTAAAATGTGTTCTCGAGAACCACTAGGCCGATTTCAAGTATATTTGAAAGGGAGCCTCTTTAGTGCATAGGGATTAACGTTTGTTCAAGGGAAGCTAATCGGCCAAATTGGCCAGTGGCCATCTTGGATTTTGTCTGATTTTAGAAATATCTTTAAAAATTTCCAAAATCGATTGGGTGATCGAGGCAAACCTCATGAAATATGATCTCGGGCTCAAGCTCAACCAAGTTCATTCAAGGGAACTTGATTGGCCAAATGGTTCAGCGGCCATGTTCGATGGCCTAGTTTTCGCCAAAACGACCTCCAGAACCGCTGAACGTATCGGGCCGAAATTTGGCAGATATGAATTAGGGACTAAGGGCCATTAGAGTTTGTTCTAGGGAAGTTGATCCGTCTAAAACATGGTCACCATGGACCAATTAAAATGTAGTGTGTTTGGCAGACATATTGGATATTTTTATTTGATGGTTTTTGGGTATTCCGACTTCCGATTCTCGTAATATTCCCGAAGTTGAAAAATACGGGAATCCAATTGGATTCCCATAATGCATTTCCATAAATAAACTCTTCAAAAAATAGTTTCCAATCAAAATATGTCTAATAGAAATTGACATGCATATGTGCCCACTGGCCAACTCGCGATGTTATTCCAAGAAACTAAAGATTTTTGCGAAAATCATGCCAGAAAAGTATTTGTAATTTAAAATAGTTTTCAGAATATTTAACAGCGATTCTTTGATGTAAGATATAAATCATTGACATAAACCATTGACAGTTAATGGGGTTATATCGCCCCATATTCTGATATCCTCTTATCTAAACATAGCTCTCCTATTTCCTGGAAATTGCTGCTGCCGACTTCCTCATTACTGAGAAATCCCCAAGCATGTGTCATCCGCAAAGCGAAGCTAAACTGACTTACATGAACGACTTACTGCCTTATTACTGAGAAAACCCCTACCACTCATCTGCATTCAATACACAGTCAAACCTGTGTATAGTGGACACTTGTTTTTTGGGCCTTTAACATGGTGGTTCTTTGATACAGATGGGATTCTTTACAAATTAAAGCATATTCTTTTAATATTTTGAAAATAATATGACTGGAAGCTGTTGCTGGCTGGTTTACAATAAATATCCCTTGGATGTACAGTATCATACTAAAGGTTTTCCTGAGTGACTAATACAATCAGATCCTGATATGCATAAGTATTAATTATTACACATACTTAAATTTTATATATGGATGGGGTTCCATATGATAATTAGGAAAAAAGATCAGCAATTTGTATGGCAACTGAGTTATATCAGGATTTGATTGTTCATGAATTCAAGGAAAGTTTATAGTATCAGGTAGGATTTCTGTCTGTTTGTTTGTCAACCTGAACATAAAATCGGAATCATGAGAGTGAAGTGTGCTCAGGGCAAATTATGAAATATAAAATTTCATGTATAATAAGTACTAAGACGATGTGTTTATTCCGTGACAGTGTATGGCATGGAAATGAAAACCCCTCAGTGTCCCGTTGAGCTTTCTATACAGGAATCCAAAAGTGGATTCTCATGAATTCCTGTTGAGCAAATTTATGGGAATCTGAATTGATTCTGGTGAAATTTAGCGGATTTCGACCCCTGATCTTGGATCTTTTCCTGCCAAAAATGCCCACACTAAAGCAATGGGAAATTTAAGATGTCTTCTTGAGAACTACTGGGCGATTAAAAGTATATTGGCAGGAAACATCCTTAGGCCATATGGATCCACTTTTGTTCTAAGGGAGCTAATCGGCCAGTTTGGCCAGCAGCCTTCTTGGATTTTAGCCGATTTTTAGAAACGTCTAAAAACGTTCTCCCATACCGCTTTGGGAATCGATTCAAAACTCCTGAAACATGATCTAAGGCAAGAGCTGAACCAAGCTTGTTCAAGGGAACTTGATTGGCCAAATGGTTTGGCGGGCATCTTGGTTGACCTAGTTTTAGCGAAAACCTCTTCCAGAACCTCTGAATGGATCAGGCGGAAATTTGGCAGATATGGAACGACTAAGGGCCATTAAACTAAAGTATGCTCAATGATGGTTGATACGGTAAAAAAACATGGCCACCCATGGACCAATCAAAATGTATCGGGTTTTTTTTATCATTTCTGAGAAAATCATTAAAAGACTACTTATTAACCACTGGCCCAATCTTAATAAAACATGGATAAACCTTCTTTACAGAAAATAGATTGGTAAATTTTTCCAGTGGTTATCTCGCTTTGTTAGATTGTGCCAGTGGCCGATAATTCCAGGTGTGCGATACAGGCCCCTTGGGCCTCTTGTTAAGAATTAGAAGACTGTTAGGCGTTTCAATAGACATTTAATTTATCAAAGGGTATACTATTTTAAGAAATCCTTACTCCGTGACACTGCAACACGTGTGTAATATGTGGAAGAGCTAAAGAGCTCGACACATGGGAAGTAATCCATCTAGTTTCATTTAAATCAGTATCGCAAAGTTCACCATTTGGTGGTCTGGCCGGCTTTTTAAAGCAGATGCCTTGAGAAATGTCAATGGAGGAATCCAGTCAATCATTATGATGTCATAATAAACTATGTCACATGTAGTTATAATCAATTATGTCATGAGTGACACGATTTAGTCCGTCTTAAACGCTTAATGGTCTGTCATGTTGTGTGAATTGCATGTCTTTATGTAGTACTATTTAATAAACGTTCTGTTGAATACTTTGAAACTAATTTGATTGGGCACTGTTGCTGCCATAGGCGGCAACAGCACCCAGTCAAATTAATTTCAAAATATTCAACAGATAACCTGTTTAGTTTTCTGGAAATTGGAATTCAGAGAGTGCCAGGATTGATTGATCCCAACATAGTCATAGCATGGGTTGAGCTTAGCTAGAGAGGGATGGGGCATAGCTAAAACTGTATTTGTCCATTATTCGCATGCCAAGAGAAGGCAAATTTTTTTTAAATAGCCAACACCATCTTTCTAGGTGTAACTTTTTTTTTAAAAAGCCTTTATTTGGCCTGCAAAACAAATATCTTGATATTGTTGACCAATCTTGATCATTAAAGGATTCAAATATTGATGCAAAATTGCAAACATTGAATATATATTAAAATTTAAAAGCTGTCAATTTATTAAACCTGGATTAAATAGCTTAAATCTCGCATCCATATACTGATCGTTATCATCTAATCAGTAACACATCTGAATATTTTACATTGTCATGAGAAAATCACATTCCTCGCTAGTCAATCACATGTGATCCTGATCAGGGTCAGATCTGAACTGATCAAGTTTCTGGTGCATTTAATTAGCTATTCTTAAATACGCACTTGAGACGAGTAATAGGATACTTCCATTATCTACAGAGTTACAGGTACACAGAGTGAGATATTCTTATTGCTGACTAACTCTCCATACAACATCAACAATTGTTATACATTCATTAGTTCCTATGTCATGATCCTACTGGTATAATGGTGTAAGTAATATATAGCTACATACGTACCTACTTCATACTATTGTATAAATGAAAATCTGCTAAATATTTTTAGAGTGTATTGTCTGACTGTTGTCGCTACCTTTGGCACCAAGACCATTCAGTTAAATTGTTCTCAGAACTATTCAGCACGTTTCTTGTTAATGCTCCGATGAAGCCAGATATTTCGAGCTTATTTAGGAATGTGAAGCGTTAACTGGCTGACTGTAATCATTCTGTCTACTCCGTCTTTTCTGTCTATTAATACACGTTTTCTAGAATTAACAAAAGTATTTTCTATTGGATTTGAGTAAAATCCATGCTCTATCAATTCTACAGCAGCTTACTTTAGGAGTGTGATAGGCGTGTGGTGTTTAGAGTGCATTTTTGTGTGTAGTTAGAATGAAGTTTAATAATGTGTGAAAATATGAAGTTTTGGGAAAAGGTTGGCTTAATTACCTTTCACAGGTTATTAAAATTTACAGGATTTACGAATGGGCAGACATTTTGGTCATTAAAATAAAAGTGAATTCAATTCAACCATGAAATTCCTTCACACACACACGCACACATACACACACAGATATATATATATATATATATATATATATATATATATATATATAGTACTGAAATAAACATTTTAAGTGTGTACATGATCAGTAATTGATGTCCTTGATTTCCATATTTAATTATTTTTTAGCAACAATGACATACCAGTGTGTCTTTATAATGGCTTGTATCAATCATACCGTAACCCTTTAATGGTCAAGCCGGTGGACAAACACAGGCTCTACATTGGTCTTGAACAAATTCAATGTCCATTTGTAGACCAAGAGCAGATTATCTTTGAAAATTTACCACTGGAAGAGGCAGTCATTCCAGTGGTAAATTTTCAAAAAATAGTCTTCTGTGTGGGGCTACAAATAAGCAAGTATTTTGATTTTCTTAACCAATTTAAACATTTATGTTTTCTCCAACTATTTCCAATTCGCAGGAAGTGTTTATTATATACTACGTTAACTATATGTTGATTATTTTGAAAACAATTTGACTGAAACTGAAAGTTATTTCTGCCTTTGACTGCAATAACCTTCAGTCCACTTTATATATACTCGGCATGTTTCATATTGAATCAAGGTTTTGAGATTTTAGATTGTGGCGCTTTACTTTGCAATTTAACCCTTATAAACGAGAAATGGCAAATTCTTTGATATCACAAATATTCTATTGATTATTTTGAAACTAATTTGATGGAGAAGTGTTGTTGCGTATGTCTGTGGTGGCAACATGTTCCAGTCAAATTAGTTTCAAAGTAGTCAACAGTTTTCCTGTATAGTTGTTTTGAAAATGAGACACTGAATGACATGTCACTGGTTAACCCCTTAGCACTCATATCAGCCAAAAACTGCTTCTGCAGAGGTCTTGAGAAATGTCCATTTGCAGACCCAGAGAAGACTTTTTAAAATTTTTAACTGGAATGACTGGCTCGATAACCGAGCCAGTCATTCCAGCGGTAAATTTTCAAAAATAGTCTTCTCTTGGTCTGCAAATGGGCATTTTCTATGAGAAAATTGAATTTTTTGGAATAACTTCAAGGGTTAAAGGGTTACTGTGTCATTATGCATGAACATTAACTAACTCCTGTTTAATGATCCAATCATGCAATGAAACCTTTCAATCAGTTTTTAACAAAAAAACACATTAATTTATTATAATTGGATTAGATTTATTATAGAAATCATTAATTGTGGTGTTTATGCATTTTTATTTGTATTTTTAGGCATCTATCCATGGCCAGTGGAGTGTGTATGAAAAGAAACATATTGATCCACTATGAATTAAGCCGTTAAAGAGGCTTCACAGCTGAGTGACATTCAATTTCTCCATTCCTGAGATGTAAAGGAGTCTCCAATTGTACCCAAAATTAGTTTTTTCACTGGTTTGTGTTAAGCCAATAAAGCACTGGCTCCTGAATTCAGCCTCAGGCTATTTAGAAACCTGTTTTGTAATAAGTAAAACTAGACAAGAACATTGAGTCGCTCAAGCGTGTAGTTAGCTAGAAGGGATTGCATTCATATATTTGTTTGCCTGAATGCCTGCTTACCAGATTGTAGTTAGAGCTGGATATATTCACATGTGTGTGTGCGTATGTGTATCACTGTTTCGTGTGTAAATCTCATACAGGAAGTTCTTAGTTTATGTAGGTGTTTTCTGACAAGTGCCTACAGTGTGAACGAGGAAAAGAGGATACAAACAGCAAACGTTAAAAACCAGAGAATTTAAAAAACAGGTTTTTTTACAGCATAATTGTTGTTAAAAAAATAAAATTTCTAGTCTGTGTCTTTAATGACTTTAGATATGTCTGTTTTAACGGACCATAGGAAATGTGACTACTCACTAAAAATAGATATATGTGGTGCCTTTATTATGTCTCATTTAATAAGCTTGGATTTAATAATTCATTCTACTATATAATATAAACTGTGCTCTTCTGCGTTGTGTAGAAAAATCTGTCCTGTTTAAAGATATAGCCACATTAAATAGTATTCTTGTCTTATATTATTGTGAACCGAAAACCATAATTGGACAATGGCCAGCAAAATTCCTCGTAGTAGCTTTACATCACCGCAATCGGATATAAATTGGAAGAAAGAAGCGGAGAGACTCCAGAGAGAGTAAGTAATTATTCATAATTACACTTATATCTGAATTATGAGGCTAACAAGGGTGTGTATGTGCGTGTATCATTCCAGCCCCGCATTCACCCGCTTGCACATGCCCTCCCCCCCCCCCCCCCCCTTTCCACCATAGCTAGAAATGTCAGATTCTTAACTTCAATTCTCCTTCATATAATAACTGATTATTCTGGAAGCAATTTTGTTGAAAGCTGTTGCTGTCTAAGACAGCAACAGCTTTCACCAGCATTGTTTTCAGAATATACGCTGCTGCATGGCACTGGTGTATTCCTCCAGTGTCTCTGTACCTATTAAACACTTGCTGTCAGTGGATTAATATTTATTTTATCTAATTTATGCAGAATTTTCCAATATGACTACCATGGTGAAAAAACTATTATATACATGCACCATGTGGCGAAAATGAGTGTCTAATAACATAAACGTGTATATTTCTATATTTCTGTGACATTGGTAATAATTGCAACTCCCATGTATCTCTATGCATTTGTCATAGGCGTTGTATTTACACGTGGTTCTAGTTCTATATATGAAAATTGCAACAAACAGCATGTACATGTATCATACTGAAATGACATTGACCTGACTAATTACATTAATTACTCGACAGTCTAGCATGATTAATATATGCTCCTGTATTATTATAGCCTTTTACAATGTCAATTGTCATGTGTAAAAACTGTTCAGCCCTTTTCAACCCTTTTAACGCACAAGGCAGCCAAAATTACTTCTGTCATGCTCTTGTGAAATGTCCATTTGCAGAACAAGAGAAGACTATCTTTGAAAATTAACTATTGAAATGCCCGATAAGATGATAAGCAATAGTCTTCTTGGCCTGCAATTGGATATTTTCTACATGAGAAAATGTTTATTTTTTGAGTGAATTTGAGGGTTAATGGGTTTATGGTCAGGCAGGCGCTCCTACATCGTGGACATTGCTTATGACATGTATGAATATAATTAATTAATGCATCACTCTAATGTAACAAAATCTATCTTAACACTAACTCTTGAATTTGTTCAAGAAAATTTATATTTTCTCATGGAAAACGTCCATTTGCAGACCAAGACTTTTTTTTGAAAATTTACCACTGGAATGACTGGTGCAGTTATCGAGCCAGTCATTCCAGTATTAAATTGTCAAAAAGTCTTCTTGGTCTGCAAATAGACATTTCTCAAAACCACTGCTGAAGCCGTTTTCAACTGATATGAGTGTTAAAGGGTTGAAGAGACTGTATTGGGTACAGACAGGTGTACACTTGAAATAATATTGTTGAACATTGTTGCTGTCATGTTTGTTAATTGAACAACAATTATATCACACTATAAACAGAATTGAATTTAGAAAATTATCTAACAATTCAGTTGTCTAAGGATTAATGGTGGATGATAATATGTCAAGGGAAAAAATTTTAATTGTATTTTTGTTCCCCTGGCTGCCTCTTTACTAGTGAGAAGATCTAAGGATTCAGACTTCACTACTGAGGGCGAGGGGTTTGGGGTGGGGAGGCAGAGTTTTCTCATTGCAGAATTGTAACCATTGACCACTAGATTTTCTTTTAATGTGTAGTCCTATGCTAATGTTTGCGTGGTAATGGAAAAGACATGATGAATGTCAATAGAAAGCTGGATCACAGTTCTAATCGTTTCAATCTTTCCATGCCTAGTATCTATCCACATAAATAGTTTTAATTAAAACAGGAAGTATTCAAGTTAATTTATAAAATTTATGACAAAATTCAGATGTATAAAATTTACTGTTAGCATGCATCAAGATTTATACATTGTAATTTGTCATGTAGTGGTTTATGTGCTTGTAGCTATGCATGCGCATACACATGCACAATTGTTTGTTGGAACTCGAAACTAGTATTTAAGTTGCTTGGTGTCAGTAAAAATCCTTGTACACATCTGAGTGCTGTAATATATGGTATATAAGAGTTACACACTTGTTTTGTCTATCAGAACAATATATGGTATATAAGAGTTACACACTTGTTTTGTCTATCAGAACAATATATGGTATATAAGAGTTACACACTTGTTTTGTCTATCAGAACAATATATGGTATATAAGAGTTACACACTTGTTTTGTCTATCAGAACAATATATGGTATATAAGAGTTACACACTTGTTTTGTCTATCAGAACAATATATGGTATATAAGAGTTACACACTTGTTTTGTCTATCAGAACAATATATGGTATATAAGAGTTACACACTTGTTTTGTCTATCAGAACAATATATGGTATATAAGAGTTACACACTTGTTTTGTCTATCAGAACAATATATGGTATATAAGAGTTACACACTTGTTTTGTCTATCAGAACAATATATGGTATATAAGAGTTACACACTTGTTTTGTCTATCAGAACAATATATGGTATATAATACACAAGTTTGTTTTAACCCTTGTGATGATCTGGTGAAGAAAATTTAAATATCTGCGTATTGAATGTCCATTTACCGGCCAAGAGAATACAATTTCTGAAAACTTTAAAATCAAGTTATCAAGCCAGTCATTCCCCAAAAAAATGGACATTCCACAAGACCATAGCCGGTTTGGACTGGCATGACCACTAAATGGTTAATCTTGGATCATTTATTTTTGGAGTTCATGAGGATATGCCAGATCTATTATGTATAGTAGTGTGCACTCTGATCTTTAACCCTTTAACCCTCAAATTTGGTCAAGAAAATTTAAATTTTCTGATAGAAAATGTCCATTTGCAGACCAAGAGAAGACTTTTTTGGAAATTTACCACTGGAATGACTGGCTCGGCTCAGTTATTGAGCCAGTCATTCCGGTTGTAAATTCTCAAAAATACTCTTCTCTTAGTCTGCAAATGGGCATTTCTCAAGACTACTCCGGAAGCCGTTTTTGGCTGATACAAGTGTTAACGGGTTAATTGTCAAGCCAGCCAAATCCGGCCTTTACAGTGGCCGTGAGTAATAGCCATTTGCAGGGCAAGAGAAGACTAGTTTTGAAAATTTACCACTAGAATGCATGCTCCGATAACCGTGCCAATCATTCCTGTGGTAAATTTACAAAAATAGGCTTCTCTTTGTCTGCAAATGGACATTCATAATTTCAGTAAATATTTTCATTTCCTGACCAAATTTTACCATTATAGGGTTAACACCAATGAATAACACTTAATTTATATCTCATTTTCAAGGCAGCTAACTATGCAGGAAGACGATTGAATATTTTGAAATAAATTTTTATGAAATTAATTTCAAAATTTTCAACTGTAAGTTTTATGTCGTAAAGAATCTACTTTTTCAGGGATTTGTTGGTGAAATGGTTAAATTTATTTAATAGCTTCTCAGTATTTTGGCGATTTACATAAATGTAGTTTATGTATCTTAGAGCTTTGTAATAATAACACATAGGCACTTTTAGCTTGGCATCGTACCATCAGTTGCGATTGACGTTTTGATGCTACTATGATTCCTCTGCACTGACATAAACCGACGGGAGTTGATATACTAAATAATATGTTGCACTTAAAGCGGATACATATATCTATCCAACGCTGTATCGCATTTGGACAAAACCGCACCAAGAATTTCCTGATATACAAAAACATTTAGGTGTATATGACGACATTTCTCGTCAAACTAATATACGTAACAAAATGTGACATTTATAAAGTATTCAATATTACCGTAATTTCATATGAAATGCACATCAATTTGCAATAAATAAATTTGTGATTTATTTCAATAAACCGACAAATTGCCGCTTTTGGTTGATATAAATGTTAGTAAGACTAGTTTCGTGGCAATTTACCAGTAATCATCCATTTCGTCGTGCAATTGTTTACAAATTTCAAAATGCCCATGTTCGTTAGAGCAGTTATCCGGTTCCATTTGGTGGAATCGAGTCCCTAGTTACAAATGATAATGTTACGATAGCCAGTCAATGCGTCCTACAGAAAACTCGTCCTACTGACCAACATTGTCTGAGAATCCTGAAGGAGAAAAGAAAATTCAGAAAGTAACACCCAAACAGGGGCCCCCACCCCGAGATATAGCTAATATAAGAGGTTTTGTAACAGTCATGTTGAAACTCAATGTTCCTGGATATATGGTTGTAATCATCCATTTGCCAGCAGCAAACGGTCATATTTAAACGGGTACAGAATATAATATTGCTCAATTAACAGAGTACGGAATTCACTGTTGATTATCAAAATAGTAGGAGTCAGGTAAAATGTCGATGTTGACGTGAAATTTTATCATTTTTCTTGCAAGTTTTTCATATATTGAGTAATTATAGACATGCTGTTGACATAAATTTATACATTTTTTGGAAGATACATGTATCCATTTGAGGTACTGTGCATTATTTAGTCGATGCATAGCCATGCTTTTTCGTGATAGGCTGCTGATTACAGCCTATCCTAATAGCCTTTTCCCACCTTGTCTATGTATATGTATGTAAGAGTACGACATCATGCTAAAGGTGCTTTTATAATAACATTAAGTAGCGAAACACATTAACATTTATGACCCATTTTAATAATAAATTGTGATATGTTTTAATGCATTAAGGATTTAAATACAGATATTTCTAAGTTTAACACTTTCAATTCAATGGATTATGTATGTATGTAATACATTCTGAATTATTTTGGAAATATTCTGTCAAACTGACTGGAAATTTGCTGTCTAGAACTGCTGCTTTTAGAATATATTGAAGAGGTTATAGCTGAGCACTTTGATATAATCATACAGTGGGATATCATAACTGAAATCATTAATGTTATTCTTACATGTACATACCAGTACACAGTATTCATTATAGATAAAGAAAACAACACATAATCTCTAATTCTGAAATCATCCTAGGTGCCTGGGTATTTGGGGGCAGGCTCCAAGGAAAAATTCTTCATGGATAAGAATTATTGAAATACATGTCTTAATTTATTCAAATGCATTTCTTGAAGGTCAAGTGGCTGTCATGGTTTCTACAGTGAATTCCCATTTTTATCTCGCATTTTCACGAAGTTGAAAAAAGATTTTGGGAGAGGGGGAAAAAATGTTGGCATTGGCGTCCAGACAGGTTAATCTTTTTAATATGACATTTGTGGTTATCCGATTTGAAAAAAAATGACGTGTTCTATGGGATGCTTAGGACTAGTCTGCATCAAAATTATATTGATTTTATAATTTTTTCCATACTTTTATCATGTTTGAACTAGGCTTGCACGATATTGTCCTAGGAGGTATCGCGATATATCGTGGTGAAAAAATTGCGATATTTCGATATATCGTATAGCCTATTTTAAGGTATATGAATTCACGGGGGAATTGGTCTTGGGTTGAGTTGGACTGCGTGGTGTGGCTTATGTAGCCATATCGGTTTCGCTCTGAGTTTTCATATCAATTTTAGCCGGATGACTTCTAATTGGTAAATTCAACAAAAACTTGAAATCCCGTCGCCAAGATGCTTAAACTAAAACTGATCGTTAATAACACGAAAATAGGACAATTAATAATTTCCTGCCGCCTTACCCCTTGGCTTAATGTATACCATATCTATCATTGTGGGAGTGAAATTATTACATTGGACAACCTAAATATTGCGTACTCTGTTAAAATCATCATTTATTACACGAAAATTAATCCTAAAATTTGACATTTCATGTTGTCTTTGTGAAAATATACAAATCACGTGATATTAGGGATGTACTTTAAAACATTAGACATCTAATGTTTAGATCTGCTCCGCATTTACCGAGAACCCGGTTAATAATAATAGTTAGCCTTCAGAAACATCTCGGATAGTGCACCTTGCTTGCTAAAGCGTGTATACTATCTCATTTAGCTACCACATTTGTGAACGCACCACTCTCACCTCCAAAACCAGGAGAGCGAGCAATATCACGTGATTTATATATTTTACTAATAAGAGTTAGCCTTCAGAAACATCTAGGATAGTTCGCCATGCTTGCTAAAGCGTGTATACCATCTCATTTAGCTATCACATTTGTGAACACACCACCTCTCGCCTCCAAAAACAGGAGAGCAAGCAATATCACGTGATTTAAATTTTTCCGTCGACGCCATTTAATGTCAAATTTTGGATTACTTTTGATTTATGCTTATTACAAAACATGCAATATTTATACCTTCCCAGGTAATAATTTCACTCCCGCGATCATGGTTTTGAGGTATACAGTAAGGCGGCAAGAAATTATACCGGTAGATTGCGTTGAATTTTCGTATTAGTGTCCATCTTTTAAAGGAATTTTAGAGAATGAACTTCAACCTTTTTTTTACCTATTCCTAGTATAATCCCACCCCTTTCTCAGAGATGTTGGTTTGGAAATAAATTGAACAGCTTGACGTAATAGACACCTATGCTACAAATAGACAGAATACGGCATGACAGTAAAATTTTGGCGATATTTCGATTTTTTCAAAATCACATCGTAAAAAATCGTGGCTGAAACAAATATCGCGATTTTCGATAATATTGGATAATCGTGCACGCCTAGTTTGAACGTAGAATATTTGTCAAGCCTTATCTTTCTTGGCTGTGTTAAAGTTTTTTAAAATGACATTTACACCCACAAGAGGTTGCGTGGTTTGAATAAAACTTCACAGATTTGTTCTATACGATGCTTAGGACTAGTCCACATCAAAAGAAAATCGACTTTGACATTTTTTCCGGATTTTTTCACCGTTTGAACTTTGATTATTTTAATGCTGATTTGTATGCAGGTTATATAGCCAGGTATAGGTTTTTGCTGCGTTAAGTTTTTAAAAAATGATATTTACACCAACAACGGGTTATGCAATTTGAATAAAACTTCACAGAGATGTTCTATACGATGCTTAGGACCAGTCCATGTCCAAAGGAAATCGACTTTGAAATTTTTTCTGGAATTTTTCGTTGTTTGAACTCTTATAGGGCTGATTTGTATGCCAATTTTATATCTTGGTTATGATTCTTGGCTGTGTTAAGTTTTTTTAAATCAACATTTGCACCCCACAAGGGGTTATCAGTTTTCAGTAAAACTTCACAGATTTGTTCTATACCATGCTTATGGCTTACGGACATCAAAAGGAAATTGATTTTCAAATTTTTTTCCATATTTTATTGGGTGTTTGGACTTTGATAATTTTAGGCTTGATTTGCATCCCGGTTATATGTAGTATGCTGTGGTTAAGGTTTTTTCAAATGACATTTTAATCAGCAAAGACTTGCTTTTGAAATTTAAAACCTTGGGGATGATTATACATATGGGCAAGGATGTGCATGACACTTTTGGAATTTTGTTCTGACCCCACCGGGGCTGGGCACAGGTGTCAAAAGGTCAAAATTGGCGATATTTATCGATTGTAATGCAACTCGTCCTAGACCATTTCAGATAGAAAGTTGAAACTTTGGGGATGAATACACATATGGACAGGGATGTGCATGACACTTGTAATTTTGGTATGACCCCAGGGATACGACCCTGGGGGTGGGGACTGTGCATAAAAAATTTATCCAAATGGGGTCATGTCACATCATTTTCAAGCCAATGATGAGTAGACTACAGTACAAGGAATTATTTTGATCTTGGGTCAAAAGTGGGCACCAATCAGTTGTAATGTAACTCCTCGACCATTTCACATCCAAATATGTATTATGCTGAAATTTTGTTTTTGAAAATGTTTCTTCTTTTTTCAGACTATGAACTTTGCTTATGTCTGGACCATTTGCCTTTCGGTTAGCCCCAGGGTGCCAGTTGTCATTACAATGAGTAATGACAGGTTACTCCTTGGCAGAAAGGCTTTATGGTTCAGTCTCCAAGCATAGCTATGCTTGCCCGATAGGTAATACCTTGGGTGTTTTGAATCGGCATGTTGATTGTCAAATTTCAAAATGAGACTACCCAGTGGTCCATCATATCCTGTGATGTACAATTAATATACAGTACAGGTAAGCAGGACTCCCTACACTCAAGTCAAGAATGGATCTGAGGAAGCTAAGGATTTCGGCTGAGGACAAGACACAGTGGGCAAAAGTGAAGAAGGACTGATTGCAGCTGTACGATGTTTCTACTACTACAGCCGCAGAATACAGTAATCATACATACATACAGGTAAGCTATTTGCTATTTTCTGATAGCTCTTGTGGAATTTTGGTATGACCCCAGGGGTACGGACGGCCCTGGGGATGGGAAATGTGGGGTAAAAAAAAAATTTCCAAAGGTGGTCATGTCACATCATTTTGAAGCCAATGATGAATAGACTACAGTACAAGGAATTATTTTGATCTTTGGTCAAACTGAGGGTAGGGGGCGGTGTCAAAAGTGGACACCAATCGATTGTAATGCAACTCCTCCTAGACCATTTCAGATAGAAAGTTGAAACTTTGGGGATGATTGCACATATGGCCATGGATGTGCATGGCACTTTTGGATTTTTGGTTGACCCCAGACTACAGTACAAGGAATTATTTTGATCTTGGGTCAAACTGAGGGTAGGGGGGGGGGGGGGGTGGGGTCAAAAGTGGGCATCAGTTGATTGTAATGCAACTCCTAGACCATTTCACATAGAAAATTGAAACTTTCCGTATGATTACACATATGGCCAGGGATGTGCATGACACCTTGGAATTTTTATATCACCCCCAGGTGCTGGGGTGGGGGAAATGGTGGGCAGAAAATACATTTTATCAAATGTGGTCATGCCACATGATTTTGAAGCTTGTAGTTAGTAGACTACAGTACAACAAATTATTTTGTTCTTGAGTCAATCTGAGGGCAGTGGCCAGGGGTCAAATGGGCAATCTAATCCTATATATGTACATGGACAATATATTTTCGCAGAATATTTAGTCCCGGGCAGACCGGGTCCTGCGGCAGCCGGATCCTGCAGTAACTTAAAAATGCGAGATATTGGTATCTTCTGATACCTCTTGTTTAAGCTTCTAGAGGGAGCAGTACCAATATTTTAATATCACACTTGTTTACACTAATTTAACTG
The DNA here is from genome assembly GCA_034401795.1 of Chaetoderma sp. LZ-2023a. Taxonomy (NCBI): domain Eukaryota; kingdom Metazoa; phylum Mollusca; class Caudofoveata; order Chaetodermatida; family Chaetodermatidae; genus Chaetoderma; species Chaetoderma sp. LZ-2023a. Next base: position 112,537,575 of record CM067372.1, read on the forward strand.
AAAGATTAAGCAGTTGTTGAATCTAATCGAATTCATTTCAAAATAATGTGATCATTAGGTGTAAATGTTAAAGTAAAAATTTGCCTCCATTTTACAAGTGCAAGTTAATTGCTTATTAACCCCTCGTGTGTGAACAGTGCCCCAAAGCGCTCAAATTTATACTCATCAATTAACCATTTAACGGTTTAGATCTTTTACAAGAAGATTATAATTTTCGCACTTAAATTTACAAAAATTATTCTTTTCTACTGTTCTGCAATTCCTCATAACCGTTTGCCGTTTTTGCTGGTCCTGACCATTGGAGTAATGGTTAAGAAAATGGAAAATTCAGCCTAGCCCGTGTCCATATGTAGGCGAAGGGTATACTATTTTTGAAAATTTAACCGAGCTAGTCATTCCAGTGGTAAATTTTCAAAAGTTGTATTCTTTTGACCTATAAATGGACGTTTCTCACCGCCACTGCATAGGCCTTTTGGTCAGTTTGACAATTAAAAGTTTAACTTGACACAAGAGGGTAAAAACTATACATGTCTAACATGTGCATTTTAAAATCAATTTCTATGTATCGCTGCATTTGACAATTCCCACATGTTTCAAATATCAATATTTGTATCCTCGAGTAAACCTCCACCTCTTGCATGCTAGGGAAGCTGTGTGTTACATTCAACATGCAATTGCGGGCAGACTAGCTATCATCAATATTTACTCTAAATACATTTGCGATTTTATATTCACGATATATATATATGTAAATAGTTTTGGAGACGGTTTACTGTGCAGCTCAGTGGTTCGTTGATGAACATATGTAGAACACTATAACATGACTGATAATTATGCACTGGTCATCATTCAATCAAAGTTCAGAATCACTTTCTCATCTTTCCGAATTCATGGACACATGATGTTCACTTTAGCAGCACCATTCAACATTTATTCTAATTGTAAACGATGATATGACCGAGTGCTAAGGATAAAAGCAATTGAATAATGAAAGATGCCAAATTCAGCGATAGAATCATGGGTTACTTTAGTGTTTGTTAGGAACCCTCACATGTTGTCAGTAATATTCCTCACACAACTGTTTGAATAATTAGTCCACACTATGTTGTCTTTAATTGACTTGATTGATATAATTACTCATGCCACTGCTGATGGCAGTGTGAGTATTGCCTTCAGCACTGCCCGTCTTTGATATTTGTGTATTTGCTTGTCTGCAGCATACATGTATCTCCTGAATGTATGAAGGTAGAATCACCAAATTTTCAGGCCCTAAAGCTGCGTTTACCTGGCACACGGGGTGCGGATTGTGGAACGGAAAGCGGATATGCAGAATGCGGGTAAAATATCGCGTGTACCATTTACCTGCATGCGGAATCATTGTGTTATTTTATTGCATTTTTATTGGTGATATTGCGATATTTCTATCAAATTTCTTTGAAAGGCGACAACACATTTTTTACGCTTTGATATCTAGCTTTCCACTGAGACCATTACAAAATGTTTATGTATGGAGGCGAGATGCAGATCCAAAATGGCGGGTACTGACGACTAGATTAAAAAATGATACCCTGGCCTAATCTAATAACGTGTAATTATAATAGTACTGATTTCTGATTTTTTTCGACAAATTAGTTTTTATAATTTTAGACGATGCATCAGCTTTAACTACTTGGATTACCCTTTCGTTGCTAGGTTACATGTGCTCTATTCCGCAACGGAATCTTTTCCGTCCTGAAAAATCGCTACACCGGGCAATCAGTTTTTCCGCGTCCTGCCGTTCCGTGTTAGACATGCCGCTTACCGCGTGCAAGTAAATGGATGAAGGAAAATAGTAAAGAGCGATCAGAAGTGTATTCCGCGTTCCATTTCCGCAACCCGCTTTCCGCATTCCGCGTGCCAGGTAAACGCAGCTTTAGACAAAACTAAAAATATTTAAAATTAGAATGGCACTTTGGATTGGCTAATACTATTGGCTAAAACCCCTTAGCCCTGCTCTACAGACGTAACACAATGTGACACTTATTGTTGAATAATTTGAAATTAATTTGCCTGGAAGCCATTGCTGTCTAAGCCCCAAGGTAGCAAAGGTTTCCAGTCAGCTTTCTTGTACATGCTTGCCTAAAATTCTCTAAATATACATCTACTTTGATTCATAAGTGAAAGCCTGAAAGGGTTAAGACACCGTCTTTACCAGCGCTAAATATTAATTTGGTGTTGGCTAAAGAAATAAGAAATTGATTAAAAGAAACTACATTTGGTTAAAAGACTGGCTACAAAGAAAATTTTAGTAGCGCAGGCCCTGAATTTGGCACATCCATTCATATTGTGGCTGGCTAGAAGTAATTTGAACTTTATGTCACATGCTCAGTCTCTACATATACATCACAGTGTCACTAAGTCCATTGCCAAATCAAAGAGTCAGCACTTCTCTGAGTGCACTCTAGTTATAGATGCATTTAAACGACAACACGTATTTCCATAGATATTACTACAACATCAAGAAAATTTAAATTTTTTCAAAGAAAATGTCAATTTGCAGACCAAGAGGACTATTTTTGAAAGTTTAGCACTGGAAGATTTCTTGAGAAATGTCCATTTGCAGAGAGGACTATATTTACCACGGGAATCATATGACTGGCTCGCTAACCGAGCCAGTCATTCCCGTGGTAAATATCGTCCTCTCTGCAAATGGACATTTCTCAAGAGCATTGTAGAAGGTGTTTTTAGCTGATATAAGTGTTAACGGGTTAAGGAGAAATACGCTAAGTAAGTGTGAGTGCGCTATAGTTGCGACATAGGTGGCTTTGTCAAAAATTTGACAGACAGACATACCGATCGACCGGCCAACTGACCTACTTATATGGATGTACAAGTTGTGAATCGCAACCAAAAATGTTAATCATTTAGTGATCTCAAAAGATCTAGATGCCGATTAAAGATTTCAATGCTGAAGTCTGAGAATCTCAAATTAAAGACATTGAACAACAGTTACCCGTCAAAACAATACAATATTTCATAAACATATCTGTAGTAAAGTATTTGTGTTATCTGATTTATCTGATATAAATTATATGGTCAGCCCACATAGATCTAGATTAAGAAAATTCTGTTGGCAGGATACTTCAAGAGAAGTTACTCAAATGGCAGATAACTATCAAAGATAGACTGTCTATCGTCAGCAATGGTCAACAGGCCTATTTAATTTGTTATGAGAATTTGATTGATATATATGAGAAACGGTGATTGCTTCTGCCAGTTTAAGATTAAGTATATAATTTGCAAAGGATAAAAGTAAATTTATACAGAAATTTTAATTTAAATAGTTAAATGTTTTTTATAAAATTTATATAACTAAATATTTTAGTTGGTGTGTGCAACAGTCATGTACCATGTCTAACAAACTTGTGATTGAACTTTATCCCTTTAATGGTCAAGTCAGACAAAACTGCCCACTGCATTGGTCTTGAAAAATAACCATTTCTATGCCAAGAGAAGACCATTTCTAAACTTTTTCCACTGGAATGACTGACACAATTATCTAAAAATGTTCTCCGAAACCACTTGGTGGATTGATTCAAAACTCATGAAACATCATCTAAGGCAAGAGCTTAACCAAGTTTGTTCTAGGAAACTTGATTGCCCAAATGGTTTTGCGGCCATCTTAGATGACCTAGTTTTCGCGAAAACAACTCCAGATCTGCTGATTTGACGCTGATTGGATCGGGCAGAAATTTGCGAGATGTGATTAGGGACTAAGGGCTATTAAAAAATTTAATGAAGTGCAGTTGATACGTAAATAAACATTGCTGCTGTGTTCCTGTTACAATTCTGGTCAACTCCTTAGGCACTGTCTACTTATAGCCGATGGCCTTTCTAGTTGAAATGCCTATGTTCCAGGGTTAGTGATACAGGCCCCTTTAATAAATATATTCCTATTAACGAACATGCTGTTTTTATAACTCCTTTACGTGGAAAAACAGAGCAAAAACTTACTCAAAATTAGACACATCTGTTCAATGAGTCATATTTATCCCTCGTATCCATGGCAATGCAATTTATCTTTCATCTGCCCACCAAATTAACTGACTTCGGATAATTGCCAGAATATGTTTTTGTTCATTTTTTCCCCTCATTGGTTTACTGAGTGCATGGTATGTCTGAGTGTGTGAGCGGTAACATGACTGTTTATTATTTTTGCATGATTAGTGTCTAAGTGTTTCATGTGATTGAAGCAGACATCTGGAAATAACGCTTTTTCAATCATATTCCATCACGCTTGCTTGGTATTCTTATATGTTCTGCTAATATTCACTAAGTACTGTATTGGAGCACTAGCTGTGATCTCTTTCTAGTTATCCCACCCCACCCCGCCAAATAGATATATGGTATGTACATGTATATAGCAGTTGCTTTCCTGTTCGCTTGTTTGTTTGTCCTTTAGTATATTTGTCCATTCAGGCTTTCATTTCTATGTGATACCTCAAGTTCTGCTGAAAGGATGTTCACCAACCTTGGCCTGTCATGCCTGAGTGTTGCCGTTGGTGGGGCCCCAAAGAATCCTATTAATTTTGGGGTTGAAAGATCAAAGGCCAACCCTACTGATCTAATTAGGGGAAATTGAGTTGTGTTTCTGAATGGTAGCTCAAGTTATACTCAAGAGATTTTCACCAAACTTCTCTGTTGCCCTGTGGGTTGTTCTTTTGGGGCCGGAAGAAACATTAAGTTTGGGGGGGGGGGGTGTCAATGATCTCTAATATATTCGGCTTCTAATGAGTGCAAAAGCATCTTGGCAGGTATCTTTTGTGTATTATTTCAGAATCCACTCTATTCTTGTTATACTCTCCATATGGACATAAACCTGTTGATTACTAGTACCCATTTTGTTTTACATGATATTGTAATCAGGTTAATTACAAATAAAGTAAATTCCTCCAAAACTGCTTCTTAAACTTTAGACAATAACCGTCAATCAAAAGTACCTGTATACTGATACGCTTTAATGACAGCACAACTTTCATTCAAACATATTTTCAAACTATTCAATGATATTATATTTGTTATAATCAGCAATATAATTAAATTTGTAATGAATTTTTCTCTCCCCACCCCACCCTGTCGTGTGTGGGCTGACTATTGAAAGTGGGTGGTATGTGAATACATCATGGTCCGACTTATGAATGATGTGAAACTGAACTGATCTATGAATGTGTCTATGTACATAATCTATATCTCTATTATATTCATGAAAAGAGAGCATTTGACACAAATTCTATTATATATCTGGTATGAGTTATGACAGCAGTCACAATGACGATGTGGCATAAAATGTGTTAGTGGTGGAGTTGGAGTGGGGATGTGGGAGAACCTTCCCTATTTTATGTTTAATGACTTCTATGAAAAGGAATGTTAGGTTAATAGCTCAGATTAACTACTGATACTGGATTTAACTGAATCTACTTTCTCTAGTCTGACTACTGTATTTAACCTATTATCCTAATCATATCTTCATTGATGAATAAAACATCTAATTAATGTTCAAGGCAACTATAATAATCTATACAGGAAAACTGTTTGAATATTTTGAAATTAATTTGACTGGAAGATGGTACAGCAACATCTTCCTATCAAATTAATTTCAAAATATTCAACAGAATACGTTTTATGTCATAAAGAATTTGCCGTTTCAAATATTTGTCAGTGGAAGGGTTAAGTCAAATGTTTGCATGATTGTGTGCATTTTACGAGAGGATGGTGGTTCCTTAAGACGGGTGATAAAAAAAAAACCACTTAACCATTTAATAGTCCAGCCAGCCTCTGCAGTAGTCTTGAAAAATGTCCATTTGCAGGCCAAGTGAAGACTATTTTTGAAAATTTACCACTGGAATGCTTGGCTCAGTAACCGATCCAGTCATTCCAGTAGTAAATTTTCAAAAATAGTCCTCTCTCGGCCTGCAAATGGGCATTCAATAAACAAATATTGTAATTTTCTTGACCAAATTTGACCATTAAAGGGTTAGTAGTTAATACACCTGTCTAAAAAAAAGCCAACATCTTGTGCCCCTAAATTGCATCTGCTAGAGATCTGACTTATTTTAAGAGACCACCTGCTGCTATTGCCTAAGGTGCTCTCTTAACCATTTAACACTCATATCAGCCAAAAATGGCTTCTGCACTGGTCTTGAGAAATGTCCATTTGCAGACCAAGAGAAGACTTTTAATTTACCACTGGAATGACTGGCTCGATAACCTAGCCAGTCATTCCAGTGGTAAATTTAAAAAAAATAGTCTCTTGGTCTGCAAATGTACATTGAACAGATTCAAGTGTTAAAGGGTTAACACAGGGTTGGTGGTTATAGTATTTAGGAGGTCACTGATACATTTAGTGACTCATTAAATGTGTGAGATAATTTTGCCCCCAGGGTAAGCTGTAGGAGGATGTACTCATGTCATGTACTAGACTGTCAAATCATTTATATCTTATTGACATGGACATGTACTTATATGGAATTCAGACAAAATTAACTAAATTTGTACCTCGGTCCTCTGTGTGTTAACCATTCACTGACAAAATCCCTGAAAATAGAAATCCTTTCAGATGCATACGTGTAGCATATTATGTTGAATATTTTTAATGTTAATATGACATGGAAAGCAGCAACCGCTTCCAGTCATATTAATTTCAAAATATTCAACCGTTTTTCTGTGTATTATTGTCCTGAAATTTAGATATGGGGGAATTCATCGATGAAAGGGGTAATTAGTCAAATTATCAATTACTAAGATCTATTTTTCTTGAACCCAAGGTGGAAAGAAGATTCAATGGTTTTTATTTTGAAATTAATTAATACTGATCGTGGTTCATTTGTTATTGCTTTTTATGAAGGAAGCATCTTTTAGCAAAGATTGTTGTCATATCAAGTTATCACATGCAGTAATATATATATATTTTTTTTAATTATTTATTTAAATATTATTTTAAAATTAAATTTATTACTTTACTGAACAATGGAATGTATTCATAATAATACATCAGTAATGTCAATAACAATACACTTAGTATTTTCTATCAGATTTAGTCAATAAAAGATTATCTCTATAGTCTTATGCAACAGTCGAAGAAATGCAGGCGCACATTTTGAAAGCAGTTTTTCTGGAAAAGGTTGCTGTCATATGGTCAAGCTCAACTTGTGAAGATTGTCGAAACAATATTACTGTCAGCTGTTGCTGTCATAGATATGAAACTGCAGAAGGGAATTGATTTAGAAATCTGAAATGTCAACACTTGGTCTAATATAGACTAAACAAGAAAATGATATATAATTTAAAATTTTTGTCATGTCCATGATCTCTATCAGTTAAACAGCTTGTGTTGATCAGATATATAGTTATAGTCGCCTGATTTCTATCTAAGCTCACCCACTTAGTAAGCGCATTTGAATCGATTTTAACACTGAATCCTGTATGCCGGAATCACAATGGTCATGCCGGCCAAAACTGGCCTCTATCATGGTCTTGTGGAATGTCTGTTTACAGGCCAAGGGAATATAATTTTTGAAAATTTACCATGGGAATGACTGGCATGATAACTGAGCCAGTCAATAAAATGTAATAAATGTTCAAAAATTGCATTCTCTTTGCCTGTGAATGGACATTCAATAGGCAGATATTTAAATTGTCTAGACAAAATTTGACCATTAAAGGGTCAATGTAACTATAAAGGTAAGCTGTTGAATATTATGAAACTAAGTTGACTGGGAGCTGCCTTCAGTAACAACTAGTTTATAGATATTAAACAGAATATTTATTAGATTATAAATTCATCAAGGACATAATTTAGATGGTCCGTGACTCACAGTTTTCGTGATGGAGCTATGCCAGCTAACAAATAACTTATGTTGCTTATGATGTCATAATGTGCTAAAGTGTCAATAAATTACAGATCGAATCCCTCCATTGATCAAATGTTATCTCCAGTTTGTATTTAAAAAAGGGTTAACTAATTCTCAGTTCATCTCAATTAAATTTAATTGTGACCACACACAGTTCACCCAAAGCCTGCTAAGCATCCGATTTACGTATAGGTGACATGTATGTTTTGAATGATAGTGTCATACCCGACTATCTACCTTGTATATTTACATATGTTACAAGTATAAAGGCTTTAACCTTTTGATGGTCAAGCCGACCATAACCGGCCACTGTAGTGGTCTTGAGAAATGTCCATTTGTAAGCCAAGAGAAGACTATTTTAGAAAATTTACCACTGGAATGGGGGGATTGGTAAATTTTCAAAAGTAGTCTTCTCTTCATCTGCAAATTGACATTCGCAAAAAATGTACTTTTATTGAGAAATCATGACCGTTAAAGGGATAATGATGCCGGTACTTTATATACTAAATTTCTGCTGTTTTTCAAATATAATTGATTTCTTTTCAACATGATAATTATGTATAGAGAAAGTTTATAATTCACATTAACATGTAGTTGTAGTCTAGTGTTCTAATTCTCGGTCTTGCTTTGTAACAGGTTAGTTGAATGCAAGGATGAGTTTGAAGAGTTTCAAGCGAGCAGTAAGGAACTAGAAACTGAACTTGAAACACAACTTGAACAGCTGGAATGTAAAAACAAAGATCTCCAGAATTCTAACCACAACTTACTCAAAGAAAATGAAACACTCAGGGTGTGTATAATTAACATGTACTGCAGAAATATGCTGATTTGTAAATATCTGTCTCTGTCCATCCGTCCATCTGACTATCACTCCATCTGTCTGTCTGTCTGTCTCTGTGTGTCTGTCTCTATCTATCTATCTATCCGTCCGTCAACCTACCCACATACATATCTACCTCCCCACCCCCTCAATATCCCACATTCCTCACCAATTCCTTCATATTTTGCCAGTCTTTAAACCTCAGGAAATATTATGCATTGAAATTCTGATACAAATATCGTACTTGTTTTGAGAAAGTCTCTAAATGTAATATCTACTGCAGGCAATTTCCATTTGTTAAATACATGCTGTGATAATTGAGTGTATATGTGAAGGTGGTGTTCCAACTGACTCATACATGATTCATCCCCATGTTGTATTACTGGTACATGAGGCTTTCAAAAACTTTAAAATCTCTCCATATCAGCCAAAAATGGCTTCAGCAGTGGTCTTGAGAAATTACCATCTGCAGACCAAGTGAACACTATTTTTGAAAATTTATCACTGGAATGATGGGCTCGGTTATCCGAGCCCGTCATTCCAGTGGTAAATTTTCAAAAATACTTTTCTCTTGGTCTGCAAATGGACATTTTCTATGAAATTTAAAACAAATTTGAGGGTTAGAGGGTTAAAAGCTGTGACATATTTCTTTATTTGATGTCAAGGATTGAATTCCTTTACATTATATGTACCAAGACCTAGCTAAGTATTGTCATTCAACTACAGGGACATGGTATTAGCGGTGTAGATTGGCAATCAATATCAATAATCCTATTGCATTAGCACTCAATTGTGTACATTTGGTATTAAGCCATTCAGGCCTGAAAGCCCAATCATGCCAGTAGCTAAAATTCAATTTAAGTGTACCGCTAAGCTAGCGAATATTTCGAAATTAATTTGACAACACTTTCCAGTCAAATTAAAAGGTAATTTCAGAATCTTCAGCGGATGAAAGTTGTTTCCATGTATAGGTTATTTGTATGCTTGAAAATGGTTAAGTGTAGTTTGACATAGATTTTTTATTGAATAGTTCATTCTCTCTAGTCAAACCAGGAGCACGTGCAAACCACACATACTTATAAAATCTGTACTTATATCACAAGAAAGGATTATATGACGGTTTGGCAGCTATGTGTGGAATTGTAGGGATAACAAATTATAGGAATCTGATTACAGTCTAACAGCTTTTATTTGCAATAGGTAAATAGACTGATTTATTAGAGCTTTATAAGGTTTTATTTACTTTAATTTTTACTATTTACCTTAATATTTACTATTAATTCCTATTTAGTGCTGAATTATAATGCTTACATTATTCAGTTCCTTTTGGTATGTTAGTGGGTCGCCTTTTTAACCCTTTGACATTCAAGAACCAGCCTCGACAGTGCCAGTAGTTAGTCTTGAGAAATCTTCATTTGTATAAAGACTGTTTTTTAAAGCTTACTACTGGTTCATTAACCAAATTACTCGCCCTTTTTTTTTAAATTGCCTTCTTGTCCGACAAGTAGATATTCATTGAGCAAAATGTTTTTAATTTTCCTGACATGAACCCGTTAACACTCATATCAGCCAAAAACAGCTTCTGCTGTGGTATTGAGAAATGTCCATTTGCCTACCAAGAGAGAGTATTTTTGAAAATTTACCACTGGAATTAGCAAATTAGCGATTAAAGGGTTAAATAATGTGTGTTTAATCTGTGTTTTGTGACTACCTTAATGAGAATCACGGAGTAGCCACTTGTCATAGTGAATGCTTTTGTCCAGACACAAGATGATGACTATTGTATACAGGTGATTTTTCACCCACCTATCTTAAATCCCTTTAACTCTCGAATTTGTTCAAGAAGATTTACATCTTTCTCATAGAAAATGTCCACTTGCAGCCCAAGATTTAGGCAATTTTTTACAATTTACGACTGGAATGAGAGGCTCGATAACCGAGCCAGTCATTTCAGTGGTAAATTTTCAAAAATACTCTTCTCTTAGTCTGCAAATGGATATTTTCTTTGAGAAGAAGTTCTCATGAACAAATTTGAGGGTTAAATGGTTAAAATACTGCTGTTAATGTAAAACAGTTGCTGTGGAAACAATATCTAAATGTCAAATTGAACATTCAGTCTTCATTTGCAAAGTATAAGCGCCATCATATCGTACGCCATCAATATATTCATGATGAAATCTTATTGTAATGATGGGGTTTTTTTTTTATGCAGACTCTTTGTTGTATTAATGCTGTTCATTAAATTCCCTGTATACCCCATAGAAATGTACCATACCCTGACCAGCCAGATGATAAACGCCTGAGTTTAAATATTTGAATATGGCGCTAAAATCCGTCAATGACATAATTTAAATATGTCATTGTTGTGAACTGGAATGTATATATCACAAATGGATTACCAATTATATAGAAATCTGCACCTGGCATGCCTGCTGTGAATATTTCTCAACTTCAGTATGTGAAGGAACATTTCATTCTGAGAAAATAATGTAAATATCAGATGAAATATATACAGTCTCAATCCTTTAATAATTTTAGCAAGAAAATTCCAATTTTCTCAAAGAAAATGTCAATTTGCAGACCAAGAGACGGCTATTTATGAATAGTTACCACTGGAATGACTGGCTCGGTTATCGAGCCAGTAGTCATTCCGGTGGTAAATTTTCAAATAGTCTTCTTAGTCTGCAAATTGACATTTCTCAAGACCACTGCAGAAGCCGTTTTTGGCCGATATGAGGGCTAAAGGGTTAATGATAAAGATTTGTCGAGTAAATTAAAAATGTGTGCTTAGTGAATGTCCATTTGCAAGCCAAGAGATCTTTTGAAAATATGTCACTGAAATAACTGATTCGGTTATCAAGCCAAGAATTAAAAAAAAAATCTTTGGTTGTAAATAAATATACCCCAACAAAATTTCATTCTAGTAGTAAATTTTCAAACTTGTAAAAAAATATTCCTCAAAGCCAATCCAGAGGCCGTTTTTGGCAGCTTGACCATTAAAAGTTTTAAAAAGCTAACCTTTTCACTGGCCCGTCTACTCAAACCAAATGCTGTCTTATTGTTCCAATAGACAGGTAGGCTTTAGGAAAGCTTTAGCATTATACTAAATTTGTAAGCAAGTGCCAGTTTGATTTAAGAAAACCTATCCTAGAAGCTATCCTTTCCGGATCAGATTATAAATAGATTAGTGGATCAAACTGAGATAATCCTTCAGTGACATCAGATATATCTGGGAACTGGATTAACTCTCTAACCCTCAAGCTGGCTTACGCCTTTAACACTCGAGTGTATAGCTTCTGCACTGCTCCTCAGAAATGTCCATTTGCATAGCAAGAGAAGACTATTTCTGAAAACTTACCACCGGAATGACTGGCTCGATAACCGAGCCAGTCATTACAGTGGTAAATTTTCTAAAATAGCCTCTTGGTCTGCAAATGGACATTTTCTATGTGAAAATTTTCTTGAACAAATTTAAGGGCTAAAGGGTTTAAGCCTTTAACACTCAAGTCAGCCAGAAACACAGCTGCTGTGCCAGTCTTTAGAAATCTCCATCTACATACCAAGAGAAGACTATTTCTGAAAATTACCGCTGGAAGGACTGGCTCGATAACCGAGCCAGTCATTCCAGTGATAAGTTGCAAAGTAATCTGTTTGTCTGTAAATGGGCAAACTTCTTATACAAATTTGAGGGTTAAATGGTTAATCTAGTCAGTCATTCCAGAGTAAAATCTGAAAAAAATAGTTTTCCTGGTCTGCAAATAGACATTTTCTATGAGAAAACAAATTTGAGGTTTAAATGGTTAAATACTTAATATTTAAGTATTAGTGAATTGGTTGTTTTCAATTATTTTGTTTATTAAATTCAATCATCTTGCCTTCTGTGGTGCAATAGATGATGGTTCTTTAAGAAAGGTTGTCTATTGCCTAGTTGATTCTTACAGAGCCACTACTTAATATTAAAAGACAGTGTGGAGTGCTATAGTTGGCTTGTGACTATAGGCAGCTTTATCAAAAATAATACTCAAAATTTGACCTGCAGACAGAGTTTTTAAATACAAAGTTGTGAGTCTCAACTGAAAGTTTATATACAGTGCAGATTAGTTTTTGAATGTTTTGATACTACTTTGATTGGAAGTCGCTGCTCCTGGAGTTAAATTTGCTTCGAAGTAAAATATTCAAGGGAATGTGTTTTATGTTGGAGCATTTGGCATAAGTGCTTGTTCGTGGTGTCCATTTTCCCGGCTCATTAAGACTTATGTTGTCAACGCATAAAACATGGGCAATGAATAACTAAAAAAATTACGAAAATACATTACTTGAGTTTGAGTTGAAAATTTATTGCACAGAATTTAAAGGGAAATTACAGTGAAAATCGGGAATAAGTCAACTAAAAATATACTATAATCCGAAATAGTTGCCGCCAAAAAAAATAAAAATACACTGTTCCATTGCCGAGAAATAATAAAATGAATATGCCCAAAACGCTCGAAAACGTGACTCATGGGCGCATCCATTTTCTCGCAACGAGAGCGAGAAACCGTGAGATTATGACGTCAACGACACACCAGCAAAATATCGCTAGTGCTTTTAGATTTACCTGTTTACTTCGCGTTATGAAGGCCGAATATTAATTAACCCTTTAATGACCAAATTCTGTCAGGAATATCAGAATATTTCCTTATTGAATGGCCATTTGCAGGCCAAACGAAGACTATTTTTTAAAATTGACCACTGGAATGACTGGTTTGGTTACTGAGACAGTCGTTTTAGTTGTAAATTCTCAAAATAGTCTTCTTTTGACCTGCGTCCTCAACTTGACGATTGCAGAGGCCAGTGCTGGCGTGAAATGGTTAAATCGCATCATGTCCGCATGTCAAGCATGGGCTTGCAGTAATAGAAACGATCATGCATGAAAAGGGTACGGCAATTCACATTTTCAGATACCGGATCCACAGAAGCATCCGCATGAAAAGGGGCTAACTGAAAGATGGCTTCATAACATCGGCACTGGATGGATATCTTCCACATTTAAATTTGGAAGACACAAGTTTAGAACATATAGTCTGTATAATTTTAAAATAATGTGTCATGCATTTCAAAACAAAAGGCGCGGTACTTAATTTTTATATAACAGAAGCAAACTCGACAATTAACGTCGTATTTGCTTGCATCAATTGTAAAACGGGATTTGCAAACCAAAATTAAACGATGTCGCTGATTGCCCGGTCGGTCAATTATAGGCAACCGCTTAGCGGCTTACTTCGTAGAAGATAGTAGGTGACAGCTAGTAAATAATGACAAGTGTACGCTAGACATAATTAGTAGTTTAGTGCTTTCACACTATTGAAATCCAGCGTTATTAATCATTTACAGCGTTTACTCCCAATTTTAAAATAACTATGCTGAAGTGTTGAATATTCTGAATTAAATTTTCCTGGAATTATGTTGCAGTAGCTTCCAAAATAATTAGTTTCACACAATAGGCCTATGCAGGGTAAATTTTAAGCTTTCTGCTTTTCTGTCCTTGAAAGGGTTAACCAATTGATCCCAAATTTTTTAATGTTGACCCATATTTACTGCCTGTTGAATATTTTGAAACTGGAATTTGACTGGAAGCAGAAGTTGCTATAGCAACAGCTTTCAGAGAAATTACATTCAACATTTATTCAACTAACATATTTTTCAAGAATTTGTTGTAGCTGGTTGATTGCAAACACCCTCCTAGTATAACCCTTCAATGTTTTTAAAAAATAGAAATTGCCCATAAGAAAACAATTTTTGACAATTTAGCACTACAATGACTGGCACGATCATTGGGACACTAATTGCACTTTAATTTCCTCCAAGCACTGTGGCAAAGTGTCAGTTGTTTAGCCAGTAAGCTAATTATCCACGAGATGCAAGATTTACCTCCCCTGGTTACGGCTATCCTCGATCGGGCGAACAGAGTAGGCGTGTCGGTGACATCAGCTGCTTGTCCAAAATGGCACCTCTATCTACTGGTTACTTTAGCAATTTAAAGTGAGGATATATTTTTTAATTGTTGGCGTAAAATTGTGCTCTTGGTCTCAAATTAATTAGTACTTTACTTCAGATGCATAAAATCCCCTAGTGGAATATCCCTTTAATGCTGGATTTTTTACAATGTGTGAGTGAAACTGTAAATCATAATGTACACATCCTGATAAATAAATTTATCACAAAAACTGTATGCAACACAAGTTACATATATATATATATATATATATATATATATATATATATATATATATATATATATATATATATATATATATATATATATATATATGTATATATATATATATGTATATATATATATATGTATATATATATATATATATATATATACACCTGTGCAAAAGTTAAGCACCACCCTATTTTTACGCACATGCGAGGGTATATTCATGTGCTATGAAGAAAGCAATAGCATAAACATTTATGTACCCATCCATCTTAGTGCAAGAGGTAATAATGCAACTAGAGGAATGCTGATTATGATGGTGGGGAAACACTGTATGTTTTTGTTTGAACTTGAAAACGAGGCCTGAATATGGTTACGTTGACACAACTGACAACTATTGCCCTACAGTTGACACACGTGGCTAGATTGTCATTAATGGTGTCTGAAAACAAAGTTTAACATCTGTGCACGAGTTTGAGACTGTCATTATTAATACCGGGTATATCCACCTTGTGCCTGGATGACGGCCTGGACACGACGTCTCATGCTGGTCACCAACCGACTAATACGCCATTGTGGTATTCGTTGCCATTCAAGATGGAGTGCGTCTGTTAATTCCTGTAGGTTCTGCACAGGAGGATCCCTCCTTCTCACCATGTTTCCCAGAATGTCCCAGATATGCTCAATAGGGTTCATGTCAGGGCTCCTTGCTGGCCATGGTAGGGTTTCGATGGCATTCTGGCGGAGGTATTCATGCACAGCTCTAGCTCGATGTGGTCGGGCGTTGTCATCCATGAATATAGGGTGGGTTCCAGGTGCATGATTTACAAAATGAGGGACCACAACTCTATCCAGTATGGAATCTTGATATCTTTGTCCATTTAGTGTTCCAGGTACAGTCAACAGATCCAGCTTACAATCAAATGAGATGCACCCCCATATCATAACGGAACCTCCACCAAATGGAACTTCTTCCATGATGTTACGTTGGTCGTACGCCGTGCGTCTGGACCTCCATACATGAGTTCAACCATCTGTGGCATGAAGCAGGAACCGACTTTCATCGGACCAGTGTACCCGTCTCCAGGATCTCATGTTCCAGTGTCTTCTTTCGTTGCACCACCTCAGACACTCCTCTTTGTGGTGTGCAGTGAGGAGAGGACGTCTGACCGGTCTCCTAGCTTTCATGCCAGCAGTATACAGTCTCCTTTTGACGGTAGACATTGACACTCTATTGCGCGTTTCCCATTGCTGGCTGAGCACTCTGCTGTTGGTGAATGGAGATCTCCTAACAAGGCGTACTAGGGCTCGATCATCACGGGCAGTAGTCTTCTTCGGTCTTCCAGATCTAGGCCTTCACCTCGTTAGTTTGCCCATGTTTTGCAATCAAACGACTGATTACAGTATGGTTAATGTTCAGCTGTCTGCCAATCTCTCTGCATGACATACCAGTGGTATGCATGCCTATGATTTGCCATTTCACACGATCACTTAACCTTCGTCTTGCCATAGCGGTTCACAATCAAGAGCTAATTCTCTCTGTACAAATAAACCACGGTCATGAACACAAAATTCCTAATCTTGTCGCCTAAATCTGTATGTAATGTTCTACACCTCAAACTGGACTTTTACATAACTGAACACGTGTGCTGTTTCCCGCCACGCACGGACATCAAGCGGCGTGAAGTCATGCATGCATGTGCATTTCGTACTTGGAATTATGTCAGCTAACGCGGGGACAAAAAGTATGGCAGCCTAGTTGTACCATCATGTTTCTACGTTCTATTGTTTTTGCTGGTGCTTAACTTTTGCACAGGTGTATATATATATATATATATATATATATATTTATATATATGTAGTTCAGGAAAATAAACTATATTGCAAAAACAGGTTAGTTGTAAAGTAAACACACATCACTGTTTTTCTGCACTTAACCATTCAACCCCACAAAAAAATCAATTTTGTTGATTTGCAGTCCAAGAGCAACCTATTTTTTAACATTTACCACTGGAATGACTGTCTCAGTTAACGAGCCAGGCATCCAGTGATAACATTTTTAAAATAGACTTCTCTTAGTCTGCAAATCGACATTTCTCAAGACCAGTGATGAAGCCGTTTTTTGGCTGATATGAGTGTTTGAAAGGGTTAATGATCAATCCGGCTAGATCTGGCTTCTGCAATGGTCTTTAAAAATAACCATTTGCATAATATTTCTGAAAATTTACCAATGGAATAACTGGCTAGATAATTGAGCAGCCAGTCATTTCAGGTGTAAATTTTGAAAAGTACTCTTCTTGACATGCAAATGTGCATTCAGTGAGTAAAAATTTAGATTTTCTTTTACCAGTCGATCTTTACCGGTAGAGTGTTTTACACAAGCATTTGTTTGTATTTGACTACAATGGGATGATGTCATGTTATCAACAAAATTCTCAACCTGAAAAATCTACCTCCTATTTTGAGTAACATTAAAAACAGCTTTCTGAATATGGTGTGCAAGAAAAGGCAAAGTTTACAAGTGTTGTTACATGGATCTGATAATGAACGAGAAGTTATGATAATTCAGCAGTAAAAGCACCTGTATGTGCAGTGACAGGTGACTAACTTGTAAACACATGCAATGCAAATAACAGGAACAGGTAGATTAGTTTTCCCCTTTATTACTCAAACTGGCCAAAAATAGTTCTCACAGTAGTCTTGAGAAATGTACATTTGCAGAACAAGAGCAGACTGTTTTTGAAAATTTACCACTGGATTGACTGGCTCAATAACCGAGCCAGTTAAATTCCAGTAGTATCTGGTAAATTTTCAAAAATAGTGGGGTATCTTAGAAATTGACATTTTCTATGAGAAGATTTAAATTTTAACAAAATTAAATGTTAAAGTGGGTAAGTTTCTTCTTGTACTCCTATGTTAACAAACAATTCACATATATATCAGTGACACGTTTGACACATGTCTTGTTTCCTTTGCATTCCTACTCGAACAGATTTTCAACAAAATTTGTTTTCCCAAGGCGACTTGCTGGTAATTTCCGATGTTTATACTCTTTTTTTTTTGTACGTGAAAAACTATTGCTAAATAGAATGGTTGGGGTTTTTTTTATGGGTAACCACTATCACAGTGATGCCAGACTTCAAGGAGACACTGCTAGAAAGATAGGAGCATGTTTAATTTGCAAGCAATCTTGCTGAAAGGTGTTGCTATCTTAGACACTGGCAGCAACATCCTTCAGCAACATTGTCTACATAACGAACACCAGTTATCATACTAAAGGCAAATACATCTAGGAATCTAGCAATGGAGGGATCCAATCTGTAACTCAAGTATCTTACGTAATAGGGGTAGGTATTGCGAACATTATTGTCCTGCGCTATATCACGATACATGCGTATCATGATACATTGTTCACTTTGAAGGAAGCAGTCCGTCAATTATTTATAATTAATTTCTAGTCAACCTCATAAAAGAAAATTACAAGCCATGGATAGCAATCAGTGCATTTATTCTTTATCATTATCAAGATCTGATGGTGGAAAGAACACGAAATGAATGCACTAATTGCTATCCACAACAAGTGATTCACTCCTATGAAGAAGATGACTTAAGAATCAATTTATTAGTTTCATTTTCCTTTAATATAGATAACCGTTTGATGGAGGCTTTTTGAATAGAGAACACTTCACAAACATAGACCAAATTCTGTTACTCAGAATTACTCTAACTGCTTCAGGTGATACGTATCGTTTTGGGAGGAATGGATCGCGATACATATTATTAATGGCATTGTATTGCGATACAGCTACGTATTGATAATATCTCTCAACTCTATTACGTCATAATCAAATACATTACTAGTTAGTTGACATCACAATCATAATGATGCATAGCTCCTTCATAAAAATCTGAAAGTTTGTCGCCATTGGAGTAATTGTATATCTTTGAGAAATTTAGAATTTAATGAAAATTCTATTGAATATGACTGTGAGCTGGTGCCCTCTTCTCCCCTCCCTCCTACTCCCCGTCAAAAATATTCAACAGCTTACCTGGGCCCATGTTCCCGAAGCTATCGTTAGCTAGCGATATCGTTACACCCATTGCCTTAGCATGGTGTAACGATATAGCTAACATAACGAGAGCTTCAGGAACATGGGCCCTGAATAGGTAGCTTCAAATTGTGATTCTGCTAATTCAGGGTTCGAAGTATATATAAATGAATTCCACCATGCTTACAAAGTTGGCGGAGCTTAGCTAGAAATGGGCGTGGCATGAAATGGATCCCTCTATTCAGTTGTCCTAGGGTTAATGTCGCAGGAAATATTGTTTTCCTGCCTTGAAGATTTTTTCAAGATTTTGTGCATTTAAATGTCATTAGGGACATCTTTATAGCTATGTTAATATAATCTAGTCCGGTCCCTCAAGATGTGATTTGATAGCCTATCTTACAGAAAAGAACAATGGTATCTAAAATTAAAATCTCCACATTCCCAAGTCCTAAACATAATGCAGCACAAGTAGTGCCATTATGACAGAAGTGAAGAATATACAGTTACTTAATTTGACAAATATATGTTAGCTAAACCACACAAAAAATCACGTAGTATGAACACCTGGTTTTTCCCATAGAAATGTACAGTATAAGATTTCTATGGTTTTTCCACATGATAGTGGACTAAAGTGGTAGAAAAAAACTCTTGGCAATTTATGACTTTACATGCTGATGAAACAGTCCTATATATCTATTCTGTTTTGATGTTTTTAGCGGGTTATTATTACTCTAGTCATTTAACCCTTTAATGGTCAAGATTGGTCGAGAAAATTTAGAATTGTGTTTAATGAATGTTACACTGGATTGACTGGCTCAATTTTTACCCCACTTGTTTAGTTGTTTCATAATGAGCAAGGCAAATCTCAATGATGTGACCTCATCCATGGATAAACTAACCTAAAAACTATGTCATTCATAGCAATTTTAGTCCTTAAGCATGAGTGGATGAGTGGACATTTGGACCACTGTAAGCACCTCTCCTAAGTATTTTTGGACACAAAGACAGTTCCTCTGTTGACTGACCTTTATTAACGCTTTAATTGTCAAGCCGGCCAAAACCGGCCTCTGTAGTGGTCTTGAGGAATGTTAACTTACAATCAATCCTAGAGAAACTATTTTTTGAAAATTTGCCACTGGAATGCCTGGCTCGATATATTTCTGCATTTCATTTTCAACATGTATGTATGAAACTTAACATATATCTAACACAGACTGCTCATTTTTCTAACAGATTTATCAAGTATATACTCCTTGAATAATCATAGTTGAAATGTCTGAGAATTTTCAACAATTTTGGAGATTAATATCAAAATTGCATTGTTAAGCTTAATTAAGTACATGTAGCTCTTTATAAAATTTTTTTAAATATTTATTTAGTATGTAGCCTGTTGTACTTCATATAATTCGGCTAGCTTGAATAATAGCTGTACATATAATACACACTACTTGAGAGATCATTATCTTAAATTTAAATATTTGAACAAATTTTTTTTTATAATTGAAACACATCAGTCATATCGTCCCGCTTATATCCGAACTCGTCCTACCAGTGTTAAATTTGAACTGCTTGACACCAACCCTTTACCACCCAAGATGGTCAAAATCAGCTTCTCCATCCAGCACGGCTTGAGAAATGCTCATTTGCAGACCAAGAGAAGACTAATTTTGAAAATTTACCACTGAATTCTAGTGGTAAATCTTCAAAGCTACTCTCTTGGTCTGCAAATTGACATCTGAAATTTTCTGAAATAAATTTACGGGTTAAAGGATCAATCTAACCAAACCAGTGTTTTCACAAATTTATGCTATTGACAATTATATGATAAACATAAAAACAATTAAAACATTTTAGTTTAATTCTTTAATGGTGATTCCTTGTCCAAAAAATATAATTTTACGTACGTAGTGAATTTGGTAATTTGCTAAAGCAAAAGAAATATATTTTGTAAGTTTACTACTCAGCTGTCACTGACTCTGCAATGGAGCTAGTCATTTGCTTGCAAAGTTGATGTTTCTGAAGACAACTGCCCTGAGACTGGTTTTGGCGGGCAAAGCTATAAAAGTGTTAACATTGTTAGCTCACCTGACTAGAACAGCCAAGTGAGCTTATGCTGTGCTGACCGTCCGTCGCGTGTCTATCTGCCTGTCAACTTTTTCTTTAAACGACTTCGTCTCAGGAACCACTGGGCCGATTTCATTTATATTCGGCAGAAAGCATCCTTATGGCATAGAGATTCAAGTTTGTTCAAGCGAAGCTGATTGGCCAATTTGGCCTGTGGCCATCTTAGATTTTGACCCTTTTTTTTTTTTTAATGTCTAAAAATCTCTGAAACCGCTTGGGGAATCGATTCAAAACTCATGAAACATCTAGGGCACAAGCGAAGCCAAGTTTGTTCAAGAGAACTTGATTGACCAAATGGTTCGGTGTCCATCTTGGATGACCTAGTTTTCACAAAAATTACTTCTAGAACCGCTGAAATTTGGGAGATATGATTAGGGAGTAGGGACTAAGGGCCATTAAAGTTTGTTGGACCAAAATTTGGCAGATATGATTAGTGCCGAAAAGCCTTTATAATTTGTCCATTGAAAGTTGATATGTCCAAAAAAACATGTCCGCTATGAATTAACCAAAATATAGTGTTTTAGCGGACATCTTGTATTTTCTGCAAATTTCTGAAAAATCATAAAAAGACTTATTTATTAACCACTGGGCAAATTTTAATAAAACTTTCTTCACAGAAATTTGATTTGTAAATTTTTCCAGTGGTCATCTCATTTTGTTCGTTTGTGATAGTGGCCAATAATTGCAGGTGAGCGATACAGGACCCTTGGGCCTCTTGTATGTTACAAAGAAGAAAGTTAACATTACTTGATGCGCAGAATAAAGTTCAGATGTCTGGGTTGATAATTTAGAGGTACAAATTTTAACCTTTAAATCATTGAATTTGGTCATTTTAATTTTCTCATAGAAAACATCCATTTGCAGTCAAAGAGAACAAAGTTTTTTTTTAATTTGCCACTAGAATGGCTCGGTGGCAAATTAAAAAAGGTCTTCTTGGTCTGTAAATGGACATTCCTCAAAGCCGCCGCAGAGGACATTTTTTTCTGGCTTATCTTTTAAAGGGCTTAAATAAAGACTACTCTTTAAACCACTGGGGCAATTTCAAGCAAACTTGGCTGGAGGGGCCCGATGGGGGTAAGCCTCAGAATTTCAATTTAAATGTCTGATTGATCAATTTTTAAACGCCTGCGTAAAGTGGGGACGTATTATGTGATGGCCCTCGCCATTCGTGCATCCATCTGATTCTTGTCCGGGCCAGATCTGGAAGAGTTTTTAACCTATACTGCAGAAGCCATTTAGGTAGGCTTGACCAGTACATGGTTAAACCTTACAGATCTGATATGAGATGTATGGAATATTTTGTTGAACATTTTGAAACTAATTTCATTGGGAGCTGCTGATCTATGTCAGCAACATATTTCAGGCAAGTTAGTTTCAACATACACAGCTTCTTGATGTATCTGTATATTTGATTTGACAATGAGAAACAGAAATCTCAGGGGTTAGATGGATAAGACTTGGAACTGGTGAATGTGCGCCTAGCTTAAGTAGCTTTGTCCCTTTTCTTGTTACATGTTAGTTACTAATTGCTGTTTATTCTAATAATACTACAAGCTGTTGCGGAGAGATGTCTCGACAGTACTATTCTCTAAATTAATAAACTGATATGATAATCATTTTGTTTATTCTCCACATGTATGTATAAAGTAGTGACCAACCCTTAAATCAAACAGAATTATCAATTGGCTATGTAATTTCATCAAAAGGGCTTAAGGGCATGTGCTTAAGCCCTTTGCAAAGGGCTTATGTTTGTGCTTAAGCCCTTTGAAAACAGGGAGTGCTTGTGCTTAAGCCCTTTCAAAAGGGCTTCGCCCCATGCCTGTAATGTCTCTGTTTATATTTTATTGCACATAAATGTCATTTGGCATGAACATGGCTGTAATTGGTGTGCAAGAAAATAATCTGACAAAGAATTTTATTCATCTTTTATTTCTTGTTCTAATAATAGTATTTTTATCTTGAATTTATGATATAAAATGCCAAGCTACATATATTGTGATACCTTCCATGTCATCGTCATCGTGGGTGGCCATTTTGAGTTTAGTTGTATACTTAGAGATTTATATCTCATATTGGATTAATCATACTACACCCAAACTTGGGGACGCACCTCTGTATATCCATATAGTGAGAGGATATGAGACTGACCTAGGCTTCAAGAGGTCAAAGTCACTGATCCTGATAAGAACATTGGGTTTTTAGCTCACCTGTCCCGAAGAGCCAAGTGAGCTTATGCCATGTCGACCATCCGTTGTCCGTCCGTCCATCTTACGTCAACTTTTGCATTAAAACACTACTCTTCATTAACCGCTTGGGCGATTTCAACGAAATTTGGCTGGAAATACCCTAGGGTCGTAGCCGCCATAACTTCCAGTCAGAATTTTGATTCCTCAAAGTCTTAGATTTTATTAAAAATTTACTGGAAATTGTCAAAATGCTTCTCCTTACCATTTTAACCGATTTCAACCAAATTTGGCTGAAAGTACCCAATGACCATAGGCTCCATAACCTCCATTCGGAATTTTGATTCATCAATTTTTTGGGTGAAAATCTTAGATTTTATGAAAAATGTACCGGAAATTGTCAAAATGCGTCATCTTACCATTCTGAGAGATTTCAACCAAATTCGGCTGAAAGGACCCAATGGCCATAGGGGCTAGAACTCCATTCCGAATTTTGATTCATCAATTTTTTTGCTGAAAATCTGAGATTTTATGAAAAATGTACTGGAAACTGTCAAATTGCTTCGTCTCCTTACTATATTGACCGGTTTTAACCAAATTAGACTGAAAGGATCCTATGGCCATAGGATGTAGAACATGTATTCAGAATTTTGATTCATCAACTTTTTGTATCAAAATCTGAGATTTTATGAAAAATGTACCGGAAATTGTCAAATTGCTGCCCCTCTAGCTGCTTAACATATTTAAAGAAAATTTCAATAGAGGATTCTATGGTTGGTAGGCTCTAGAAATTCTATTCAGAATTTTGATTGATTAATTTTTTGATTGAAAATCTTAGATTTTATGAAAAATTTACGAGAAATTGTCAAAACACTGCTTCTCCTTAGTTGCTTGACATATTTCAAACAAATCTGGCTAGAGTGACCCTATCAAGGTAGACTAGAATTTCTATTCAGAATTTTGATTGGTAAATTTTTTAGGTAGCCATCTTGGATTTTCCGAAAATTATCCATCATATCTGTTTAAATGCAAATGGTTCAAATGCTAATGGTCCGGATGAGCGCCACAGGCCCTTGGGCCTCTTGTTTTTACATTAACAGTTTGTTTAGCTTAGATGATTGTGGTATTAGCCTCATGTTTCTTTTAATCTTACTGGATCTAAATTTGGACGCATGCTTCCTTGTAGTAAGCGGAGATGACACAATGACCATGTCACCTTGGAGTCAAGGTCAAATGTGAAGGTCATTATGACTGTGATAAAAAATTATTTATTCAACATTAACATTTTACATTTAGCTCAACTTAGTGGTTTATATTTCATGTTTGGTTAAGCATACAGGGCTCAAATTTGAACAAGTGTTTCCAGATAACGAGCTGGGATGACACAATCACGTTGACATCAAAGGTTACGGTCAGATTGTTAAATAGTTGTTTTTATCATGAATGTAAACCAGGTTTTCAGCCCGTTTAATATTTCTCAATATGAGCGTGTGTAATATTCAACGAAGCATTATCATTGGTTATATAATGCGCAAGAAATGTTTTCATTGGTTACAGGGACCGATCTACCCACTAGCCAATTAGCCAAATACTAGCAAAACTGAAATTTGGTTAATGAAAAGCAAAATTGGCTAAATCATTGGCTATTGTTTAGAATTAATTTCACTTTCTTGATTGGCTGAATCCTGACTAATTCCAGACTTGCAATTGCAAATCAAATATTCCTGTTTACGTTGTTGAATATTTTGAAACTAATAATACTAAAAGCTATTGCTGCCATAGGCAGCAACAGCTTTTAGTCATATTAGTTTCAAAATATTCAACACATTTCTTATCAAGAAACCCTTTAATGGTCAAGATTGGTCGAGAAAATTTAGAATTGTGTTTAATGAATGTTACACTGGATTGACTGGCTCAATTTTTACCCCACTTGTTTAGTTGTTTCATAATGAGCAATGCAAATCTCAATGATGTGACCTCATCCATGGATAAACTAACCTAAAAACTATGTCATTCATAGCAATTTTAGTCCTTAAGCATGAGTGGATGAGTGGACATTTGGACCACTGTAAGCACCTCTCCTAAGTATTTTTGGACACAAAGACAGTTCCTCTGTTGACTGACCTTTATTAACGCTTTAATTGTCAAGCCGGCCAAAACCGGCCTCTATAGTGGTCTTGAGGAATGTTAACTTACAATCAAGCCAAGACAAACTATTTTTTGAAAATTTGCCACTGGAATGCCTGGCTCGATAACCGAGCCAGTCATTCCAGTGGTAAATTTTCAAAAATGGTCATCGACCTGCAAATGGACATTCAATAAGTAAATATTTTGATTTTCTTGACCAAATTTGACCAAGTTTGTAAAGAGCTTTTCATAACTATTTTTTGGTCTGACTACATCTCTCTCTCTCTCTCTCTCTCTCTCTCTCTCTCTCTCTCTCTCTCTCTCTCTCTCTCTCTCTCTCTCTCTCTCTCTCTCTCTCTCTCTCTCTCTCTCTCTCTCTCTCTCTCTCTCTCTCTCTCTCTCTCTATATATGCATTTCTGCATTTCATTTTCAACATGTATGTATGAAACTTAACATATATCTAACACAGACTGCTCATTTTTCTAACAGATTTATCAAGTATATACTCCTTGAATAATCATAGTTGAAATGTCTGAGAATTTTCAACAATTTTGGAGATTAATATCAAAATTGCATTGTTAAACTTAATTAAGTACATGTAGCTCTTTATAAAAAATTTTTTAATATTTATTTAGTATGTAGCCTGTTGTACTTCATATAATTCGGCTAGCTTGAATAATAGCTGTACATATAATACACACTACTTGAGAGATCATTATCTTAAATTTAAATATTTGAACAAATTTTTTTTTATAATTGAAACACATCAGTCATATCTTCCCGGTTATATCCGAACTCGTCCTACCACTGTTAAATTTGAACTGCTTGACACCAACCCTTTACCACCCAAGATGGCCAAAATCAGCTTCTCCAGCACGGCTTGAGAAATGCTCATTTGCAGACCAAGAGAAGACTAATTTTGAAAATTTACCACTGGAATGGCTGGCTCGATAATCGAGCCAGCCATTCTAGTGGTAAATCTTCAAAGCTACTCTCTTGGTCTGCAAATTGACATCTGAAATAAATTTACGGGTTAAAGGAGCAATCTAACTAAACCGGTGTTTTCACAAATTTATGCCATTGACAATTATATGATAAACATAAAAACAATTAAAACATTTTAGTTTAATTCTTTAATGGTGATTCCTTGTCAAAAAAATATCACAATTTTACGTACGTAGTGAATTTGGTAATTTGCTAAAACAAAAGAAATATATTTTGTAAGTTTACTACTCAGCTGTCACTGACTCTGCAATGGAGCTAGTCATTTGCTTGCAAAGTTGATGTTTCTGAAGACAACTGCCCTGAGACTGGTTTTGGCGGGCAAAGCTATAAAAGTGTTAACATTGTTAGCTCATCTGACTAGAACAGCCAAGTGAGCTTATGCTGTGGTGACCGTCCGTCGTGTGTCTATCTGCCCGTCAACTTTTTCTTTAAACGACTTCTCAGGAACCACTGGGCCGATTTCATTTATATTCGGCAGAAAGCATCCTTATGGCATAGAGATTCAAGTTTGTTCAAGCGGAGCTGATTGGCCAATTTGGCCGGTGGCCATCTTAGATTTTGACCTTTTTTTTTTTTTTTAATGTCTAAAAATCTCTGAAACCGCTTGGGGGAATAGATTCAAAACTCATGAAACATCTAGGGCACAAGCGAAGCCAAGTTTGTTCAAGAGAACTTGATTGACCAAATGGTTCGGTGTCCATCTTGGATGACCTAGTTTTCACAAAAACGACTTCTAGAACCGCTGAAATTTGGGAGATATGATTAGGGAGTAGGGACTAAGGGCCATTAAAGTTTGTTGAACCAAAATTTGGCAGATATGATTAGTGCCGAAAAGCCATTATAATTTGTCCATTGAAAGTTGATATGTCCAAAAAACATGTCCGCTATGAATTAATCAAAATATAGCGTTTTAGCGGACATCTTGTATTTTCTGCAAATTTCTGAAAAATCATAAAAAGACTTATTTATTAACCACTGGGCAAATTTTAATAAAACTTTCTTCACAGAAATTTGATTAGTAAATTTTTCCAGTGGTCATCTCATTTTGTTCGTTTGTGATAGTGGCCAATAATTGCAGGTGAGCGATACAGGACCCTTTGGCCTCTTGTATGTTACAAAGAAGAAAGTTAACATTACTTGATGAGCAGAATAAAGTTCAGATGTCTGGGTTGATAATTTAGAGGTACAAATTTTAACCTTTAAATCATTGAATTTGATCATTTTAATTTTCTCATAGAAAACATCCATTTGCAGTCAAAGAGAACAAAGTTTTTGAAAATTTGCTACTAGAATGGCTCAGTGGCAAATTAAAAAAGGTCTTCTTGGTCTGTAAATGGACATTCCTCAAAGCCACTCCAGAGGACATTTTTTTCTGGCTTATCTTTTAAAGGGCTTAAATAAAGACTACTCTTTAAACCACTGGGGCAATTTCAAGCAAACTTGGCTGGAGGGGCCCGATGGGGGTAAGCCTCAGAATTTCAATTTAAATGTCTGATTGATCAATTTCTAAACGCCGGCGTAAAGTGGGGACGTATTGTGTGACGGCCCTCGCCATTCGTGCATCCATCTGATTCTTGTCCAGGCCAGATCTGGAAGAGTTTTTAACCTATACTGCAGAAGCCATTTAGGTAGGCTTGACCAGTACATGGTTAAACCTTACAGATCTGATATGAGATGTACGGAATATTTTGTTGAACATTTTGAAACTAATTTCATTGGGAGCTGCTGATCTATGTCAGCAACATATTTCAGGCAAGTTAGTTTTAACATACACAGCTTCTTGATGGATCTGTATATTTGATTTGACAATGAGAAACAGAAATCTCAGGGGCTAAATGGATAAGACTTGGAACTCGTGAATGTGCGCCTAGCTTAAGTAGCTTTGTCCCTTTTCTTGTTACATGTTAGTTACTAATTGCTGTTTATTCTAATAATACTACAAGCTGTTGCGGAGAGATGTCTCGACAGTACTATTCTCTAAATTAATAAACTGATATGATAATCATTTTGTTTATTCTCCACATGTATGTATAAAGTAGTGACCAACCCTTAAATCAAACAGAATTATCAATTGGCTATGTAATTTCATCAAAAGGGCTTAAGGGCATGTGCTTAAGCCCTTTGCAAAGGGCTTATGCGTGTGCTTAAGCCCTTTGAAAACAGGGAGTGCTTGTGCTTAAGCCCTTTCAAAAGGGCTTCGCCCCATGCCTGTAATGTCTCTGTTTATATTTTATTGCACATAAATGTCATTTGGCATGAACATGGCTGTAATTGGTGTGCAAGAAAATAATCTGACAGAATTTTATTCATCTTTTATTTCTTGTTCTAATAATAGTATTTTTATCTTGAATTTATGATATAAAATGCCACGCTACATATATTGTGATACCTTCCATGTCATCGTCATCGTGGGTGGCCATTTTGAGTTTAGTTGTATACTTAGAGATTTATATCTCATATTGGATTAATCATACTACACCCAAACTTGGGGACGCACCTCTGTATATCCATATAGTGAGAGGATATGAGACTGACCTAGGCTTCAAGAGGTCAAAGTCACTGATCCTGATAAGAACATTGGGTTTTTAGCTCACCTGTCCCGAAGAGCCAAGTGAGCTTATGCCATGTCGACCATCCGTTGTCCGTCCGTCCATCTTACGTCAACTTTTGCATTAAAACACTACTCTTCATTAACCGCTTGGGCGATTTCAACGAAATTTGGCTGGAAATACCCTAGGGTCGTAGCCGCCATAACTTCCATTCAGAATTTTGATTCCTCAAAGTCTTAGATTTTATTAAAAATTTACTGGAAATTGTCAAAATGCTTCTCCTTACCATTTTAACCGATTTCAACCAAATTTGGCTGAAAGTACCCAATGACCATAGGCTCCATAACCTCCATTCGGAATTTTGATTCATCAATTTTTTGGGTGAAAATCTTAGATTTTATGAAAAATGTACCGGAAATTGTCAAAATGCGTCATCTTACCATTCTGAGAGATTTCAACCAAATTCGGCTGAAAGGACCCAATGGCCATAGGGGCTAGAACTCCATTCCGAATTTTGATTCATCAATTTTTTTGCTGAAAATCTGAGATTTTATGAAAAATGTACTGGAAACTGTCAAATTGCTTCGTCTCCTTACTATATTGACCGGTTTTAACCAAATTAGACTGAAAGGATCCTATGGCCATAGGATGTAGAACATGTATTCAGAATTTTGATTCATCAACTTTTTGTTTCAAAATCTGAGATTTTATGAAAAATGTACCGGAAATTGTCAAATTGCTGCCCCTCTAGCTGCTTGACATATTTAAAGAAAATTTCAATAGAGGATTCTATGGTTGGTAGGCTTTAGAAATTCTATTCAGAATTTTGATTGATTAATTTTTTGATTGAAAATCTTAGATTTTATGAAAAATGTACAAGAAATTGTCAAAACGCTGGTTCTCCTGAGTTACTTGACATATTTCAAACAAATCTGGCTAGAGTGACCCTATCAAGGTAGACTAGAATTTCTATTCAGAATTTTGATTGGTAAAATTTTTAGGTAGCCATCTTGGATTTTCCGAAAATTATCCATCATATCTGTTTAAATGCAAATGGTTCAAATGCTAATGGTCCGGATGAGCGCCACAGGCCCTTGGGCCTCTTGTTTTTACATTAACAGTTTGTTTAGCTTAGATGATTGTGGTATTAGCCTCATGTTTCTTTTAATCTTACTGGATCTAAATTTGGACGCATGCTTCCTTGTAGTAAGCGGAGATGACACAATGACCATGTCACCTTGGAGTCAAGGTCAAATGTGAAGGTCATTATGACTGTGATAAAAAATTATTTATTCAACATTAACATTTTACATTTAGCTCAACTTAGTGGTTTATATTTCATGTTTGGTTAAGCATACAGGGCTCAAATTTGAACAAGTGTTTCCAGATAACGAGCTGGGATGACACAATCACGTTGACATCAAAGGTTACGGTCAGATTGTTAAATAGTTGTTTTTATCATGAATGTAAACCAGGTTTTCAGCCCGTTTAATATTTCTCAATATGAGCGTGTGTAATATTCAACGAAGCATTATCATTGGTTATATAATGCGCAAGAAATGTTTTCATTGGTTACAGGGACCGATCTACCCACTAGCCAATTAGCCAAATACTAGCAAAACTGAAATTTGGTTAATGAAAAGCAAAATTGGCTAAATCATTGGCTATTGTTTAGAATTAATTTCACTTTCTTGATTGGCTGAATCCTGACTAATTCCAGACTTGCAATTGCAAATCAAATATTCCTGTTTACGTTGTTGAATATTTTGAAACTAATAATACTAAAAGCTATTGCTGCCATAGGCAGCAACAGCTTTTAGTCATATTAGTTTCAAAATATTCAACACATTTCTTATCAAGAAACCCTTTAATGGTCAAGATTGGTCGAGAAAATTTAGAATTGTGTTTAATGAATGTTACACTGGATTGACTGGCTCAATTTTTACCCCACTTGTTTAGTTGTTTCATAATGAGCAATGCAAATCTCAATGATGTGACCTCATCCATGGATAAACTAACCTAAAAACTATGTCATTCATAGCAATTTTAGTCCTTAAGCATGAGTGGATGAGTGGACATTTGGACCACTGTAAGCACCTCTCCTAAGTATTTTTGGACACAAAGACAGTTCCTCTGTTGACTGACCTTTATTAACGCTTTAATTGTCAAGCCGGCCAAAACCGGCCTCTATAGTGGTCTTGAGGAATGTTAACTTACAATCAAGCCAAGACAAACTATTTTTTGAAAATTTGCCACTGGAATGCCTGGCTCGATAACCGAGCCAGTCATTCCAGTGGTAAATTTTCAAAAATGGTCATCGACCTGCAAATGGACATTCAATAAGTAAATATTTTGATTTTCTTGACCAAATTTGACCAAGTTTGTAAAGAGCTTTTCATAACTATTTTTTGGTCTGACTACATCTCTCTCTCTCTCTCTCTCTCTGTCTCTCTCTCTCTCTCTCTCTCTCTCTCTCTCTCTCTCTCTCTCTCTCTCTCTCTCTCTCTCTCTCTCTCTCTCTCTCTCTCTCTCTCTCTCTCTCTCTCTCTCTCTCTCTATATGCATTTCTGCATTTCATTTTCAACATGTATGTATGAAACTTAACATATATCTAACACAGACTGCTCATTTTTCTAACAGATTTATCAAGTATATACTCCTTGAATAATCATAGTTGAAATGTCTGAGAATTTTCAACAATTTTGGAGATTAATATCAAAATTGCATTGTTAAACTTAATTAAGTACATGTAGCTCTTTATAAAAAATTTTTTAATATTTATTTAGTATGTAGCCTGTTGTACTTCATATAATTCGGCTAGCTTGAATAATAGCTGTACATATAATACACACTACTTGAGAGATCATTATCTTAAATTTAAATATTTGAACAAATTTTTTTTTATAATTGAAACACATCAGTCATATCTTCCCGGTTATATCCGAACTCGTCCTACCACTGTTAAATTTGAACTGCTTGACACCAACCCTTTACCACCCAAGATGGCCAAAATCAGCTTCTCCAGCACGGCTTGAGAAATGCTCATTTGCAGACCAAGAGAAGACTAATTTTGAAAATTTACCACTGGAATGGCTGGCTCGATAATCGAGCCAGCCATTCTAGTGGTAAATCTTCAAAGCTACTCTCTTGGTCTGCAAATTGACATCTGAAATAAATTTACGGGTTAAAGGAGCAATCTAACTAAACCGGTGTTTTCACAAATTTATGCCATTGACAATTATATGATAAACATAAAAACAATTAAAACATTTTAGTTTAATTCTTTAATGGTGATTCCTTGTCAAAAAAATATCACAATTTTACGTACGTAGTGAATTTGGTAATTTGCTAAAACAAAAGAAATATATTTTGTAAGTTTACTACTCAGCTGTCACTGACTCTGCAATGGAGCTAGTCATTTGCTTGCAAAGTTGATGTTTCTGAAGACAACTGCCCTGAGACTGGTTTTGGCGGGCAAAGCTATAAAAGTGTTAACATTGTTAGCTCATCTGACTAGAACAGCCAAGTGAGCTTATGCTGTGGTGACCGTCCGTCGTGTGTCTATCTGCCCGTCAACTTTTTCTTTAAACGACTTCTCAGGAACCACTGGGCCGATTTCATTTATATTCGGCAGAAAGCATCCTTATGGCATAGAGATTCAAGTTTGTTCAAGCGGAGCTGATTGGCCAATTTGGCCGGTGGCCATCTTAGATTTTGACCTTTTTTTTTTTTTTAATGTCTAAAAATCTCTGAAACCGCTTGGGGGAATAGATTCAAAACTCATGAAACATCTAGGGCACAAGCGAAGCCAAGTTTGTTCAAGAGAACTTGATTGACCAAATGGTTCGGTGTCCATCTTGGATGACCTAGTTTTCACAAAAACGACTTCTAGAACCGCTGAAATTTGGGAGATATGATTAGGGAGTAGGGACTAAGGGCCATTAAAGTTTGTTGAACCAAAATTTGGCAGATATGATTAGTGCCGAAAAGCCATTATAATTTGTCCATTGAAAGTTGATATGTCCAAAAAACATGTCCGCTATGAATTAATCAAAATATAGCGTTTTAGCGGACATCTTGTATTTTCTGCAAATTTCTGAAAAATCATAAAAAGACTTATTTATTAACCACTGGGCAAATTTTAATAAAACTTTCTTCACAGAAATTTGATTAGTAAATTTTTCCAGTGGTCATCTCATTTTGTTCGTTTGTGATAGTGGCCAATAATTGCAGGTGAGCGATACAGGACCCTTTGGCCTCTTGTATGTTACAAAGAAGAAAGTTAACATTACTTGATGAGCAGAATAAAGTTCAGATGTCTGGGTTGATAATTTAGAGGTACAAATTTTAACCTTTAAATCATTGAATTTGATCATTTTAATTTTCTCATAGAAAACATCCATTTGCAGTCAAAGAGAACAAAGTTTTTGAAAATTTGCTACTAGAATGGCTCAGTGGCAAATTAAAAAAGGTCTTCTTGGTCTGTAAATGGACATTCCTCAAAGCCACTCCAGAGGACATTTTTTTCTGGCTTATCTTTTAAAGGGCTTAAATAAAGACTACTCTTTAAACCACTGGGGCAATTTCAAGCAAACTTGGCTGGAGGGGCCCGATGGGGGTAAGCCTCAGAATTTCAATTTAAATGTCTGATTGATCAATTTCTAAACGCCGGCGTAAAGTGGGGACGTATTGTGTGACGGCCCTCGCCATTCGTGCATCCATCTGATTCTTGTCCAGGCCAGATCTGGAAGAGTTTTTAACCTATACTGCAGAAGCCATTTAGGTAGGCTTGACCAGTACATGGTTAAACCTTACAGATCTGATATGAGATGTACGGAATATTTTGTTGAACATTTTGAAACTAATTTCATTGGGAGCTGCTGATCTATGTCAGCAACATATTTCAGGCAAGTTAGTTTTAACATACACAGCTTCTTGATGGATCTGTATATTTGATTTGACAATGAGAAACAGAAATCTCAGGGGCTAAATGGATAAGACTTGGAACTCGTGAATGTGCGCCTAGCTTAAGTAGCTTTGTCCCTTTTCTTGTTACATGTTAGTTACTAATTGCTGTTTATTCTAATAATACTACAAGCTGTTGCGGAGAGATGTCTCGACAGTACTATTCTCTAAATTAATAAACTGATATGATAATCATTTTGTTTATTCTCCACATGTATGTATAAAGTAGTGACCAACCCTTAAATCAAACAGAATTATCAATTGGCTATGTAATTTCATCAAAAGGGCTTAAGGGCATGTGCTTAAGCCCTTTGCAAAGGGCTTATGCGTGTGCTTAAGCCCTTTGAAAACAGGGAGTGCTTGTGCTTAAGCCCTTTCAAAAGGGCTTCGCCCCATGCCTGTAATGTCTCTGTTTATATTTTATTGCACATAAATGTCATTTGGCATGAACATGGCTGTAATTGGTGTGCAAGAAAATAATCTGACAGAATTTTATTCATCTTTTATTTCTTGTTCTAATAATAGTATTTTTATCTTGAATTTATGATATAAAATGCCACGCTACATATATTGTGATACCTTCCATGTCATCGTCATCGTGGGTGGCCATTTTGAGTTTAGTTGTATACTTAGAGATTTATATCTCATATTGGATTAATCATACTACACCCAAACTTGGGGACGCACCTCTGTATATCCATATAGTGAGAGGATATGAGACTGACCTAGGCTTCAAGAGGTCAAAGTCACTGATCCTGATAAGAACATTGGGTTTTTAGCTCACCTGTCCCGAAGAGCCAAGTGAGCTTATGCCATGTCGACCATCCGTTGTCCGTCCGTCCATCTTACGTCAACTTTTGCATTAAAACACTACTCTTCATTAACCGCTTGGGCGATTTCAACGAAATTTGGCTGGAAATACCCTAGGGTCGTAGCCGCCATAACTTCCATTCAGAATTTTGATTCCTCAAAGTCTTAGATTTTATTAAAAATTTACTGGAAATTGTCAAAATGCTTCTCCTTACCATTTTAACCGATTTCAACCAAATTTGGCTGAAAGTACCCAATGACCATAGGCTCCATAACCTCCATTCGGAATTTTGATTCATCAATTTTTTGGGTGAAAATCTTAGATTTTATGAAAAATGTACCGGAAATTGTCAAAATGCGTCATCTTACCATTCTGAGAGATTTCAACCAAATTCGGCTGAAAGGACCCAATGGCCATAGGGGCTAGAACTCCATTCCGAATTTTGATTCATCAATTTTTTTGCTGAAAATCTGAGATTTTATGAAAAATGTACTGGAAACTGTCAAATTGCTTCGTCTCCTTACTATATTGACCGGTTTTAACCAAATTAGACTGAAAGGATCCTATGGCCATAGGATGTAGAACATGTATTCAGAATTTTGATTCATCAACTTTTTGTTTCAAAATCTGAGATTTTATGAAAAATGTACCGGAAATTGTCAAATTGCTGCCCCTCTAGCTGCTTGACATATTTAAAGAAAATTTCAATAGA
Organism: Chaetoderma sp. LZ-2023a; assembly: GCA_034401795.1. NCBI lineage: Eukaryota > Metazoa > Mollusca > Caudofoveata > Chaetodermatida > Chaetodermatidae > Chaetoderma > Chaetoderma sp. LZ-2023a. The sequence goes on from CM067372.1 coordinate 112,573,012, forward strand.
GGATTCTATGGTTGGTAGGCTTTAGAAATTCTATTCAGAATTTTGATTGATTAATTTTTTGATTGAAAATCTTAGATTTTATGAAAAATGTACAAGAAATTGTCAAAACGCTGGTTCTCCTGAGTTACTTGACATATTTCAAACAAATCTGGCTAGAGTGACCCTATCAAGGTAGACTAGAATTTCTATTCAGAATTTTGATTGGTAAAATTTTTAGGTAGCCATCTTGGATTTTCCGAAAATTATCCATCATATCTGTTTAAATGCAAATGGTTCAAATGCTAATGGTCCGGATGAGCGCCACAGGCCCTTGGGCCTCTTGTTTTTACATTAACAGTTTGTTTAGCTTAGATGATTGTGGTATTAGCCTCATGTTTCTTTTAATCTTACTGGATCTAAATTTGGACGCATGCTTCCTTGTAGTAAGCGGAGATGACACAATGACCATGTCACCTTGGAGTCAAGGTCAAATGTGAAGGTCATTATGACTGTGATAAAAAATTATTTATTCAACATTAACATTTTACATTTAGCTCAACTTAGTGGTTTATATTTCATGTTTGGTTAAGCATACAGGGCTCAAATTTGAACAAGTGTTTCCAGATAACGAGCTGGGATGACACAATCACGTTGACATCAAAGGTTACGGTCAGATTGTTAAATAGTTGTTTTTATCATGAATGTAAACCAGGTTTTCAGCCCGTTTAATATTTCTCAATATGAGCGTGTGTAATATTCAACGAAGCATTATCATTGGTTATATAATGCGCAAGAAATGTTTTCATTGGTTACAGGGACCGATCTACCCACTAGCCAATTAGCCAAATACTAGCAAAACTGAAATTTGGTTAATGAAAAGCAAAATTGGCTAAATCATTGGCTATTGTTTAGAATTAATTTCACTTTCTTGATTGGCTGAATCCTGACTAATTCCAGACTTGCAATTGCAAATCAAATATTCCTGTTTACGTTGTTGAATATTTTGAAACAATAATACTAAAAGCTATTGCTGCCATAGGCACCAACAGCTTTTAGTCATATTAGTTTCAAAATAGTCAACACATTTCTTATCAAGGCCCTATTGTGTCTGGACTGTAAAATTGATAGTAGGCTATTAACTGACAATGATGGACTGCAAACATGTTCATAAGTGACACAGAAGTAAAGATGTGGCTAAAGTGTTTACTATTTGGCTAACAAAAAATTTATTTGGCTAATCTATTGGCTAGAACATTGCAAAAGCCAGATCTGTCCCTGGGTTAGATAACGTGTAATAATCGGATACATTATTTAGTTGATTTAAATTTTGTAATATAAATATGCTACCTAGTTAGGAAATATGTTTTGTAAATTTGTATATGATATATGTGGAAATTTTAAGTTGGATTAAAGGTAATTTCAAGTCTTTCAAATTTTTGTGGCACAATGGCCATAACTCTTTAGCAAGTGATGCATCACAGTGATGAAAACGAATAGTCAAAAATGGTGTGTTTGCACAGGTTTCAGGGATCGTCTTCATTGGAAAATTTGCTAAAATATCAGTTTACATGATAAATAGAATCTCAAACTTAGTCCCATTTCATATCACTATTATCAACAGAGTTGAAAATTATCACATTGTACTCTCTCAAGCTTGTGAAATGTGATAATTTTTAACTCAATTGATAATAGTGATATGAAATGGGACCCGAGTCCGACTCGTTTCAGATTATATATATATAAGTGGCATATATATATATATATATATATTGTGTTTGGTTGATATACAATTAAATCTGTATGATTCCTTTAACTATCAACCATGGACAAGCAAATCTAATTTTCTGCTTATAGTAAATGCTCATTTGCAGGTTATTAGAGGACTAAATTTGAAACTTTATCACTAGATATATTGAATAGATTACCTATTTGCTTACCTTGAAATGGAGATATTGGGTTTTCAGGGATAATGCACTTCAATGGAATTTTGGTTTGTGAAATGAGTTTTTATAAACGTTTTAATTGATTTTGAAATATAAACTGATGGATTGGTGTATTTGACTTATCTGGGGTGGTCTCCGACATAATTAGATGAGTTTTGCTTCAATGTATCTTTTGACTCTAGGAGCATTGAAAAAAATGTATATATATATATATATATATATATCAATATAGTAACACGGTCGATAGAATCTCTGTAGGCTGCAAGTGGAGCGTGAAACATGTCACACTGACCTACTTTTGTTACCTTACATACCGTAAGCCAATAAACCTACAATGCATACATACACCAATTTTAATTACTGTATGCGAAACACTCTTGAAATGACATCCCAGAATGGGCTTTTATGACTGACTGACTGACTGACTGACTGACTAACTAACTAACTAACTAACTAGCTAATGGCCATGTCATTTGATTTGACTGCTAACCGCAGCTAAAAAAATCCAGCATAATGAACTGATCAGCACATGTGTATTTAAAGATTATATCATCACTGATTGGTAGCCCAATACACTTTTTCTGTATGTACAGAATGATATTTAACCACGATAACCCTAAGTCATTTCAGTGGTCAATTTTCAAAAAGGTAACCTTTCTTCTGCAAATAGGGTTAAATGTTTAAAGACTACATATATTTAGGAATCGCCGGTCAGGCCTCACACAACCTTTGTTAAAATTGTTTCAAACTAATCATCAGATTTCTGTTTGCCCATGTTAGATCTAAAATGAATTGGACTAATTATGTCTGTGCACATGAATGATCATGGATGGTAGTCATGGTAGTGCTTCTCTCTCTGCTAATCCTAGATTACTGATTGACAAATGATTGAATAGTTTCTTTCTTTTACAGGAGAAGCTGGATGAGCTTCAATCATCGTATCATACTCAGTTGTCCGAGGTTCAAGATGAGCTAGCAGAATTAATCGCATATAAAGATGAATTACAGAAATATATTAGACAGTTAGAACAGACAAATGATGATTTAGAACGATCGAAACGGTGAGTCTCGTAAGAACAGTGGCAGATTAAATTTCTAGATAAGCTCCGTCCACTTTTTATGTGGGTTGGAACCTAATTGAAACTTAGAAAACTAAATTCCTGGTAGATAAATTTCAAGGTAGCAATACAGGTAAGCTAATTTGGTTGGGTAGGCAGGAACAGCCCCAAGTCAAATTAGTTTCAAAATATTCAGCAGAATGGTTATTACATTGTAAATTTGTCACGGACAACAATTCCTACACTTCGTGACAGACCTATCGATTTTCATGATAGTCCACGTTACACTGATTGTGACGTCAACAAAGTACTGACGTATTTGATTATGATGTCAGGTATTTCAGTACAGAGCGGATCCCTCCATTATAATTATGATCAGAAGGAATTATTATGTAATTACAGGATCTACGTTATTGTATTTTAAGAATTTTCTTCCTATGTTTTTCAGGGCTGTAGTTGTATCATTAGAAGATTTTGAAAGCCGCCTTAATGCTGTGAGTACATATAGCTACTTAATCCTTTGACACTCATATCATCAAAAAAAACGTTTTCTACATTGGTCTTGAGAAATGTCCATTTGCAGACCAAGAGAAGACTGTTTTTAAGATTTACCACTGGAATGACTGGCTCGATAACTGAGCCAGTCATTCCAGTGGTAAATATTCTTGAGGGTTAAAGGGTAAAAAATTATGTGTCCCTTTTTCAACTTCGTGTTGACCCATATAGCCACATATACCAATTTAAACTGTTGTGTAATCCTTTAATGGTCAAGATTTGTCAAGAAAATTAAAGTTCTTGCTTAATGAATGTCCATTTGCGGGCCAAGAAAATACTATTTTTGAAAATTTACACTCCTATGGTAAAAGGTCAAAATAGTTTTCTCTTTGCCTGCATATGGACCTTGCTCAAGACCACTGCAAAGGCCAGTTTTGGCCGGCTTGACCATTGATACATTAACAGATGACTGTTGTGTACTTTGAAGATTGATTTGCAAAATTTTCTTGGTGTCTAACGTCTAAGACAAAATCACAATTACTTAGTCATACCAGAATGTACCTACGATACCGTAGTCTATGTCTCGCGGCTCTTCTATCAGATGATACTTGGCAATATCATATCGCAATATCATATCATACCTTGCAATGCCATCCCATCATCCTACGATATCACACCCTCTCATACACTGCCTTGCCATACAATTTCCGTTGATTATGGTATGCGGATGCTTAGACCTGAACATGCAGCTTGTGACTTTTCTAGTTTAACTAGTCATGTGGTTATAATACCCATTGCCTCCTCCCCATATAGATACATGTATATAGTGTATATATATAGAATTTAATTTTTCACAGACAAAGACACATACAGAGACCATCGCACTACCTTCTTCCCCTTACGTAACTTATTCATATAACGTCACAATTCCAATAACGTCGAAAAGTCTGTCAGAAAAGTATCTGAACTGTTACTGCCATGGATAGGTTTGTTGCTAACGGCTCCCACCAGGTAAATTAGTTTCAAAATATTTTGACAATTTACCTGTATATTTAACTTGGAATTGTGATTCTGTGAATTCAGGAGTCAAAGTGTTATGATTGCTTCCAATACGCATATAAAGTGTGCATTGCTTGGCTAGACCTGAGTGTCGCATTGAGAGAAATGAATCTGTTCATTCCTGCAATGGATTATATAGAATGAAAAGCAGACAAATTCTACAGTTCCTTAGAGTTTTGATTTTATGAGGTCTTACTCTGCATATATTGGCATGATTGACAATGATTTCTGTTGCTCTCTAAGTAATTTTGTGGCTTTTTTACCAGGCAATTGAAAGAAATGCATTTCTGGAGAGTGAGATTGAGGATAAAGAAACCATGACGGAATCTATACAGAGGTTAAAAGATGAAGCCAGAGGTATGAATGTAATGGACCTTTCCATTTTTTAGCTATGCCCTGCCCATCACTAGCTAAGCTCCACCCACACCTCGCCGTGTTGGGATTGATCGATCCCCGAATGCCCTAGCCATCAATTTCCTGAAAACTATACAGGGAAGCTGTTGAATATTTTGTAACTAATTTGACTGGGTGCTGTTGCTGCCTACAACAGCGCCCAGTCAAATTAGTTTCAAAATATTCAACAGAATATTTATTAATTAGTAAAAGCAAACAATTTGTACAACAACGCATAGACCGTCTTCAAATATGTGTTCGTGACGTACTTATCGACGTCATTCATGGCGTCATTCATTATGATGCCATTGCACACATCACGCAGTTCATTATGACGTCATATGATGGGTGAGTACTCTGGAAAGATGAATTATTGAGGATACATTCCTTTGTGGACTTCCTTGACAGACATTGATAGTCGTTAATGGTTCAGTCAGCCAAGACCTGTCTTGAGAAATGCTCATTTGTGTGCCAAGAGGCTATATTTGAAAATTGATTACTGAAATGACTGGCTGTGTATTGAACCCAGTTATTCCAGTTGTCAATACTCAGAAATAAGTCTAAACCTTTAATGGTCGTACCTGTCAGAACCGGTCTCTGATGGGGTCTACAGGAATGTTCATTTGCAGCCCAAGAGAAGACTATTTTTTCAAGTTTGCCACAGGAATAGAGGGCTCGATAATCAAACCTGTCATTCTAGTGATCAATTTTCAAAACTAGTCCTCTTTGGCCTGGAAATATACATTCAATGAGAAAGATTTTAGCTTTCTTGACAAATCTGGACCATTAATCAAAGATTTTGATTTTTTTTTTATCAACCTTGTTAAGTGTTTTGTTTAGGGATTCCGGTTGGCAATGGCATAATTTGAAATATATTAAGTAGACTATTAGAATGGGAGGGCTTAAAATGTATAGTGTAAGGTACAAGTTATAAAAGGGAAAACCATGCAGTGTATGGGTGAGGAGGGTAATAATTCTCTTGCAAGCACATTTAAGAGAGATTTGTCGGGGAGTTAGAGGGGCGAGACTGGATTAAGGAAGTTCATGATTATATGTTTTGTTGGATGTTCCAGCGGCTTTGACTAATAAATTATAGGATTATTGTGAGTAAATCTGTTTAAATTTCAGATCTTCGACAAGAAATCCATGTAAAAAAGAAGCGTGATTATCCATTAAACAGTACCTCCGATCAAGAGTCACTCATCGCACAAACAAATAGATCCATCGATTCAAATAAATTAGCTGAGAGTGGATATACAAGCAATGTACAATCACCATCCAGTAGCTCAACCACCACACCCACCAGCCCTAAAGGTGAGTAATCAACAAACTACCCAGCGTAGATGAATCTGAGATTACATTAGTTCTTGTGTTAAGAACAGATTTAATGAGTCATGAAAACATGCTTTGTTCATTCAAGAAGTAAAGTTAAATTATTTTGGAGACTGAATGGGGTTAACTTTAACAATTTAGCCGTCACATGTGTTGAAGACTTGAATTTTTTTGTTAGAAAGTGTTCGTTTACATACCAAGAGATTTATCTTTGAAAATTTACCACTGGAATGGCTGGTTCGGTTATTGAGCCAGTCATTGCAGTGATAAATTTTCCAAAATAATTTTCCTTGTTTGCAAATGGACAGACATTTCTCAAGAACACTGCAGAAGCCATTTTAGACAGTCTGAGTGTTAAATGGTTAAACATGAGTACCTCTTATCCTGTTAAATAGGGAACTGAATAATGAAGATTGAAGGTTAACAAAGGTTACGGCTAACTGACAATTTAGCATTACATGGTTATGGCTAACAGAATTATTAGCTCACTTGTCCTTGGCCTCAAAGGGTATGCCATGATGACCATCCATCAACACTTGCTTTAACAGGCTACTCATTAACTGCGAGGCTGATTTGAACCAAACCCCGCTGGAAAAGATCCCTATGTTGCTAGATTTCCAAACTTGTATACAGAGATTTGATGATTTAATAAAATAACCTCGTTTTAACCAAACATGGCTGAAATTGTTAAAAAGAGTATGCATTAACAGATTGACCAATTTCCATCATCCCTGGCTGGAAGGATCCTCCAATCAAGGGTATGATAGTTGGATTCAACACTTCTAATGAGAAGTCTGGTTGGTAATTTTTTCGGCACTTGGATTTTCTGAAAATGCTGTGGAAATTTTCTTCAAAAGAGTATGTATGATTACTGCATTCTGTGGCTTTAGTAGGAGAAACATCCTACAGCTGCAATCAGTCCTTTTTTGCTTTTGCCCACCATGTCTTGTCCTCATCCGAAATCTTTAGCTTCCCTAGGTCCATTCTTGACTTGAGTGTACCGAGTCCTGCTTTCTTGAGGTCACCTTGTAGCATACAAAGTACTATTCATTAACTACTTGCCCAATTTGAACCAAATAAATCAAGTTCTGCTAAAATCATCGTTACCAAACTTTTCACGCGCCTGCTACAAGTGCTAGGCCTCAAAGTAGATCTAAGATCTCTGATCTTGGGTCAGGCGCAGGGGTGTAACACTTTATCTGGGTACCAAGCCAGGTATTTGGAGCGAGTGGCCAATCATAGCACTAAGCAACTCATCTTTCATGACAGTTAATATTATGAATATCCGTCATGGTGCTCGCCGTGTGAGTTCCCGCCAGGCATGTGCAGCACCGGGCCCCCGAGCCTCGAAGGAGTCCACCCAAGCTACTGGTGGTAAAGTTTGTAGACCTTGGAGAAAAAGGAAGAAGGTTGTCCAACCTAAAGTACAAGTAAGCAAACCGCTGACTATCATGCAATGGAATGCTGAAGGAGTTTCTAACAATAAAATGGAGCTTAGCCAAATTCTCAAGGAGAAAGGTGTAGATGTCGCGTGTATCCAAGAAACTCATCTAAATGCCAACAGAAGATTCTGTATAAGAGGATTTCAGTGCTTCAGATCTGACAGGGATGGAAGACATAAAGGAGGTGTCATAACCCTGGTCCGGAATAACCTAAATGCCATTGAAGTTCAGAGAAACATGGACGGACCTGAAATTCTCACAATCAAGATAATTCCAGAGAAACCTATCACTGTTGAATCTCAGGAAAATCCCAGTTCACCCAGATTCAACTATCGTTGCTGGTGACCTCAACAGTCATTCTCAGTTATGGGGCTATCATTCTACTGATAGGAGGGGTGAGGACATTGAAAATTGGATGGATGAGCAGAAGCTGATTCTCTTGAATAAGGCAGATGACCCCCCCCCCCCCCCCACATTCTACTCAAGACGATGGCATACCTCAAGTTCTCCTGATCTAGCATTTTCGACAGAAAATCTACATCAAGAATCTTTGCGTATTGTTCGGGAACAGCTTGGATGCAGTGATCACCGCCATGTTTTCATTACCATTAACATGGATGTTGAGATTGACCGAAATCAGACTCCTCGATGGAACTATAATATAGCAGACTGGGACAGATATCAGAAAGAGAGTGACAGATTGGTAAAAGACATTGATGTCAAAAACCAAAATATCAATAAAGTTGTTAAAGAGCTTAATTCTGCTTTACTCTCTGCTGCTGGCAAATGCATTCCTAGGGGATCCAGGAAAAATTACAGACCTTAATGGAATACTTCTCTGCAAAAGTTACACGAAGAAATGTCCAACGCAAGGGAAATTGCAGAGAATGTCCCAAAAGAAGCCAACCATGTGAAACTCCAACAATCCAAGGCAAAATATCTGAAAGCCAAAATCAGAGCCACCACGTAGAGAGAAAAAACGTCAAGCTTAAATCTTGAAAAAGATACGAACAAACTCTGGAGGTTTGTGAAGCAGCTTAGCGATGAAAACACCAGAGTACCGAACATAACACTTGAAGAGGATTGTGAAGTTAAAACAGGAGAGGCTGCTGCTGAACACTGCTTGTATGTTTCAGAAAGTAAGCAATCTAGATGTGCCAGTGAGTTGTAAAAAAGCTGCAATGAAGTCTGCAAAGTGGAACAGAGACACACAAATACATACCGCGGGAATGGATGAGCTTCTGACCATCAGCGAGTTGGAGAAAAGCTTGAAAGTTCTGAAACACAGGAAGTCTCCTGGACCAGATGGAATAACCAATGAGATGTTGAGGAATCTGGGTACTATTGGAAAGCACAAGCTTTTGGAGATTTTCAACCACAGTTGGTACACAGGAGAAGTTCCCCAGTCTTGGAGAGGCCAACATGATCCTTGTACTGAAGAAAGGCAAGAATAAATCCAAAGCGGCAAGTTATCAACCTATCAGTCTGACTAGTTGCACTGTCAATGCCATAGAAAGAATCCTCAACCAGAGTCTTCTTCGACATCTTGAAAGCAACAATCTCTTAGCGGATGAACAAAATGGCTTCAGAAAGTGTAGATCTACTGAGGATCAAACAACGTATCTGACACAGTCTATTGAGGAGGCGTTCCAACAGAAAAAGCATACCATCACTGTGTCGGTTGATCTGCAGAAGGCATTTGATAAAGTACAGAAGCATGGACTCCTCCAAAAGCTCAGGACCAGTGATATTTCTGGGAAAATGTACAGCTGGATATGCCAGTATCTCCACAACCGAAAGGCATCAGTACAGCTGAATGGAACGAGCAGCAAGAAAGTCCTGCTACGACATGGTGTACCTCAGGGTGGTGTAGTCTCTCCCACCCTCTTCACAATATTCATCAATGACCTGGTGAAGGCCCTTCCAATGGGAGTCAGAGCTGCATTGTATGCTGACGATCTTGTGATGTGGAGCAGCGAGGAGTATGTGTCAACAGCCAATTACCGCATACAACTCGCAATTGATCACCTCAATTCTTGGGTTACAAGATGGTTTGTCCAGATCAACAAAGAGAAGACAGTCGCAACTCTATTCACACTATCCACTAAAAAGGAACACAAGACAAGTCTGAAATTTGGTGACTCAGTTCTGCACTTTGAGGATGAAGTAACTTATCTTGGTCTGATATTTGACAAAAGACTAACCTGGAAGGCGCAAATCAGAAAAGCTGAAGGTATAGCCAAGCGAAGACTGGCAGTTATGCGGAAGCTCTCTGGAACAAAATGGGGAGCTAACATGAAAATTCTGAAACAGGTTTACTCTGGATCAGTTAGGCCAATCATCGAATACGGCTCATCATCATGGATGACAGCTGCTACAAGCACCCTTCAGACATTGGATAAGGTACAAAATCAGGCTCTTCGTATCATAACAGGGTCTATGAAGACCACTCCAATAGCAGCGATGGAAGAACTTACCAATATCCAGCCACTCCAGCAGAGACGAGAAATCAAGGCCGAGATTCAATATGGGAAATTCAAATTGATGCCTCACCATCCCATGCATATGCTGACTCACCAAATGTCTAGAGGAAGGCTCAAAAGGAATAATTTCTTATTAATATCAAAGAAAATTGACAGAAACAGAGAGTCGAACATCTTCCTCAGATGTAGAAACATAATTGCTATCTCTGAGAGGGAACCGTGGAAAGCTTCTGAAATAGAAAACACAATTTCAATCTGGCCCTCGATTCCAGGGATTGAAAGCAAGGGAGACCAAGCAGAGGTGACAAACAAAGTTCTTGCATTGAGTCATATTGCAGAAAACTACCCTGAGGAAGAGTGGATACATGTTTATACAGATGGATCAGCTATCCAGGCTGTCAAGAATGGAGGGGCAGGTGCTCACATTCGGTTTCCATGTGGAGATATAACAGACTCATGCTTGCCAACAGGGAAGCACTGTAGTAATTACACTGCAGAAATCCAGGCACTGATCTTAGCTAGCCAAATGCTGATACAACGAAAAACCAGAAATGAAAATATTGTCTTCCTGACAGACTCCCTCTCAGCGCTCCAGGCGCTGGAGAGTGGAAAGGAAAGTACAGATTTAATTCATGAAAATCTTACGCACCTGGCCTAGGAGAACAATGTCAACTTACAGTGGATCCCCTCGCATTGTGGCATATTAGGAAATGACAAAGCTGATCAACTGGCTAAGGAAGGATCAAATAAAGAACAATTCAACCATGAGGTTGACTTTGAAGAACTGAAGCATATCATTAAAGCCACAAGAACCACCATCAGGCAGCATAATGATGCAATACACAGCCTCAGTAGGGAGGATCAGACATGTATCTTCACCGTCTCAAGATTACAGATTCTGCACTTAGTGACTGTCAGCAGTCAGAGGAAACAGCAGAACATCTCTTGCAGCACTGCCCGCGATGTGAACAGGCTAGGAGAAGCTTCTGGCCTATTGAAGTATCTTTTGAAGAGAAGATCAGAGGAGACCGAGACAGTTTGATGACCACTTCAGCTTTCATGCACCAAATAAGGAAAACAGTCTAAGATTACTGTCATGAGAAAGATGAACGCAAGAAGGAGAAGAAACCTTTCACGGATCTCGCCTGGCGTGTCCTGAAAAATTTACAGATTTTGGGGCTCGAAAGGTCACGGTACAAGTAAAAAAAAATTAGTTTTTGAACAAAAAGTTTTAATGAATGGATCCTAACCACACTTAGCATGGAGGTTGCCCTTGATGTCCGAAAGAATCTTCATGAATTTTAGGGTCAGGGTCACTAACCCAATTATTTTGTTGACTAGTTTAGTTTGCCAAAAATATCTCTGAAATCATTTGAAAGACCATCTCATTAACCGTTGAGCTAATTTCAACCAAACTTGCTTGGACGCACCATTGCTATAAAGAAATTTGAATGGTCACTTGCGACGCCCATCTTGGATCATTAACTGCTAAAATAATATCAACCAAACTCATTACTCTTACTGGCTGATGGTGCAGGTGAACGGCACAGGCCCTGGGTCCTCTTGTATTTTGTAAATACAGTCACCCGTGCTCAAGCGGCCATTTGTGCTGTTAAGACAAAAGATTTCGTCTTTAGCCCTTTTATCCTGGAATTTGGGTAAGAAGATTGAACTTTTCTCATAAAAAATGTCAATTTGCAGGTCAAGTGAAGACTATTTTTTTAATTTATCACTAATGACTGGCTCAATGGACCTTTCCATTTTTAGCCATGCCCCGCCCATCACTAGCTACGCTCCACCCACACCTCGCCGTGTTTGGATTGATCGATCCCCGAATGCCCTAGCTATCAATTTCCTGAAAACTATACAGGGAAGCTGTTGAATATTTTGTAACTAATTAGACTGACTGCTGTTGCTGCCATAGGCAGCAACAGCGCCCAGTCAAATTAGTTTCAAAATATTCAACAGAATATTTATTAAATAGTAAAAGCAAACAATTTGTACAACAATGCATAGACCGTCATCAAATATGCGTTCGTGACGTACTTATCGACATCATTCATGATGTCATTCATTATGATGTCATTGTACACATCACGCAGTTCATTATGATGTCATATGATGGGTGGGTACTCTGGAAAGGTCCATTGTCATTCCAGGAGTAAATTTTCACAAATAGTCTTCTTGGTCTGCAAATAAACATTTCTCAAGGGTATTGCAGAAGCCGTTTTTGACCGACCTGTGTGTTACATGGTTAAATAAGTACCATGTCTTGTCATAAAGACCACCTCCTATTGGAACTCACTTGTATTAACCATTTAATGGTCAAGCAGACGAAAATTGGACTTCACACTGTTCGTGCGAAATATCCATTTGTAAATCTAGAGAAGAGTATTTTTGACAACGTAATACTATAATGACTGACTCAGTTATCGAGACTAAGGCATTCAAGTGGTAGATTGTCAAAAGTATTTTTCTCATGGCCACCAAATGCACATTCCTCACAACTATGACAAGTACTGCAGAGGCGGGTTTTCGTCGACTTGACCTGGCAGTTAAAGGGTTAAAGTTAAACTAACTTAATGGCTACTGCTAAATACTCCCAAATTAGTTCACACTAAGCTGCATAGTCACTAGGCGCTTATAGTTTTAATGTTTAAAATTTAAACTCTACTTTAGTATGTAGATGATAAACAACTTTTTTCATTCGCTTTATTTATTTTAAAAGTATTAGGCCGCCAAATACAAAGACGTAAGTATTTGAAGATCTTGAAATACACCTTTCTATATCTTTGCACAAATTTAGAACTATCAGCACATGGTATTAAGGTTGTCTGTAGAAATGTTATTGGTAGTTTGTACTATAAATTAGATGGAAAATAGACGTGTGAGTGTGCGTTTATTGTGGCAGTTACATTCTCATTCAGATAGTCTTAGCAAATATATATGGATGATTAAGAACTAATTTCATTCTAATTATACTGATAATTCATTTATAATATATGTCTAACTCACATGTCTTTTTCCACATCCTTGTCGGGAAGGCGGGTGGGTGGGTGTGTGAGTCTGTGAGTCAATGAGCGTGTGTGTACTGTGTAGGTATGCGTCTGTATTTGTGAGACACTATTATGATCATGACCATTTCTGTCTAACATTGGTGACTGTATAATAGCTATTTGCACACAACAAGCATTATTGGTATTATATAATTAATATGGTGATGGAAGAGAATTTCAGTTGCAAAGGTGAACATGGATTATAATTAACCCATTAGGCCTTACGTTTTCTATTCTGTACACTGTAATCAAAATCATTGTGATGAAATTTTATGAAGGGAGCAACAACCTTAAAGTTAAATTATTTTCTAAAAATTCAACTATACACCTGTGCAAAAGTTAAGCACCACCCTATTTTTACGCACATGCGAGGGTATATTCATGCGCTATGAAGAAAGCAATAGCATAAACATTTATGTACCCATCCATCTTAGTGCAAGAGGTAATAATGCAACTAGAGGAATGCTGATTATGATGGTGGGGAAACACTGTATGTTTTTGTTTGAACTTGAAAACGAGGCCTGAATAGGGTTACGTTGACACAACTGACAACTATTGCCCTACAGTTGACACACGTGGCTAGATTGTCATTAATGGTGTCTGAAAACCAAGTTTAACATCTGTGCACGAGTTTGAGACTGTCATTATTAATACCGGGTATATCCACCTTGTGCCTGGATGACGGCCTGGACACGACGTCTCATGCTGGTCACCAACCGACTGATACGCCATTGTGGTATTCGTTGCCATTCAAGATGGAGTGCGTCTGTTAATTCCTGTAGGTTCTGCACAGGAGGATCCCTCCTTCTCACCATGTTTCCCAGAATGTCCCAGATATGCTCAATAGGGTTCATGTCAGGGCTCCTTGCTGGCCATGGTAGGGTTTCGATGGCATTCTGGCGGAGGTATTCATGCACAGCTCTAGCACGATGTGGTCGGGCGTTGTCATCCATGAATATAGGGTGGGTTCCAGGTGCATGATTTACAAAATGAGGGACCACAACTGTATCCAGTATGGAATCTTGATATCTTTGTCCATTTAGTGTTCCAGGTACAGTCAACAGATCCAGCTTACAATCAAATGAGATGCACCCCCATATCATAACGGAACCTCCACCAAATGGAACTTCTTCCATGATGTTACGTTGGTCGTACGCCGTGCGTCTGGACCTCCATACACGAGTTCGACCATCTGTGGCATGAAGCAGGAACCGACTTTCATCGGACCAGTGTACCCGTCTCCAGGATCTCATGTTCCAGTGTCTTCTTTCGTTGCACCACCTCAGACGCTCCTCTTTGTGGTGTGCAGTGAGGAGAGGACGTCTGACAGGTCTCCTAGCTTTCATGCCAGCAGCATACAGTCTCCTTTTCACGGTAGACATTGACACTCTATTGCGCGTTTCCCATTGCTGGCTGAGCACTCTGCTGTTGGTGAATGGAGATCTCCTAACAAGGCGTACTAGGGCTTGATCATCACGGGCAGTAGTCTTCTTCGGTCTTCCAGATCTAGGCCTGTCCTTCACCTCGTTAGTTTGCCCATGTTTTGCAATCAAACGACTGATTACAGTATGGTTAATGTTCAGCTGTCTGCCAATCTCTCTGCATGACATACCAGTGGTATGCATGCCTATGATTTGCCATTTCACACGATCACTTAACCTTCGTCTTGCCATAGCGGTTCACAATCAAGAGCTAATTCTCTCTGTACAAATAAACCAAGGTCATGAACACAAAATTCCTAACCTTGTCGCCTAAATCTGTATGTAATGTTCTACACCTCAAACTGGACTTTTACATAACTGAACACGTGTGCTGTTTCCCGCCACGCACGGACATCAAGTGGCGTGAAGTCATGCATGCATGTGCATTTCGTACTTGGAATTATGTCAGCTAACGCGGGGACAAAAAGTATGGCAGCCTAGTTGTACCATCATGTTTCTACGTTCTATTGTTTTTGCTGGTGCTTAACTTTTGCACAGGTGTATAGTTCCATGTCTTGTTTTCTTGAAAGCTGGTTTGTGTTATCAAGAATGAATAGTTTCATGACTGTCAAACACTTGCTAATTTAGACATATGCTGACTCATTGGGTATATACACTACTCATCCGTCAAATGGAATTATTGTACAGATTTACAAGGCCATTCATTTGTAATTCTAGTCACTGAAGGTATCAAAATCATCGTGTAATCTCATTGTGTAATGTTATACTCACTTTAGTGTGAAATGAGCTGTAGGGGTGAAATGATTAAAAAATCAGTGATTTTTTCAACCACCTCAATGAATTACACCTTGTGACCCTGATAGTCATCTCCTGTGACATCTGACTTGCATTAACCATTTATTAGTCATGCTTGGTCAAGAAATTTGAAACTTCTTGAGTGAATGTCCGCTTGTTGGCAAAGAGAAGACTATCTTTTGAAAATTTATCACTGCAACGACTGGTTGACTTACCAAGCTAGGCGTTTCAGCAATAAATTTTGAATAACCTCTTGGCTTCCAAATGGTCATTCGTCAAGGCCACTGCAGAGGCCATCGGTATGTTCGTTAAGAGGTGCAAAAAATACTTTCAAAAGGTCGCTCTTTTAGAGATGTCTCTAACAAAACTATTCTATGCTGAACAAAAATGTTTCAGCAGGGGCTTTCCTCCGCCCCCCCCCCCCCTCCCCCTGCATCCATTGCGTGATACACGTGTGAAGTAATAGTTGTTTATGTGACGAATGACATTGTTTCGCGTGCAATTACGTCACAGTTTTAAAACCATGTTTTGTTTTCGCAAGTCACATACAAACATGTTTCACGAAATATCAGCGCTCTGACAAAATAATATCATTCATTAGGAGAAACTGTTTTCAGCTCTGCAAAATTTTCCCTGATGAACAAGCTTCACTTTTGGCTGGCTGCGCCATGAAAGGCTTAAAGATCAGATAATATGGCCACTTTCTGATTCTCAGTCAAGTCTAGTCAGTCAAGTCTGATACCAATTAAAATTAGACCCGTTATGTCAAATATGTACTCTGATACTGCAGGCCTGGAGGGCCCAGTACTGGCTCGGTAATCCGCATTATCAAAGTAACTTGATTATCCAGATATGTTATTTGGATGTGAGAAGTTAGACATATAAAGAATTAACAATATCGGTCAGAAGTAACGTGCAAACATGTGTTACCATGTGACATTCCTGTAGACGTCTTTATGGATATGGAATCACACTGCATGAGTGAAGGTGACCCAAAATGCAGTATTCTGTTTCCACAGAGCTTACATGCTTCTAACAATGAGAAAAACGAAATAATATTTACTACTGTTGTTAATCATTGCTGTAGAACAATCACAGCAATAAAAAAAGACTTCTAATGCACTCCCCATTAAAAACATGTTAAACCAAATTAGGTTCTGGCATTGCCTTGAAATCTGCATGTTTTCTCTGTCTGTGCAGTATCGCAGTATGACATGTATCGTAATAGTTATTTTTAACCAAATTTTACAGAGTGACATCATCCATCCATTTGATGAATATCTCCAGAGTCATCTAATGTGGGACAATAAATCAAATGACAATAACATGGCTGTGAATATGCAAAGTTTGTCGACTTGATCACCGGATCAGAGATATTTAACTTGAAAGCTGTTTCTTTCTCTTTTTCCTGCCCTACTCCTAATCTTTTTGGATGAGATTTCTTAGATATATTCCCTTTGAGTTAATATGCAGTCAGATGTGCCCTTGGGCCAGTTAATTTCCCATTAACTGACCTAAATTTCAAACATTCTGGTTTTGCATCGTTATTATACTAATATTGTAAAAAAGGACACATTCTTTAAACCAAAATGTTAATCTGCAGGTCACGGTAAGACTTTGAAACCACTGAAATGAGTGGCTCCTTTATCGAGACATTTAATCCAGGGGTAAATTTTCAAGTCTTCTAGCCTGGATTTGGCCGGCTGGACCATTAAAGGGTTAAACTTGTAAGATAAACACCGAACATACTGAATATTTTGAAAACAATTTGACTGAAAGTCATTGTTGCCTTTCCCATCTAACATGTATGACTCATTCAAACTCCTTTCATAATGCGAAGCAGGAAGTTAGATATTAAGCATTCTGGTAATATCTACAACATTCTGGATGAAATGTGTTTAAATCTAGCATTACATAATTGCATGTGAATAATAATAGGTTGATAGAGATAAGGTGGTCTGCTTGTTTTCAGGCCCTCCCAGTAGCTTATCTAGTGGTGGTGGCGTGGTGCCCAGCCGATCAAGTAAAGTGTTCGCTCTAAATATTTTAGGCGAGCTTGTGCGAAAAGTTGGCGTAAGTAGTCGTTTGCACTATAAATAATTTCTTGCATGTAAAGACTAACACTTAAATCTATAATCTTTATACTCATAAATTCTTGTTTCAGTATAGTTAGGTTAAGATTACACTGCATCAATAAATAGACCGGATCAACAGTACAGCTGATTTATAAGTTCACATGTTTCAAAAGCAAAAACAGAAGCACTTTAGTTAGTACAATTTTGAAAATGATCTAAGAAATCTTATGTTGAATATTTTGAACATAATTAGATTGGAAAACGTTGCTGCCTTAGGCATCAATGTCTTCCAATCCAATGTAGGAATCCAGTTTTAGCAATGGCCGATAGATCTCTGAACTCCCTTATTTCCAGAAAACTATACAGGTAAGCTGTGGAATATTTTGAAACTAATTTGACTGCATGCTGTTGCTTCCTATAACAGTTCCCAGTCAAATAAGTGTCAAAATATTCAACAGCATGTTTATTAAATAATAAAGAGATACAATTTGTACAACAATCCTTAGTCCGTCATCAATTAAGCGTTCGTGACGAACTTATCTACATCATGCATGACGTCATTGATTATGACGTTATGTTACATGTCGCATAGTTGATTATGATGTCATATGATGGATGGATAAACTGGAAAGGTTGGTTATGTTCATTATATTGACCAGTCTTTGTTGAGTTATTTCTGAGTGTACTGCATATATATGTAATATGCTGTTGTCAGAATTTGAAGTCAAAACGTATTCTTACCCTTTAACAGTCAATCTATCCAAAACAGCTTCCGCAGTGGACTTGGAAAATGTTCATTTGCACAACAAGAGAAGGCTATGTTTTTCAATTTACCATTGGAATGACTGGTACGATAACCGAGCCAGTGATCCCTGTGATAAATTTTCAAAAATTATCTTGTCTTAGGCTACAAATGGTCATTGCCTATGAGAAAATTAAAATTTCTTAGAAAACAAATTTGAACTTTAAGGGTTAAATCGACCATATTTAGTTAAATTAACTGACAATGTTCATTTAGAATCTATTGTCCCGGTCAGCAAACATTTTAGTACAAAAGGAAAGCATTGTTCATTCATTGAGTCATACACTACATACAGCCTGCCAAGTGAGCTGACATGTCTCAAATTAGCTACCATTATTAATAGTAGTTCAGTACAGATTACCTATCTAGTACTTCCTGGGTGACAAGTGAAATGTAATAAATATTCTTAAAGAAGTACACTGAACTATTGTTGGCAACAATATGTGCGAGTCAAATTGTTTTTAAATATCAGGCAGCAGTCAATGTTTCAATAGCATGGTCCACTTGGCTAACAATTAATATAGAAGTAATTGTCCTCAGAATAACCATTGCACAAGCTTTTAGTATATCGCTTTCAATATCGATATCTGCCTAATACCAGTCAAAGGAGTGGCCTATATGCACGCTACTGATATTCAGTATGAATTAATTTGTACATTTTGTTGTCGGTTTTATCCCCATTAATGCTCAATACGGTAATGAATGGATACCTTCTTTCATTCGGGTATCTGACATCATAATCAAAATACGTCTCTTGCTAGATAACATCACAATCAACTAACATATGTCTGGCATAAACAGGACAAATGTCAAACAGCAACCATCTTAATTGTATGTCTTCGGTGAATTTATAATCTAATAAGCATTCTTTTTAAAGATTTTGACACTAATTAGCTCACCTGAAAGGCCAAGTGAGCTTATGCCGTGGCAATCGTCCGTCGTGTGTCTGTCCGTCTGTCAACTTTTCCTTTAAACGACTTCTTCTCAAGAACCACTGGGCCGATTTCAATTATATTTGGCAGGAAGCATCCTTAGGGCATAGTGGTCCATGTTTGTTCAAATGGAGCGAATCAGCCAATTTGGGCGGTGGCCATCTTGGATTACGGCCGATTTTAGGAAACGTCTTTAAAAATCTTCTCCGAAACCACTTGAGGAATCGATTCAAAACTCATGAAACATCATCTAGGGAAAGATGTAAGCCAAGTTTGTTCAAGAAGACTTGATTGACCAAATGGTTTGGTGGCCATCTTGTTTGATTGGGAGATGTTGCTGGCAGCAACAGCGCCCAATCAAATTAGTTTCAAAATATTCAAAATACTTCAAAATATTCAACAACTTGTCTATATGACGTTATGTTACATGAAATTGTAGTTCGAATTGTTAAATTCAACCATGAATACAAGGTGGGCAGGGCATGGCTAAAAATGAATCCCTCTATCATGTCTACTGTTACGAAGTCAGTGGAAGAGAGGCTGATAAAGATTTTGGAAACAATGTTTCTGAAACTTATTGCTGGCATTCAGCTTAAAGCAACATTGTTTCCAAAATGAACATTGGATATATCATATCTGACATAATAGAAGAATTTAAAATTTCAGCACTCTAGGAATTAAATGAGAGCCAATGTATTGGTTAATAGTTTCATGATATTATCCCTAGAATGACTGTCTGAGTTTGTAAGCTTTGAAGTTTTGACGTTCAAGAATTTATAAATAAACTTGTATTTGCAGGATTTGGAGACAAAATTAGCTTCTTGTCGAAATTTTGTAAAAGACCGGCCAGCAGTCCATCCCAGTGGTAGCAGTAGTCGACCTGTGCACCCAGCATCTGGGCAGCCATCAAGAGAATTACCACCTAGGTACACCTCTCAATCTATATATAGATGTTTATGGATATTTCTAGATCTGCTTCTCTGCGTGTGTTGGCGTTCATTATAGTACACTTCAGATTTAGCTAATTCTCCTGTTCACAGACTGCTATGTTTTCAGATGACCATGGTCTTTCATTTGGAGATGTATTTAGCTCATGCATTCTGTGTATATATATAAGCATCTGATTTTCAAATCAACAGCACACAAGATAACAGCACAAGATAACAGCACATGATAACAGCTCACTGCTGTTGACCCTTTAACCCTTTAATTCTCAAATTTCATTTTTTCAGAAGAGAAGATGGTCTTTGAAAACTTACCACTGGAATGACTGGCTCGGTTATCGAGCCAGTCATTCCAGTAGTAAATTTTCAAAGTGTTAACGGGAAAATGTCCAAAATTTGTCAAGAGAATTTGCGCTTTTGCTCAGCGAAGTTCCATTCGCAGGCCAAGAGAATGATATTTTTGAAATTTTATACCTAGAATGACTGTCGTTTATCGAGCCAGTCATTCCAGTTATAAAATATTAAAAAATAGTATTCTCTTGGCCTGCAAATGGACATTACTCAAGACAACTTCAGAGGAGTCCGACTGTGTCCCGCTTAACCATAGTCCGCTTAGCTGAAGATAGTAAAAATTTACAGCAACACTGCTTTCAGAAGTAAACTGTTTTCGTCTGAAAGGTAAAGGAATAACATAAACTTATGAAGTAATAGAAGTAAAGCTATTTCGAGAATCTGTCAGGAATGTTTCAGGGCCATTTAGCAGCCTTAAGTATTTTCAAATATATTGTACTATTGACGTCAATGCTTTAATGACAAATTCCATTCATCCGTTGTTCCTGTACCATGAATCTATGAGACAGACATTCTTATGAGTAAATTCATTAAATATATACTTATATGTATACCATCACTTTGAACACTTTTTTGACAAGTTCTTTGTGGGCTGATTGCCAGTAATATGAAGCTTTTCACCCTATAACACTCAAGTCAGACAAAAATGCCTTCTGCTGTTGTCTTGGAAAATGTCAATTTGCTGATAAAGAGAAAACTATTTTTGAAAATTTATGGCTGGAATGACTGGCTTGGCTCGATAACCGAGCCAGTAATTCCAGTGGTAAATTTTCAAAAATATTCTCTTTGTCTGCAAATAGACATTTTCTATGAGAGAAATTAAATTTTCTTGAACAAATTTAAGGGTTATTGGTCAAAATTGTTCAAGAAAATCAATATTAATTCCAATATTGCAGGCCCAGCGAAGACAATGTTTAAAGATTTACCGTTTGAATGACTGGCAGCAGTAATTAAAATGATACATTTAAAAAAATAATTTTCTCTTCACGGATAAACGAACATTCCCCAAGACCTGAACTTGTCATTTGTGGCCGTCTTGACAATTAAAGTGACCGCTATAGTGTCAATGATCTTTTAAGGAACGAGTTTATGAAAGAGTGACATCATTTTGAAAACAATGTTGCTGAAATCTTGTTAGTGTGTTTCACACCATTTACAATGGCACAACAATTATAATGCTGCCGACAATAGACTATGGAACATAGTATTTTGCCATTAAAATGTCTCGGAGATTTTTGTACAGTGTTATTATGATCAACTCTAGACGCTCATACCAGCCTGTTATAACAAACCATCTTATTCATGTACAGTCAAACCCTCTCTTTCAATTCCCTCTTGCCTTTCACATCACAACTAATTTGTGTTAACTCTCTCAAACTTACAGACCAGATACAAGACATTCTTTAATGTAACAATTTCTCTTGATTACATTGAAATTAATTTTATGCTAGAGCCCTTTAATGGTTAAATTTTCTGAAGAAATTCAAAATATTTACTTATGAATGTCCAACTGCAGGACAAGAGAAGACTATTTTTGAAAATTTATCAATGGAATGACTGATTCGGTTATCAAGCCAGTCATTCCATTGGTAAATCTTCAAAAATTGTCTTCTCTTGTCCTGCAAATAGACGTTCCTTAAGACCACTACAAAAGCCGGTTTGGGCTGGGTTGAGCATTAAAGGGTTAATTTTACTGTAAACTCTTGGTGCTTAATGCAGCAACTGTTTCCAGTCAAATTTGTTTCAGAGCATTCAACCGTTTATCTGTTTGACTGTCTGTCAGTTAGGATAGTAGTGTTTCAGTACTGGATGGATAGAGACCAATTGTTTTAGATAGCATTGTCTTCTGATCCATAAGGTTGTCACGAAGTTTAACTGCACACTGAGTTGATGCAATGGCTCAACAGTTTCTCTATACTTAACTATGTAATAGTACTTGTCTGATTATAACTTGAATTATTCTATTTTAAATTAAAGGTCATTTTTGTCCTTTCTGCCAAGGTGAAGTTGCTTATAGTCATCTATTCCATTTGAGTGCGGATTCTTACTATTCGCAGGTCTGCATATTTCTCAGTTTGGAGCTAACATTAATAGCTATTACAGTCTGTGCTGCCCCCATTTCGGAATGAGCATGAAAATCTCCCTATGCTATTAAAGCTTGGACTTATAATCTTATGTTAGCACTTATGCTGCTGCACCCTAGACTATTTTTGTCACTTGGTAGTGTCATAAGTTGGTTACATAATAGCAGATTCTCATCAACAAATCTACAGGTTAGCTGAGGATTGTCAGATGCTTTTTCTCAGCCGATTTTTTAATGTGTAAAAATAAACCTGAATAAACATGAATTTGATCTGTTAAATCTGAATCAAAAGATGTCCCTTGCCAGAATGGGGGAATCCAGTTTTCTCAGTTAATCATATGATATCATAATCAACTATGTCACATGTAAGCTGATGTCATAATCAATTACGTCATGAATGATGTGCTATAGTCCATCACAAATGCATAATAGTCCGACAAGGTGTGAGAATTGTATGTCTACTATTTCTTAAACATTCTGTTAAATATTTAGAAACTAATTTGACTGAACGCTGTTGCTGCCATAGGCAGCAACCAGCACCCAGTCAAATTAGATTCAAAATATTCAACAGCTTACCTGTAGTTTTCTGGAAATTAATAGTCAGGGAGTTCTGGGATAGCATGATCCCAACACATGCAAGGCATGGGTGGAGGAGATGGGCGGGCATAGCTAAAACTGAATTCCTCCATTGTGACAGAGTAATATGATGAAAGCTGACGTGTTAACACCTCTGTGTCAGCAGTGCCTCAAACCACTCAAAACCTTTTAATGGTCAAGATGGTCAAGAGAATTGCATTTTAAATTCAGACATGAATTTGGTTTTAAATTTTTAGTCAACAACTTGGCCAAACTGACCTGCTCTGTGATGGCTTTGAGGAATGTCTATTTGTGGGCCAAGAGAAGACTATTTTTGTCACGTTATCGCTGGAATGCGTGGCCTGATAACCGTAACAGGCATTCTTGTGGCAGTTTAAAAAAAAAAAGGCTTCCCTTGGCCCTGCAAATGGACATTCACTAAGTAGAAATGTCAGCTTTCTTTGTCAAGTCTTGACCAGCAAATGATTAGGCTAGCTGTTCTCGGCCTGTTATAAACATAATAGCGGTATCAACCTGATCTGAACTTGGCCGACAATAATGGATCCATGAATAAACGTTAGAGCATCAGTTTCAGTTCATCAGTAACTCTACTGGTCAAGATTGGTCAAGAAAACCGAGCCAGCCATTCCAGTCCTAAATTTTCAAAAATAGATTTATCTTGTACTGAAAATGGCCATTTCTCAAAACCACTAAAAAAGCAATTTTTCGCCAACTTGACCATTAAATGGTTAAATAGAAGGCTTTATCATGATAGCAAAATATATATGGAGGCTTTTTATTGAGTGGGATAGTTGCTAAATATATGTGCAGTACTACAAGTGTGCTAATATAGGGTTGTACGGCAAACAATGCAAGTGTGCTAGCATGGAATTTTCAGTCCACAAGTGTGCTAACATGGAATTGTCAGCGCACAAGTGTGCTAGCATGGAATTGTCAGTTCACAAGTGCTAGCATAGAATTGTCAGTCCGCAAGTGTGCTAGCATGGAATTATCAGTCCACAAGTGTGCTAGCATGGAATTGTTAGTCCACAAGTGTGCTAGCATGGAGTTGTCAGTCCACAAGTGTGCTAGCATGGAGTTGTCAGTCCACAAGTGTGCTAGCATGGAGTTGTCAGTCCACAAGTGTGCAAGCATGGAATTGTTAGTCCAACCATTAGACTTTGCACATGATCTTCTTTCTCATTTGTTTGTCTGTTTTTATTAACTCTGATAATTGCATATATTTTTTAATTCTAACTCGTACCAGGTCTGATCTTAAGAATGGAGCTAAGAAAACCAGGTCCGCTTGCAAAGATCTAATCTTTCTGTTGTCATTCTGTGTAGCCTGGTTTGTGCCATTGACTTTTGTAGTCTTTTTCTTAGAAGTTTAATTCTCTGTATTGTGTTCTCTATGATTGGATGCATGTCTGATCAAAACACTGAAATTACCGTTGTTGTTGCTGTTCCTATGCGTTTATACCCCCCCACAAAAACATTGGTGTGTAATAATCTCGCAATCTGTCCATCAATGTGCATGATTTTGTGCAAGCTGTACCTATAGCATGTTTGATCATCCTCGCCAAACTTGGTATATGGATATTATGTCTTGCGGCCAACATTGTCGTCCCATTCAGTGAAGATCAAAGGAAATCTAGCAGAATATCATGAACTAGTTATGTCCAGCCTATAATTTCAAGATCTCACATAGAACCCCAAGCGTGGTGTATGGGTGCACCTTAGGGTAAACGTGGGCTGTGAATCAAAGATATGTTAGTATAACATACTTTTCATGATTGACCCTTTAAACCTTGAAACGCCAGTATCTCAATTTCAAGGCAGATATACACGGAAGCTGTTAAATATTTTGAGACTGTCTGGAACTCGTTACTGCTATACACACGAACAGCTCCTAGTCGAATTAGTTTCCTAATACTCAACAGAATATTTTCTATATGATCCAGAATTTGTGATTTTTGATGTATGAGTGTTGTAGGGTTAATAGAGCACTAAAGGACATTGTTCACCAGCTTGTAATCTCCGTGCTCACAAAGTTTGTGCTTTAGGTCGGCAAATCTAGCTCAAAATTACAAACATTTTGCTGTTCACTTTAACCCTTTAATGGGCATGCTGGCCAAAAGTGGCCACTGCAGTTGTCTTGGTGAATAACCATTTGCAGGCCAAGAGAAGAGTATTTGTTAAAATTTACCACTGGAATGCCTGGCTCGGTTATCGAGCCAGTTTTTCCAGTGGTAAATTTTCAAAAATAGTCCTCTTGGCCTGCAAATGGACATTCATTAACGAAATGTTTTGATTTTTTTGGACCAAATCTGACCATTAAAGGGTTAAAAACTCTTAACACCTATTGTGATGATACATGGTGCTTGAGTCCCACACCCATCTTAGGGAAAATACTTCAATGTAAAGTTACACAGCTTTCATTGTTCACACAATTTTATCCCTTTAACTCTCAAATTTGTTCAAGAAAATTTCAATTTTCTCATAGAAAATTTGCATTCGCAGACCAAGAGATTACTTTTGAAAATTTGGCCTCGTTTCTTTACTGACTCGGTTATCGAACCAGTCATTCCAGTGGTAATTTTTTTTAAATATCTGCAAATGGAAATATTCCAAGAGCACTACAGCGGGTTTTTTGGTAGGTTTGAGTATTAACGGGCTAAACACACATGCTTGGAATGCTATAGTTGAGATTTAGGTAGAAATGTCAAGAATTTGATAAACTGACAGACCGACATGCTAATTACAAGATGTAACTAAAAACATGGTCGCCGTAAACTATAATGGCAGTAGTAATTGTTGATGTTGTTCCATGGTATGCACAGTTATTTTAGCATGATGTAGTAGTTATCATTTCCACAATGTCTCATGTTGTCTATGATCATTGTCAGATCATCTTGTTATCTCCATCCCGGTTATCTCACCTTTGATTCATTCTTGGCATCTTTTCATTACCCAAGTTATGGCATGTATCACTATGGAGAAAGATTCCATTACACCTTCATTTAGGTGTCATTAATAAGCTTATGTTTATCAACACTATAATGGTGTTTATTTGTGCTAAAAAATATCGAATGCAGGATAAACATTAAAAATGGAAACTAAAGATTAGCAGACAATTATCATTTAATCTTCTCATTTTGAAACAGTATTAATTGTACTGAGTTTAACTTTTTGTGAATGATTTAAATGACATTACGATATTCCAATGTTGTGTTAAAGTAAGCATCGGTGTGGTTTATATCACTCCTCATTTAAATTGCTTTGACTAAGATTCTATGATTTATTATTTCATGAAAAAACTAAAAGTTAGTTTGGATACTATCACTCATAAAGAAATTTGAATCTACTACCACTGTAGGTGGCTTTGTCAGAAATGTCAAAACTTTGACAGACAGATTTTCATAATGTTAGCCGCGAGTTACCACTACAAATGTGAAGGAACCCTTTAACTGCTAAATTATCTGATTACTTTACCTGCAATTTCACAGTAACTCAGTACACTGAGTAGTAATAGTTTTCAGCATCACAATTTTCAAAGTGGACACTAGTAATCCTTCATCTAACGTCCAAATGCACCAGTAACAGTAACAGGCTTCACAAAAATAGTGTCCAAATACAACAGTAACTGGGTTAGCCTTCATGGGATTTAAAGCTGAACAATCGTATAAATATTCAGGGCTAACTTGATTTTCTCTTCGGAAATGTCTGATAAGAGGTTTCCTCATGATTTCAGTAGTCAATTTCCCACTCCCTCCCCCCCCCTCCCCCCCCCCCCCAAGAAAATAATTGATAGCTGAAATTACAGGAAACTGTTTCAGATAGCAAAAGCAAGAGAATGGTTCTAATATGAAATATGTCCCATTGTTTTGCACTCAAATTGCATGTATGTTGTAATTTTCTGTAGTGTACTTATGACAGACAAAAGATTTGTGTCATGTTTGTGATAGCAATTCATACAAGATGCTTTATTTATGTTGTTACCCATAAAACATTAAATGTTATAAAACATGTAAAACAAATCAGATCATTAGAGAATAACTAGAAAGACTGCATGAATTCGCTTCCAATTTGTTGCATGCTTACCTTTGATACCTTTTGAGGACAACGGTTTTGAGATTTTGTTTTGCCAAAATTTGTTTATGTTCACCCGAGTTATTTACCCAACACACCCACCCTAAAATTGTATTTACATTGGATCAGTTAGCGGACATGTGATAAGCACTGATATTTTGTATTTGTTGGGCAATTTTACCTTTTATAATATCCACTAACCTGCCCGATCTTAGTCTGATCATGGTAATTGCCTATATTTAGTTGGGACCCACAACTATCATATACATCGGTTTCTTCATCGGGCAATCAAGTCTAACATTTCTGACAAAACTGCCTACACATCACAAGTACAGTGTATACTACTTGCTTACTAGAAAACTTGGTACCGGTAGTAGCCATTGCTCTTTTCTCAGACAATTTACTTGAAATAGTAAACAATCTGCCACATTAAAAGCAATTTCTTCAAATGAGTATTTTGTGGTGTTGAATGAGACTCTGTACTTGATATAGCTTTTGTTTGAAACAATAAAAAATTACTCAAATTTGTATTTGGTTTAATTTTCTCTAGCTTTTATCATTCAATACTATATGGTTTCTTTATTAAAATATTGATGCAGGCAAATATGGTTGACTGACTAGTGAAGCCATTAGATAGGTCTCTTAATGTTTTAATGATTTAACGATAATCGAGCCAGTCCTTCCAGTGATATAATTTTTAAAATATTGTTATCTTGCCAAATGGATATTCACTCGGCACAAAATGTCAATTGAAAAATTGTGCAATAACTAATGTCAAATCACTAACAATTACTGAGTTGGTATAAGAAATGCTAGTGTACATTTTGGAAGCAACTTTGATGTAGCCTATTGCTGTCATAGATGGCAACCAGTTACAGCAACACTGTTTAGAAAATGAGGACATGATCATATGACTGAGACAGAATGAGGTTTTGAATTTGAGTGGTCTTTGAGTTAGTCATTCATATTTTCTCATGTATCTACAATGCTCTACTGTACTCTTCCATGTTTTTTCTTTCGCAGACTCAGAAGAGTTAACAGAGCTGCACCAGGCGCTGTTTCTACACCACAAGCAAAAATACCAGTTTGACAAAACAATACTGGTACCGGTTGTTAGGCGATTGAACTAGGAGTTAATTGGACTAAAACTGCCTTATGTTACAATTCCATAATAGCTGTTCTTGTGATTGACCTCAGCACATGTTTATTGAGACACATGTGTGAAGCTATGGGACTGCTGACTGTAATACGATAAACACGGAACTAGTCGGTCACTCGTGTTAAACAGATACAAAGCTTTATAATATATACTCTATGTATACATATGGTTGTTGTTGTTATTGTTGTTGTTGTTCAACTGTTTAAAGAGAGCCTTGTTTTCGATATTATTTGTACTCAATGTCGTAGGAGCTTTTTTAGTGTAAGAAATCTTAGTATTTATACCAGATTTGATATTTATTAACATTATCGTTCTTTCATTCAGTTTCACCCAAGGCGGATAACTCATCATTGTCTAAGATTCCCGTTTTACAGACAAAGATAATCTATTCTGCAAACATGACTGAGGGCATTGTGGTGCATTCAGCCGCTACATTGACTATCTTGTGATGAGTTATGGCCCTTAGTCATTTTGAGTAGATGAATGTTATTTGAACTGATCAAATTATATATTTGTGATACTATGCCCTTGATTGCCGTAAGTAGATGTTATGGATTTATGTTTGATAACGATGCATTCAATCTATTCACTCAAGGTATGTACATGATACTATTTTGTTACGCATAGAAGAAAGTGCTTGTGTTTTACCTGTCTGTCACTCAAAATGTCAAGTTCTCCATCATCATCTTCGTGATCACCATACGTCTATCCATTTCTGGCATACCGGAGAATATTTTTGTAATGCTTACTCATATAGCTGCTTAAAATGTTATTGGTCAAGTCGGTCGAAAATGGCTTCTGCTGTGGTCTTGCAGACAAAGATAACATTATGTTTTGTAAATTTACCACTGGAATAACTCGTTAAGCGAGCCAATCATTCCAGTGGTAAATTTTCAAAAATAATCTTATCTTGTCTGCAAATGGACATTTTAATTATATTTCACCTTTAAAGGGTTACTAAATTCAGGTCATCGATCAAGTCAGTCATAGAAGATTCTGTGTGTATGAATTTATATTTACCCTCAACAATAGAGAAGACGGTATTGCATTTCCAGGGGTGATTGGTTTGTACATCTGTCCACAGGTGTTTCTTAAAACCTCTGGATCCGGATGGACTAAAATCTTGGCATGTACAGTTCAGCTTAGAAATAACATAGAATGTTTCTAAAACAAAATAAAACATACTGTTGAAGATTTTGAACATACTTGGATTGGACGAGATTGCTGCCTAGGCAACAGTCTTCAATCCAATTTTGCTCAAAATATTCAACAGACCGTTTCTTACATCATGTTCAAAATTGTACTGCGTAATGTGCTGAGATCCGCAACAGCCTCCAACAAAACTTGCTTTCAAAATATTTAAAAGCAAATTGAGTTTCATATTTACCTCCATAAGTTTCCATGTGTTTGTATCTTGATGACGCTAATGTTTCTGTAGGTTGTGTTTGGTTATAGTGATTCTGTGGATATGTTAACAGTCGTGAGATGACTAGCCGAGGTATCTCCTCTACTCTGGCTTTATGAGTAATTATTGTCTCGAAACAAAAGTGCTATGGTGTACAAATGTCGCAAGCCGAAGAGGCGGTGGGTGTGAGAGGGGCAGGTTTAACTACAGTCTATTTCAGAAATAACTTATCATGTTTCGAAAACAGAATAAAAACTTACTATTGAAGATTTCAGACTTAATTTTATTAATGCAGCAATTGCTTCTAATCAAATTAAGGCGAAAACATTGAACAGTACAGTTTTTTTCATTGTGTTCATAATTGTACTAACTCAGTTTTTGCTTTGTAAACATGTATTTATGAGCTATAATGTAGCAAAACTATTGATCATTATTGTTGACTATTTGCCAGTCAAACGAAGTAGTTTCAAAGTATCTAGTCTGAAAGTGGTGTATCCGACTGGCAATTAGTCTGCAATAGTTAGCAATCGTTTGTGTATTTATAGTTGCTAGTCGAGCACGTCTCGCTGTACTTTAGGCAATAATCACATACTGGTCCAATAATTTTGAATTATAATAAGTTCATAACATTCGTGTTTTGTCTTACATTGTAAACTTTATTTATCAATGATCCGGTAATCATTTCAAACATCCCTTAACCATTTAACCGTCATATCAGCCAAAAACGGCTTCTGCAGTGGTCTTGAGAAATGTCCATTTGCTGACCAAGAGAATGCTATTTTTGAAAATTTACCACTGCAATGACTGGCTCGATAACCGAGCCAGTCATACCAGTGGTAAATGTTCATTTTCTAAGAGAAAATTGAAATTTTAACAAATTTGAGTGTTAAAGGGTTATGACCAGTAGTTATTGAACGCTTAAAATTAATTAGTTATTTAGATGAAATTAATTTCAATAGAAATGTTATGTGATAAAACATTTATCTCATGCAAGCTTTGGTACTGTAGTTTATGTATATGATGTTACTATGACTGTCACTATGCATAAGTTAGTCTAATGTTTAGTAGCTGAAATTATGATCCAGCAGTGTGATAAGTACTCCATTATTGCCTTGCTTCAGTCTGGCAGCTTAAATTAAAGTGTAAATTAAAATTCTAAAACTTCTTCAAGATTTCATGTGTTATTTAACCCTGTAACCCTCAAGTTTGTTTTAAAATATTCAAATTTTTCATAGAAAAAGTCCATTTGCTGACCAAGTGAAGACTATTTTTGAAAATTTACCACTGTAATGACTGGCTTGGTTATCAAACCAGGCATTCCAGTGGTAAATTTTCAAAAACTAATTTTACTGGAACCTGCTTCTCCCTATTCAAGTTGGTTTCGCTAAATTCAACGTAAAATCCCTACATCATATATTTTTGGTCTTTGAGGGCTAACATCTGTTTAGCATTTTAACCCTTTATCCCTCAAATGTGTTTAAAAAAATTTAATTTTCCTCAGAAAATCTCTGTTTGCAGACTAAGAGAAAACTATTTTTTGAGAATTTATCACTGGAATGCCGGGCTTGGTTATCGAGCCAGTCATTCCCGTGATACGTTTTCAAAAATAGTTTTCTTTTGCTCTGCAATTGGACATTTTTCAAGACCATTGCTGAAGCCATTTTAGTGTTAAACTTCTCAACCTCAGAAATCAAATAGGAAAAATTCTTTACAATGTAAAAGATTTTATTGATATTTTGAAACTAATTTTACTGAAAGATGTTAGATGACTCGTGATGTATAATTGAGAGTGCTATATTTAGCTGTCTTTCATCTCGGTCTGATCGAGTATGAAGAAATTTAGATGAACAAGAAATCATAAACTTAGTCTCACACTTAAGGGACGAAATGTTGACTGTCATTGAAAATGTTTTTTGAAAAATCAAATTAAATGTTAACAGTGTATTTGGTGAATCGTGAAAATGGCTGTATTTTGACTGTTGAAAAAGCTTGATAAGATGCCGTGAAAAAATCTCATGTTTTTGCTTTCAATCAAATGGAAGTACTTACACTCGTAGCTATTTACGTTGATTTGACCGATCTATATATGCCACGCTCACACGCACGCACACATTCACTCACGCACGCACGCACAGACCCACACCCTTTATCATATTGTTCCCGAATTTGGTGCTACCCAATTCTGGCCTATAATTATTATTTGTAAAATATCCTGTATATAATTAATATTATTATTACTACAATTATTATGAGTTATTACAAACTCGGATAGTAAGAATTGTATATATTATAGAATATGTTGTCTATCTTGTTATACATGTATGTATATATGAACCCTGTAATGGTCATCGGCCAAAACACGCATCAACAGTGAGTGATCTTGAGGAATATCCATTTACAGACCCAAGAGGCTATTTAAAAAAGTTTAGCGCTGAA
The DNA here is from genome assembly GCA_034401795.1 of Chaetoderma sp. LZ-2023a. NCBI lineage: Eukaryota > Metazoa > Mollusca > Caudofoveata > Chaetodermatida > Chaetodermatidae > Chaetoderma > Chaetoderma sp. LZ-2023a. The sequence goes on from CM067372.1 coordinate 112,605,341, forward strand.
ATGACTGGCTCGATAATCAGTGGTATAGTTTTTTAAAAAAACCAGTTCTCTTGATCTGCTAATGGACGGACAACCAATAAGTAATATTTTTATTTTCTTAGCCAAATTTGACCAGTAAAAGGTTATCCCCTTGTACGTGAGATAATGATGTTAATATTATTAACTAATATATAAACAAACGTGTCTAGAATGACCAACCTCACCATTTTGTGAGCATAGAATGTTTGAAGGTGGTTCGTTAAGACATCTGCGCTTAATGCGCCACCATTTTCTCAGCCACAAAAGCCATTCCCTCTGGCGAGTAACCTGTATTGACAGACCACTTGTCTTTAGGGACCACTTTTTGGCGCTCCTAAGGCAATCTTTATAGACTGGTTTAGTCATTGGTTAAACCGTTAATTGTCAAGATTGGTCAAGAAAATTTAGACCGCTTCATGAATGGCCATTCATAGGCCAAGCTCATAGTTATATATACTCCAAGATCATAGTTATTGAGCAAGTCATCCGATTGCTAAATAATCTTCTCTTAACCTGGAAATGGACATTCCTTAAAATAATTGCATAGGCCAGTTTTGGCCATCTTGACCATTAACCCTTTAACACTCATATCAGACAAAAACAGCTTCTGCAGTGGTGTTGAGAAACGTTCATATGCAGCGCAAAATAAGACTGTTTTTGAATATTTACCACTGGAATGGCTGGCTCAATAACCGAGCCAGTGAGTCCATTGGTAAAATTGGCAAATCTGCAAATGGACATTTTCTATGACAAAGTTGAAATTTTCTTGAACAAAGTCGGGGATTAACAGACTAAAGTAATAAAACTCTCATACTGGTCAAGGGAGTTCACACATCACAAGTATACGCAGAAACATTATTGATGAAAACGTATACGACGATGTAGCTCGCTTGATAAAAACGACCTATTTTAGCGATTAAGCTTTCAAATATATTTTCCTCTAATTTGTTTTTTTAGTCAATAATGAATTACCTCCCTTTAGCCTCTGACTGAAAGGCGTCTTTCTTGTATTAAATCTGCAGTGCACAATTACTTGAATGCTATCCAAATATAATCCAATAATACATTTCATCTGAGATATTATAGGTGAATGTTATTATATGCTTCTAGTGAAATTCTGCTGAATATTTTGAAAACAACGTGAGTCAAATAACCTTCAAAATATTCAGCCGATTTCATAGCCAGTCATCGTTAAAAGTTATTATTCTAAGTTCACAGAATCGACATTTCGAGATGTCTCACCTCGAAATGTAGCTTCTCCGAATTCAGAATAAAAACTGATTACCTTTTGTTACTGGTCATGCTGATACTTCGTTAAAGGATTTGCATTTTCCAATTTAATAATTACCACTCACTAATCGGCTCACAATTATTACATCCCATTTTGTGGGCTAATATCAGTGGTTATATTTATTTATTTCCATAGTCTGTTGCTAGCTCAGACTGAAACTCTGTTCCTTCTTATAGTTATATGGCATAGATCTAGAATGGTTATCTCTTATCGCTCTGGTGTGAAACTGATGGTTGGCGAGTCTGCTGATGATAGCCTGATATATTATTTTGTGGATGGGTAATTTGAGGTCTTGTCTACATTCTCCTTTGCGAAATATAAGCATATGTACAATAGATGTGGCTGCCAAAAATGCTCAAAATCTGATTGAGAGGGATTTATATTAGAAAGTGATGTAGGGCTTTTGCGTGGTAAGAATGTTTCATACAAGCAAAATGTATTTTTAGCTGCGACTCAAAGCTAAGGCAGCTAAGGATACACTTTGGTTTTATGAATCATGGAACACAAAAAGCGTGTGATTTATATGGTCATTATCAATCTCGTGCGATGGAGGAATGTATGGGAGTGGAATGTTTAAACTTGCTTGAGAAACCACCTAGCTTTTAACCCTTTAACAGTCCAGCCAACCAAAACTGACCTCTACAATAGCCTTGAGGAATGCCCATTTGCAGGCCAATAGATGATCTTTTTAAGATAACTGAGCCAGTCTTTCCAGTGGTAAATTTTCAAAAATACTCTTCTCTTGGTCTGCAAATGGACATTTTGTAGGAGAAAATTGAAATTTTCTGATCAAATTTGAGGATTAAATGGTTAAGCAAAGATATATAACATCATTGTCTGCATTCAAATATATTATGAACGAGATTGACAGCTTAATCTGGCCTGTATCGTCATTACCCTCTCAATATTGTGCTTCTGTAACACGATAACTGTGTCAATGTTGCTGCATGTTTATGTCACCAGGTTAAGAAATATTTGTATTTTGACTAGTCTTCCAGTTAACTCTTTGCTGGTCATGTGCGTTAAGAGAACCAAGCTCAGGCCCTGAATTTAAAGTTCATTTGCGACTATAGAACTTCTCACTGGCTCATATTATTTCTAGATTTACCAGGACATAGGGCTAGTAACAATTTCTATACTAAATCTTACTCTGACACTATATAGTAACTGTTAGGCACATAACATAGATGCTTAATTAGCTGGTAGGTGATAGGAAGGTGGTATAATTTGAGAATGGTGTTGCTGAAATCTATTACTGCCTTAGGCAGCAAGTGTTTTCAGTATTGGGCCAGTTCTCATACAGAATGGAACTGAATAATACACGCTTCTAGTTATGGAGTAATTATGGCGAATTATTCAGAGGTGTTATCGTGGCAATGTTAGTGACTAACAGAGGAATCCATTTCTAGCCAGACCACGCCTATTTCTTTGTACAGACACTGTGTGTGTGTGTGTGGATGAGAACATTTTGTTGGTATGGGTTATCATTCTTTGTGCTCATGACCAGTAAGGTGTTAATGTTACAGAACAGAGCAAAATATCGACAGAAGCGATGTGTATAGTCATAGCTGCTCGAGAATGACCACCAACCTTCTGAATCCAGAAAATTGTGCTGCTTTAGGTAAGGTGGTCCTATAGTTAGTATTAAGGGAATACCTGTCTATCGTGACTAATGATTTGTGTTTCATAAGATGGTTGCTTTAGACATGGTTTAATGATTTCTTTGATCACAGGTGTGGTGCTCATTAATTGTATTAGTAACTGTTCATCTCAAAAGAAGAAATTTATGTTGCCACCTATTTTTAGGCCAAACAACAGATTGTGTTTCCATAACCACACACCCCACCAATCTTTAACCCTTGAAATGCCAGTGTCTCAATTTCAAGACGACATTTACATTATACAGAATGTTTGTCTAATGATTAAAGGGTTAAGAAATCACTCTCATTTTACCCGCTAAGTCATTTAGCATAGTAAATGCATTGCATTAAAGCTGATCTGTCATTCTAAAAGAAACAGTGTTTAACGCCTAATAGTAACAGTGATATTAATAAATGACCATTTGAATACTGGTATTGATGCTTTCAACAATATCATTGCAACACGTCTCAGCCGCTATGAAACGATTCCCTGAGTACAACGAGTTATTAGTTAGTCAGCAGGTGTGTTGTGTTGGCTTTTGACAGGTAAGCACTAGGCGGTGCAGCGATATGAAGAGCTATCGCCTATGTATTACTTAGCTGCCGGCTGACTCTGAGCTCTTAATGGGCTGAGCGAATCCTTTTATAATTCACAATTAAATGTTACGCGTGTCTTGTTTAAAGTAACAATACCTGCACTTATTATAGAGTTACAGAAGACGAAAATTGACTAATAGCACTATGTTGCTGGTAGGCGTTAAACACCTTTTCTTTTAGCATAACAAGTCAGCTTAAGTATTTATTAGTTAAATGACACAGTGACGGAGTTGACAATATTGTTGTTCTAATTAGGGGGGCCTACATGCTCGTACAGTTGGTCATACGCTGGTCACATATATCTATGATGGCTGTATTGTTTGGAACAGATTATGATTTGAACATTTATCACAGCCTAACAATATCTTGCTAGATAGGCTTTTTATGTGTGACATCATGATAATGCACTTTTTGGATCTAACAATATCATACATTTAGATGTAATATTTTGGCTCAGAAGTAAAAAATGATAATGTTTATGATGTCATCACTTAACAATCCTATAAACCACCATTCATATCCAAATTTCAGATTCCATATATCCGATTTTGATGTCAGTTGAAGTGATTTTATTTGGATAATGAAATGTACCTTTTATTGACAGATCATATCCATAAATTATCATTGAATAATATCAGAGCTTTTTGAAAATATTTTCTAGCTTTAAGCATATTAGGTGCATATTAAGCATATTAAATATTTTCTAACTCTAGTTAAATCCGCAAGAGCTAGGGGAAGCTTTTGAGAACAGTGTTTAAAGCACCAGCTTTTAGCAACTACATTATAAAATGAACACCAGTGATAATGTTAAATATCATTGTTTAATGGATGGTGAAAATTCAGTAGTACAATGTTTAACCCTTTAAGGGTCAAGCCGACCCAAACCAGTCTCTTCAGTGGTCTAGAGGACCAAGGGAAGTTGTTTTTTTCAATTCACCACCGGAATGCCTGGTTAGATAAGTGAGCCAGGTAATCCAGTAGGAAATTTTCAAAGATGTTCTCTTGGCCTGCATATTCAGTAAGCAAACATTTTTATTTTCTTGACCAAATTAGCGATTAAAGGGTTAAATAATGTCTGTTTAATCTGTGTTTTGTGACTACCTTAATGAGAATCACGGAGTAGCCACTTGTCATAGCGAATGCTTTTGTCCAGACACAAGATGATGATTATTGTATACAGGTGATTTTTCACCCACCTATCTTAAATCCCTTTAACTCTCGAATTTGTTCAAGAAGATTTACATCTTTCTCATAGAAAATGTCCACTTGCAGCCCAAGATTTAGGCAATTTTTGAGAATTGACCACTGGAATGACTTGCGCGATAACCGAGCCAGTCATTTCAGCGGTAAATTTTCAAAAATAGTCTTCTCTTGGACATTCCTCAAGACCACTGCAGAAGGCATTTTTGGCTGATATGAGTGTTAAAGGGTTAAATGGTTTGGACCGCAGGACAGATGTTATTTATAGACAGGATGAGGTTTACTATGTTATTTTAGGGTAATAATGCACCATGCTGTCATATTTTGTGGTTTTCTTCCTTTAAGTGCAATCAACGTGTAGCATTCCTATAATAAGATGTATCATTGAGATAAAGATACTGTTGTATATATCTACTGACTTTGTCTCGTTTTTATATCCCAACAAAAAATTTGTTACAGTATTATGTGATGGCGCTGAGTGAGCTGCCTGACGTGTGGCAGAGTGGTTTCTGGATGATATCTTCACTACCTATTATCGGATCTCTTTGAAACTTCATAGGTCGATTGGGCTAGGTCTAGAAAAGCAACCCATCGAAATCGACGATGATCGGAAATCCAACAGGGCCACCGCAGTCTCCGCTACTATTTATCAGATGATATCTTCACTTTTTTCTCGGGTCATTTTGAAACTTGATAGTTTGATTGGACTAGGTCTGGGGAAGAAACCTTTTGACTTGAAAACTGTTTTCAGGGTCATATCTCTAGTAACATTTATTGCATCGCTTTGGAACTTCATAGGTTTCTTGGATTATGTCTGGAGAAGAAACCTATTGAAATCAATGGTGTTCCAAAATCCAAGATGGTATGCTCTCTCCCCCCCCCCCCCCCTATCTCTCTCGCCCCTCTCTCTCTGCCCTCTCCTCTCTCGCATTATATGCCCGCGCAAAGTGGGGTCGTATTATGTGATGGCGCTCACCGTCCGTCCGTCCGTCTGAATCTTGTCCGGAGCATATCTCGAAGAGTTTTGAACCTACACTCACAAATTTGTTTCAGCAGATATATTACCTATAGACAAAGTGTCATGATTTCGATTCGGCAAAATCCTCCCATATTCGCTGAGTTATCTCCCTTGAAAGCTTAAAATTTGTCCAAATTTTGTTGTCGGGGAAAGATCTTGAAGAGTTTTGAACCTAGTCACAATTTTTTTTCAGCAGATATATTACCTATAGACGAAGTGTCATGATTTCGATTCGGCAAAATCCTCCCATATTCGCCAGAGTTACTCCCTTGAAAGATTAAAATTCGTCAAAATTATCTTGTCCAGACCAAATCTCGAAGCGTTTTGAACCCACTCGCAAATTTTTTTTCAAAATATGTACATATAGCCAAAGAGTCATGATTTCATTTTGGCAAAATACTCATATATATTCGCGGGAGTTATCTCCCTTGAATGATTAAAATTCATCCAAATTTTCTTTTCCTGGCCAGATCTCGGAGTTTTGAACCTACATTTTCGCAATTTTTTTCCCGGTAGATGTGTTAGGTATAGACAAAGTCTCATGATTTCCTTTCGACAAAATCTGCGTATATTTGTGAGAGTTATCTCCCTTGAAAGATTAAAATTCATCAAAATTTTCTTGTCCGTGTCAGGTCTTGAAGACTTGAACCTATACATTTACAATTTCTTTTCCGACAGATGTGTTACGTATACACGAAGTGTCATGATTTCTTTTCTGCAAAATCCCCCCCCCCCATAATTGCCAGAGTTATCTCCCTTGAAATACAAAATTTGTCAAAGTTTTCTTGTCCGAGCCATATCTCGAAAAGTTTTGAACTTACACTCACAATTGTTTTTTCAGAAGATATGGTAGGGATAGACGAAGTGTCATGATTTTGTTTCCACAAAGTCCGCCCATATTTTACAGAGTTATCTCCCTTGAAAAGCTCAAATTTGTCAAAATTTTCTTTTCCTGTCGAGATCTCGAAGAGTTTTGAACTGATACTCATAATTTTTTGTTCGGCAGATGTTTTATGGATAGACGAAGTGTCATAATTTTGTTTCGCCAAAATCCTCCCATATTTCCAGAGTTATCACCCTTCAAAGATTAAAATTCATCAAAATTGTCTTGTAATTGTAATGATTAATGCAGCTGTGAAGACTCCAAATGTGTGCCTAATAGAAGTGCCCCCCCCCCCCCCCTTTCTCAGAGAATTATCAAAGACAAATGGTTCACATTTAGCATTCCTCAAACAAGTATGCCTGCGGGCATATGTCGAGTTACACTAAAACTCTTGTCTTGACATGGTATTATGCGCCGTTGGCGGTGCTCTTGTTTATATCATCAAACATTTTTTATAAAGCTGGGGTTGCATGTATCCTTTCTGGTTCTAGTTACCTGATGATAATTGTGCCTTAAATTCTTCCTCTGGTCTATTCTGATAGCACAATAAGTTATTGGCAGACGAATGGATTATTGGCAAGGCACGGTGTGTGTGTTACATTGGATTAGCTCATATGGGGTGAAAAGCCGATTGAGCTTATGTCATGGCAAGTCTCTGTCAGCCCGACTCGTCTCCTTTAACTGAGTTCTCAATAAACACTGGGCCAATTTCAATTAAATTTGGCATAATTTTTCAAAGTTGATTTGGATAGTGGCCATCTTGGATTAGACTACTTTTATAAATGCCGCTGAAAACGCTTGGCTGATTGATGTGAAACTTAAATGTCATCTTTACAAAGAGCGGACCCAATTTTGTTAATCCTTAGCAGTCTGATGTCCATATTCTATTTTTTTGTTGTGTCAATATCAAAGAAACTGGTGTACATTTTTCAACAATTTAGGTGGAAGATGTTGCTGTCTACGACGGCAACATCTCCCACCAAATTTGTTGGAAAATGAACACCAGTTCATCTAATTTAATTTTAAATTTGACATCACAGTGGTAAGGGTTAATGAACACCAGTTTGTCTTAATTTAATTTAAAAATTCAAACTTTTGACAACAGAGTGGTAAGGGTTAAGTGAACCCGATTGGTCAATTTGTCTGGCGGACGTCTTGGATGAGCTAATTTTAAGAAAATAACTCCAGAACTGTTGAAGGAATTGGAAACATATGATTAGAGAAAGTTGAAATTTCCTTGATACATTATGATAACGGCAAAGACAGGAGAATAACAAGCAATATGTACATAGCACTTAAATCTATCATGACCTCCATACAGACGGGCAACGAGCCAGGGAGAGGATGGGGTAGGGTGGGGGCTATCTAGAGATAATCGATGATCAATATACATCTTTACGTATGATTTTTTTTTAATATGGAGATAGCTTACAACAATCTCTCTATGTCGTTATTTCTTTGTGATTGAGAGAGAACATATTTCTGGGGTCTTCTGACTCCGCCATTGTGTTTGAGAAATTGAAACTTCAGTATATATTTATTTTTGGGTAATGCTGAAGAATTTTTAACCTTATGGTCTGTACATGTGATGTAATGCTGAAAATCTTAGATTTTATGAAAATTTACCAGAAATTGTCAAAACGCATCTCTTTAGCCGCTTGACTAAAATTAGCAAGATGGACCATATGGCAAAAGGTTCCAGATCTATTCAGAATTTTGATTGGTCTATTTTTTTAGTGAAAATCTTTGATTTTATGAAAGATTTACTGAAAATTGTCAAAGTACACCTTAACCGATTGATGAATTTCAACCACATTTGGCCAGAAGGATTCTATAGTGCTAAGCTTCAGAATTCTGATTGTTCAGTTGTTTGTCTGAAAACCTGGTTTTATGAAAAATCTACTGGAAATTGTCAAAATGCATCTCCTTAAACGCTTGGTGGATTTCAACCAAATTTGTCTAGTCCAATGGGGCAATGGTCCTTATCATTATTGACCAATGAGGCAATCATACCACTAGAATATAAAGTAAAACGTGAACAATAAATTACAAATACAACTTTGTTTATTAATATGTAAATGCTTCTCTAACATGAAATGAAGTCCTTGTAATTAATCTCCATGCTTCAATAACATTGCATACTAATTAACCCTTATGAAGCAACGGGGGTGATAACGATAGCAAGTCTTCTAGCCTTCCACTGTATCAACTTGAAAATAATTAGATTGAAAAGGCACCAACAATTTTCAATCAGTTTTTCCACAGATGTTCACTACGGTTGCCTAAAATGTCAGGCTTGTCTGGGTTGAAGGAATAATAACATTGAGAACAGCTATCTGTCGTGTTTTATAGATTTTGGTAATGGTGATGCTGAAAGTTGTTGCAACCATGGACACCAACAGCTTTTAGCAGCGACATTCGCAAAATCTACACCTGTTATCGCACGTAATGAAACTGAATAATTTGTACCTAGAATTCAGCAGCGCAAAAGTTAATATAATTTTTTTTTTTTTCTGAAGATAGATAGAAAGGCCATATTGTAGACATTAGGCAACATATTGACTGTCCGACTGCTGCAAGACACCAGACAATAATTCAAATTGGCAATAACTCTGGACCGGTTGAATATTTTGAAAACAATTTGACTGAAAGTTGTTGGTGGCTAAGCCACCAACAACTTTCAGTCAAATTGTTTTCAAAATATTCAACATATCCAGAGTTAAACCCCATGGAAAATGTACTCTGCAGAAACTCAGCGGACAGACAGACAGAAAACAAAGCGTAACAATATCGAATACAAACATGATATACAACTGTAATAAAATAATAAAAATTACGTAAAACTAAATTATAATTAATTAACGTAAATTTTAAAGGCCAAGCATATAACTATATTGTCTTCAAATACAGCGTTAGTATCGACAATTGGCTTATTCAAAGCAGAGGTATATCTTATTAAAATAACAAAAATACAATGTCTCTCGTAAATCATTTTGACAGTGCTAGGTAAATCGTTTGACTCGTATCTCAGAATGGATGCTGTGTTTTCTATAAAAGGATCGCGCGATGACACATTTTACTTTAGATTAATAGGGAATTTAATTGAAAAACCGGCAACTGTGAAATGGGGGTGGATAATGGGAGATGAGACCCACCAATTTTACGAGGAGGGTGTTGCGTGTCTATGGAGTAGATTCCTAATGTAAATCAAATATAATTTTTAAAAACCTTCAATTAGTTGAGAGAGAAAGATGGCCAATTCGCTCTCAGTACAGTATACCTGTAACTAAGAATTGGTTATAGCAGTTTTCCTCCCGATAAAAGCCAAAGAAACAAAAGTTCTCCCTATGCTGCCGACTGGATACAATCCTGGTAAAGATTAAAACTACAGTTTTATTGAAATCGGATGCACCTTTGGTGATTTAAATTTCCACTGACGACATTCTACAGTACAGCTCAGTAATAACTTGACGTATCGCTAAAACAAAATAAATTGTATTGGATATTTTGAACGTTGGCAGCAATGTCTTCCAATCCAATGGACCGTTCCATTTTTAGCTATACCCCGACATCTCTAGCTAATCCCCACCCACACCTCGCTCATGTTGGGATCGATCGATCTCTGAACACCCTGACTATCAATTTCCACAAAACTACATAGGTAAGCTGTTGAATATTTTGAAACTAATTTGACTGCCGCTGTTGCTGCAGCAACAGTGTCCAGTCAAATTAGTTTCAAAATATTCAAAAGCATGTTTATTAACTGGCTAAGAATTACAAAGACATACAATTCAAATGTGTCAGACTATTTGAGATTTGATGACGGTCTATATGGAACCCTTTGTGACGTAATGCTTGTGACGTCATCATACACGCGCTGACCTGATTATGACTTCATACGAGGTCAGGTGATGGGTGGATACTCTGGAAAGGTGAATTGCATTCAAAATATTCAACAGTTTTTTGCTACCCAACTTGTTTCTGTTTTAGAAACATCTTACATGTTCATTTATTTACTAGCTGTACTGTACCTAATTCTCAGATTAGACACTGGGCTGCATTCAGATCTCTAAGTCAAGTCATCCTCAGGTTTGATACAGGCTGGACAAAAATCGATGAATACAATCTGTCACTCGAGTATTGATGTCATAATCGATTACGACACATATAGATTGATGTCACAATCATAATTGGCAGACAATACTCTGTCATGAACCTGGAATAGTCTGTCAGTTGTACAAATTGTATGTCTTTACTATTTTACAAACATACTGGTGAACATTTTGAAACTAATTTGAATGGGCATTGTTAAACAGCCCGCAGTCAAATTAGTTTCAAAATATTCAACAATTTAGTTGTATAGTTACCTTGAAATTGGGATTCTCATAATTCAAGATTTAAAGTATATAAATCAATCTCAAAACATGCAAGGCATGGGCGGAGCTTAGCTGGAGATGGGCGGGGCATAGCTAAAAGTGGATTCATCCATTTTTCTACTCTTACGACAAGGGGATTAATTTGCTCCCATGCACAAACCTCTCCCAAATCATGTAGATACATGGCAGTATATAAACCCATAGAGCTTTCAGATTCACAACTAACTTCGTGAATTTTGTCATGGTAAAACACCAGCACTGAATGCTTTTATCAATTTGCTTAACTGTCTGCATATAGTACAACAGAAATGTATTGTAATTGTGAACAAATGAAGTCAATGCTTATGGTGTCATATAGAAACGTTCAATTTCAAAATGTTCTACCATCATAAAATATATGCAGAATCTGTTAAATATTTATCCATACCATAATATAATAGAAAATAATACACTGCGGAATCAGATAATGCTCGCTGTAGTGAGAAAATGAAACCTGCATCTTAGATGCATGGACACAGCAAAAAAACAGATATGACATGGGTGGAATGTACTCCTTTCATCAGTAATAATCTTTTAAACCTTGATTTGTTCAAGAAAATTTCTATTTTCTCAGAAAATGTTAATATTCAGGCCAAGAGAAGACTATTTTTGACAATTTTACCACTGGAATGACTGGCTCGGTTACCGAGCCAGTCATTCCAGTAGTAAATTTTCAAAAATAGTCTTCTCTTGGTCTGCAAATGGACATTTGTCAAGACCACTGCAGAAGCCGTTTTTGGCTGATATGAGTGTTAAAGGGTTACTGGCCATGCCCACCAAAACTGGACTCTGCAGTGGTCTTGAGCAATGTCCATTTGCAAGCCAAGACAAGCTTATGAAATTCTACCATTGGAATGATAACTGAGTCAGTCATTCCACTGCTAAGTTTGCAAAGATAATCTCTTGGCCTGTAAATGTGCATTCAATAAGCAAATAGTTAGACTGTCTGGCCCATTAACCCTTACCACTCTGATGTCAAATTTAAAATTAAATTAGATGAACTGGTGTTCATTTTTCAACAAATTTGGTGGACGATGTTGCTGTTGTAGACAGCAACATAATCCACTAAAATTGTTGAAAAATCTACACCAGTTTCATTGCTATTGGCAGAGTGAAAGATAGAATATTGACACCAGAGTGTTAAGGATTAACAAGGTCAGCCAATTCAGTCAAATTATGATGAGAATATTCAACAAAGTTTGGGCTACATCAACTTATGTATAACAAATGATATACAAAAAACAATAAAAATAACAAAAATAATGTAAATTAAACGTGGTGCAAAGCAACTCACCACCGAACGAGAGAATAAAAATGAATGGCAAGAAAGGCACAAAACATGGCAGTATATCTAAGAGTAAAATATCTTCATTTGGTCCTGGGAATATCTGCTTTGTTATATCAACTTTCTAGCTCAGAAAAGGACACTGAATGGTCCGCATTCCATGTAAAGACACATAAGCCAGTCAAATCTGCTGGATAGACTGTCTTGCCTTTGGCACAAGAAAGCATTTCTTGTTGTATCTGTCCTATATTATATAAGAGATCACCTATTTTAATGATAACTTTTGGCACTTGATAACTGTTTTAGCCAGATTTGATAGAATTTTTAATAGAATTAGTGATTCAAGCTAAAGCAGGCATATGAGTGTCAGAATTGTCATTGCTATATAAAATAGTATACATCAAATTATTATTATTATTATTATTATTATTATTATTATTATTATGTGCATAAATTGCTAAAAAAGACGAAATGCACTGATATTTGATAATATGTATAACAATAATATAATACTAATATAAAGAGCACTAAAATATGCACAGGATATATAAATTGTAAAAAGCATCAAAATGTACAATTGCAGGATGTGTTGATAAATATACAGACCGGTCTTCTCAATCACACTTATCTTCATGGAAGAGTTTTCTTGCTGTTCATTGGTCAATTATTTTCAGAGAAGAGACTTCCATGAAGCCATTAAGACATGACAATACCAAAAGAAGTGGTCCAATAATCTAACAGAACTACGGTAGCGATATGACACACATAATATGCAGATATGTCCAGTGTTTTAATAAACATGAATGTACTATTATTATTATTATTATTATTATTATTATTATTATAGTAAATAAATTATTAAAACGTTTGAAGCTAAATTGTAAATGAAGTCAAACGTGAGAAAAATTATGGGAAACTACTAATTTTCATTGACAATACTCTCGTCATGTGACCAATAAGGTGAGTTTTGTACTGACTGTAGTACTTCATCGAAATCGATTTTTTTTCTGCCTCAGATGTAAGCTAGTAGTTTATATTCTGATCATAGGGAATATAAAGTTGTATATGCCAATATGCTTCACAGCCGGAACATGATTGTATGTCAATTTCACAAATGCTCTACATTGAAGTTCCAGTCTTCGAAAATTATTTGCGTGTTGGAAAATTTAAATATTTGTTTACATTACTGCGAATTTGTGCTATGAATATAAATTAGAACACATTTACTGAAGTAACTGTAAATCTGCGATGTCGTGCCATTAATGATCATCTAATATGCATAATGGACATGCATAATTGAGGGAATCCATTTCTGCAACAAGAGGTATCAGAAGATACCAAATATCTCGCATTTTTAAGCTGCCGCAGGACCCAGTCTGCCCAGGACTCTGGTGCTTATCTAGCAAAAATTCTAGGTGTGGTTGCAATTCAAATCCACTTCAAAATTGACATGAATTCATAAGATCACCAAATTTTAAGTCAATCGGAGCAAAAGTAATTTTGGTGGGCATTTAGTTCATTTCTGGCAAAAAAAAAAATTTTGTATTTTGACCCCAAAGCAAAAAAAAATGATCACTCCGAGTTATTTCTGCAAAAAACGAAAAATGGTATTTTGGGGCAAAATTTTTTCATGGCGGCCATTTTGGAAACAAAATTCCAAAAGTCATGCACATCCTTGCCCATATGTATAATCATCCACAAGGTTTCAAGTTTCAAAAGCAAGTCTTTGCTGATTAAATTGTCATTTGAAAAACCTTAACCACAGCATAATACATATAACCGGGATGCAAATCAGGCCTAAAACGTCCAAACACCCAAAAAAATATGGAAAAAATTTTAAAATCAATTTCCTTTGATGTGGGCTAGTCATAAGCATGGTATAGAAAGATCTGCGAAGTTTTATTCAGATCGCATAACCCCTTGTGGGTGTAAATGTCGCTTTAAAAAAACTTAACGCAGCAAAACCCTATACATGGCTATATAACCTGCATACAAATCAGCCTTAAAATAACCATAATAAGTTCAAACGGTGAAAAAATATGGAAACATTTTGAAAATCAATTTACTTTTTATGTGGACAAGTCATAAGCATTGCATAAAACTTCTCTGTGAAGTTTTATTCAAATCGCATAACTCCTTGTTGGTATAAATGTCGTTTTAAAAAAACTTAATGGAGCCAAAACCTATACCTGAACCACGAAATCAGGCAATAAAATAATCAGAGTTCAAACGGTGAAAAAATCTGGAAAAAATGTCAAAGTCGATTGGCTTTTGATGTGGATTAGTCCTAAGCACCCCATCACATAGAACAAATCTGTGAAGTTTTATTCAAATCGCCCAAACCCTTGTGGGTAAAAATGTTGTTTTAAAAAAACTTAACGCAGCAAAAAACCTATACCTGGCTATATAAATTAGCCTTAAAATAATCAAAGTTAAAACTGAAAAAATCCGGGAAAATGTCAAAGTCCATTTTCTTTTGATGTGGACTAGTCCTAAGCATTGTATAGAACAAATCTGTGATGTTTTATTAAAATCGTGCAACCTCTTGTGGGTGTAAATGTCATTTGAAAAAACCTTAACACAGCCAAGAACCATAACCAGGATATAATCTGTATGCCAAATGAGCACTAAAATAGTCAAAGTTCAAACGACGAGAAAAAATTTGAAAGGTGATTTCTTTTGGATGTGGACTGGTCCTAAGCATCGTATAGAACAAATCTGTGAATTTTTTTTTTAATCAGATAACCCCTTACGGGTGAAAATGTCATATAAAAAAAAATTAACACAGCCAAGAAAGATAACTCTTGGCACATAAAATATTCTATGTTCAAACATGATAAAAGTATGGAAAAATTTATAAAATCAATATAATTTTGATGCAGACTAGTCCTAAGCATCCAATAGAACACATTTGTGTAATTTTTTTCAAAATCAGATAACCACAAATGTCATTTTAAAAAGATTAACCTGTCCGGACGCCGACACAGGCATTTTATCCCCCTCTCCCAAAATGTCTTTTTTCAACTTCGTGAAAATGTGAGATAAAAAGTTAAAGCTGGTAACATTGTTGCCTAAGGGATGACCTTGACCACAGATCACGAAACCACCACCATTGGATTCGGCATACGTGATATGCCTATGGTAATATTCATGAAAATCCAGGAAAAAGCCCTAAAGTGTCAAATAACAGAGAGATTGCGAAGTTTGTGTGGCGTCCTTGGATTCAAAATATAACACTTCATTCAATCTAAGGCCGCGTTCTCACTAGAGAGTTAATCGGGAATAACATCATACCTCCGTATGGCGTTATGCCGGTTAAGTCTCTAGTGAGAACATGGCCTAAGACTCTAAATCAGCTTGTATGGATAAAGGGGAACTGGTATCTTGCGACTCTAATGGGTGACCTTGACCTTGAGGTCAGATCACTCCAGAACCATCACCATTGAATCCGGCATATGTAATATACCTATAGTAGTTTTCATGAAATTCAATGAAAAAGCCCTGATGTGTCAAATAACTGAGACTAACTGTAAAGCAGCATACTCTTCGAGGAAATTAACAAGAAGTACATAATTTTACTACAAAGATTTGGTGCAAATCCATTTGGATATTATATGCATTTAAGCTGATATGTGATATGTTTCTCTCTAATAATATATAGATATGTACAAAATCTAACAATATGCACACATATTACAAGAAATATCAACAATCTCCCATACTACGGTAGTTATCACATAACAAAGATTCAAAATAACAAATAAATTGAATAAAAGTTGGTATAGTGAAATTTAGAAACTGTCCCTGAGAAGCTATTTTGGCCAGCTTAAGTGTTAAAGGGGTAAGGGATATATACACTCAAGCTGACCAAAACAGCTTCTCAGGGACAGACCTGGCTTTTGCAAAGTTATAGCCAATAGATTAGTTAAATACCATTTTTGTTAGCCAAATAGTAAATATTTTAGCCACATCTTTACCTCAATGTAACTTATGACATGTAAGAAACATAACTGCAGTCAGCCATCATCAGTTAATACTATCAATTTTACAGTCCAGATACAATAGGGTCTTAATATACAAGAAATGTGTTGAATATTTTGATATTATGACTGAAAGCTGTTGCTGCCGTAGTTTTAAAATATTCAACAATGTAAACAGGAATTTTTGTTTTGCAACTGTAATGCTGGGATTAGTCAGGATTCAACGAATCAAGAAAATTAATCATTATCCAATGATTTAGCCAATATTGCTTTTCATTAGCCAGATTTCAGTTTTACTAGCATTTGGATAATTGTAACCAATTGTGGGTAGATCAGTCCCTGCTTCTGCGTTAGTCTTGAGAACTGTCCATTTGCAGGCCAAGCAACAATTTTAGAAACTTTACCACAGGCATGACTGGCTCGATAACGGAGCCAATCATTCCATTGATAAATTGTTCACAAATAATCTTCTCTTGGCCTGCATGATGTTTGGACGTTATGTATGAGTAAATCTAAATTGTACGGAACAAATTTAAGGGTTACAGATCTAAAACCATGTGATGTTCATGGACACCAAGGGAAGTAACTCTCAGAGACAACAATGACCTCATACTAGTGAGGGAAAAATGCATTTTGAATAGTAGTGAGCCTACATTTGTACGCATTATGTTTATAGAGAACAATTTTAATTTTTTTAAATGCCCACAGATAATACTGGCTGTTTAAAGAGACAGCTATATCAGTGAAGTTTTCTAAAAATTAGTTCTCTCTCCCAATAGTTGGAAATTATATTTATAATCATAGGAGTTATCTCACTTGGTAATCATGGACTCTGAAGGGTTAACATACCACATAAAAGTGTAGAATATATAAGAGTATTTTGTTATTACTTGGTCCAGTTTGAGTATTAGAATTCTACGAAAATAAATTTAAAAAAAATTTGATCCCTTATATCAACATCAAGGCATTCTTCGTCTGCAAAGACAGCAGCATCACAGGAAAGCTTTGATTGACATGATTGACACAAAAATTAAGGACAATTTTCTGGACCACCAGAACGTGTTGAGGATATTAACTCTTTAACACTCATATCAGCCAAAAACGCCTTCTATAGTGGTCTTGAGAAATGTCAATTCATGAACAAATTCGAGGGTTAAAGGGTTAATCCGAGTCCCCGCTACCAAATGGATCTGCTTGTGGGAAATATGAGTGTACATAGAGGGAAGCAATGATTCCAGTTAATTAGTTTCAAAATATTCGAGATTTCCCACAGAGTTGTCTTGAAATTGAAGCACTGGAATGCCAAGGATTAACGGATTACTCTCGATCGATAGGCATTCATGTGTAAGCGGATCCATTTTTGGGAACTGGCACCCAGGATCTATTAACCCTTGGTTTTGTTCGAAAATGTCCATTTGCAGATAGACTATTTTTGAAAATTTACCACTGGACTGACTGGTTCGATTATCGAGCCAGTCATTCCAGTGGTAAATTTAAAAAAAAGTTCTCTTGGTCTGCAAATGGCCATGTCACAAGACCACAGCAGAAGCCGTTTTTGGCTGATATGAGTGTTAAAGGGCTAACAGTTATTGACCCTCTCCGGGTCAAATCACCCAAACCTGAGCTCTGCACTGGTCTTGAGTAATGTCAATTGCAGACCAGAAGACTATTTTTGAAAATATTCAACTGGAATGACTGGCTTAATAATGGAGACAATCATTCTAGTGGCAAATTTTCAAAAAGTAGTCTTGACCTGTAAAAGGACATTCAATAAGGAACAATTTAAATTTTCTTGCCAAACCTTGTCCACTAAAGGGACTAAACACCAGGGAATGAAGACTATATGTAAAATAGCTCCACGTGTCCTAAAGAACACGCTCCAACCACACACTCTACATAAAAACAAAGTGTTTTAAGCAGCGCATAGCAGTTTTGTCATACTCTTTTTCTGTCATTGGCTCTGAGGTATGGTGAGGAATGCTAAAGAAACATTTCCTAAATTTTTGATTCAGTGAGAGAAACTTTAAAGACAACATTTGTATAAAGAACACTTCTATATATAAAGGCAATATTTTAAAGACACAAAACAAATGAAAGATTATACTTTGACTTCCATCTAGAGATCAAATGTGTAGAACACCACCTGTTAGTCTGGTTCTAATGGTAATCATCATAGAACAGTATATGTATATAAAGATCTCATGGTTAACCTAAGATGTTTTCGCCTCATCTTGCTTGCATTGGTCACATTCTTTTGCATCTTATCTGTATTCTTCAATGCTCAAGACGGACAAAATGGCTTTTGTAGTAGTTTAGAGAAATGTACATATGCAGGCGAAGCGTAAATTATTTTTGAAAACTTATTACTAGAATTACTCGTTTAATTATTAAATCAATCATTGCAGTGGTAACTGTCGTAATATTCTGTTGCCCTGTAAATGAAAAACAAAAATGTAAATTTTCTTTGCGAATCTTGACCACTGCAGAAGCTGTTTTTGGCCGACTTGGTTAACCCATTAACACTCAAGTCGGCCAAAAACTGCTTCTCCAGTGGTCTTGGAAAATGTCCTTTTGCAGTCTAAGAGACTATTTTTGAAAATTTACCACTGGAATGACTGGCTCGCGAGCCAGTCATTCCAGTTGTAAATTTAAAAATATAATCTCTTGGTCTTCAAATGGACATTTTCCATGAGAATTTAAATTTTCTGGAACAAATTTGAGGGTTAAAGGTTTAAAGTATTAATTATGACAATAGAGGTCATACTGAGCTTACAGCAACACTATTTTCAAAACGCTCTACATGGGTTTCAATGAAATATTATTTTACTTATTTGCGTTTACTAGGATAAGATTGAATAACAACTAATTAACTTCATCTCTTTAACTGCTTCGCTGCGGAATTTCCGCAGACTACATTTTCCATGTGGTTTAATTCTGGATATGTTGAGTATTTTAAAAACAATTTGACTGAAAGTTGTTGGTGGCTAAGCCACCAACAACTTTCAGTCAAATTGTTTTAAAAATATTCAGCATATCCAGTCATTGCCAATTGAAATTATCATCCGGTGGCTTACATCAGTCAGACAATTAAAGCATACCTTACTTATACTAAATACATGAAACAACAATACCGTACACTGCGCTGAGTTTTCATTTTCTAAGACAGGAGAGCCTCGAATTAACCCTGTCCATCCGGAGATCATAGAACCTTAAATTCAAAGCAATCATACAGGAAAGGGAGCGACCATTTCAAAATAATTTGTCTGGGAATTTTTGCTGAAAACAGCCTCCAGTCAAATTATTTTCGGAATGTTTAACAGAATATTACTTAAATGACTTAGTTGTATCTGGTCAGTAGTTTTAAAAGGCTTAAATGTTTAATGGTCAAATCGGCCAAAACCAGCTTCTGTAATGCTTTTCAGGAATAATGCACATTTGCAGGATAAGAAGACCATTTAAAAAAAAAAGATACTACTGGAATGGTAGGCTCGTTAAATGAACCAGTCATTCCACTGGTATATTTAAAAAAATAGTCTTCTCTTGACCTGCAAATTAACATTCAATAAGCAAAAATGTAGATTTATTTTAGCAACATTGACCATTAAAGTGGTAAGATGAGACACCTCAGAATTAAGACATCTCTTCAGTATTATAGCTTTATGGACACAGAATTACGACAAGTCCGTAATTGTTTCACCTTCCCTTTTTAAGACCACCTCAATAATAAGACAACTTTATCCTTCAATGGTTAAATTTCGTCCAAAAAATTTAAATATCTGCCTATAGAATATCCATTTACAAGCCAAGAGAATACAATTTTGGAAAATTTATCATTGGAATGACTGGCTCGGTTATCGAGCCAGTCATTCCAGTGGTAAAATTTCAAAAATTGTTTTCTCTTAGCCTGTAAATGAACATTCCACAAGACCATAACAGAGGTCGGTTTTGGCCGACTTGTCCACTAACGGGTTAATAAGCCATTATACATACACAAAGCAATCAACAGTGTCATGTGATATACAAACTTCAATATTTTAATGTGATATACTTGCTATAATATGTGTTAAATCGTAGGTGTGGCTAAAATCGTATTGGATGTGCAGCTAATTAATACTGTTGATTTGCACTAATCATTGCAGTTAACAACAAGGAATAAAACCTGTCTTAAGTGACCACCTTATGCAATACAGTCATATAGTCACTAGACATAAATGCATGCTATAGGATACGCCATTTGAAGCCAAAAGATCATGTCTCTTTAAGACAAGTTGTCTTTCAAACACTAGTCTTAAAGAATCACTATTTATTGGCTCCAAAAGAGAGGTGGTCCCTTAAATAGGTTTGAATGTACACCAATACTAAGCTAATGTAGCATATATATATATATACTGGCAGACAGTACTTATTGTAATGTGAAACTCTGTAACAATAATATCCCTTATAATTGACCTTTAATGGTCAAATTAGGTCAAGAAAATCTAAATTTTCTCATAGAAAATGTCCTTTTGCCTGCAGGCCATGAGAAGACTGTTTTTAAAATTTTACCATTGAAATGACTGACTTATTGAGCCAGGTATTCCAGTGGTAAAATTTAAAAAAGCATCTTTAATTGGCCTGCAAATGTGCATTATATAAGACCCCTCAAGAAGCCATTTTGGCCGGCTTGGCCGTTAAAGAGCTAAACATGCAAATGTAAATAGGCTAACAGTAAAGTACACAGAAACCATGTATCTAGCTGGAATGTTTCTGCTCTACAATATACAGTCAAACCCAAGCGCCACTGAGCCTCAAGACGGTCTTTAATCATGATTATTTAAAAGCGGTCCATTTCTATCTTTGCCCCCCCCCCACCCATTTCTAGCTACGCTCCGTCCATGCTTTGTGCAGATTGGGATCGATTTATATACTTTGAACACTGACTCTCCAGAATCCCATTTTCAAGATAACAATTCAAGTAAACTCTTGAATATTCTGTTGCAGCCTATGGCAGCAACAGCACCCAGACAAATTAATTTCTAAATATTCAACAGAATATTGACTAAATAGTAACTCCATCAAAGACACACAATTTGTACATTTGACAGACCAATTCAGTCTCATGGCGGAGTAGTCTCGGTCAATTATGATTGTGACTTCAGCCTACATGTGATGTAATTCATTATGATATCATATATTTGAGTGACAGATTGGATTGATCCACAGAAACCAGTGGTCATAGGAAATGTCTTTGGGTGTCATAGGATTGTGGTTCAATAAGAGGTCTGTTAATGATATGTTCTAAAAAGTACTACATTTTCACTACCGAAAATCTTTTGATCACCTGTCCTAAGGAATTTGCATCTTTTGAACACATGTCTAAAGGAATTTGCATCTTTTGAACACCTGTCTAAAGGAATTTGCACCTTCTGATCACCTGTCCCAAGGAATTTGCATCCTTTGAACACCTGTCTAAAGGAATTTGCATCTTTTGAACACCTATGATAAGGAACCACTAAATTTTGACCACCAAAGACCAATAAGCAGATTTGACTGTATATATCCATACAGCACTATCCATCCCATGGTGCAACAGCATTTGTCCGCAATGGAACTGAAATGGCCACGCATGATGACTGCTCTCCTTTCTGTAACTCTTTAGTGTTGGAGGCCAGAAATGGGCTTGGCACTTCAAGATTGCGACGTTGCGGACTACTCAGGTACTTGTCACCATTCCCATGGCTAGGAGAACCATCACTGCTAAAAACAAACATTGAAAAAGAAAATGATATAAAAGGGTTTTTAAAAATAAAAACATGTTAGATTTCAGTACAATTTTTCTCAACCATTTAATAGCCAACATGGCCAAAGCAGTCTCCGCAGATATCTTGATAAATGTACATTTAGAGGATAAAAGTACTTTTTTTGAAAATTTACCACTGGAGTGGCTGGCTCGTTATTCCAGTGGTAAATTTTCAACATCAATTCTTAACAAAGATCTAAATTTTCTTGCCCTATCCTGCACATTAACCCTTTCACGAATGAATTCCCCATATCTCATTTTGAAGGCAACAATACAGGAAAAATGTTGAATATTTTGAAATTAATTTGACAGGAAGTTGTTGCTGCCTAAGGCAGCAATGGCTTCCAGTCAAATTAATTTCAAAATATTCAACAGAATAAGTGTTATATCATAAAGAATGTACTTTTCCAGGGAATTGCCGGTGAACTAGTTAAAGTGTTAAAACATGTGATCCTTCCAGCACATGTCTAACGACCCACCATCATTAGGCTCCAAGAGACATCTGCTCTCTTGAGCAGTGTGCCTGGACATAATAAACATGAACAAAAGAAATCAGAGAGCGCAAAGCCTCACACTCTGGTGTTTGTCACATTGTACAAGTTTTATGGATCTTCGTAATTCAACAGATTGTTAGGACCATGATCAAAGTAGTGTTATCTGAATGCATGGTCACACGCATTCTTGCGGTAAATTTCAGCTAAATCGGACCAATAGTTTTCGAGATATGATCAATACCTCTAGTTTTTGGTCCTAATACAGATTCAGGCTTTTTATCCGGATCACAGCCAACAACCGGAAATCCTGTCGTGGTAACATCCTCTGCTATGTTAAAATTGGAGCCAAATCAAAACAGTAGTGTGCTCGCACACACACGCATGCACGTATGCACACGCTCACACACGCTCACACACGCACACACATGCACATACACACCACATGCACGCATGCACACACACACACACACGCACACACACACATACACACATCCATGCACGCACACACAGTCAGACAGAAAACCAAACTAGACTACTAAAATTCGAAACAAATCAAACACATAATTTCCGAGATACCTATAGATCGAGAATTTGATTCAATCGAGATCCTGAATTTTTTATCTGGATCATGGCCAGGAATTTCCATTGCATGGTAAGTTTATTTGTTGTGTTAAAACTTTAGCCAAATAGGATATGTACTTTTTTAAATACAGCTCCGTAAACGCACATACGTAGTAGACACGCAGACCCAAATGCAATACCCTGTTCCATGTACGAGGTGAGGATACATATATTACTTGTTAGCTGACATCACAATCAAATGATGTATGTACCTAGGTCCGCCATGAAAGGGGAACAGGCGACACAGTAGCCGGTTGAACTGTAGGGCTTTAGTGAATTTACAGTTTAACACTTACCACTCTGGTGTCAAAACATTCAATTTTCAAATTAAATTAAAAGATGAACTGGTCAGTGTTCATTTTTCAACAAATTTGGTGGGAAAAAATTGTTAAAAAATGTACACCGGTTTCTTTGATATTGACACAATAAAAAATAGAATATTGACATCACAGTGGCAAGGGTTAATAAACATTCTGTTGAATACTGTGAAATTAATTTAACTCGGAGCTGTTGCTGCTATAGGTTACTTGTATAGTTATTACCCTGAAATTGAAACAAGAGGCCCAAGGGCATGTGGCACTCGCCTGGACCATTAGCATTTGAACCAATTGCATTTATAGACATGGTGGATAATTTTTGGAAATCTAAGACGGCCGGCCACCAAAAGAATTGACCAATCAAAATTCTGTATACACATTCTGAAGCCTACACACCTAGGGTCCTTCGAGCTGAGATTGATTGAAACCTGCCAAGCGGTTAATGAGGTGTCGGCGTTTTAACTGCTTTAACAAAACTTGGAAAATCCAAGATGGCCACCCAAAAATTGACCAATCAAAATCCTGCATACTAGATCTGAAGCCTGCCAACATACAAGTTCTGAAACCTACATCCATCGGGTCCTTCCATCTAAACTAGGTTGAAATCCGCCAAGCGGTTAATGAGGAGTAGCACTTTGACAATTTCCGGTAATTTTTTTATAAAATCTAAGATTTTCACCCAAAAAGTTAATCAATCAAAATTCTGAATAGTATTCTAGAGCCTGCCACCATAGAATCCATCTAGTCAAATTTGGTTGAAATATGTCAGGAAGCTAAGGAGTAGTAGCATTTTGACCATTTCGGGTAGATTTTTAATCAAATCTAAGATTTTCATCCAAAAATTTAATCAATCAAAATTCTGAATAGATATTCTAGAGCCTACCACCATAGAATGCATCCAGTCAAATTTGGTTGAAATATGTCACGCAGCTAAGGAGAGTAGCATTTTGACCATTTCCGGTAGATTTTTCATAAAATCTCAGATTTTCACTCAAAAAATTGATCAATCAAAATTCTGAAAAGAGGTTCTAGAGCCCATCACCATAGTCATCTAGTCAAATTTGATTGAAATCTGTCAAGCAGCTAAGGAGGAGTAGCATTCTGAACATTTCTGGTAGATTTTTCATAAAATCTCACTTTCACCCAAAAATCTATCAATCAAAATTCTGAAAAACATGTCTGGAGGGTAGCAGCTTATGATCATTCCAGCCAAATTTGTTTGAAACCGGTTAAATCGCTAAGGAGAAGAAGCGATTTGACCGACGGACGGACGCCCGCTATGGCATAAGCCAGGTGAGCTAATAATGAGAATTTATGGTTCTAAGTGCTAAAATCTCCCACAGTATCATGTCATTCCTTATCTTCACTAATATAATAGGCATTCACCAGAATGCTCAGACAGCAACACACCATGTGCACCCTATCTTTATTGGTATCTGAAGAGAGTATTGAAAACTACACGATAAAAGAAGAAACCCTGATCCACTTGGGCATTACCATGGACAAAAGATTCACATAGATAATGATATAGTCAAGTCTCAACCAATCGCAGAAACATGCATAGCGGATCATTACTAAACTGGTTGAAACAGTCCCACTGATGGCCAAAAGAAAGTATTCGGAAGAAACTTTAGGACGATTAGTGAGACAGATATTGCATCTCAGCATGGTCAGCTTCAGTGATGACAAATTTCAACAAAGACGGTGGAGTTCAGAATCATCAGAGCGACAATGCGTTTTGCACAATTTTACAATTTAATCGTGAATTTTTCAATCATGTTTTAATGAAGGAACAAGAGCTCTGCAAATGGTGCATAATACTCCGCCATGATGACAGCCCACTAAATGAGCTATCAGAAAATATTTATTCCTTCCTCGGACCCAGACCCGTCATCCTATGAAGAGTCAAAGCGATCCGTTAAACGGTCAAGTTTCTTCACCAGACATAGTCCAATCACTATATGAGGTGATCTCATAAATGTTAAGAGATATTATCCAGAAACCAATTTTCAAGATGGTGGCTGGTGGCCATCTTGAATTCCAGACCATCGTCAATTTCGCTAGGTTTGTTCCCTAGACCCGCCATCCTATGAAGTTTCAAAGCGATCCGATAAACGGGTATGGAGTTATCATCCGGAAACCAATTTTCAAGATGACCACCAGGGAGTTATCATCCGTAAAAAAAAAATTCAAGATGGCCGCTGGTGGCTTGCGGCCATCTTGGATTTTGGATCATCTTCATTTTCTAGAGGTTGCTTCCCCAGACATAGTCCAACCACCCTATGAAGTTTCAAAGCGATCCGACAAATGGCAATGGAGCTATCATCTGGAAACCAATCTGCCACCCGCCCGCTCCGCGCCATTACATAACACGACGCCAATATTTTTGGTGGGTTATAATACATAATACACCTCAATCTTTTTGGCATGGTATAAAAATCAAAAAATCATAAACTAGAAAGACTACGTACAGCATGTCGAACCCTTTTGTTGTTTTAGTACATTACACATGATATGTGTGCGCGATGAAGTATTTGGACTGGTCTCGTTGCATAGGTCATCATATGGCATTGCATTGAATTGGATAGGGATGGGACTGAGTTCCCACGAGGAAACCACATTTCCTCGGCTGGAACAACAAGAAAGAAAATTTCTCCCTCTTCAGACACTGTGCCAATGAAATCACCAAAGATCTACATGTCCAAGGAAAGGACAGTCACTGCGTGGTGAATGATTTTATGAATTGCATAATAAAGGCTGCGCACGAGAACCTTCCAGGAGGTTTGAAACCAAATGCAAGCCTTATTGAACCAATGAACTGCAAGAACTTGAGAATCAGTTGTCAGAAGCCGGGAAGGAAGCAGAAGTTAAGCCGTTACAGGAAAACCATATTCCGACTCGAACGAATCAAAGCCACATTTGAGAAACAGACTCAGTGATGGACACTGATGCTAAAAAGAGAAAAAACCCTCCCTAAACCCGGAGAAAGATGGCACAACATTATGGACCCATATTTAAGCATTTCAAGGATGAGGTAAACAGTAGAGCCAAGATCACTCTGGACCAAATGCGGGAAATACTGACAGTGAATTAAGTAGCAGGCAACTTTCTTGACAGTTATGCAAACAAGAGCAGTATTCTAGTTATTGATGTCAAGCAGAGAAATAGAGCGAGAACAAAGAGATAGGCTTGCGTGTTTATGTGATTAAATCGAAAATTGTGATTATGTTTTAAATCGTGTATTTATCTGATTAAAAATTAAATAATCGAATAATCGTGAATATTTTCTATTGCATAAAACATTTAAAAACCTAACTTTCAATTACTTTTTAATGCGATCGGTAATGAAAAGCAACATTTTGCTTAGTGAATGTATTTCCATTTGCAGGGCAAGAGAAGACTATTTTTGAAAATGTATTACTGGAATGCCTGGCTCGATTCTTTCCTGGCTCGAGAATCCAGTGATACATTTTCAAAAATAGTCTTCTCTTGTCCTGCAAATGGACTTTTCTAAACACAATTGCAGTTTTCGTCATTGATATTCTTTTGTTGCTATGTCTTGGTAATTTGTATTCAAGCTGATTAATTGAGTAATCACGATTCTTTTTTAATAATCGATCGCAACCACTCAACACAGTAATTGCATGCATCTACAAAGAGAGATTAGCCCACAGCATAACAATAGAATCCGTGAAGTGGATACTGACCCTACAAAAGCTCCACTCACCTCGATAAGACTTGAAATTAAAGAAATCCCCAGGAACAGATGGCATTAGCAATGAGATGATAATCTCTCCTTGGTAATACATCAATGCACAAGTGTTTGGAAACATTCAACCACACCTGGTATGAAGGCATACAACTCTGTAGAGGCAATGGTGATCCGCATTCTCAAGAAAGGAAAGGACCAGAAGAAGGCTAATAGTTAGAATTCCATCAGTTGGATTGTGAAAATAATGTAGCACTCACCTGGACTACAAAGGCCATTGGCTTTAAGTAGAAACCTAAGGAGTTGATCAGAATTGTACCATTAAGACAGCGGCCATGTTTTGTATCAACTTCCATTGAACAAACCTTCATGGGCCTTATTCCCCAATCATATCTCGCAAATTTTGGCCCGATCTGTTCTGGAGAATTTGTTTTCATGAAAAATAGGTCATACAATTCAGCTGGTGCCCTAGGTGATGTTGTATATGCTTTAAAACGATCTCCCAAGCAGTTTTCGGAGATTTTTAAAGATATTAAAAAAAAATCAGATAAAAATCCAAGATGGCCGCCAGCCAAATTGACCAACCACCTTCGTTTGAACAAACCTGTATCTTTATGCCATAAGGATGCTTTCTGCCAAATATACATGATATACATGAAATCGTCCCAGTTGTTCTCGAGAAGACATTTTAAATTTCCTATTGCTTTAGTATATTGGAGCTTTTGGCTGGAAAATGATGGCCACCAAACTGTTTATCCTAGTTAGGTCATCTAAGATGGCCACCAAACTGTTTATCCTAGTTAGGTCATCTAAGATGGCCACCAAAGCATTTGGAAAATCAGGTTCCCTTGAACAAACTTGGATCAACTTTTGCCATAGTTGACGTTTCATGAGTTTTGAATTGATTTTTTGGGGAAGATTTTTAGACGTTTCTAAAAATCTGCCAAAATCCAAGATGGCCACCGGCCAAATTAGTCAATCGGCTTCGTTTGACCCAACTTGGATCTATTGGGTGCTTCCTGCCAAATACAATTGAAATCGGCTAAGTGGTTCTCAAGAAAAAGAACTTTAAATTTCATATTGCTTTAGTATGGGAGTTTTGGTGGCAAAATGATCCAAGATCCGACAGTTTCGAGTGGCAAATTTGAAATCAGCACACCCAAAAACCTATATAAAACCAATTTCGGCTGGCCATCACGCTACATTTTGATTGGTCAACGGCGCCCATTTTTTTTTACCGATCAACTTTCCTTGAATTTTAATGGTCCTTAGTCCCTAATCACATCTCCCAACGTTTGGCCGGATCCCTTCAGCGGTTCTAAAGAAGTTAATTTCACGAAAACCAGGTCATCCAAGATGGCCACCAAACGATTTGGTCAATCAAGTTCTCTTGAACAAACTTGGCTTAGCTCGTGCCCTAGGTCAGGTTTCATGAGTTTCGAATCGATTTCGCAAGCAGTTTCAGAGAAGAAAATTATTAAAGACGTTTATAAAAATCAGCCATAATCCAGGATGGCCACCAGCCAAATTAGCCGATCGGCTTCATTTGAACAAACTTGGATCTCTATACCCTACAGATGCTTCCTGCCAAATATAATTGAAATCAGCTTAGCAGTTCTTGACAACTCGTTTAAAGAAAAAGTTGACGGATGCAGGATAGATGGATGACAGATGGTCGCAATGGCATAAGTTCACTTGGCCATTCTGCAGATTCATAAATGACATTGAGCTTCCTATGGGAGTCAAAGTTGGCTTGGATGCAGATGACTTGAGGATCTGTTATAAGGAGAAGTGTGCATCAACTGCCATATACAAAATGGAGCTAGCAACAGACAAGCTGACTATATGAGTGGAAGAATGGTGTGTATCCATCAATCAAAGTTTCCATCACTCTGTTCACCTTGTCAACCTTGTTGAATCAATGCTAAAGCAAGATGAAGAAGTTATTTACCTTGACATTACATTTGACAGAAGACAGACATCATAACCATATATTGCAAAGGCACAATTCAGCAAAGGCAGAATTAAAAGTTAGCCGGAAACATGCCATCCTTAGAAAACTCGCAAGAACAACCTGTGAAGCCGGTAAGATTGATGAAAACAATATACCCGGGAAGCTGAAGTCAGACCTCACCTTGAAAACGGCTCAACAGCATGGTCTAGTACCGTAAAGTAGAGCTGGGCGGTATTGACAGTTACATGGCGGTATCGGTACCATAAAAAATACCGCGGTACCACGGTATACCATCATCTGAGGTTGAGGCATGCCACGAATTTAGAACAATTTTGTTCATTTCCTTTTCACTTCCATCTTCAATCAACAGTAATTTTATAGGTAAAATAAATAAATCGACTTCCTGATTTAGAGAAGATAAACATTATGGCTATTGCGACTGTTTAGTTTCACGGTTTTATTAGGTCACTATTTTTATTAACGTAATATCATTCACGGAACTACCGGTCAAAGTGTGTGGTCAACTCGCTAACTATAACCCGCTGTTTGAGACATTGGAGTGCGCTATTTTCAATCTGGATTGTTCTTGCTATTAATGTGTGTGACCAGCAAATGGTAAATTTTACTTTGGCAGTCGAGCGCTTTGATAAACAGAATCCAGACAAAATCTGCGAGTATTTAAACGAGGCGAGTGTTGTACTCTTTTATTTCTGTTGGAGTCATATATTCGGTTACTCGCGAAAACAGGCCTATACACATGCATATAACACGACATTGAATATAGCCGATTCCAAAGCTTCTGATAATTACCGAGTACTCAAAAAAAGCATCCGCTTTTGTTTCGACGAGAATTCGTAATACTTACCAGATGTACTATTATGATAATGTCTATTATCTAGTCCAGCTCAAAATAAACAATTAAAACTCCGCACTCTCCTGGTCCTGCCCATACTGTATCCGGGATTACCATAGCCCCAGGTACCGAGTCAATTCCCAATCACAGTCAGATTCCTCTTATATTTGCCTTGACAAACAGCGAAAGCAGCTCAGCCTCACCTCAGCGGGGCGGCTGAGGTAGGGCCATAGTACATCTGGTAAGTATTATGAATTCTCGTAGAAACAAAAGCGGATGCTTTTTTGATTCTACTTCGAATAATACTTACCAGATGTACTATTATGATAAACTCCGGATTTCAACAGCCAAGAAATACCGGTGGGAGGAGGCGAGGCTCGAACCAGCACTCACCTACCATCCAACAGAGAAGGTTGTGAAGAGACTAGAACCCTGGCATACACTTGGGTTCTGCCATCTGACTCATAGAGGGCTAAACTTCCATGGTCTAGACCGCGCTCCCCCCCCCCCCCCCTCTTTTGTCCACACAAAATCCAGAGCGCTGTCGAAAAGGGGATGCAACACCCACCAGACCCGTGTCAGCCACAAGTCTCAGCTAGGGAAGTCCAGTAGAGTGCAAAAAAGCTACTACAACTTCTAATTTTGAAAAAATATCAGTATATCGATTAATTTTTCAAATTGGAATGAGTCTAATGTCTGTTTGAGAGGATAAGTATACTCTTACACCAGACTATTTACCTAAACAGTCTGGTATTTCGACTGTAAGTAAATTATTTATAGTCACTTAATTAATGTAAACACTCACCATTTTGAGTGCTTGGTCTTTTCTTGTTCATCACAGGAGCTCGGCCCAATCCACGGTTGTTCTCAGGTCATGTGCATGGCCATTGTTCAGTGCAAGTGGAAGAACTTGTGATGTGTGCGAAATAGTGGTCGGATGTGGCTTAGTTCTGATTCGATAAATTGGCGACGGCTACCGGATTAAGTGCGCTGGAGATGTCGCGAAGGTTGAAATCAGCGAATGACGCCGCGGTATGCCATTGTGCTAGTGACATCACCTCCTCTAATGAGACACCCTTATAAAGGGCCGATGCTGCTGCTAGTGCTCGGACCTGATGGGCATTCGCACGATCAATCTGCTTTCCTGTAGCAATTTTGTGCGACATCTGAATAGCAGCGACTATCCAACGAGAAATGGTATCTTTCGAGACGCGCAAATGTGGAGCTTTGAGACATAACCACAGAGATTTTGGGCCATCTCTCTACTCCTCAGTACGTTTCTTATACATTTTCAGACATCTGACAGGACACCAAGCAGAAGAGTTTGGGTCATGTCTAGTTAAACTTGGCAAATTGATCGGCTGTCCTGGATATTTAAGTGACTGATTCTTTGCCAGGAAACAAAGACATGGAAGTCTCACGCAGCTCATTAATACATTTCCTCCTCCAGCGGCATCTGCATCTCTAGCAACCAAACAGCTAACAGATTGTTGTGCGGACATAAAAGCATGGATGACAACCAACATGCTAAAGCTGAACGAAGAAAAGACTGAATGTATGTTGGTAGGTCCATCTATCAGACGAGACAAAACAGAACTAAGTAGTCTAGTCATTGGTACAAATATAATTCCGATCTCCAACACGGTTAAAGACCTCGGCGTGATACTGGATAGCGAGTTGTGCATGGATAAACATATAAACTATCTGCGCAGAGTGTGCTTTTTGCAGCTGCGGAACATTGCACACATCAGGAATTATCTTACCACAGAGGCTACCACAAAATTAGTGATCATGACGGTAATGTCTAGGTTGGACTACTGCAATAGTCTCTGTATTGGTATGGCAAAAGAAAACATCCACAAGCTCCAAACTATTCAGAATACAGCAGCACGAATAATCTCACGCCAGGCAAAAGATGCACACATCACTCCGATTCTCCATAAGCTTCACTGGTTGCCAATTGCTCAACGTATCCAATTTAAAATCCTCTGTCTAGCTTACCAGTGTGTCTCAGGAACTGCACCTACATACCTTTCTGCATTAGTCGAGCCATACCAACCAACCCGGTCACTTAGATCCCTAAACAAGCAAATGCTCAAAATCCCAAAATACAAAATGAATTCATACGGCTTTAGAACATTTTCTTTCTCGGCCGCCACTGAATGGAACAACCTCCCTATTCATCTAAAATTGTCCAAAAATCTTACAACATTCAAATCAAATCTTAAAACTCATCTCTTTAAACAAGCGTACCAGAATTTAAATTAATGTTTATATTATCATTTCATTGTCTTGCGCTACGAGCATGCTTGCGTGGAGTTTGGCGCGTTATAAATTCACTTATTATCATTATTATTAAGTAGTCTTAAACCTTCACCCTTGACGACAAAACGGTCTTGTTCGGCAGAAAGCGCATGAATTTCGCTTCTCCTTCTCGCCGACGCTGCTGCAACCAAGAAAACTGATTTACAGTTTAATGTCTATAGATCTAATCGGTTCAAAGGGAGCATGCCCTAAAACCTGTAGAACAAGAGATAGATTCCATGCTGGAATAGGAATTGGCTGTCTAGGTCGCAGATTGCTCATTCCTTTAATAACTTCATTTAAAGTGTCATTTTCCACTCCTTCAATGGCCAGACTGGGAATGACTGAAGCTAATGCAGACTTATATGCTGCTAGGGTTGAAGGTACAAGTTTGTCAACTTCATATAAATGACAGATAAAATCTGCTACGTGTTGAACAGATGCAGAAAAGGGATCGATATCTCTTCCCTTACACCACTCTGCAAATTTGTTGATTCTATAATTATATGTTTTAGTGGTTGAACCTCTTCTGGCTGAAGTGACAAACTTCGCTGCTTGCTCAGAAAAGCCACCCTTAATTACAGGTTGCTTGATAACATCCATGCAGTCAAATTGAACATTTCTGGTTTGTCGTGGAAGTACAGACCCCTGTTCTGAGAGATTAGATCTCTTCTGTCTGGAAGAGGGATTGGATTGCAGACCAGAAGGTCCAGCAGATCCGTAAACCATGATCGGCCTGGCCAATAAGGGGCAATCAGTAGCACTTGGCACATACCCTCTCTTATCTTTGCCAGAACTTTTGGGATGAGTATCATTGGAGAATACGCATATGCGTACATTCCCTTCCAACTTATCGCCAGTGCGTCTACCGCTAGAGCTAGCCGGTCCGGGATCGGTGACACATGTGACCATCTTTGCGTTTTGTTTCATCGCAAATAGGTCCACATTTGACTTGCGCCAATATTTGAATAGAACCTCTGCTACCGATTGGTTGAGCTGCCATTCCATCGGACGACAAACCGTCCTTCGACTGAGAGCATCCGCTAAGATGTTCAGTCTTCCTGGAATGTGTGCTGCCCAAAGAATAACATTCCTCTCTTGGCACCACAGCAGAAGGTTCCAAATCATCATGCACAACTCCTGTGATCTCGTCCCGCCTTGGCGGTTTAAATAAGACCCCACTGTTGAGTTGTCTGTCCTCACTAGGACAATTTTGTGTTGGATTAAGCTCTCGAACTTTCGAAGTGCTAATGTCACTGCTAATAATTCGAGAACATTGATATGTTTCTGCGCAATGATCCGATCCCATTCCCCTGACACTGACTGATCGTCCAATACCGCTCCCCAACCCATTGTCGATGCATCTGTGAAGATGGATATCTGTGGTCGAGGAGGTTGTAGAGGAACACCTCGCAGGAGATTCTGTTCTGATAACCACCACTGAAGGTGGAATATCACTGGTTCTTTTACTGGTATCCTCAGAGACAACGGATCCGTTCTCTGAGACCAGAATGACATTAAATACATCTGAATCGGTCTGCGCCTGAGTGCCGCATAAGGAACCACTTTCTCCAGAGACACTAGTAAACCCAGTATTCTGAGAAATTGCCACGCCGTCAGATAGGCTCCTAAAGAAACTGACTCCAGAACTGCAATCAGGCTCTTGACTCTGCTCTCCACCG
Organism: Chaetoderma sp. LZ-2023a; assembly: GCA_034401795.1. NCBI lineage: Eukaryota > Metazoa > Mollusca > Caudofoveata > Chaetodermatida > Chaetodermatidae > Chaetoderma > Chaetoderma sp. LZ-2023a. Next base: position 112,639,381 of record CM067372.1, read on the forward strand.
GAAAAGCTACGCCATCCCTGAGATTGAAAAATATTCCCAGATAAACAAACTTCTGGGATGGAGTCACTTCTGATTTCTCTAGATTCACAATCCATCCTAGATCCTTTACTAAAGCTAGGACTACCTGTAGATTGTTGCGCAGAGTGACTGGACTCCCCGCCTTCAGCAGCCAGTCGTCTATGTAAGTATGAACAGCTATGTTTCTCCTGCGAAGATAAGAAGTCATGGCGAGAACGACTTTGGTGAAGACCCTCGGTGCTGTGGTCAGGCCGAATGGAAGCGCATTGAATTCCCAAACATTGTCTTGGAATGCAAAGCGAAGGTATTTCTGTAAAGGAATTGACATTGGAATATGAAAATAAGCATCCTTCAGATCTATCGACACTGCCCACATGCCTTTTCTCAGCCCTGTCATCACCACTGCTAGTCTCCATCTGAAATTTGGGAGAAAGAATAAATTTGTTCAACGGTTTGAGATTGAGAATTGGTCTCCATCCTCCGGTACATTTCGGAACGAGGAACATCATCAAATAGAAACCTAGGGATGACTGATTGCAGACCAGATGAATCGCGTTCTTCTGCTGAAGAGATTCTATTTCTGAGCAAATGGCATCTAGACGATCGGATTCCCTTGGAATGAGAGTCCACACTGGAGTCGATGTTAACGGAACTAACGATTAACGGATGAGCCAGTCCGGTTCGTAGCCATTTCTCAACCACTGACAGACTAAACAATCTCGCACGACCTGTTCCCATTGGCTTGAGAACAGTTGAAGTCTGCCTCCGACGGTAGGAATCTGCACACAGCTGGCGGTCAAGTTTGCACGATAAGACGCTAAATCGCTTGGGTGAAGATTCTCGACTCCCTTCGTTCCTGATGTCACCGGAACTGATTCCACCGGAAATCCATCAGGACAAGCCTCCTCAGCCGCCCCGCAGCTTCTTGGAATATGACGGTCCAGAACCGCCACCACGGTTATCCTTACGGTAACCGCTGCAGCCCGAACCGCCACCCTTCCTGTTATCCTCATACGGCCTCTTATTAGAGGACTTATATGAGGACGAACGGCCAGATCTCTGAGACCCGGATGCCCGATGGGCATCACGGCCAGAAGGACGGAAGGGCGATCTTTGGCGCTGCCTCTGCTGCTCGTGCCGATGCTGTTTATAGGACTGCTGCGGCTGTGTCCTCTTAGTCGACTTCCATGACTTGCCAACTACTTCCTGTTCAGCAACCATTGACACGACCTTGGATAAGGCTTGTCGTGCTGAGCCGCCGAACAAGCCTGGACCAATGAAAGGCGCAGAAGATAACGCAGCCCTCATCTCAAGTCCTGTTTCTACACAATCGAGAACCATTCTCCGTCGCTCTGCCAACAATCTGGTGATCATCCTGGCCAGGCAATCTTGGGACAAGCGCATGGTGTCCCGAACAACTCCGGGAGCAGCCTCTGGCACTTGTCCACCTTCCGCCGCGCAGGTCAGCATACCCTGCAGGACGGTAGATCCATGCGAGAGCGCAGCCATGGCTGCCCTCGCCGCATCTTCAATGAGCATCAGCTCATTGAACGGATCTTTATTGGCTTGGGAAACTAAAGGATGAGAATGCCTCTTAGATTTTCCAGCCAACGGCCTATTCAGCGCCTCTCGCTCCCCGACGGAAAGCCATGGAACCCGGGCATACTGATGGTAGGCCTGCTCAGGAAAACGGACCCTACTCCTTATCCTCTTCAGGGCCTTGGGCAACGCATAGTCTGGCTGAACCAGACGATATGCCGCAACCTCCAACATGTCGGAAGTCTGCGTGTCCAAAGGGAGCGTCGGCATGGCCGAAGAGCCACTTGACAGAGCGCTAGCCGCTCGCTCTGATATCCGTTCCATCACCGGATCGTGCTGAGATCCTAGATCCGATGCCAACCAAAAACGGTCGGACATCCAGCCAAGGACCTGCACCCATTCAGCTTCGGTGCAGAAAGTGGATTCGTCCATCAATGGACTACCGTTTTCATTCTCCTTCTCACCCTTGGATGAGTAGGCCACCGTCGACCCATGTTGAGAGCTATGGTCCGCACTTCTGCCAACATGAGGCGCGTCCATAGCCTGACTACTAGTGGCACCAGTGTCCAACGAATCGCCGGACACGGATTCACCGCAGTCCATCGACTCCAGCACGGGAGCCGGGACCACAGCCGCTTTTACTACGGTAGGTGCCTAACGCCGCTGGGATGCCGCTAGGAACCGTAAAACACGGCTCCACCAACAACACGGGTTGCACAAAATCCGGGTGGAAAATTCCCGACGGAATGTCGACATCACCACCCGCTTGGCAAACCCGTACAAATTCCGAGAGAGATCCCTGGGATGTACTAGGCATAGCCATCAGCGAGATATCCGGCATGCCGGAATCTTCATTAGAAGAAGATCTTCCTCCTCCGCCGTCGGCTCTTGAGCCAAGGTCAGAGAAGGGACAGGTGTTCGTCCCTCCGCAGAACTAGCCGGTCCACCTAAAGGTTGCCCTGCACCAGCCTGCATCGTCGGGATCGTAGACTGCAATGACGCAAACATTGCCTTGAACTGGGCCGCCCATACGCCCAGTGCTGAATCCATACGTTCATTCAGACGACCTTCCAGTCCTCTCATCGACGCCTGATCCAGCTTGGCCGCCTTGTCCCTCGCGATCCTCTCCAAACACGCACGACGATCACGATCGAATTCTGCCACCATTTCCGACGACCACTTGGCGCACACCTCACAGGGACTTCCCACCTTGCACTTAGCGCAAGCCACACAATGATGGCCTGAGTACTTGCGCTTCATGAACCTGTTGCATTTGTGGCACAATGTGTCCTGGTTTTTGGCTTTCTGTGAACATAGAGAAGAATTAAAACGCTGCACATGACAAACAATGACAAGCAATATGCACAATTGACTTGATTGTAAAATAGAATTACTTAGAAACATTAACTTTCTCTTAAATTAATGATGATCAAGCCTTTAGGCAGGAAATATTTGAAACTTTTTTGAGTGAAAATTAATAAACACAACTTGGAAGTTAACTAACGTTAAAACAGCCAAGAAATAAATGCCGATCGCTACAAACACCCTCGACAATGAAGCGAGAGCTAAAAATTGGCGTAAAACAGAGTGCATAGACACGCCAAGCCAAGCGAAATATTAATCATGGGCACCGCCATCTTGGCTAAGGGCGCATTCCATCTTGGAAGGAACCGAGTCACAAGAGAAATTAATCGAGTACCCGGATTAAAACTAAAGAGTTAACGGGTACACAAGCGACTCCAACAATGGCTACCATTTTAAAACAATGTGCCAATTTAAGGAAATTTCACAGTCATTATGGCACGAATGTATCTATTCTAGATTGATACAACCTGCCCCTGTGATGATTTTCCTTTTTCCTCCATGAAGCCAATGATGATTCACGAATAACACACTTAAAATTGCACAATTTTGAGCTAACAAAACATGCGACTTTCCAAGAGCACAAAATAGATGAATCTGACTGTGATTGGGAATTGACACAGTACCTGGGGATATGGTATTCCCGGACACAGTATGGGCAGGACCAGGAGAGTGTGGAGTTTTAATTGTTTATTTTGAGCTAGACTAGATAATAGACATTATCATAATAGTACATCTGGTAAGTATGATTCGAAGTAGAACCGATGTGCAAACTCGTTACTCGCCATGCTTCACATGAACAATGCGTGTAAAAAGCTATTTCAGCGAGCTTCCGATGTGTAGTCAGTTGAAAAATGAATTACAAAAACTAAAACACTATAATTTTTAAGTGTCGTTACTTAAACGGGATTTAATCCTTAAAGAAATTTCTTAAAACAAGCCAGAAAAAAAAAAAAAAAAACGACTTCAACGCTGCTCGTTGTTAATAAATTAGCATGTGCTCAAAATGGCGTGAACAAATACTACGTTTTAGTAAATTTTCATTGATAAATTCAGCATAGTAATGTATTTTCCCACGGTCTAGTTCATGAACAACCAATCAGATACGTCTTTGCAAGATTCTTGTTGCGTTTGAATAGCATGCATTTTGTATGTTATTTTGTTATTCTAGCACGTTTATTCGGTGACAAAATGCTGGGAGTAATAAATTACAAATAATAGAAACGGGAATAGGGAATATATTATAGTAAAATTACTACTGGCGGACGAGAGTTTAGATGTTTTAAATAAAGCAATTTTACCGTGAAACTTTCAAGACGTACATTTGACATACAATTCTGCCTGTAATTATTTTGTAACTGATGTCTTGATGTTTGTTTTTACAACGGCCCTTTCACCTCAACTCGGCTATTAGTTAGGGATGCCTGTATTTTTGGCACTATTAGCACCAATTTACCCTTGGCCAAGATAGATTTTATGGATCTATTTCTCAAATATTGCTCAAACATTATGGACAGTATTCACGGTATTTGGAAATGTCAACGGTCACGGTATCGGTTCACGGTATCCCGCAGTCCTCACAGTACTACCGTCAGACCGCCAAGCTCTACCGTAAGGTGAATCAGCAAACACTTTTTAACCAGGTTCTCCATATTATTACTGAGCGCAATTAAGTCTCCACTAAAAATGCTTATTTCAAACCAGTCACTCAGCCGGAGGAGATACCAGGAATATGATACAGACATAAAGTTCTGATCTCTGTCAGGCCATCTCATGAAGCAGAAGCTGTCACCAGCTCCACAAAGAACCAGTTTAAATGTAACGGTTTTGTACATGAAAGCAAAAAGCTTACCACAGAATACCAAGGAAGTCGATCCACAGAGACACTTCCACAAAGCTTATTGGATATCCAGGAGTGATTGTCGAATAACCAACCAGACTTACAAATCAACACCACAGTCCTTTTTGTCTACCCGAAGAATATACAAGATGACGAAGTTAGACAGACCCTCACACTGGCCATGCATGATGAAAAAATACCCAAATGAATCATGAACCTATGTATACAGAAATGAATCAGCAACCAATGGCATGGCTGATTGAGAAGCTGGCTTCTTGGTCACATTCCCAGATGGACAGACTGCAGCTGCAAGTGTTGCTACAGGAAGGCAATCTAGTGCCCAGAGATAGCTTTCACGTAGGCTGCCTATAACATTCCTGATTAATCCGATGACTGTCAACAAGTGGTCTTCCTCACTGATGCGGTGGTAGAAGTATATTAAAGTGATAAGGTTCCCGCCCTGACCACAGGGCTATAAAACAAGCCCATTGCGGTGTACGTGAGAATGAAAAAGTAGATCAGCTTGCAAAGCAGGGAGTTAGAGGTGACCAACCAAACAATAACACCAGCTACGATGAAAAAAGTCACGTCAAGGCTATCATGAAGGCTCGAATCAAAGAGGATAACTGCAATCTGTTGTCAAGTGATCATCAGTTTCCAATATACAGTCACAGACAGACAGGTAGAGACATTTGAACAGGCAGATGGACAGATGGATGGATGCACAGGGACAGACACAAAAGCGATATCCTATTACCATCACATGGTTAGAGTAATTACATATTTACAATTTTAATATGACAACCTAGAAAGCACAAATGAGATTAAGTCCATTATAAAGTAACCAATATTTTCGCCCTTTTAACACTCAAATTTGTACAATGAAATTTAAATTTTCTCAAAGAAAATGTTCATTTGCACTCCAAGAAATTATTTAAAAGAATTTATCACAGGAATGACTGGCTCAGTTAACGAGCCAGTCATTCAAGTGGTAAATTTTTTTAATTGTGTTCTCTTGGTCTGCAAATGTACATTCTCCCAAAGCCAGAGCAGAAGCTGTTTTGGCCAGCTCGGGTGCTAATGGGTTAATAGTATATGTGATTATGATTTAACAGACTAGTATGTGCACATGCATAGCTTTAGAAGCAAGACATCCACCTACCGTGTGTTCAGACTGGAATCTGAGCCATTATGATGATAACTACACCTGAAGCATATAATAAGCAAATAAAACATGGCTGCTGCATTCTAATGCACTGCTTCAGCTAGAAAGTAATAATAAACTAACTAAATTAATCAACTAAACTAAAAATATTCAAATATATCTAAGTATTATTGCGCTGTATTTGTTTTGAATTAATTTCTGTGAGCAAACCTTCAAAAAAATCTCTCTCTCTCTCTCTCTCCTCCCTCTCCCTCTCCCTCTCCCTCTCCCCCCCCCTCTCTCTCCCTCCCTCCCTCCCTCCCTCCCTCCCTCCCTCCCTCCCTCTCTCTCTCTCTCTCTCTCGTGCTCATCTTAGAAATGATAATACTGCAACAGAAACATTCTCCCGCAGTATCGCTTTCAGAATATGACATGAAGTTTTGGAATTGTACATTTCAGTGATGTATGGGTTAACATAGCTGACAGAGCCATTAACCCTTTAACACTCATATCAGCTAAGAACGGCTTTTGCAGTGGTCTTGAGAAATGTCCATTTGCAGACCAAGAAAAGACTATTTTTTAACCTTTACCACTGAAATGACTGGCTCGATAACTGAGCCAGTCATTCCAGTGGTAAATTTTCAAAAAATAGTCTTTTCTTGGTCAGCAAATGGACATTTTCTATGAGAAAATTGAAATTTTCTTGAACAAATTCTGGGCTTAAAGGGTTAAGCACTGAAGAGGTAATTTAGATAGTTATAAAGGTTCACAAGCTATCTCGGTACAGAGATAATCAATCTATAATGAATAATCATAAGCCAACATTTCTGTGAAAATTAGTAACATTGTTCCACTAATTCTAAAGCTAAAATCAAAAACCTATGTGCCTTAGTGCTGTTGTGTAGCCACTTTTATTCAGTCAGTGTTCTTGAACACAGCCACAGGCCCGCTATGAATGGCAGAGTCACGCTTACTAGAAAGAACACATAACATTTAAGGCCAAAATGTATGCGCTTCTTCATCACAGATGGTGGATAAAGGATCTGTCTTAAAGAACCACCAACTGTTGAAAACAAATATACACATTTCCAATAGAACTGAGCACATTTATGTGTGAAAGCACATCAAAATAAGTTAGTTTTAAAAGGTGCTACCTTTGAAATCTGTATTTACTATCTATAATACAGACTAACACGAATTGGTCAGGGCTGATTTTGAGCTATTCCGCAGTTACTGTGATCATGCCATTAAATAAGATTTAATCAGAAATACTTGTTAAAAGAATAAGCAAATAACATACCCTGATTAAAATTTTAAACTACATTAACACACGCCAGAAACTGGATTGTATAACGGAAAAATCATTGAAGCACAGTCACTGCTTTGTTACTGGTTTTCATTCACAAGTCTCTCGATCTCACACATTTTTCAAGCCGATTTGTGGCAAATTTAGGGGTGGGGGCTATACACACTAGTAAACTATCTTTGGGGAATATGGTACTACCTTTTGGTTCTTGTTGAGGTGGTACTCAAAGTGTATTGCCTTAACACTGAATATGGAGAGCTTCACATGGACCAAGATGTCACTAAAGAATGAATATCAAGAGCTATAATATGACAGCGACTAGAATAAAGACACAAACAATTGCGCTGCCTTCCAAATAATCACTTGATACACTTCTAGTATCCAGGCAAGAAGCTTAATCAGTGTGTCCAGTATACGTGTAGCAGGGTGACCAGCTTGTCAAGATTTTTTGTCTGGAAAATAAGTTTAGACAGGCGTGATAGCGCACGGTTTGTTCTTTTTGGAAATAGCGCACTCGCGCATGTGAGCTGTCTCTTCCTGTCTTAGCATATATGAGCATGTGGAAATGCATACAAATCATCAATTTAAGCTATAACTTGTCTGCTACAAATTGCAGAACCATAAACATGACTCAACAGATTTATTTATAAACACTAAATATGTTTGTTATTATCACAATGCATCAGAATATTGAAAAAATATTTGATGTGTGGCTGAAACAAGAGGCCCTAGGGGTCTGTGTCACTCACCTGGGGCATTATGCATTTTTGTCAAAATTGTTGGTGGGTGGTTTAGGAGTTGTCTTTTAAATGAGTTTGTGGACATTTTTGCAAGTCCAATATGACCACCAAACATGCTCCATCTTGATTGGTCCACTGCGGCCATGTTTCTGACATAACTTTAATGGCACTCAGTGCCTAATCGTATCTCCCAAATTCGGTCCAATCCGCTCAGTGGTTCTGGAGTTGTTTTGACAAAAATTAGGCTATCCAAGATGGCCGCCAAACCATTTGGCCAATCAAGTTCCCTTGAACAAACTTGGTGCAGCTTTTGCCCTAGATGATATTGCATGAATTTTGAATTGATCCCCAAAGCTGAGATTTTTAGACATCTCTAAAAATCGACCAAAATCCAAAATGGCGCGAGAATACATTTTAAATTTCCCATTGCTTTAGTAATAGAGATTTTGGCAGGTAAATGATCGAAGATGGCCGCTAAACCGTTTATTCGACAGTCTCGAAAATGGGAAATTTGAAATCAATACATAAAAAATATACCGTTAAATTCTGTGTATATTGCGCACTGTTTTGCTCAAATTACATGTTATAAAAAGCTACTGCGCACTATATACAAGGATAAATATTTGTCAGATTTTTTTTCCTCAGAATTTTTCATCAGAATCACAAAATTCAGAGCTGAAAATGTGATTTTATGGATCGGGAATCAGTCGGGAATAACGATCACATTCTATCATGTCTATAATGGTACTACCTAAACTGGATCGTTGAAATGTCTTACTACTGTCTAAATATTGTGCTATACCTTTATTAAATACCATATTGTATTATGTGGTGATCTAAAGCTTGCTTTGTTGTGTAGGATGATTACATGAATACATGTACATTAACCCTTTTATGGACAAATCTATGAAAAAATTATCAAATAAACAATTATTCAACTTTTTTACAACGCCATTATTTCCTGTAATTTGTTCTAATTTATATCTATAAAGGGACGTTACTCTTGTCTTCCAAAGTTGAACATAGAGATGTTTAAAATCCATAGATTGCTACCCAGATACGGACATAAATGTGTTAAAAAAAGAATGATAGAGGCGATGTTTTCCAAGGTAATCTAGCATTTACATAGATATAAAAAGGAATGTTTTCTATGTGCTAAACGGTACAATGTTTTGACCAATCGGCAGTCAGGATGATGATTATGATTGACAGGCTAAGGTTAAAGGTCACAGATGTCAAATTATGACGAAGTAACTATGGAAACGAAAGGATGAGAATAAAAAATCATTTCAAATTAATAAATAATGCATGGAATAAACTAGATTATAGCACTATATTACAATATATTATTATTATTATTATGATGATGATGATGATGATGATATACTATGATATATTATATAAAAGATGATATGACAGTGATATGATGGGAAATGGGAATATATTAAGATGCTTCGTGCCATCTGATAGGCATGGAAGCTACCCCACCCCCACTCAAACCCTAGCCACAATTGCTCAATGTCGATTTTGTAAACATCAGGCGGTCAGCTTTAGCACTTTTGTTTATTGTACTTCTGACCGTGTTAATCCACCCACACCACCCCACCACCTGACTACACCGCCTGTGAACTGAGTCTTGAAACCACTCATCTACTGCATATGTGATTGAGCAAAATCTCATGGGCTCGCCTTTGATATAGTTATCAAAATAATTAACCTAACTGTTAAAGTGAGCCAAAATTTGAGTTTTTTTTTAGTAAAATCGATTTTATTCTCTCAAGTATCACCGCACAAAACTCATCTTATGAATTGAAACAAAATAAATATCCAATTTTTTTATGTTCTAACGACCATTTATGTTAATGAGCTCTGCTCAAATCAAATTCGGATTCTAATCTGTTCTGATTGAAATTATATTTGTATTTTTATATCGTTCAATAAAGTTTAATACAAAATATTTGCTAAAAGTGTAGGCATTCCCGGATTAAACAACAGAGTAACCCATGACACAAACAGGATTTTATAGGGAAAGCATATTCGACACACAGTAAATCATTGATTTTTTTGTTACCAGTTTTCGTTCACATGTCCCTCAATTAATACGCGCTATATACAAAAACAAGGTTTTTTCAGGCCGATTTTGGTCAAATTTAGGGGTGCGCACTATGCATGATAGTGCAATATACATGGAATTTTATGGTATATAAAATCAATTTCGGCCTCAAAACCCATCAAATAAAAAAATCCAATATGGCTGCCAAACACTATATATTGACTGGCCCATGGCGGCCAGGTTTTTTGACGGATCAACTTCTCTTGAACCAAGTTTAATGGCCCTTAGTGCCTCATCATATATCACAAATTTTGGCCTGATCGCTTCAGCGGTTCTGGGGAAGAAGTTTTTGCGAAAACGAGGTCATCCAAGATGGCCACCGAACCATTTGGTCAATCAAGTTCCCTTGAACAAACTTGGGTCAGCTCTTGCACTAGATCATATTTCATGAGGTCTGAATTGATCGCTCAAACGGTTTCGGAGACATTTCTAAAAATCGGCCGAAATCCAAGATGGCCACCAGCCAAATTGGCCGATCGGCTTCATTTGAACAAAATGGAATCTCTATGCCCTAAGGATGCTTCCTCCCAAATATAATTGAAATCGTTCCAGTAGTTCTCAAGAAGACATTTTAAATTTCCCATTGCTTTAGTATGGGAGCTTTTTGGCAGGAAAATTATCCAAGATGGCCGCGAAACCGTTTATCTGACAGTTTCGAAAATTGCAAATTTGAGATCAGCATACCCAAAACCTATATAAAACCCATTTCGACCCCATAACCTATCAAGTAAAAAAATTCAATATGGTCGCCATACACAATATATTTTGACAGGCCCACCGCAGCCATGTTTTTTGATGGATCAACTTCTCTTGAACAAACTTTAATGGCCCTTAGTCCTTAATCATATATCTCAAATTTCGGTATGATCACTTCAGTGGTTCTGGGGAAGAAGTTGTTTTTGCGAAAACTAGGTCATCCAACATGGCCGCTGAACCATTTGGTCAATCAAGTTCCCTTGAACAAACTTGGTTCAGCTCTTGCTCTAGATCATATTATGTGAGTTCTGAATCGATCCCTCAAACGGTTTCGGAGATTTTTAGACATTTTAAAAAATAAGCCGAAATTCAAGATGGCCACCGGCCAAATTGGCCAATCGGCTTCATTTGAACACGCTTGAATCTCTATGCCTTAAGGATGCTTCCTGCCATATCTAATTTAAATCGGCCCAGTAGTTCTCGAGAACACATTTTAAATTTCCCCTTTGCTTTAATATGGGAGCTTTTGGCGGGAAAATGATCCAAGATGGCCACCAACCCGTTTATCTAACAGTTTCGAAAATTGCACATTTGAGATCGGAATACCAAAAAACCTATATAAAACCAATTTCGGCCTCAAAATCCATCAAATAAAAAAATTTAATATGGCCGCCAAACATGCTATATTTTGATTGGCCCACGGCAGCCATGTTTTTTGACGGATCAACTGCTCTTGAACAAACTTTAATGGCCTTTAGTCCCTAATCAGATCTGCCAAATTTCGGCCTGATCCCTTCAGTGGTTCTGGAGAAGTTATTTTCGCTAAAACTAGGTCAACCAAGATGGCCACCAAACCATTTGACCAATCAAGTTCCCTTGAACAACTTGGTTCAGCTCTTGGCCCAAATCATATTTAATGAGGTTTGCTTCAATCCCTCAAGCGGTTTCGGAGAAAAAATCGGCCAAAATCGAAGATGGCCGCCAGCCAAATTGGCCGATCGCCTTCGTTTGAACAAACTTGGATCCCTATGCTTTAAGGATGCTTCCTGCCAAATATAATTGAAATCATCCCAGCGCTTCTTGAGAAATCTTTTAAAGGAAAAGTTGACAGATGACAGATGGACGGACAGACAGACAATGGATGGACAGTCGCCACGTCATAAGCTCACTTGGCCTTTCAGGCCAGGTGAGCTAAAAACCCAACGGATATTTGGCAGAATGTCCTGGGGCAGTATTCACAGAGGGCTTACACCCTAGAAAAGGTGTAACTAGGGCGTAGGCCCCCAAAGAGACGTAAGTCAGTATTCATGAAAATGGCGTAGCTTACGCCCATCCATAAAATCAGGCATAACTTATGCCCTCCAAATGGCGTAAGTCATTATTTACAGCATCTTTGGCGTGGTCTCGAATTTTAGTCGAATATCGGATACTACGAATTTTATAAATTGAATTTGCATTTAGCTGACTTTTTCTAAGTGTTATTTAATGTGAAGCCATAGCAGCCGATTTTTTTTAATACTTGAGCTGAATACTTTTCCTATTTCTGTATTCAAAGCCACAAGCACTTGTTCAAAGCACCCATGGTGAGCTGAATGTGAAGCTGAAACAATTTAGTAAATACCATAGAGCGATACGTCATTGCCTGGCAACGAGGGTGCGTGAACAACCTGAATGACGCGCTGCACTCAAGTCAAGCTTACCCAAAAAGGCTAAGGAAAAGTTGTAAGAATATAAAAATTACATGTTTTCGCAGCACTTAGTTTTTGTAATGTCAAGCATATTACTAATGAATGGTTATACGCTAGGTTAGTCAGACTCGATAAAATGAATATTATTTATTTATTTATTTGCTAGGATTAAGCGTACCAACTAAATTTTGAGTTGATGGTAGCTAGCCTGTTCCATATTCCATATTGGCCACACATTTTGACAGCTGTTGACGCATACGGTACTAGGTCAATAAGCGGCCCATGTGACTAACGAATTGTGGCCTACATGCATTAAATGACGCATATATTTACGTCACTCTTCATGAATACAGTGTACCTATGAGGCGTAACTATAGGGCGTATGTTACGCCGGGCATAAGTTACGCCCTCTTCGTGAATACGGCCCCAGAAATCCAGAGGTCTGTTAAAAATCCTGCATTTTCCAGATAAATCCTGAGACGATCACTCTGGGTGTAGTATTATAAACTAGACATAAGACATTTTGGAAAGATAATTATTTATATAGCATTTGTCGAGCCTGGATCTCCAGATATTCCTTGCACTGCACAATGCACACATGAATCCCAGAATACATTCAAACTAAAAGGTTAGTACGAACAAGCAATAAGAAGAAATATTCTGTGGCCTCGTAATGCTAGTTATTTTATTATTGTATTAATGGATGAATCCACTTTTAGCCATGCCACGCCCATCTCTAGCTAAGATCCGCCCATGCTTTGCACGTGTTAGGATCGATTTATATATTTTGAATCCTAAATGGTTCATGGTGATTATACAGCTAACCTGTTGAATATTTTGAAACTAATTTGACTGGGGGATGTTGCTGCCTATGGCTACAACAGCGCTCAGTCAAATTAGTTTCAAAATATTCAACAGAATGTTTATTAAACATGTTAACTGGTAAAGACATACAATGCGTACACCTGACAGACTAGTGCAGGTTCATGAAGGAGTATTTCTGTCAATTATGATTGTGACATCAGCCTGTATGTGAGACTATTGATTATAATGTCATATGCTTGACCGAGAGATCGGATTCATTCATTATAAACTGTGATATAGCCTTTCCAACACTACAGTCATGTATGGCAAATTCTTTACAATATAAAACAATATGTTGAATATTTTGAAAGTAATTTTCCTGGATGTCATAAATTTCCAGTTAAATTATTTTCAAAATATTTAACAACATTCCTCAGTGATTAACTTGAATAGAAGATATTATTGGTTAATTGAAATAATAAATTATGACGAATACAAAAGAATATAAACATACAAAATAAAATAATATGTTAAAATGATTGTGATAATATTTATGAACTTTCACTATGATAATTAACAAACAATCCATAGAAATATTTTCATTCTTTTACATATATAGTAAAAATATATCGTTATGCATGTAGGTGCATGTGTCTGTGAATGTATGTGCATACATAAAAACACACATGCACGCGTATATGTATTGGTGTAGGTAGGGGTGTGTATTATAAAGAAACCCACATGTAAGTGTGTATGTGTGCATGCAAGGTGAGTGTGCATGTATATATGGACGTGTATGTGTGTGCGCATGTGTGTGCATGCGTGTGTGTGCATGCGTGTTGTACATGTGTCATGCAAGCTCAGGTGTGCACACATACCTGTATGGTTTATTTTTATCCTCCAGCTCTCTGAGATTGCCAGTGCTATATGAATGTTGTCCGACCACACTAGAGCTGTGTTCCGGCGTGCCACTACTGCTCACGCTATTCCGACGCTTTACAGAGGGACTGTTACTAGTCATTGTTTTCCGACGTGATGAGCCAAAGTTAAACAGCCTATAAACAAATAAACAATTAATTTCCCCTCACTTTATTGCTTATGATATAGTAGTATGGCTGGAACCCCAATGGCACCATTTCTAATCCTGTTTGGTGAGGTAATGAGGAGTGAATAGATTTACTCAAGCTTCCAACAATAGAATGATCCATTTATAGCTAAGCACTGCCCATATTTTCTGCATGTGTGGAACGATTTATGTTTAAATTCTTAATTCCTAATTTCAAGGTAACTATACAGGTAAGCTGTTGAACATTTTGAAACTAATTTGACTGGGGACAGCTTCTACTCAAATTAGTTTCAAAATATTCAACAGAATCATTACTGAATTGTAAATTCATCAAAGACATATAATTCTACACTTTTCGAGCTTCTTGACAGAGTTATAAAAAGTCATCATAATTGTGACGTCAGCTCACTAGTGATGTAATTGATTATGACATCAGATACTTGAGTGACTGACTGGATCTTTCTATTCCCTGCCAATTTTTTTTAATTGACCAGTGGAATGACTCCAGTAAATCTTCAAATCGTCTTCTCTTGGCCATGGAATGGACATTCACTAAGGATAAATTTCAATTTTAAGGCAAAGTCGGCCAAGACCAGCTTCCACAATGAGCTTGGACAATCTCCATTTGCAGACCAAGACAATACACTTTTTTTTTTTAATTTACCACTGGAAGCGAGCCAGTCATCGAAAACCGAGCCAGTCATTGCAGTAGTAAATTTTCAACCAGAAATGCAACTATCAAGCTCGACTTTATGACTTTGCAATGAACTATGAAGACTTCAACCATAAAATAAATATAGAAGGTTTATCAAGACACTTATCAATGACCATGACCTTTGACATTTTGATGCCAAAGTAATTGCCCCATCCCTTCTCATTAACAAGTGTCCAAGTTTGGGTGTATTATGATTAACACAACATGAGATATGAATTGCTAAGTTGAGGTAAAAGCGAAATGTTGTTGAGAAAGCCCTCGAGTTTTGTCATTATCACACTGACCTTGACCTTTTGCTGCTAAGGTGTTTGTGTCATGCCAACTCATTATAAGGAAGATGTGTCTGAACCTGGGGCCTGTATGCTTAACCAAACATAAGATACTGCTAACTTAAGCCAAACTCAAAATGTTAATGTTGAAAAAACCCATGTTTTTACCAATGTTACAATAACCTTAACCTTTTCCATTTTGACCCAACATCATTATATGATGCCCTCCAATTACAAGGAAGCCTCCTCCAAGGTTGAGTCCAGTATACTTAACCGAATATGAGATATGAACCGTTAATTTGAGCTAAGTGGAAAATGTTAATATTGAACAAGAACTCCGCAAACGGTGCAAAATACTCAGTCATGATGACATACCAATGACTGAGAGCTATCAGAAAATAAGGATTTCTTCTTCAGACCCAGACCCATCATCCTATGAAGTTTCGTAAATTTTGATAAGCTTCTTCACCAGACTTAATCAAACCACCCTACGAAGTTTCAAAGCTATCCGATATCCTGTGGCTGACAGCCATCTTGGATTTCGGATCATTGTCAATTTCGATAGGTTTCTTTCCCAGACCTAATTCAAGCACTCTATGAAGTTTCAAAGCAATCCGATAAATGGTAACAAAGTTATCATCAGGAAACCAATTTTCAAGATGGCTGCTGGTGGCCATCTTGAATTCCGGATCATTGTCAATTTCAATAAGCTTCTTCTCCAGACCTAGTCCAGCCACCCTATGCAGTTTCAAAGCGATCCGATAATCGGTAACGGAGTTATCATCTGGAAAACAATTTTCAAGATGGCCACCGGTGGCTGTCAGCCTGGCCACTGGTGGCTGTCAGCCATCTAGGATTTTGGATCATTGTCAATTTCGGTAGGTTTCTTTCCCAGAGGTAGTCCAACCATGCTATGAAGTTTCAAAGCGATCCGATAAACAGTAAAGGAGTTATCATCCGGAAAGCAATTTTCAAGATGGCTGCCGGTGGCTGGCAGCCATATCGGATTTCAGATCTTTATTGATTTCGATAGGTTTCTTCCCCAGACCTAGTCCAACTATCCTATTAAGCTTCAAAGCGATCCGATAAATGGTAACAGTTATCATCTAGAAACCAATTTTCAAGGTGGCCACGGGTGGCTGGTGGCCATCTTGGATTTTGGATCATCTTCGTTTTCCATAGGTTTCTTCTTCAGACCTACAAATGTAGTCTAACCACCCTATTAAGTTTCAAAGAGATCCGACAAACGGCAACAGAATTATCATCCGGAAACCACTCTGCCGACCACCCTCCCACCCACCCGAACCGTGCAATCACATAATACCCTGGCAATTTATTTGGCAGGGTATGAAAAGTAGTTTATATCAATGTCACAATGACTGTGACCTTTTGACCTCACTGTCATTTGGTGATGTCATGTCATTATAAGGAAGCATGTGTCCAAGTTTAGGTCCAGTATGCTTTAAACCAAACACGAGATATAAAAAGCAAAGTCGAGCTAAACGCAAATTGGCTGAAGACGACAACACCGCCGCCGCCGGATGGCGTGCAGGGTATGACAATAGCTTGTTTTACTTCATAAAGATTAACAATGAATCTTGATTATTAGAGGATTAACTACTGACTACAGGATGCAGTAAAAATAATTTCTGAATGAGATAAAGTATAATATGAGAAATTAGTCCACAAACCGTTTCTTCTCTGAAGGCTGAAATGAATTAGCGAGTAGATATTTGTAGTGTTCAGATCTGAGGAAGCGTACATACGAATCCTTCTTCATCAACAGGTAGATGTGATTCTGTGCCGCTTGAAATGTATACCTGCAATTAACAGTGGTATAACTCAGCTTAGATTAACAAAGCAACAGCAACCGGCAAAATTATTTTCAAAATAAAAAGCAATCTGCCATCTATTTGCCTGCAGTATGACAAGGATTAACATATTATTTATAACTTCCTAGAAATTTGTTTCACTGAAACTAAATATAAAACATGCTGACTTAATGTCATCAGTGACAATTTAAGACTCAGGATTCAAAATTATTTATTTCATGCTTAATATATAATAAATATACATCACAATTGGGCAATCCATCAAAGGCAGAGCCTATGAATCGATGGACCCCCTACAAATAAAACAAAACAATACAATATACAGGGTGATAATTAGAATAAACATCTGTAATGTAATAGTAGTATTAGCAATCCTCATCCGGATCATACTTTGGAAATATGTTCACACCCTATCTAGTGAAGTCTTTGACTACATACCAGCCATCATATGCCATCTCACATGTATTTGTACTTCAACTGCCATTAAAGGCCAACTTGTTGGCACACAAATATTGCAATACTAACTGCACATTGGCTGCACATACCATACCACTTGATAAATAGCCTATAATACATATATCAGCAGATAATGCAATACTATAACGTGACAGACATATCACACACCTGTCAGGGTTTTTCAGGTTATTCAGTACATTCTCCATGGTAGCACTATCAATGTTGATCTCACATGGAGCTCCATGCTCCAAAAATTCACTAGAATGTAAAAAAAATACATCACATCAGATAAAGATACATAGAAATATGACAGGGCTGGCTGATGGGCTGCTATGAGCGAGGGATCCATTTCTAGTTATGCCCTGTCCATTCTAGCTAATCTCCGCTCATTTTTTTTTGCATGTTGGGATCATGTATGGGTTTATATATTTTGAAGTGAATTTTCAGAATCCCATTTTCAAGGTAATTATACAGATAAGTTGTTGCATATTTTGAAACAAATTTGACTTGGTGTTGTTGCCTATGGCGATTATGCCGCCATGCCCATTCTGCTTTACCAAATCCCAGATCAAAAGTAGCTCTGTTACCCGCACTGGGAACATAAATAAACAAGCATTTTGTAAGTATTGCTTTGCAATACATGTCCCTTACCTGGTGATATAAATCTTTAGAGATTGGCAGTTAAAAACTCCATTAAAAATTGACAGAAGCAGCTGAAACTCGAACTTGATCTGTAACTTCTTATAACAAAGCAATAAACTAAGTTTCAGTTATATATTGTGAAGGAGAACGAAAAAGTCTTGAAAGCTGATATGTTTGTATTTCACGAGTCGAAAGGGGAAGTAACTCCATCAAAAATTTACACAAATGGCTGAAACTCGAACTTGCTCTTTAATTTCTCATACCAAAGCAATGCACAAATTCTCAGTTGAATATCTCGAAGGGCTGCGAAAAATAATGTAGAAAACTAATATTTTTTATATTTCGTAAGTTGAAATGGGGGCATTAACTCCATGGGAAAATGATAAAAATGTCTGAAACTCGAACTTGCACTGTAACTCGCTATAATAAAGCAATCTACCAATTCTCAGTTGAATATCTTGAAAGACTGTGAAAAAGTGTGGAAAGCTAATATTTTTCGTATTTTATAAGTCGAAAGGGGGCATAACTCCATGAAATATTGGCGAAAATGTCTGAAACTCAAACTTGCTCTGTAACTCCTTATACTAAAGCGATGTACCCATTTTCAGCTAAATATCTTGTAAAAAAAGGGCGAAAAATTGATATTTTTTGTATTTCTTAAGTCGAAATTAGATTAGAAATTAGAAACTCCATCAAAAATTGACGCATATGCCTGAAACTCGAACTTGGTCCGTAACTTCTCATAACAAAGCAATGTACCAATTCTCAGTTGAATGCCCTGAAGGACTGTGAAAAAAAGTGCGGCAAACCAACTGCGACAGATGGACAGACAGATGGCTGAACAGACAGAGTGCAAACCTATAGTCCCCCCCCCCCCCTACCGGTATGGGACTAACAAGCCAAAACGACCAGATGACCCGAAGGGTCTGGTCTTATGTTTTACTAATTACATATACCTCCCTCCTTGCATTACTATTGCTCTTTCCTTCTCTGAAGGGAAGCGTAGTAGGATGAAATTTTTTACAACAGCCAATGTTTGCTGTGTATAGTGGTTACAGAGTGACTGAAGGCTTCTTCAGGAATCTCCATACTCTCTCCAATGATGAGATCCATAGCAATTCGCTTGAATGCTGTATCTCAGAATGAGGTAGAAAGAGGGTTAATACATAACCCAGAGCCATTGAATGAGTCATAGGGCACAATGATCATCTCATTGGCTGACAAACATCACATGACTTTGTTGTAGAAACCAAGTCCTCATTCCTTGACGAATCCAGTCATATAATCCAGTTTTGTGCAGATTCATGAAGAGGCAGATGATCCTATCACTACTCAACTCTGAATCCAACTAAAGCTGAAAATTAAGAATTTTCCTAACTACTTAACATTATATGACTAAAAATTCTTTACTAAATACCCAAATATGTCAAAAACTTACATATCTGGGTATACTCTAAGGCTGAGAGATATAGTGAATATCTTATACTGAATATAACTATTCTAACAAGATATGACCAAAGAACGAAGCCTCAAGACCCCCCCCAAAAAAAAAAATTTGACAGAGGGGAGGCTTGAGATGTGCCGTAATGCAAGGAGGAAGGTAAATGTAACTAGTAAAACATAAGACCAGACCCTCCAGGTCGTCTGGTCGTTATTACTACATTACAACCTACCTCCTTGCATTACTATTGCTCAAATACAGATTTCAACATTACACAACACCCGGAGGGAGGCAAATTTTTGTGCAAAATTGATGTAAAAATAGAGAATTAACACACAGTTAGTAATAACGAGTGATAAAGATACTCAAAGATGGAAATTCCTAAAAAATTGCCCTCTTAAGCATCTTACAGATAGAGGTGCAGAATCATGATAATGATAATGAGAGACATAAAAGGCTCTCAAAAGGTAAGAAAGAAAGATTAACATGCAGATAAAATTGAATGATAACCGTGATAGGATAGATGATATGAAAAAAAGGGTGAAACACGCACATGAGAAGTAAGTAATGAATACACACTCACCCTAATGAGAAATTCTAAGCGAATGAAGATGATGAATTAAGGGAAGATGATGAATGAGGAATGCGACTCATGGTCCCAGAAGCTACTCTATGAATATTTTTATAGAAGAAAAGAACACTGTGGGGCCTTGACCCCCACTAATGCATTATCACCTGGAGATGCAAGTTCATGACAAATTCAATTATTAATCGTATTTACAATCCAGCGGGAGATTGTGGTTAAAGAGACAGGATGATTCACACCATCTGCAAAAGTAACACAAAGATGTCTATTGTCTTGAACGTTTAGAATATGTATGAAGTTTATACATATTAAGAGCCCTAACAGGGCACCAGACAGAATCATCTGGTGACAGTGGGGAAAGTTTATGAATTATGATTGGTTTACCCAAGAATTTTACAGACTGAGTTTTAGATAGAAATTCAGCCCTAGGATAGAGAATAATGCTATTACCTGTAACTTGAAACCTATCTAGTTCAGCTGAAAGAGCATGAATTTCCGAACGACGACTACCTGAAGCTACCGCAAGAAAGACTGCTTTAAGAGTAAGATGTTTCAAGCACACAGAACCCAAAGGTTTGAAATGTTTTCCCGCCAGAACCTGTAATACCAAGGAGAGGTTCAAAGAAGGGAGGGGTTTCTTAAACGGAGGGCGAGAATTACCCATACCGTTAATAAGGTCATGAAAGTGTTTCTGAACTTGGACTGAAGGGTCAATTAAGCACTTGACGAAAGAGTTCAGACCAAAACGATAGAATTTAACAGTGTTAGCTGAAAGTTTCCTCTGATCAGAGAGGAAAGTGAGAAAGTCAGTGACCTGGGTTACAGAGGCCTCAACAGGCGAGATAGAATGGTCTGAACACCTTTTTTTGAAAAATTTAAATCTAGCTTTATAAATGTTTCTGGTGGAAGATCTGAGAGAGTTCTCCAATAATTCTTGAGATCTGATAGAAAGGACTGTCGAAGACGGGGGCAACTCGACAGTTTCCAAACTGACAGGTGAAATATTTCCGGATTCTGATGGAGAATCCTGCTTCTGTTCTGGGATAAAAGATCGTGACAGACCGGAAGAAGTAGAGGGAGATCTACAAGAAGGTCCAGGAGATCCGGAAACCACAATCTTGTCGGCCAAAACGGAGCTATTAATAGGACTATGCAGGGATGGTGTCTGATCTTTCTGAGGACCAGCGGAATGAGAATCGTAGGGGGAAAAGCGTAGGCGAACATGTTGTCCCATGATTGAGCTAGAGAGTCTACTGCCAGAGCCAGAGATTCCAGGAAAGGAGATATGAAAGTGGATATCTTTCTGTTCTTGAGAGTAGCAAATAGATCTACATGGGGACGACCGAATTGAAGGAAAATGGTTTGGAGTACAGCCTCTTTCAATTCCCATTCTGTTTCCGGAATCTTTGAAGGGCGAGATAACTGGTCGGCCAGAAAGTTCAGTTTGCCTGGGACATGAGAAGTCTGAAGGGAAATGTTGTGAGACCTGCACCATTGGCGAATGATCATGGTCTCTCGACACAGAGAAACTGACCTGGTTCCTCCCTGATGCTTGATGGAAGAGACTACTGTGAAATTGTCTGATCTTATGAGGACTGACTTCCCTAAAATCATGGATTCCCAATGAACTAGTCATGGAAAACAGCCTACAGTTCTAAAACGTTGATGTGGTGGGAAGACTCTATAAAAGACCAGGTTCCTGAAATCTTCTTGGAATCCCAGATGGCACCCCATCCTTCCTGAGAAGCGTCTGTGAAGAAGATAGCTTGCAGATTTAGAAGATGAAGAGGTACTCCTAGAAGAAGGAATTGACGGTCTAACCAAAACTGGCAATGAGTCATGAGAGACAATTTGGAGACAATTTGATGAGAATACGATGATCCAGGGAATCTAGAGACTCATTCCAGTGGGCCATGAGATAAAATTGGAAAGGTCTTCTCATCAAAGGAGCCCAAGGGATCACCTTCTCTACCGACACCATGAGGCCTATTATTCTGAGAAAAGATCTGGCCATGACTAAATGGCCCATTTTGAGAGATTGTATTGTAGAAATCAGTTTGAACATTTGGGAGTGATGGAAATAACTTCCCTTGAGACAGGTCGAAAGTAACCCTCAAATGGGTAAAAATTTTACTTGGGAACAGGCAAGACTTTTCTATGTTGATAATCCAACCCAGGTGAAGACAGACCTGGATGGCATCTGAAACATTTGCAATGAGAGAGGCAGGATCTGGAGCCTTGAATAGCCAATCGTCGATGTAGACATGGACTGAGATGGCATGGAGGTGAAGGCAAGAGGCTACTGATGAAACTATTCGAGTGAATACATAAGGGGATGTGGTCAAGCCAATCGGGAAGGCTGCAAAACTGCCAAACTCTGCCCTGGTATGCGAATCGAAGGAACTTGCGAAAGGAAGGGTGGATGGGAACATGAAAATAAGCATCTTTGAGGTCGATAGAGACCGTCCACAATCCTATCTGAAGAGATTGAATGATGGATTGGACCATCTCCATCTTGAAAGACGGGCTTACTATGAGGAGATTGAGAGCTTTGAGATTTATGATCGGGCCCCCCCCCCTCACCCCCCCCCCCCATCTTCTTCTGGACAAGGAACATGGTCGACAAGTATCCTGGATTGCATTGCTAATCCAAAACCTCCTCCACAGCATGTTTTGATGAGGGAAAGAATATCGTTTTCCAGGGCTAATAGCTTTTCCGGGCAGAGGGAATAGGAGTCCAACGAGCGGACAAAGAAAGAGGAGGAGGGTTCACCTTCCAACGAGGATGATGGCCTTGGTGAATGGTTTCTAGAACCCACTGGTCTTGAATAAGAAGATCCCAATAATTGATGAATCTTGATAAGTGATTGCCTACTGGGATAATTGGGAACTTTGAAATGGTGGGGCCTTGAAAATCTAACTCTACTGGAATTGAATGAACAAGGCCATCTTCTGAACCTATAGCATCAAAAACGAGATTGATAACGACCACCAGAATTACGAGAACCTCTAGAGTGTTTCTTAAAAGGGATCTGAGCTCTCAACCTGTTAGAAACTATGGCAGAATATTTGTCCTGAACAGGAGATCTACGTTGAGAAGACTTTCGAGGAGAGTGAACCCTCGAGGAAGATCTAACTGGAGAAGGTGATCTAGATCTATTGAATGATCTATTAAAGCTTACATAAGTCCTAGACGGAAGGATGACTGAGAATCCGGACGAGAGGATTTCTTAGGTGGAGATGACGAGGGAAAAGATCGAACTGGAGTAAAAGATCGTTTCTTAGAGGGCTGAGACAAACCCACTTTGGCAGAAATCTCCTGAATACTCTTATGCCTTTCCACCTCCTTCATAATAAGGCTGGAAGACTCGGGGCCAAATAACTCTTTACCAAAACAAGAAGTGGTAATGAGGGTATCTTTAAGTTTCTGAGATATTGCTAAAGGACCAAGAGCTCTTTTCCTATGATAGTTATTAAGAAAACCTATCAAACGAGCATCTAGGTTAAGATTAAATCTAGAGATATTTGCCATGCAAGCTAAGGAAGACTGAGGAATAGATTCTCCTCTAGAAGAAATCTTGAAAATAGCTTCTGACAGAAGAGCCGAAAAGTTAGATAACTTAAAACCTAAGTGTAACTGATTGTTCCAAAGATTTGATCATGGCCGAATCAGAAACTACCGATCTACCTGTGTCTTTGATCAGGTCCCATGCATCACCAAATAAAGACTTAGACATGATAGCTGGATCAAAATCTGAAATAGGGACTCTAACAGAAGAGGCTAATTCTGGAGGATATAGAGAAAAATTTGAAAAACAGGCCTGTTGGGAAAAATGATCCAATATATCAGCGGAGAAGTTATTGATGGGAATAACTCGATTAAAGGAAACATTATCTTCCACCACCAGAGGAGAATCATAAGAGGAAAGATTGCTACATTCTGGTAGTAAATCAATCATTATCAGAAGCCCTCAAAAGAAGAAACTTGGAATCAGGAGGACTACCATGAGAAGCTTCCTGAGAAGGAATAGGATCTTGAGTCATCCACTAAGGAAGAAACATCTACATCACGAGATAAGATATCCGACACTAAAGAAGGATGAAATGAAGGAGATGATGATAAGAGAATTGGCAAATTTGACTTTGGGACGAGGCTGACGAAGGATGCTTCTAGGAACCAAACTAGATTCAAATGATGGGAGGAAATCAACAGCGCTTTTAAAAGCGGTGATAATGGAGTTACCCGAACTGTCTTTAGACAAAAATCCTTATTTGACAATCCAATAGAAGTGATTTCATTAACCAATGATTCATTAAGATAACAGGTAACTTGAACCTGCATGGGATTATCATGGAAAATATAGTCTGAGGAAGAGGAAGAGCTGAGAGCTAGGAAGATTTTCCCCAATAAGTTTAGAATGAGAGCAAGAAAGATGATCGCTAGATGAGTAGTAGGGAAAATCTGAATTGGAATGATCCTGTAGAGAATGGTTAATGACTGAAATATGTCTATCATGAGAAGAATAAGGATCCAGAGATGAAGGTTGAATATTAGATCCAAAACTACTGGGAGAAAGATGAGATCTAAGCATGCTCGGGTCTCCAATGGGATCCAAGCATGGATCCACTAACTCTGGATGCGATCTCTGGTCCCCCCTGGGATTAATAGCAGGATCCCAGAGAGGGCCAGCCGATCGTCCAGAAAAATCTTTAGATAGAAAGATTGATGATTGGGAATTTTGAACTAAACCCGGGCCTGGAGCCCAACTGGGTCCCGGAACTGGGGAAATCCGAGAGCTCACAAGAAGCCGTACCAAAATCCGAAACAATTTTTTAATCAAATTTAGATAACCCGGAATAACCAGGCCACGCTCGAGCCGAAGCCGGAGCCGGGGCGGGTAAACCGGGAGAAAGATTTAAAATAGGTAATGGAAGATCAGAATTACCGGTCCCAACTAGGGCCGGAGCTGAAGAAGGGGGGGGGGGGGAATTATGATTAAGCAGAGATGGATCTGGACCAAGACCCGAGAAAAATCACGAAAGAATTAGCGCGAAGAATCCTTGGGAGCCAGAGCCGGATAGAAATCCGGGTCCGGACCCCAAGAAGAAATCGGTAACCTGAGATGGCCGTCCTCCCGACCCGGGTCCCGGACAAAACCCGGACCCAGGGCCGGAGCCGAAACCTACATTGAACCCAAATTTTTTCCAGAGGCCGAACCAGGATCGAAGCCGGGGTCGGGCCCCAAGGGAGAAACCAGTAATCTAGGCCGGTCCATCCCCAAATCCTGGGCCGGGAGTAAACCTGGGGCCGGAAGATTAGCTGGAGACAAAGCCAAAACAATATATGATGACGAGACTGGTTTAGTAGATGACAGCGGGTGGGAGATCACTTGAACAACTCTGGTCGGGAAGTCCTTCACGCCAGCCAGTGACGAAATAGTAGTGATAGGATATGAAGACCAGGACTGACTTACAACCCGCTCGGGCCCGAGAAAGGATAAACCTAACTCGGTCCTTATAGGCACAGGATGATACTTCAGTAGAAATAAATGAAATCACGGATTTCTTTTTTCACGAGAGAGTTGATACTTACCATCCTGATACTTCATGATATTTCCTAAATATCGACCTAGCTTCAATAACACTCAGAATTAAAAAGAAACTGCCCCCACTGGGCAGGTTACACAACTGACAGTCCAGCGGATGTGCAGCCCAAACTCGCACATGCGTGGGGCTGACTCATTCTATTCCAAAATATTGGCTGACCTAATTGCAACATAAAACACTGATAGACCGAGCCTCTGTGGGGCGGAGGCCGGGATCGTATCAGGGTGGTAAGTATCAACGCTTTCGTGAAAAAAGAAATCTGTGATTTCGTTTATTTCACATCAAGAGTATACTTACCACCCTGATACTTCATGATATAGCCAGAATTCATAAGAGAATCGGTGGGAGGGAGGCGAAGGTCAGAAGACCGGCTCATCCCTGGAAGAGCAAGCTTTTGCTTTTAGAGCACAACAAACATGTGAAATTGCGTATATAAACACAATCAGGAAATGATTTGGACATCGGATAACACGACCGATGTTGAGAGTAATGACCGTTTCACATCAGCTCCCCCCCCCCTCCCCTCTTTTAAAGAGGGAGCGATGACCTCAATGTCCTATACGATCTCTATGTACTCGTGCTAAAGTACTATAAGACATCGGACGAAAGCTTCATTTCGTATACTCTCAGATGGAACCACAAAGAACACAAAACCATCAACATTTTAGTAAATAATATAAAAAGCGTGACAAAAAATAACCATCACCAAATATAGGACTAACCTATTTTGACGAGATTCCACTTTGATCACTGCTGGCGATGATAGGTACAGTACAGAAAAGCGGGGATTCCCCCCACTAAATTGCACTGAGTGTGAGTCAACGGCCTTATGTACAATATTTACAAATTTATATACAGATTTAACGTTTATGCAAAATCAATAAGGCAAGTGGATTTGATGTGTCACGTAGGTAATGATTTGTAAAACTAGACTCACAGTGCCATTGTGCTACTGACATGATGTCATCCACCGGCACTTCGTTAAACAGAGCCGTGGATGTCACTACGCCACGGAGACTGTGAGCGTTGGCCATGTCAACTTGTTTACCCGTGGCGGCTTTGTGGCAATGCTGGATGCATTCCACAATCCACCTAGAAATGGTATCTTTAGAAGCTCTCCCATGGGGTTCAATGTAAGATAGCCATAAAGCACTAGGGTCCGTCCGCCATTCCTGTGTATGTTGTTTATAACACGTTAATGCACGGACTGGACACCAAGCCTTTGAATTAGGATCAAACCCAGACAAAGCGGGTAAAACTATAGGCTGACCAGGATATTTTAAAGACTGGTTCTTCGACATAAAGTTAACTCTAGGTAGAAGCCTAAGGCCTTCCCCTGTCACCACAAAACGGTCTGGCCCTGCTGATAAAGCATGTATTTCACTTCTTTGTCTGGCTGAAGCTGCAGCAATCAGAAAAACTGTTTTAAGATCACCGCTGGCGATGATAGGTACAGTACAGAAAAGCGGGGATTCCCCCCACTAAATTGCACTGAGTGTGAGTCAACGGCCTTATGTACAATATTTACAAATTTATATACAGATTTAACGTTTATGTAAAATCGATAAGGCAAGTGGATTTGATGTGTCACATAGGTAATCATTTGTAAAACTAGACTCACAGTGCCATTGTGCTACTGACATAATGTCATCCACCGGCACTTCGTTAAACAGAGCCGTGGATGTCACTACGCCACGTACACTGTGAGCCTTGGCCATGTCAACTTGCTTACCCGTGGCGGCTTTGTGGCAATGCTGGATGCATTCCACAATCCACCTAGAAATGGTATCTTTAGAAGCTCTCCCATGGGGTTCAATGTAAGATAGCCATAAAGCACTAGGGTCCGTCCACCATTCCTGTGTACGTTGTTTATAACACGTTAATGCATGGACTGGACACCAAGCCTTTGAATTAGGATCAAACCTAGACAAAGCGGGTAAAACTATAGGCTGACCAGGATATTTTAAAGACTGGTTCTTCGCCATAAAGTTAACTCTAGGTAGAAGCCTAAGGCCTTCCCCTATCACCACAAAACGGTCTGGCTCTGCTGTCAAAGCATGTATTTCACTTCTTCATCTGGCTGAAGCTGCAGCAATCAGAAAAACTGCTTTAAGCATCAACATTTTCATGGAAATGGAGCTTACTGGTTCAAAGGGTTTATCTGCTAATACTTGAAGTCCTAACGATAAACTCCAAGACGGAATCACTGGAAGATTCCTTGGTCTTAGATTACCCATGCCTTTGATTAAAGTATTTAGATTACATACTTCATCACTTCCCCTAATAGCCAAGCAAGGGATAACTGACATTAAAGCTGACTTGTAGCCAGCAATAGTTAGGCTTGAGGCTATAGGCATCAAAAAGGTGACAGAGGAAATCGGCTACTACCTGAATAGATGCTTCCATTCGATTAATACATCTTTTTGAGCACCATTCAGCAAATCTGTTGATTTTATAATTATATGCTCTGGAGGTTGACCCCCTCCTGGCTTTTGCCATAAACATGGCTGCTTGCTCAGAAAAACCCTCCTTAACTGCTGATTCCTTGACAACATCCACGCAGTCAATTGGAACATTGACGGGTTGTTGTGCAAGGCCTTGCCCTGGAAGATTATGTTGTCCATCAGAGGCAGAGGAACAGGATTGCAGACCAGAGGGTCCAGCAGATCCGTATACCATGATCGGCTTGACCAATTTGGGGCGATCAGAAGCACTTGGCATTCCTGCTGCCTGATTTTCTGGAGAACTTTTGGAATCAGGATTGCTGGCGGGAGTGCATATGCATACATTCCCTCCCAACTGATAGCTAACGCATCTATTGCGATAGCGCTCGGATCTGGAATCGGAGAGACGTACGTCGTCATCTTCGCATTCATGTTCGTTACGAATAAATCTATGTTGGGCTTGCCCAGTGGTTGAACAGGCGATCCGCCACATTGATTTAGTTGCCATTCCGTGGGAAGAATGCTCATTCTTCGGCTCAATGAGTCTGCTAATAGATTTAGCCTTCCCGGAATATGAACTGCTTTCAGGGAAATCCCATGATCTAGGCACCAGCAAAACAGTTTCCACGTCAACATACAGAGACTGGGCGACTTCGTTCCGCCCTAGTGGTTTATGTAAGTCACTACTGTTGTATTGTCAAATCGAACCAGAACACTCTTGCCCTTGACCTTCTCTAGGAAGCCAAGGCTAAGACTACTGCTCGCATTTCCAGCAGATTGATATGTTCTCTTGACTGATCCAGATTCCAAAGCCCTGATACTTTGTTTTCTTCCAGGAAAGCTCCCCATCCCTCCATTGATGCATCTGTGTACATCGTTAACTGAGGGTGGGGAGGTGACAACGTCACCCCCGCCAGGAGATTTTCTCTCTTCATCCACTATTGAAGGTGGTGAATAAGAGGTTCCAACACTGACACTTTTGAGTCCAGGAAACCCGTACTCTGGGTCCACTGTGTCATGAGAAATAATTGGATCGGCCGCCGGCGTAAGGCTGCCTGAGGAATGACTGGTTCCAAAGAAGCCATCAACCCCGGGACATAACAACTGTTGCACACTGACTGTATGACTGAGATGAGTGTTTCTACTCTCTCTTGAGATGGATAAACATATCCTATCTCTAGATCGAAGAACATGCCCAGGTAAACAAACTTCTGGGATGGAGTCAGCTCTGACTTTTGAAAGGTGATTATCCAGCCTAGATCTGTAAGAGTTTTCAAAACTATCTCCAGATTTGCTGATAGACTTTTCTGAGTGTGTGCCTTTAACAGCCAGTCGTCTATGTACGTGTGGATTGCTATGTGTCTCCTGCAGAGGTATGATGTCATAGCTTGGACCACTCGAGTGAAGAGCCGAGGAGCCGTCGATATACCAAATGGGAGAACCCTGAATTCTCATTGGTGGCCCTGAAATGCAAATCTCAGGAACCGACGAAAGCTCTTCGCAATGGGAATGTGAAGATAGGCATCTTTTACATCTATGGATGCTGTCCACATTCACTTCCTCAATCCTGCTAACACCGTTCTCACACTTTCCATTTTGAAACTTGGTGTGAGGATAAACCTGTTGAGAGGTTTGAGGTTGAGAATTGGTCTCCACCCTCCAGTGCTTTTTGTCACTAGGAACACGGTTGAATAATAACCCGGATATTTTTGTGCCGGTTGAATAGTGTGTTTTAATATGAGGGATTGAATTTCTTCCGCTATACACAACCACTGATCTGGATCTCTTGGATTTTGAGTCCAGATCGGAACCAGAGACCGGCGCGATGGCTGATTTGAAATCCAATCGGGATGGTAACCGACTGAAAGCCATCGCAAGACTGAGCGGTCCTGAGTAACCCGCTCCCACTCCTGCATGTGGAAGGCCAGATGGCCTCCCATGGGTGCACCTAAGGACTGAGGTGGACCCGAGAAGTGCAGGAGAAGCCCTGTCTCTGGTGGCTGTCCTAGCAGCACTGGTGTGGTGTTTTTGAGAGGCGACCCATCAGGTTCGGCTCCCACGACCAGAACCCCGCGCTCCTCTACCAGCGCCACGTGCACCTCGGTACGCAGGCTGTCTGGCGGGTTGCGCTGGAGGAGCCTGCGCTCCCCCCCCCACCAGCTGGCTTACGCTGTCGTTTCCGTGGCCGATGCTGCGTAGGTGGTTGGCCTCTGACAAAGCCACCACCACCTCTAGCCTGCTGAGGGTGGAAGGCAGGAGGCGCTGCTCGAACACGCTCCCTGTGGAGCACTTCAAACTGCTCTCGCAGCGCCCTCTGGTTGTTCACATCCTTCACCTCCAAATAACCCTGGACCTGCCATCGGCGTCCGAAGAAGCCGATTGTACAGGTCCTGCGAGGGGCGCAAATTGTCAAGGGCAAATGTGTGCCTCTCCCGTAAACTCCTGGTTACGGATCTCGTCATGCAGTCCAGAGCCAGGTTAATGTTTGGCGGGCCACAGATGCTACTACCACCCCCTGTAGCAGCTGGGAAACGTGCGAGAGAGCCAAGATGGCTTCTTTTGTACTTTCCTCCGTGTTCCGCAGCGCGGAATTAGCGTTGCGCAGAGCGCTGGCGCACCAGGGTCCCGTGTCAGACTGGGACCCAGGCCGCGTGTCTTCGCCCAAAGCCGCACGGTCATCCGTGCAAGGCTTTGGAACGATGCCATACCTCTGATATAGATCACAACTTATACAGCAGCGCCGTGCCACCTCGCGAGGGGCCTTCGCAAGGCGTCCTTTCGGCAGAATGGACGTCTCTGCCGCAGCGAACATATCAACGATATGCTCCGCATACGGCAGAGATGGCATGGTGCTCGTCACCGGTTTCCCTCCCAACCACGGGCGCTGGTCCCGCTAGGAAGCCGGTGGATCCACCTGGAGTTCTGGCTTGATGTTCACCAGCCATTGGCAAGCATCCAGCCAGTCTTCCTCGGTGGCCAGCTGTGAATGTTCGACAAGCCTAGGACATTCGTCGTCCTCAACCACATTCACTGGTGGAGTAATGGCCGGAGCTGAAGATATTCCTGGAAAGCCAGGGAAGCCATAAGGACCCGCAACGGAGGGCATGGCTTGCGCCGTGGCTATTCCAGGAGCCGGATCTATGGCGTCATGGGAGGCTAAAAACATGACATCACAGTCCGGGCCTTCCTCACGGTAACTCTCGGCAAGCCGAGGGATACGGTATGGACGGCCATCGGCTTCTAGCCATTGAGCCGTGAAACCCACTCCCGAAGAAGTAGTTCCATGGAAAAGGTCACCCATCTCCATTTCCATGGCCATCGACTCATCGGTAGGCCATAACAGTGTCCTCTTCTTCCTGCCCAGAAAGATTAGATGCCAAGCTTGAAAAGGGATCAAGCTCGGCCTGGGCAGGAGGGATATCGCGTGAGGCACTGATACCCTTAGCCTTAGGCTGCTCTAAAGCACTCGATAAGCGAGCGCCCGAGGCCATGGCTTTCGCTCCGGGGTCCACGGGCGAGGCAAGCCTCAGCGCCAGACCAATGGGAGCCGTCTCTGGGTCTATAACGAAAACTGGTTTGCTAAGAGAACCAGACCCAGAGAACACTCTGTCCCGGAGAAAATGAAGAAGACAATGACGAACTTGACCCGGGAAGCAAGCTGCGAAGCAACTCCGGGACAAGATCCGTGATCGTCTTCTTCATTTCTCTCATCATCTCAAGACGGAAGGCCTCCATGTCTGGCATGGACGCCTTCCTCTTCTTACCACACTCCTTTTCCAGATGCCTCTTCTCGTCTGCCGCCCGTTCCTTTACCTGCTGATTTAAAAAATCAGTTACAACCTCCACCGGCCATGACTCACACTCATGGCAATTTAGAAGAGGCCCGCACGTACTGCACCTAGTGCAGTCATGAGGGAAAAAGCGGGCCTTCACAAAACGGTGGCAGGAAGGGCATTTGTTCTCAATAACCCTCTGAAAAGACACAAACAGAAACAATTAGTTTTTAGTTATGACGAACCAAAAAACCAATTGCAGAAGGCTAATAAGATCTGTTAGGAAAACTTTTGACCATCAAATGAAAGATAAGCCAGGCCCATAGAAAAAACAATAGGCCTGACAAAAAGTAAACAAATCCTAAAACCTTGTTATACTTCTATAAGAAGGCAAGGGAGACATAAGAATTTGAACTTGAATACTTAAGAGGCGAACTTTTTTAGACTTCCCAGCTCTAAACACAGACTCATTAGTAATTGAACTTTATAAACACAATGAACCTATGCAAACCATCAAGAGAGATAAATCACTCAACGCTCAGTCAAAAAACTTCTAAAATATTTAGAAATAAAATGACTGAAATTTTTCTCTCTCCTAAATAACCTCATAAGATGACTTCTGAGGACAAGTGAAGTCTGATAAACAACACAGGAATACCTGATCCTGAGTCCAAAACCCCCAACAGACCCCCCTTTAGTGGGTTGGTCTGTAGTTTTATTAACCACTATAAAAACATACTTACCGTTCAATCACTACTTGCTAAATCAAATATCTGCATTTAGCTATCAGAATAAAGTTTTTATTCTTGCCTATACACTCCCTAATGCCTATACCATCACCATGTAGACCCTCCACCAGGCTTCTGGTAGAGGGACCCCCTGCATTAGCCTTACAATAGACTGGCACCAGTCTATACTCACGCCTTGGTGACGCTTGTCACTAAGCACGCTCGCGCATGCGCAGTAGGTCCCACTTGTGAAAACTGAATCACTTTTCTAAATTTAAGTGCTGTACATCCAGCCTAGATTCTCAAATCAATACCCAGCGGGGTGGCTGAGGCCGGGTCGTAGTGATTGAACGGTAAGTATGTTTTTATAGTGGTTAATAAAACTACAGACCAACCCACTAAAGGGGGGTCTGTTGGGGGTTGTTATTACACCACAAAAACATCCATTACCGTTCAATCACTACTTGCTAAACCCGTAGATTTGGTCAGTGCCCCACTACGAAACTTTGGTGGGAGGTGATTTGAGAATCCATAAGCAAGGATAAAAATCAAACCAAACATAAACAAATGTTAATAACATAACATAATGGTGCATCCTAATCAATCACACAGTGATTAACAACCAAATAAAACTTTAAACATAAAGATTTAAACCAACAACCAAGGAATAACTCTCACCATTCTCCGCAGACGCACAGTCCTAACGAAAATGGTGGGATGTGCTTGGTAAATGGTCTTCAGCCTTCTTGGTTAAAATAGTAATGTTCCTAAAGAAAGATGCCGCTGCGCTCTGGTCTTTCAAATAAAAAGAGGTAAAAGTAGACTCAGATTTCCATCCTGCAACTTGCATAACTTCGTCTACAGAAGAGCCAGCAAACAAAGCAAAAGAGGTAGCCATCCCTCTAACATCATGAGCCTTAATGTGAGAGAGATTGACTTGCTCAGGAGAAGCAATCTCGTAGCATAGTTGAATGGTATCACAAATCCATCTAGCGATGGAAGCTTTAGAGACCGGTCTGGCTACCCCTTCCGCGTAGGGAACCCATAAATGAGACGGATCGGATCTTTTAAAATCGGTACGACGCTTATAAGCCTTAAGAGCTCTGACTGGACACCAAAATCTGTCAGACGGAGAAAACGAAGATAAAGAATTAAAAATAATCGGCTTAGCTGGATAACGGTTTGATTGCGTTTTTGACAAAAAATCCCTTCTAGGATATAATACCAAACCGTCCCCAGCTTCAATAAATCTATCCTTTTCAGCGGAAAATGCATGGATCTCAGATCGTCTTCTAGCAGAAGCAGCCGCTACTAGAAAAACCGCCTTAAAAGTTAAAAGCTTTAAGCTAATCGAGGCGATAGGTTCAAAATGATGCCCTGCCAAAACCTGAAGAATCAGCGCCAAGTTCCAGGAAGGTAACGGTTTAGCAATAGGAGGCCGAATATTACCTAAACCTCTGATGAACCCATTCAGCACCTTAGTATCCTTAACATCTGCATTTAACAAACAAGGAAGAGAAGATGCTAAGGAAAATCTATATCCTCTAACCGTGTTAGCAGTCAGATGAAGGGAATCGAACAGATAAGATAAAAAGTCTAACACTTGGGATATAGAAACAGAATCGGGCACGAGATCATGATTTGAGCACCATTCTCCGAATATCTTAAGTCGACCCTTGTAAACTCTTCGGGTCGACTCCCTCCTGGCCGAATTAATAATTTCCTGAGACCTTGCAGAAAACTTATTCTCAGTGACCGAGCACTCGATATTCTCCAAACACACAGACTGAAGATTCCTGGGTTTGGATGAAGGCACCTTCCCCTTACTTGGGATAACAGATCTGGGGACACTGGCAGCAGACGTGGGAAGTCTACTAGAAGATCGAGAAGGTCTACGAACCAGATCCTTTTTGGCCAAAATGGAGCTATCAACAAAATCTCGCATACTTGATCCTTGACTTTCTTCAGAACCAGGGGAAGCAGGATAGTCGGAGGGAACGCATACGCGAAGATTCCTGTCCAGGACTGAGCCAGGGCGTCCACCGCCAACGCCTGATCGTCCGGAAAAGGAGACATGAAAGAGGAGATCTGGGCATTCAGAGAGGTCGCGAACAGGTCTACATGGGGACGATCCAGGAGGTTGAAGATCGCTTTGACAACCGACCTCTTTAACTGCCACTCTGTGTGGGCGAATTTGGAAGGGCGAGACAACTGATCCGCCAGAAAATTCAGACATCCTGGTACATGGGAGGACACCAGGAAAATCTGCTTCATACGACACCACATGAGGAGATTCCACACCTCCAAACACAGGCGAGACGACTTCGTGCCTCCCTGCTTGTTGATATACGAGACTACTGTGGAATTGTCTGATCGAATCGAGATCTTGAGGCCCTGCACTTGATCCGACCAGGCAAGGAGAGTCTTCTTGACAGCCCACAATTCCAGAATGTTGATGTGGGCTGACGACTCCTCTCGGGACCACAGGCCTGAGACCGAAAGGGAACCCCAGACCGCTCCCCATCCCTCCTGGGAAGCATCTGTAAAAATGACCGCCTGAGGAGAAGACTTGACCAGAGGAACACCCATCATCAGCAGAGAGCGATCCTTCCAAAAATCTAGATGGGGCCTCAAATGATCTCTGACCGGGATCTGATGGTACACTGAATGGGTCGACTGTTTCCACAGGGACATTAGATACATTTGGAAAGGTCTCCTCATCAGCGCCGCCCACGGAATGATGTTCTCGACGCTGACCATCAAGCCTATCACCCGGAGAAAGAATATTGCTCTGACCACGGCAGAGGAAGCCAGAATTTCCATGGCTACTAGGATTGCTTCTACTCTTACCTCTGAAGGGAAGACTAAGCCTTGACCAAGGTCGAAAGCCACACCTAGGTGGGTGAAAACCTGAGACGGGACCAAAGATGATTTTTCTAGATTTAAAACCCATCCTAGACTGGAAGCCAGACTGCAGACCTCTGGAATGATGCTTGCCAGAATTGAGGCAGATTCTGCTTTTAGCAACCAGTCGTCTATGTAAACGTGAAGGGGAATAGAACGACTGTGCAGAAAACCTGCCACTGCTGACACTAGGCGGGTGAAGAAGAAAGGGGCCGTGGTCAAGCCGAACGGCATGACTCTGAATTGCCATACCCTCCCCTTGAACGCGAATCTCATGAATTTTCTGAATGGAGGGTGGATGAGAATGTGAAAATAGGCGTCCTTGAGATCTATGGACGCTGTCCACATGCCTGGACTCAGACCGGCGATAATCTGAGATACCGTCTCCATCTTGAATTTTGGGGTGGATATATGCAGATTTAATCTCTTCAGATTGATGATTGGACGCCATCCACCTGATTTCTTGGGGACTAGAAATAGAGTTGAGTAGAATCCCGGGTCTACTCTCCAACATGGAACCTCTTCTATAGCCTTCTTCAACCACATTGACTCCAATTCGTCTTCCAAGGCTACCAACTTCTCCAGATTGGATGGAACTGGAGTCCATTTGGGCTGGTAAGACAGAGGAGGAGGCAGTTCTATCCAAGACGGAGCATAACCCCAGCGGATTTGATCTAACAGCCAGGAGTCCTGAGCAAGGGCTTTCCATGTCTCCCAGAACAGAGACAAGCGCCCTCCTACTGGCACGCTGGGAAGAAGGGATTGCACCGATAGATCCAAAAGTTGTAGAAGAGGAGGAAGGACTGGTAAATGAGATTGGGAAAGGCCTGCCCGGGCTGAGGCCACCCCTTCAAACCCGTCTAGGTTGAAAACCTCTAGAGGAGCGTCCTCTAGAACTAGACCTGTAACCTCGAGAGAAAAATTTACCCCTTCTCGCCTGAGGAGGGGCTTGACGAACCTGGGCTCTAGGTCTATGAGATGAAATGGATTTAAAACGATCCTCCTCCGCAGATCTGGAATGGGAAGGAGAGGACCGATTAGAGTTCGTAAACACCCTTGACGGATAAGCCCCATATTCATCCGGCCTAAGACTCTTCCTCCTGGGAGAGGAGGAGGGACTCTTCACCGCAGAAGAGTCCCTTTTAACTGACGGCCTCAAAACCGAAATCTGATCCCGCAGATCCTTATCTGATCTGAGACGATCAGACTCCGCCCTAAGGGTCGATGTAGAATCCTGACCGAAAATATCTGATCCGAAAGGCGGAGCAGATATCAGGTTACTCCTGAGGGAATCAGAAATATTCACCTCAGCAAGCTTCCTTGACCTTCTCTTAGAGGTGATGAAACCTAGTGAACGGCAAACTGAATTCAACGAACCTCTTGACAGGTCAACTAACGAACGAAATATCTCCGGAGGAACCTGACCCCCTTTCTCGTGAGTTTTGAGCATAGCCTCTGAAAGAAGGGCTAAAAAGTTTGCTGACTTCAACTGAGCCCGACAGACAGACTCCCATCTAAAAAGGTCTGATGAAGATTCTACCTTAGCCGCTTCCTTCAGATGCGATGAAAGAACATCCCATGTCGGACCATTAAGAGATTGAGTAGAAGCCAATCTAATGTAATCCTCTTTCGGAATCTGAACTGGAGCATCTACCTTGGGAGTAAGAGAAAAATCTTTCAGTTGGACATCGTTAATGTAAAAATCTAACATGTCTACTACCAAGTTATCTACCGGAAGAACAGAAGGAACATTAGCTGAAGAGACTGAAGATGACAGCGCAGAACCAAACGACGGAGGATCAAGCGAAAATTCATCCTGAAGAGGAAGAGATAGAGACGAAGCTATCCATTGATGAGCCCTAGACCAGTCATCTGGCGAGGCCCTCTCGTGATAGAACCTCTTCAGATCCCTGGCCCTGACTGATCTTTGAGTAGCCTTGACAGAAAGGTGAGACGGAGAAGAAGAAGAAGAAGGAGGAGGACAGATGTCTGAATCTAGCGAAACAGAAGCATCCACGATCCTCAGAGAGGAAGGAGAAGCTAAAGCTCTAGAAGGAGCGTCCGAGAGAGTGTCCAACGTCAATGGAGACTGATAAGCACTAGCAACACGGGCCTCAGGCTGACTAGAACTGAAAAAATAAGGATCCAACTCACTAGCTGAAAATCTGGACAAAATTGAAAATCTAGCTGAAATAACAGATCGGTGAAGAGAGGAATCGCGGCTTACTGAAAACAAGGAAAAATCTAAACCCGAATCAACTATCTGGAACTCTAATTCTGGAGACAGAACGACCGAAACAATAGGATCCGAATGATCAAACTCCGGAGAAGATGAAGAATAAGAAGGCAAAGTAGGAACAGATGGATCAGAAGAAGAAGGTATGTGAGACGTCGCAGAATAATTCTGCTGAAGGGAAGCCGGAATATGAAGAAAACCTGGAGGCGGAGATATAGATGATGGATGAAAAAGAGAAGACGAATTAGAAACATGAGAAGACGAAAAATCCCTAGCAGACAAGCCAGATACAGACGAAGAGGACGGATGACTACTACTCTTCTGAGAACCTGCTTGAGAGAACAAGGAAGGAGATGAAGAACGAGAGAGAGATACTACCTCACGAAAGGAATGCTGACCAAAATCTGACGCCGAAACAGACTGAGCACTAGAAGAACGATCAGAATAATGTCTATCAAAAACGGGAGGACCGGCGCGAAAATAACTAGAATCGGAATTAACAGACCTATTACTGGACTGGGAATCTGAGTTATTCGGCAGCCCATAACTTGATGCATAAACAGAAGTTCCCGTCGGGACTGAAACACCGAGACCGGAAATAGAACGCTTCATATCTCCTAATCCGGAAGTAGAAAAACTGTCACCAGAAGCGGAAATAGGAAACCCCGAAACGGAACCGGAAGTCGCTTGCAAGGACGGGTCAAACCGACCCGGACATGCATAAGATGGACCGGAAGTGTCTACACCACCGCCGGAACCGGAACTAACCAAAACTGGGCCGGAAAAGGAGGATGTATGCAACAACGGATCCAACTGACTCGGATAAGCATAATTCCCACCGGAAGTAGTCACACTACTACCGGAAGAAGAGCCTGACAATCCGGACACTGAACGGTGCATAGACGGGTCCAACAGACCCGGATGCACATTCTTCCTACCAGAAGTAGCAGCACTACTACCGGAAGCGGAAGTCGACGAACCGGAAACGGAAGACGCCATATGATGCACCGCCGGGTCCAACAGACCCGGAACTACATTGTTCCTCCCGGAACCGGAAACTCTATAGCCGGATACTGAAGAACCAGAAACGGATGTTGACGCATAAGCCATATTCTCATGAGTCACCGGATGTTCAGCCAAGCCAGAAACAATCACGGTGCTCATTTCCGGATGCCCGGTAAAACCAGAAGACATTCCGGACAGCAAACCCGCTTGCCCGGACAAGCCAGGAGCATAGACGGGTGCTTCCTTAGAGGCGATCGGCGATCTTA
Organism: Chaetoderma sp. LZ-2023a; assembly: GCA_034401795.1. Taxonomy (NCBI): domain Eukaryota; kingdom Metazoa; phylum Mollusca; class Caudofoveata; order Chaetodermatida; family Chaetodermatidae; genus Chaetoderma; species Chaetoderma sp. LZ-2023a. The sequence goes on from CM067372.1 coordinate 112,678,601, forward strand.
CCACCTTCCTTGCAATTGGAATCACTGTGAACCGGACCTTAGCTTGAGGTGACACATCGGAAGCTTCCGCCCCCAATACCACCGCTTGAGACTTAAGCTGGTCCTCAAGTCTAACATGGTCTTTGACCTGGCTCCTACCGGAGGATGCCTTACCAGGTTTCTTTCTTGTCTCGCCGGACTTTCCTTTGGGAGACTTGATTTGTTGTCTTGATGTTAAGGAAACCGGCTTTCCCCATTTACGAGATCGCGACTGAGGGCTAAATTCGGAGTCTGATGACTCCTCTTTAGCGGCCTTAATAGCAGATGTAATACGCTCGTCTAAAGATTTCGTCAATACATTTGCGAAGGATTCAAATCTGGCGAATAATGCCATAACCGGATCTGTGATAGAGGAGCTGCCCCCCTCCTTTGCTGAACCCGACGTATTAATAGAGGTGGAAGCAGATGTTACTGCTTTAGGACCTTCAACAACGGAGGGAGAGCGACCTGAGGGCAATGCAGGCTTAACCACGAAATCCTTAAAAAACGCTTTAGATACGACCAATGGCCAACCCTTGCACACTCCACACATTTTTAAAGGGGTGCAGGTGGTACACCTCAGGCAAACATGTCCCGTATAATCCTTAGCGTGAACCCGATCACACTTATTCGACGCACACTTTATTTTCTCAGAAGATACTGACACTTCCTATAAAAAATAAGAAATGATGCGAAATAAAGCAACTAGCTTTAAGCAAACCTGAGATATCACAGACGCTACGCCTTGGCCTATTTAAATAAAGTGTTTGAAGAAAGAATCAGTAAAGATTCTGATATATGTTTGAGAGCACTAGGACCTACGTTACTAGGAGTGGTACTGGCTATTATTATTACTACATGGTTATCTCTTGATGGTATATAATAGGCATGGTTACTCTAACCTCGAAAACGGGAGTAGTGACACGAAAACTGGTAACTCCAAACGTTAGAGTTACAAACACCTCTAAAACACCATGATATATAAGTTAAACATAACTTAGGAAGAATAGACTTCATGGTAGGCATTCCCGAGTCAACTCGTGATAACTGGAAAATTTCTAGTTAGCAAGCTAAAACTTTTATATCGATTTGATAGCTGACAGTACTGTATAGCTAGCAGAATATTTGAAAAGTGCTTCAGTTTTCACAAGTGGGACCTACTGCGCATGCGCGAGCGTGCTTAGTGACAAGCGTCACCAAGGAGTGAGTATAGACTGGTGCCAGTCTATTGTAAGGCTAATGCAGGGGGTCCCTCTACCAGAAGCCTGGTGGAGGGTCTACATGGTGATGGTATAGGCATTAGGGAGTGTATAGGCAAGAATAAAAACTTTATTCTGATAGCTAAATGCAGATATTTGATTTAGCAAGTAGTGATTGAACGGTAATGGATGTTTTTGTGGTGTAATAACAACCCCTGTGGTGGGGGGAGAATGCGGAGAAATTACTTCTTATGGTAATATCTCCCTCAGCAAACTCATAATAAAAAAGAAGGACCCGGAAACCAAGTATAAATATTGTTTAAATAAAAGGATAACCTTCAAATATCAGCTCATGTGTCTGAAACATAAAGCACAACATGCGTTAACTAATATATAGGCCTCCCCCATAAAAGAGCTAGCCTAATAAAGACGTATCCACGAGATAGCGCGAATCCCGGAAACACCATCCGAGTCAACACGCAAATTTTGTATCAATAAATTTACTAAAGTACACCTGATGGCTAGGACCGGGAGCATCCTCCGGCGACTTGGCAGCGTCAGACATACTAATATAACAGTCAAACAAGTTGCAAAACAACTCAAACCTTCAAAAAGACAGAAAGCAAAAGCAAGGCTAAAAAGCGTGTTGCAATGGCAGGTCAATATTTTAAGAAGAGAATGAGTCAGCCCTGCGCATGTGCGAGTTTGGGCTGCACATCCGCTGGACTGTCAGTTGTGTAACCTGCCCAGTGGGGGTGGTTTCTTTTTAATTCTGAGTATTATTGAAGCTAGGTCGATATTTAGGAAATATCATGAAGCATCAGGGTGGTAAGTATACTCTTGATGTGAAATGACTGGCTTCTGAAGCGATGTACGAGGCAAAGCCTGAGGATTTTTCGTACTCTTGTTCTTTCCTGTCAATGATGATTTTGAACCCCTGAAACAGTGAAGATCAGTAAGCCTTAAAACACTCTTTGACTTGAATAATTGTTTCCTACGAACAGTCAGTTCCGACGTTTCCCCTTCGACAATATCAGGAGATGAAACGCTGGAAGCTGACTGGTCCAGGATCATTTTGTTAATCCTGCCATCGATCGACGCATCTATGTTGGTCACTTGTTTCTGCAGGACTTCCATTGACAAAACAATCCTTTCAAGGATGGATGAATCAAATGAGGGCTCGGGTTTGGCCTTTATTTTAATCGCAGACCCTAAAGGAGAAGTATTCCCTTTAGAGTGATCAGGTGTGTTAGGTTTGAATAAGGCAAGCCTAGAGGCCTGGGACCATGAGCTGCAAATAAGACAGGATGAGTCAATAGAGCACGAATCGCATTTAAGGCACACATGGCCAGAATGTTCTGTCTTGATGAATCTAGGGCAGCTGGTGTTAGGACATCTAATAGAATGAAGAGCAACCTCCTTTTCTTTAGACTTGACTTTACTCTTCTTCAGAGACTTTCTCAAATCTGAATCGTAAAATAGAAAGATTTGATAGGGTAAAGTCCCGAAGATAAAAAAGGGATCAGACAACGCTGAACCCAATAAACAATAGAGACTAAACTAGTCTCTAATTTATTTAATATTGGTTTTTATTTAAGAGAGTATGTTATGAGATATCATGGATTTCATGCTCAAATGCTAACCAAGCATGTACATAGGTAACTTAAACAAGCTACTGTAAGGGAGAAGCAACTATATGAGGGCTCAGGTTTGGCTATGTCTAAAACACTCTGGGCGTAAAAAAACCCGACTGGTAACACGCCTACCACGAAAATAGAAATGATCAATAAAACCAATATTGATCAAAAAGACCTACAACCACTTATCTTAGGTCTTTTCTTTTTGTCCGACATCTTATTGATCCTTTGAATGCTTGAAAAAATCCCACAGCAGTATTGAAAAGTTTAAAACCTTTTTTAAAACGGGCTATACAATTTTTTACTACCCCTTCCTTCACTAGTAGGAAAAGGAATGAAGACTTGGTTGCTACAACAAAGTCATGTGATGTTTGTCAGCCAATGAGATGATCATTGTGCCCTATGACTCATTCAATGGCTCTGGGTTATGTATTAACCCTCTTTCTACCTCATTCTGAGATACAGCATTCACGCGAATTGCTATGGATCTCATCATTGGAGAGTATGGAGATTCCTGAAGAAGCCTTCAGTCACTCAGTAACCACTATACACAGCAAACATTGGCTGTAAAAATTTCATCCTGCTACGCTTCCCTTCAGAGAAGGAAAGAGCAATAGTAATGCAAGGAGGTAGGTTGTAATGTAGTAATAACTGTAATTCACCTTTCCAAAGTATCCAGCTATCATCTGACATCATATGACGTCATAATCAGCTAAGCTGCATGTAGGGTGATGTCATAATCATTACGTTATAAACGTCATATTTGGCCCGTCGCTAACTCTTAATAGTCTGACACATTTTACGAATTGTATGTCTTTCTTATTTAACAAGCATTCTGGTGCTACCTGGTGATATAAATCTTTAGAGCTTGACAGTCAAAAAACCCATTAAAAATTTACACAAGCAACTGAAACTCGAACTTGATCTGTAACTTCTCATAACATAGCAATAAACCAAGTTTCAGTCATATATTGTGAAGGAGAAAGAAAAAGTCTTGAAAGCTTAGTCCAAAGGAGACACAACCGCATAAAAAAATGATGCAAATGCCTGAAACTTGTACTTGGTCTGTAATTTCTCATAACAAAGCAACGTACCAATTCTCAGTTGAATATCTCGAGACTGCGAGAAAAATGGCGGAAAACTAATATTTTTTGTATTTCATAAGTCAAAAGGGGGCATAACTCCATGAAAAACTGACGAAAATGTCCGAAACTTGAACTTGCTCTGTAACTCCTTATATTAAAGCGATGACCCGATTTTCCCTTAAATATCTTGAAGGAGTGCGAAAAAATGTGCGGAAAGCTGATATTTGTTCTCGAAAGGGGACGTAACTCTATCAAAAATTGACGCATACGCCTGAAACTCGAACTTGGTCTGTAAATTCTCATAACAAAGCAATGTAGCAATTCTCAGTAGAATATCTTGAGACTGCAAAAAAAGTGCGGGAAACTAATATTTTTAATATTTCCTAAGCCGAAAGGGGGGGGGGGGGGGCATAACTCCATGAAAATTTGACGAAAATGTCTGAAACTCGAACTTGCTCTGTAACCCCTGCGGAAAAGTAATATTTTTCATATTTCATAAGTTGAAAGGGGGGGGGGGGGCATGACTCCATGAAAAAAATACGAAAATGTCTGAAACTCGAACTTGCTCTGTAACTCCTTATACTAAAGCGATGCACCAATTTTTGCTTAAATATCTTGAATGAGTCACACAAAAAAAATTGCGGAAAGCTGATATTTGTTGTATTTCTTAAGTCAAAAGGGGGCATAACTCCAACAAAAATCGACGCATACGCCTGAAACTCAAACTTGGTCTGTAACGTCTCATAACAAAGCAATGTACCAATTCTCAGTTGAATACCTTGAAAGACAGCGAAAAAGTGCGGAAACCCAACTGTGACAGACGGACATCAGATGGAAAGACAGACAGACAGAGTGCAAACCTATAGTCCCACCCCAGGTTTTCCTGGTAGGGTTTACTGGTAGGGGACTAATAAACATTGTCGAATATTTTGAAACTAATATGACTGCCATAGGCAGCAACAGCACCCAGTCAAATTAATTTCAAATTATTCAACAGCTTACCTGTAGTTTTCTAGAAATTGATAGTCAGGGAGTTCCGATATCGATCGATCACAACACGGACGTGGTGTGGGTGGAGCTTAGATTGAGATGTGTGGGGTATAGCTAAAATTGGAAGGGTCCATTGGCATCCAGACTCTTCTAAAACTTTAGAACGCGTCAGGCAACCAGTTACCTTGACCTTCAACAGTTTTACCCCAAAATCGATAAGGTTCTTCTGAACACCAAGGACAACCACCCACCCAAGATTGGTAAAAATCCCTTCAATAGAACTTGAGTTATGTTATTAATTTAGTCAGTGTGACCTTGACCGTTTACCACAAAATCGATAGGGTGCTTCATAACACCAAGGACAACCTCTCACCCAAGATTGGTAAAGATCCCATCAAATAGATCTCGAGTTATCACCCAGAAACCCCAATTTAATGTCATTAATACGGTCACTGTGACCTTTACGTTTGACACCAAAATCGCTACGCTTCTTCGGACATCCAAATCCAACCTCCAACTCAAGTTTGTTGAAGGTCGCGCCAGTAGAGCTAGAGTTATCCCACCGGACAAAGCAAATGCTATACACCCTGTATATAAATAAATATATATATATATATATATATATATATATATATATATATATATATATATATATATATATATGGGGGATGGGGGGGCTGATATTGAAATAAATCTAAATCCTTCTCATACATGTAAATATTGAGCATATTTAAATAAGAGAACAGTAGATATTCCATCCATGATGTTTACATAGTTTCGTGGGATTAATGAATACTTGCTTACGTGTATATATCTTCGACTCTGTTTGCCACTTCAGACACAGCAGAAAATTTCAGCGTTTCACATGCTCTCCAGAATCGTATGTTCTCTTGACTATACTCTTTGTTCAGGAAGTCAGCGAGGGCAGCTTGACCCGTTGGATCTTTCAATATCTCATTAATATCAAAACCCCATCGTTTTACACGGCAGTTTGTTGGGATATCAACCCTGCAGAAGATTAACACATTCTTGTTAACAAATGGCAAGACACAATTTTAGAAGTACTTCATTAATGACTTGTTCTGTCGATCATGAAGTCGATAAGCACCTGCAAACTCTCGAGTTAATAAAGATAGGTTAATGCATCGCGTTTGTAATATCATCATTACGGTTCTATGTTAACCATTTAATTATCATTCCAGTGATAAACTTTCAAAAAGTCTTCTCTTGGTTTGAAAAAGGACATTTCTAAAGGCCATTTTTAACCTACTAAAGGGTTTAATAGGAGCTAGCTTTGTTGAGTAAACGCAGGTTTTGCTGACAAGCGACGTAGTCTTGTGCACTATTTTACTTCCAAATTTGAAGCGAATCCATGAAGCGGTCTTGTGGGTGACCATCATGCCATACTATGGAATCCTAACTATCTCCAAAGTTAGGCTTTGGAAGCCAATCTGCATGGAAGGGTGTACAGAGTATCTCCAAAACCCAGCTACGATCATCACGAAGAAATAATCACTGTGTATAGAGCCGACCACAAATGAGTGATGATGTTACAATGGGTTTGTGTCTTCCTGATGTTCTAGATTACGTTGGATCAATCGATAACTTCTGTATATCAATGGACCCAGTACTCTGAATCCAAAGAGCCACTCACAAATAAGATCATTTAACCATCCAATTTGTTTTTAAAAATTCGATTTTCTTAGTAAAAAGGTTCATTTGCAGAGCATGAGAAGACTATTTTTTGAAAATTTACCACAGGAAAGGTTGGCTTGGTTATCAAGCCAGACATTCCAGTGGTAAATTTAAAAAATAGTCTTCTCTTGGTCTGCAAATGGACATCTCTCAAGACCACTGCAGAAGCCGCTTTTGGCTGAATTCAGTGTTAAAGGGTTAAAGATAATGATTAATAAGTTTATGTTATAAGCAATGTTTCACCATGACATGTGACTTTGTTCCAAACAGTTAACAAGACCCAACTACAATGCAAAATATCATGCGGGTGAGTATTAACCCTTTAACACTCATATCAGCCAAAAATGGCTTCTGCAGTGGTCTTCAGAAATGTCCATCTGCAGACCAAGAGACTATTTTTGAAAATTTACCACTGAAATGACTGGGTCGATAACTGAGCCAGACATTGCAATAGTAAATTTTCAAAAATTTTCTCTTGGTCTGCAAATGGACTTCTATGAAAAAATGGAAATCTTTGTGAAAAAATGTGATGGTTAAATGGTTAAATAGTTGCTGATAGCAAACAATAGGTTCACAACAAAACTTCTTCACAAAGATAAGACTTTACTCAATATGATGGCAATGAAAAGTGGATCACAGTCGCAACATTTCTAAGAACAACAAACACGAATATGTTATATTTCTCTGTCCTGATATTAATATACTTACAGACTTGTGTTAAGCGTCCAGAGCATCGGTTCATATGAGATCCATGGATTTGAAGGGTGAGGTGCGGACAACATCGGATCCAAATCCAGATATGTTTCAGTTCGGGTAATATGGCTGAAAGAAAATGACAAACAAGTCAAGTAATGTTTATCACTATACATATATATATATATATGGCCACAGCTGTTAGAAATATCACCCTTTTGGCCAAAAAGATTTTGATTCTCTAAGACAGTAGTAAAATGTTTATTGAGTGTGTAAAGATGCTGGTTCATTTTATGGTTCATTTTAAGGCAGGTAATGGAGGATTCCCGTTTTAGCGATGCCCCAACCATCTCTAGCTAAGCTCAACCCACACTTCGCCTGTGTTGGGATCGATTGATCGATCCCTGAACTCTCTGAACTATGGCAGCAACAGCGCACAGTCAATTTAGTCTCAAAATATTCAACAGCGATTAGTCCGTCATCAATTAAACGTTCGTGATGAACCTAACCACGCCATTCATGACGTCATTGATTAGGACATCATCCTAAACATCAAGTAGTCGATTATGATACCATGTGATTGATGGATAAACTGGAAAGGTCCATTGTTACCTGCCTTAAAATGAACCAGCATCTCTACACACTTAAAGCTGTTTCCTACGACAGATGGATTCCATAAAAATATCTCCTGTGTAGTCAACACATTAACATTAAATTACGAACACAGTCTGAGCACCTAAGGAAAATAAAAACAACTTCATTGATCTAGCTAGCATATCAGAATAAAGTATATACAACAATAAATAAGCATTTAAGCAACCACACTACACCAAAGTCCGCCGACGGACTGACAGGCGGATCGACCGAACAAAACAAAAGGTTGATGAATGATGAGTGACAGATGGGCAGACAGATGTGTACAATGCCCTAATCTCAATTGGCCATTTGTGCAATGTGACAGGCAGTAAAACCCACACTGATCAAAGCTAATGTCTTTGATTGCATGCTTAACTCTCATAACACTACGCACTACATGTAGATCCAAACAATGGATGAATACAGTTTGGCTATGCCCCGCCCATCTCTAGCTAAGCTCAAACCACGCATTACCTGTGTTGGGATCAATCATTCCTTGAACTCTCTGAATCTCAATTTCCATAAAACAATACAGGGCAAACTGTTGAATGTTTTGAACCTAATTTGACTGGGCGCAACAGCACCCAGTCAAATTAGTTTCAAAATAATATGACGTCAGCCTACATGAGACATAGTTGATTACAACGTCATATGATTGATTGAGAAACTGGATTCATCAATTCTCTACTCTGTCATGTCAGTTGAATGCTTATCTATTGCAGCCAGAAGCAATAATGGCGTTTAGGCAAAGTACACTAAATGTATTCAAAACCTTTTCTGTACACATTATTTCCATGAAATAGAGATGATACAACACTTCCACAGCGAAGCTAGCCAAAACCAGCCTCTGTAACGGTCATGAGAAATCTCCATTTGCAGGCAAAGAAAACAGTATTTTTTCTAAGCTACCATTGGAATGACTGGCTTGATAACCGAGCAAGTCATTTCAGTGGTAAATTTTCAAAAATATTCTTTTCTTGGCCTGTAAATTGAAATTCAATGAGCAAGTACTTGAATTTTCTTGACCAAATTGAGCCATTAAAGTATCAGAGGATGAAATGGTTAGGCATGAACATGTAATACAAACAATGATGCCATCAGCAATGTTTACCTGGAATTTATTGATCATAATTACAGATGACATAAATCCTAATATGAATGGGAAAACATACACAAGTGGCAAATAATTTAACATTCTCATAGGAAGCATAAGTGAAGACAAATAACATTACCACCTAATCCTAATATGAATGGGAAAACATACACAAGTGGCAAATAATTTAACATTCTCATAGGAAGCATAAGTGAAGACAAATAACATTACCACCATATCATACAAGATTATGCAATAAACTCTGAAAAAAGTAAGAGCCCAAGGACATTAATTCTCAGCTGTCTAGCACTTAAGCACCTGAGCACACATGCTTGATAATTTAACAGTACTGATATCAAGGGGAAATTACTGCTGCCTTGTACTCAAGAGAAACAGGGTCACACTGATACACCCTGCAATATCACTTGTACCTGAGAGGCAAACATGTTTAACCCTTTAATGGTCAAGCCAGCCTAAAGGATCAAAGGAAAGAAACGATCCTCGAAAAGGGAGGGTGGGAATTTCTGAATACTTTTTTAGTTATGACTCACAGCTAGTAGTAGGCGTGTTGGTCGGTTTGTAAAAATTTTGTTGTCAAAATGTTAAAAAATGTGTCAACTATTTTCTGCTAATTGTGTGTGCGTGCGTGCGTGTGTGGTGGAACCATGCGTGTGTGGTGGAACCAAAGAACAGGAAAGTTGCTACAGCATAATGTTTATAATAATAAAACTTACTTTTCTATAGCTTTTGAGCACTTTAATCTTGGCCTGTTGAGAGCTCGTTTATAATATGCAATCTGTAAATACAGAGATATTACATAATCTTTTTGAGATAACTGAAAACATTATACAGTGATGTTTACAAAGCGAGATAGTGTATGTTTAACTCTTTAGCACTCATATTGGCCAAAAACAGCTTCTGAAGACTATTTTAGAAAATTTATCATTGGAATGACTGACTCGATAATCGATCCAGGCTCAATAATCGAGGCAGTCATTCCAGTGATAAATTTTCAAAAATAATCGCTTGGTCTGCAAATGGAAATTTTCTGAGAAAATTTTAATTTTCACGACCAAATTCGCAGGTTAAAGGGTTAACTCTGCTTGCAGCTCTCATGGCTTAAATATATAATTTCTACAACACAGCTTGAGCACAATAAATCAAATCATGTAGCTCAGGCAAACATGAACATGCAAATTTGATGTTCATCCATTCCAAAATTGGCCCATTGACACATTATGGAGAGGTCTCCAAAACATATAGGCAGGCTTACAGGACTGTCATACCATTTGTTTTGAAAATTATTTATAGACTATCGGACGAGTGAGGTCACTGATGTATTGCAAAACTAGTCCTGCAGAGATTTTACTATGCTAGCGGCCTACCAGTGATTTCGAGCCCTGTATATATGTCTCCATTTTGATCGATCTTCTATTTTTATCGTGCCAATTTATCAAATTTGTGATTCCTGTTACTAATCTTTGATAATGAGGTAATTTTAAGGAATTTATGAATGATTTTTCTTAGGATTGAGATGGATATTACAGATTACTCATATTGCAGTAAATACCATTCTTCAGCTATTTTAAATCACAAATATTCAATTCACAATCAGTTGCCAAAATATCATCATCATCATCATAGTAAGAAATTTGACTAATTCAATTATGAAACAAGAACGCTGAAGTGTACAATGTCTCGCCTATAAAGGCATGGATAGTGTTGATTGGCAAAGCAAACTTGCCATGGTTTGTAATACGGTGGTTTGTAGTCAGTAAATAACAACGTAGTCAGTAATATGAGCTACTAGAAGGTATTTAGCCTGATGCTTGGTCGCAATGTGAGACCAAAAGTCTGAATGATCTGGACTGAAATTTTTGTCACTTTTATACCCTTTCTGGGCGAGCCTGTGGATTGGGTCGAACTTGACCATATATGGACAGAGAAAAACCAGATTGCCGGTTCTCTCGTTTGAAATTTTTGGAAGTTTGACGGTGTGGTCCAACATTTTTACCAGTTGACCTGTATTTTGCCGGTTGGTGTCAAGTTTACCGGTTGTGACTTTTTTCACCGGTTACGCCTTTTTGGCGGTTGTGTCCGTATTTTGGCGGTTGTGTATTTTTACCGGTTGTGGTTTTTTGGCAGTTCTGCGATTTTTTGGCGGTTGGGCCATTTTTGGCAGTTGTGGTCATTTTTACCGGTTGTGGAAGTTTTACCGGTTGTGTCCATTTTTGGCTGTTTAAAAAAAACTTTTTTGCCAGTTGTAAGTCATTTTGGAGACAAATTTCTAAGGGTTTCTGTAGGTCAAGTTCGTAGAGAGAGTGATCCTTTGGAGGAGAATTTCATGGCTATTTGTGTGGGTAATCATCATATGTAGTCATCACTGTTTTTGATTCAGACTTCATGGCGTTTCGTTCCTTGAGTGGAACTCATCATAGGCGAAGTTTTGTCAACTGGAAGTGGGCATTTTTGGGCTCCACTTTTTTCTGATATGGCGACTATGGTGTGGGTGTTTTGGATTGACAGACAAGGAGTGCATTGGAAATCCCTGGTTATCCTACATGTTTTGGAGATTTCGATGGGGAAATACAGATCGCAGTTACACAAAATCAAAATTAAAACTGGTTAGATATTTGAAGTTATGAAGAATTTACTTATGTTTCGAAAGTTTGTTTTTAAAAAATAAAGGAGGAATAAAATAGAGAAGCACGACAATTTGGTGGGTATGCGTCTTTGTTGTTCTTTTATACGATGTAATTAAATTTTATTTTATTTAAATCTAAAGATGGGGAAATAGCTTTGTGCTGAAATCCACGTAAAAGTGCCATATTTAGAAGCATCTTAAAAAGATGCGAGGTGATGACAATGGGTATGACGTCAATGTGTGACATCTATGGCGATGGTGATGACGTCGCCAAAAGATGTGTAGATACATATTATCTAATTCAAGATGGATTCTTGGGGACACTTTAGGAATTAAAGTTTAATAACAATGTACTGGGTGTGTCCGCCAGTGGTGGGCGTATTGGTCCAGGGGAGAAGCGTCCCTTATCCGGCTTGGTTTATGCCCATAGGCTTCATTGTGTGGAGCTGGTGTATCCAATGACATTCCTTCTGTTTTCTCCATGGGGTGGAGTTTTCATCGTCTGGGTCTGATGAGAGTACCTGGATAATTCTAATCTGCATGTCAGTTCTAGAATGTCCATGTTTATTGAAATGTCTGGATACGGGTGTGTTGTATCGTTCATTCCTGTGGAGGTTTGATATCGATCTCAGATGTTCTTGGATTCTGATTTTGAAGGTGCATAGATTTTCTCCTACAAACTGTTTCTTACATTTGTTGCAAGTTAGTAGGTAGACGATGTTCCTCATTTGGCAGTTGCCTATGATCTTGGATCTGTATGTTAGGCATGTGTGTGAGCTAGAGAAGAATGGTTTTTTTGCATCCATTGGCAGATGGTACAGTTCTTAGTGGTGCATGTTTTTAGAGGGTTTCTGTGTTGTGTAGGGGCGCTATCTGATGGAAGTTTAGCCCTGACAATCATATCTTTGATTGTTTTGTTTCTTCTATAACTCTGGGAACGCCTTTCTGCATTTGCTGCTAGCTTCCAGAATTGGCCAGAACGTCTTGATGGTTTTCTTCAGAAAGATGCCAGTACGTGTGAACTCGCAGATAAAAATGGGCCTCTGTAGAGTGTTTGTGGCGGTTGTCTTTGGTGGTGGGTGTAGGATGCTGTGTCTGTCCTTTGATCTGGCTTTTGCCCTGGATTCGTTGAGAATTTTGATAGGGTAGCCCCTTGCTTCAAAGTATCCTTGTAGAATGATACTATTTTTGTCGTAGTCTTGTATTTGACTACAGATGCGTCTCAAGCTGAGGAATTGTCCATATGGGGACGAATCCTTGCAGGAGGAGGGGTGTGCTGAATCATAGTGGAGGTAGCTGTGGGTGTCTGTTGGTTTTGTGTAGAGGTCGAAGATGATAGCATGTTCTTCTGTTTGTTTGACCATGGTGTCAAGGAAAGAAATGTGTTTTTGAAGACTCCATTGTGAATTTGATGCTATGGCGCTCTGCATTCATGTATGTGACAAATTCATCTGGGCGGGTTTGCCATGTTCCCAAAACATGAATATGTCATCTATGTATCTGACATAGAAGGCTGGCTTGTGGGGAGCCGCTTGTCGGAGTTTTTCTTCTAGATCCGCCATAAAGATGCATGCAAAGGTGCATGCAGCTTTGCTTCCCATGGCGGTGCCTCCAACTTGCAGGTAATGTTCGCCGTTAAACTCAAAATTATTGCATTCTAAGACAAGTTTTAGGAGGTTGAGAAGACCTCTGATTGATAGATCACCTGGTACTTCATACTTGTGGCAGAATCTGGCTACTGCTCTAAGTCCCTCGTTGTTGGGGATATTTGTGTATAGTGATGTGACGTCCATGGTCACCAGAAGTGCCGGGCTTTGTTTTGCCAAAGGCTTCAATCTGGTTTATGAAATCCGTGGTGTCTTTCACATACGATTTGATCTTAGTGACGTGCACTTTGATGTGTTCATCCACGAAACTGCTTATCAGCTCCGTGGGGCAGCCTATACCACTGATGATAAATCTGCCGAGAACTAGGCCATTTTGTTTCTTTTTGTGCACTTTGGGTAGTAGGTAGAATCTGGCGGTTATTGGAGGGTTTGGAATTAATCTACTGGCGGTTGTAGCATCAATTTCCTTGTCCCTAACTAGTTGGTTGTCGTTTTTCAACCAGTTTTGTGTGTTTATATGTTAGATCTTGTTCAACCTTTGTATAGAACCGTTCATCCGCTAGCTGGCGATTTGCTTCTGCTATGTAATCTGTTGTGTTTTGAATAAATTAGTTACTGCAAGTTCCTGCTCGCTCAGATTGCTGGTATTAGTTCTGTTGTGAACGTGTCTACTAAATTCATACCTGATTGCTTTGAAAAAAGCTTCAAATGGTGCATCCAAGGTTGGAGGTGGCATTGAAGTTTTTTTGGCAGCAAATTTTCTGATTATGACGTCTTGGAATATTGGTGGAGCCGGTGCCATGAGAGGGAATGTCGCACCGGCTCCCTATTGTAGGAGTGCGTGTGGGGTGTGGGTGGGGGTGAAGAAGTGTTTCAGGCGCATGCGTCTGAAAAAGGCCTGTAAATCAGTATAGAGGTTGCCCATGTTTGGTTCTGAAGCCGTAGGACTGAATCCTAAACCTTTATCAAGAAGAGTGACGGTTGCCATGGTTAGTGGGGAATTTGATTGGTTAAAGACAAACGAGGATGAGTACGTTTCTGAGTTTTTAATGACTGCATTGTTGCTACAGTTACAGACAGGCAGAAGCGATTGTGAAAAATAAGTATTATATGTAACCTTATAATATTGAGAAAGAGAGTTTGCTTTCTTAGGACAGTGGAGTAGTCATCTGCATGCCTCTGTCAGGTTTTTGACTACCTGGAGCAGATTCTCAAGTGATCTTGCGCTCCTTGATTCTGTCGACCTGCTACTGTTGGTGTCCCGATTGTACCTCCGGTCAGTTGCCTGTTGCTGGTAATTTGGCCCTGGCCTTCTATACAGCCGTCTGGAGGGTTGGCGGTTGTTTCCCCATGACTGTCTTTTCTGTTGGCGGTCCTGTTTTCTCTTTGGTGTTTTGTGTCTCAGACTTGGAGACCGGTGCAAACGACTGTGTCTGACCGTTGTGGCTGCTATGGCCAGTTCTGCCTCTCCGGTGGAAGAGGGATCGCAGCCTCGTTCGAAAGCAGTTTTGAAACCGCTCACGATCTGGTATTGGTCTTCCAGTTTCCTGCTCGTGTGGTCGAACAGGGACTGGGTTAATGACTTAAAATTCCTTGATGTGGTTCAGCCATTGTTTTTTTAAATCATCATTCGCCATCTCTGGGTTCCATGTTACCCTGGTGAGGAGCATGCTAGGAGGTGAGTGGTCCTTCAGGGACTCCTCCAACCTCTCTAGTTGGAATTCTAGCTTAGTCAGCCGGCAGGCTGCATTGCGCCATAGCTTGTATGCTCCCAGATATTGGTCTGCGATCGCCGGTTTCTGGTACTTGGCGGCGCTGCCGTCAGCCTGGTCCCTGGTGGATGCTGATGGTGTGCTATCTTCTTCAACCCTTCTTCTTTTCTGTGCTCTGACAGCTTGTGGCCTTTGAGGATCCACTGCTGAAGAGCTAGCCACTCCTACGGTTGCTGGTGGTGCTGACCGTGGTGGTTTAATGGTGGCATTCAGGTCTGTGTTGGACCTGGCAAGTAGAGTGTCCGAATCCACTGAGTTTAGGCTCAGTGCGTACAACGAAGGTATTGTAACAATCTCCGTTTCTCGTGGCAACATTTTGCTGGATGAATCCATTGTTCGAAGACAGTAAATAACAACGTAGTCAATAATATGAGCTACTAGAAGGTATTTAGCCTGACGCTTGGTCGCGATGTGAGACCAAAAGTCTGAATGATCTGGTGGTTTGTAATACACATATTCAGTAATGCACCAACAAACAAGTGTAACCAATCAAATATGGAAATTTTTTACCAAACTGCGGATAGTTTGATCTTGAAATTATTTTCCAAATAAACTTGTAATGATGCAGATAGTACTTCTTGCATAGTATATAACTCTGCTGTAAAATTTTGTTGATATCTGGTGAGCCTTTGTTGAAAAAATGGCCAAGTCCAAAACCATGAAAAAAATAGTTAAAATGACCCAAAGTTAAATTTATTGCTATGTAGATCACATCCCTGTACAGTACAGATCACTTCTGTAAAGTTTCATTGAAATCGGATGAGCCAGTGTTGAAAAATAAGGTTGACCCCTGGCAACTGCCCTCAGATTGACTCAAGAAAATGTGTTGTACTGTAGTCTACTAACTACAAGATTCAAAATGATATGTGACATGACATTTGCTCAAATTTATTTTCTGCCCACCATTTCCCCCACCCATGACCCTGGGGGTGATATCAAAATTCCAATATGTCATGCACATCCCTGGCCATCTGTGTAATCATACAGAAAGTTTCAGGTTTCTATCTGAAATGGTCTAGCAGTTGCGTTACAATAGATTCGTGGCCACTTTTGACCCCCCCCACCCCCACCCCCAAACCCTCAGTTTGACCCAAGATCAAAATAATTCCCGGTACTCTAGTCTGCTTATCATTGTCTCGAAAACATGACAAGCTTTGGAAATTTTTTATTTTTTACCCCACATTTCCCACCCCCAGGGTCGTAGCCCTGGGGTCATAGCAACATTTAAAAAGTGGCATGCACATCCCTGGCTATATGTGCAATCATCCACAAAGGTTCAAGTTCTATCTGAAATTGCCTAGGAGGAGTTGCATTACAATAGATTGGTGCCCACATTTGATCCCGCCCCCTAACCTCAGTTTGTAACCCAAGATCAATATAATTCCTTGTACTGTAGTCTACTCATCAGTAGCTTGAAAACGATATGTGACATGACAACCTTTGATTCCTTGTACTGTAGTCTACTCATCAGTAGCTTGAAAACGATATGTGACATGACAACCTTTGGAAAAATTGAATTTTTGACCCCACATTCCCCACCCCCAGGCCCCTGTCCCTGGGGTCATGCAGAATTCCAAAAGTGTCATGCACATCCCAGTCCATGTGTGCAATCATCCCTAAAGTTTAAAGTTTTTATCTGAAATGGTCTAGGAGTTGCATTACAATGGATAATTACTGGCCAAAACTGCACTTGCAAAACACATCAAAAAAGTCCAAGTCCAAAACCATGAACAAAATAGTTAAAATGACCCAAAATTAAAATCTATTGTTATGTAGATCACATCCCTGTATACTATAGATCACCTCTGTAAAGTTTCATTGAGATCGGATGAGCCAGTGTTGAAAAATAAGTTTGACCCCTGGCAACTGCCCTCAGATTGACTCAAGAAAATGTGTTGTACTGTAGTCTACTAACTACAAGATTCAAAATGATATGTGACATGACCACATTTGCTCAAATTTATTTTCTGCCCACCATTTCCCCCACCCATGCCCCTGGGGGTGATATCAAAATTCCAATATGTCATGCACATCCCTGGCCATCTGTGTAATCATACAGAAAGTTTCAGGTTTCTATCTGAAATGGTATAGCAGTTGCGTTACAATAGATTCGTGGCCACTTTTGACCCCCCACCCCCACCCCCAAACCCTCAGTTTGACCCAAGATCAAAATAATTCCCGGTACTCTAGTCTGCTTATCATTGTCTCGAAAACATGACAAGCTTTGGAAATTTTTTTATTTTTTACCCCACATTTCCCACCCCCAGGGTCGTAGCCCTGGGGTCATAGCAAAATTTCAAAAGTGGCATGCACATCCCTGGCTATATGTGCCATCACCCACAAATGTTCAAGTTCTATCTGAAATTGTCTAGGAGGAGTTGCATTACAATAGATTGGTGCCCACATTTGATCCCGCCCCCTAACCTCAGTTTGTAACCCAAGATCAATATAATTCCTTGTACTGTAGTCTACTCATCAGTGGCTTGAAAACGATATGTGACATGACAACCTTTGGAAAAATTGAATTTTTGACCCCACATTCCCCACCCCCAGGCCCTGTCCCTGGGGTCATGCAAAATTCTAAAAGTGTCATGCACATCCCAGTCCATATGTGCAATCATCCCTAAAGTTTTAAGTTTTTATCTGAAATGGTCTAGGAGTTGCATTACAATGGATAATTACTGGCCAAAACTGCACTTGCAAAACACATTAAAAAAGTCCACGTCCAAAACCATGAAAAAAATAGTTAAAATGCCCCAAAATTAAAATCTATTGTTATGTAGATCACATCCCTGTATAGTATAGATCACCTCTGTAAAGTTTCATTGAGATCGGATGAGCCAGTGTTGAAAATTAAGTTGATTAAAAAACCTTAACCAAAACTGCACTTGCAAAATACATTAAAAACCGTGAAAAAAAAAGAGTTAAAATGCCCCAAGATTAAATATGTTATGTAGATCACATCCCTGTATAGTATAGATCACTTCTGTAAAGTTTCATTGAGATCAGATGAGTCAGTGTTGAAAAATAAGTTGAATAAAAAACCTTAACCAGAACTCCACAAATGGCGGCGGCCGCCGCCAACGCTGCCGCCGCCGCAGGAATTAGTGATCCCTATGTCTCGCTTTTTGCTTCGCAGCTGAGACAATATTAAATTAGAACTTCATTTAAATTATGTCTGAAATCAGGTTAAATCCTGAGAAATTGAGAAAATGTCATAAGACTCCAAATGAATTAATATGAATACCAAAACATAGAGAATTTTTTATTGGCTAGTGAGATTAGTTATTATCAATGAATCAGCACTGACTTTTCAGAAACACCTGATACTGGGAACACATTTTTTTTCTAAAATCTGACATTTACTGGTTACACCTCCTGAACGAACACATACTTTTTTTTTTTAATCTGACATCTACTAGTACTGAGCAGGATTTCTTATGATGTTTTTAGACCATTCCATTTCAAGATATGCCCCCTCCCCCCCCCCCCCCCCCAATTCTATCTGAGGACCGCCCAGCTTTTACATGTGTTGGAATCAATTTGAAACATGACTTCCCAGAAACTCAATTTCACAGCAACTATATACTAGGTATGTTGTTGAATATTTTGTAACTAATTTAACCACCATCTGTTGCTGCCTATGGAAGCAACATAACCCAGTTAAATTAGTTTCAAAATATTTCACAAAATGCTCATTAAATTGTAAATTCATACACTTTTGTGATGCACATTTCAGTTTTCATGACACATATTTTTCTCCTTAGTAATCCTATTCACTTGGCTAACATTTCTTTTATTCTTTCTTAACCTCTCGACCTCAAAATGACGAGGTCTTGGTCATATTTGCCAGAAGAATGGTGTGTAACAGTTCTCATTTACACCATACGTTGATTTGTACTAGAATATTTATATCACATAATCTCTCAGAGACTGGAATAAACATCAACATACAGATTACAGTTAGAGTTAACCCTTTAACACTCGTATCAGCCAAAAATGATTTCTGCAGTGGGCTTGAGAAATGTCCATTTGCAGACCAAGAGAAGACTATTTTTGAAAATTTACCACTGGAATGACTGGCTCGATAACCGAGCCAGTCATTCCAGTGGTAAAAATCCACGAATAGTCCTCTCTTGGTCTGCAAATGGACAAATTTCTATGAGAAAGTTAAAATTCTCCTGAAAAGATTTGAGTGTTAAAGGGTAAAATTGATATAATGACATAGGCAATATGAATTTATTGTAAGCCTATGTTTGTAGGACATGAAATACCTCTTTCTTGTATAAATCCTTGTTTTTTCTTTTTCTGGCTGCAATTTGGCTAGGCGGAAAGTTATACTTTGGTCCTTCATCTAGACACTTGAAATGACCCGGCTAGAATAGAGACAAAGATACAATAGCTAAATGTTGTCGTAGGATTGTGGCTATGAGCACATGTACATTATGATTCATCCATATCTAGGGCTGGGCGGTATACCGGTTTCACACCGTCTCACGGTTTTTGATGGCGATGGTTTAAAAAACATTACAAAAATTTAAAAAACCCGAAAAACCGTCTGTAAGATCGCCATTGCGCGAAATCTGGTGACTGTCCTAAACTAGTTTGTTCTTGACTTGCAGTTTAATATTATCATCTATTGGGTAACCATTTGCTAATAGGGCCATAAAATAGTCATCTCGATAGAATTAGAATCACATTTTGCTTTACATACCGGCCTGGTCTTTTTCATCTTCGTATATCTGCCAGACTACGGAGTGTTGATTTAAGTAGATTTAAACTAGATTCGCGCGAATCATTTCGTTTATCTTGTCAAATTATCATAATCTCTTTATTATATGACATATGAACCTCGAAAAATTGTCAAACACAGCTTTTTGTGAGATTTCTTGAGGTGCGATTTCCAGGAAATGACTACCCTTAGTTACGTGCTGAATGACATTCACCGGCGTGAACGACAGTTTATTTAGGATATCTCAAAAACACTGAGTAGTCGAATACAAACATGTGACTTACTAGACTAGATCATACTGTAGGTGGTTATACAAACCCTAACCGTATGAGCGCTACTCTACTAAGAGCCTAAACTCACTCTCATATCCAGGTTCCTACTTACATGCATTAGATTTTACTATGCTTTCGAAAATAGTGACCTAATAACAGTGTTGAAAATCAACATTTTAGTAGTTAGTGTTATTTTCACGACATCACATGAACCAGACTTTATTTTAATTTTTTATTTTAACTACTATTTTGAGATAGAGAGCGTCAAAGTTAACAGTTGTATGTAGTTACCCTTCTAATTCTGTGGCAATTTACGTCAGTTGTCAAATCACAAAATACATGTACTGTAGCTAATGAAAACGCCATATTTTCATATCTCAAATTATTTTCGATCACTCTAACCCCTTAAACTGGTATTTCGTTAATGCTAGTTTAATTAGTAATACCGCCACCGGTTTTCTTTTAGGCCAAACCTCCCAGCCCTATCCATATCCTCTGTCCTGCAGACACAAAGCACCACAACATGTCCATTGAAATTCTAGGAACTAGGAGTGAATTAAAACTATAAATACTGCTTTCTATATGAATTAGAAGTAGGGCAATATCCTACACTCAAATTAGTTTCAAAATATTCAACAGAAAAAAATGCAAATTCATCAGACATACAATTCGTACACATTCGTGAGACTTCTAGTTTCCTGATGGAGCTACGTACATCACTTTAATTGTGTGACATCAGTTAACAATATATGTGATGTATTTGATTGTGACATCAGATACTTGAGTAACTGATAGGATCCCTCGATTGAGTGTGTTCACTTACCGGCGGTCTGTGTATCCTCCAGTATGCTCTCTCCTGACTGTCGAGTATCACTTTGTCAGCTTTCTTTCGTTCCTTGGTCAATCTAGGAAATAAGTAGAGTATGTCTGTTAACACTTTAATGCTTACAATTGGTCAGTAAAACATAATTTCTTATGGACTATGTACATATACAAAGGAAGAATATCTTAGTAAAGGCAGCATGGCAATGACCTGAGCCTGCTTGCAACTGGGCCAGTCATTCCAGTAGTGTTTTCTAAAATATTCTTTTCTCTGTCTACCAATGGACGTTGCTTATTGTTCAACAATGTTCAACACAACTGGGGAAATAATTTACTTAGTCAGATGCCTGACATACATAACCTACCCAGGTGCATAGATTGGATACTGGTTACCGGGTGAAATGTCTATATACAAAGCCAGCCCAAATCAATGTCTGCAGTGGGCCTGAGGAGTCTTCATTTTCATGCCAACAGAAGAATATTTTTTTTAACTTACTACTGGAATGCTTGGCTTGATAATAGAGCCAGTTCTTCCAGTGGTACGTTTTCAAAAATACTCTTCTCATGGCCTGCAAATTGACAATGAATAAGCAAATATGTGTATTTTCTGTATTTTCTAGACCAAATTTGACCATTAAACATGTAGAGGGTCTTCTTACAAGTGGCCAGTGCTGAACTGTATCTCGCAATAAACAACTGCAGTACTATGCCACCATCACCTTCTAAACTCAATTTCAAAAGTATCTTTACGGTTCTATAGCTGATTAATGCCAGACACTGAACAAGCTTTTAACAACCCGATCAGCACCAGGTGTCAATCGGAATATTAAATATGATTGCTCAATACAGGAGGCAGTTTTAAAGTCCAGAGACAAGCATGCGCTGATGGAAATAAGCCAGTCTTGGAATAGCACCGTTGAACACCATCATACCCATGGTGATACTGTTTAGGCCGTAAAATATCACCATAATGTTGGTTATACTGAACCATAAGCCTTTAACACTCATATCAGCCAAAAATCGCATCTGCAGTGGTCTTGAGAAATGTCCATTTGTTGACCAGGAGAGGACTATTTATGAAAATTAACCACTGGAATGACTGGCTCGATAATCGAGCCAGTCATTCCAATAGTTAATTTTCACAAATAGCTTTCTCTTGGTTGGCAAATGGATATTTTCTATGAGAATATTGGAATTTACTTGAATCAATACAAAGGTTAGAAGGGTTAAACGGACTGATGATCCCAGTGTTCATCACAATATCATCAATATGCTTCCACCTGGTCACTAACACAAAGATGATTCTGCGATAGAACCAACCATTAGTCTCATCATGAGAACGTAAATTTCATTTGATGCATTCCGATTGGACAAAATTGGCATCAAACATACTGCAAAGTCGCTAGAATTAAAAATTAGTCTATATGCTTATTAATTTAATACTGTTTGTATTGTAACTGGGCAAAATTAACATAATAAGCAGAAACTGAGCCCAGAATTGAATTAATCCTATACTTAAAGGCAATAAATATTAGAATACACGCTACTGTCTCAGAAAAATACAATAATCTGTGATGATGGGTTGTTATTTTAGCCATATTAAAGAAATTTAAGCAGATTCCCAATTAAATTTACTCTAAAACATATATTTAATTATTCACCTATTTTCGTTTATTTTTTCAGTGGACAGGGTGACATTAATTTGATGTGGTATGGGGGTGAAGGTCTGTATTGTGGGCGCAGGGCACTGTTTTTAGTAATAGTTCCCTTGACATAAAGATCTGGCTACGCCACGGTATAGATAATGCCTTACATGTCGATATTGCGTTCTCTTACTTGTACTGACTGCACCAGAAGGCATGTGTTAGTCACAATGTACCAGTTCATTGTAATAACAGACAGCTTATTAATACTACAAGCCTGCCCGACACGTCGAGCCTCGGGAACATTATTTCCGGTTTGAATGCCATAATGCAGCATGCTAGATGCCACAAACCATTTGGATCACTAGCTCTGGAAAATCACAAATTAATTTTTAAATGTGCCAAAAATGAGACGGTGAGGGTCTACAATCTCTGATTGCTTGTGTTAATATCATTAACATGATTAGTGGAAACATACCTGACTTGTTCTTCAGCCTGTTTGACAATGAATTCCCATTTATCACATAGCATTTTCTGAAGTTTATTTATGGCCACCTACAATGAAAAACAATTCAGTCTTAATTCTAAACCAAACACACAGTGAATATTTATCCTTCCTTCCATTTCATACGATACGATAACTGGTGTCCACTTTGGGAACAATGTCATTGCAAGCTGCTGTTGTACAGGACAGCAGCAGTTTTCAGCAAAATTATTCCCAAAATTTACACCAGGCATTCATCCTCTGACACTCGGGACAACAGTGTGATAAGGATTAACAGTAAGAATGCAGCAAAAATATTTTACACAGATTATTATATTGAATCATCTGAAAACGGAAATTTTAGAATAGGCAACCTTATTTACCGCTGTTGCTTTTGACGGGGGTGGTATCAATAGTGTGAAACCGGTCATGGAGTAGACAAGTCTCATGGTGTGTGTGTGTGTGAACAATTCATTAATCACAATTCTGTAATTACCACAAAATTACCTATAATCAATGGACCTTACCAGTTTATCCATCCATCATATGACGTCATAACCAACTACATGACGCATAGCATGACGTCATAATCAATGATGTGATGAATGACGTAAATAAGTGTCATGAGCGCTTAATTGGTGACAGACTAAGCGGTTCTGTACGAATTTTATGTCTTTACTATTTAATGAACATTCTGTTGAATATTTTGAAACTAATTTGACTGGGTGCTGTTGCTGCCATAGGCCACAGCTTACCTGTAGTTTTCTGGAAATTGATAGTCAGGCCATTCGGGGATCGATCACAACACCAGCGAAGAGTGGGTGGAGTATAACTAGAGATGGGCGGGCATAGCTAAAACTGGAAAGGTCCATTGCTAACATGGCTGGATATATTTTTGGTCTTTGAGATATTGGCCAGGTTAAAGATGCCTTGGCACATCTTGTGTGCATAATCAATGCTGGTTTGCCAGTTGTCTAATTACAGTCTATCAGCCACCCACACACCATGTCACACTGGTGGATCTCTAGTAACGAGATCGACTCGTAACCCAAAGGTCGCTGGGGTCAGATCCTGCCTCTACCTGATGAGCATGAAAAGTGTGAAACCGGTCATGGCGTGGATGAGTCTCATGGTGTGTGAAGAATTGATCAAAATTCAGTAATACCACAAAGTTATCTATACATGTATATATATTAGATGAATCCAGTTTCTCAGTCAATCACATGACGTCATAATCAACTATGTCACATATAGGATGAGGTCATAATGAATTAATTCATGAATGGTGTGATATACTAGTCCGCCATAAACGCTTACTACTCCGCCAAATTGTACGAATTGTATATTTTACTATTTCTGTTGAATATTTTGAAACTAATTTAACTGGCTGCTGCTTCTGCCACATACTCAACAGCTTACATGTATAGTTCTCTGGTAATTGAGAATCAGAGTCCAGTGATCGATTGATCCCAACACGGACAAAGTGTGGGTGGAGCTAAGCTAGAGATAGGCGGTGCATAGCTAAAACTGGATTCCTCCATTGGTACCATGGCTGGATAAACGAGAGGGATGGAGGAAGAGATGGTAGAACGTAGCAGATGGATGGCGATAGAAAAAGTTGGAGTGAAAATGAGGGGAGGGAGGGAGAAACCATGAGAAGAGATCAAGATAAAGGAATGAAAAAGAAACGGAATTGGGAAATCAGTGCCTGAGTGGAAAGCGAATTTCTCATTCATTGGCTTTCTATAATGAGAAGTTTTAGTATAAAAAGTAATTCTTCTTGATTACCTTTCTAAAACATTAAATGTTACACTCATGATGACACATATTTTTCACTCAGTATGCACATATTACTGGCAGTAATTACCTAATGAACATTTGTCGATACATCACTATCAAGGAGTATATTAACACTTTCCCAAATGAATTCACAATTTTGAAGACAACCATGTACTGGAAAATTGTTTAATATTTTGAAATTAATTTCACGGGAAGATGGTGTGCCATAGGCGGCCATCTTGGATTTTGGGTCATTGTCAATTTTGATAGGTTTCTTCCTCAGACCTAATCCAACCACACTATGAAGTTTCAAAGCAATCCGATAAATGGGAACGGAGTTATAATTTGGAAACCAATTTTCAAGATGGCTGCTGGTGGCCATCTTGGATTTTGGATCATTGTCAATTTCAAGGTTTCTTCCCCAAAGCTAGTCCAACCACACGATGAAGTTTCAAACCAATCCGATAAAGAGTAACAGAGTTATCATCTGGAAAGTATTTTCAACATGGCCGCTGGTGGCTGGCGGCCATCTTGGATTTTGGATCATTGACACTTTCGACAGGTTTCTTCCTCAGAACTAGTCCAACCACACTATGAAGTTTCAAAGCGATCCATTAAACGGCTAAGGCCCAGTTATCATCCGGAGACTAATTTTCAAGATTGCTGCCGGTGGCTGGCAGCCATCTTGGACTTCGGATCATTGTCGATTTCAATAAGGTTCTTCCCCAGACCTAGACCAACCACCCTATTAAGTTTCAAAGCGATCCAATAAACGGTAATGGAGTTATCATACGGAAACCAATTTTTAAGATGGCTGCCAAATTTTTTGGCGGGGTATAAAAAGGATTTGGCGGGGTATAAAAATGACCTTGACCTTTGACCTGATGACCTCCATGTCACCATCCTGCATCCTCTTGGTATAAGCAACGGCCTAGCAATCCCGAAATATAACCTGATAAGATTTGCTAAGCCCAAAAACTTGACTGACCTCAGTGTAAGCATGCTGCTTCCTAACATTATAGGTAACAATGTATCTAACTTTAGTTTCAATAGGATTAACCAATCCTGAAAGATAAGCCAAGAAGTTTTGCTGAACGCAAAAACTTAACATTGATAAAGCAGTTATGTATCAAGGTCAGAGTGAAGCTGACCTTTGACCTTGTGACCTCATTATCATCACGGTGCTTCCCGACAGTATAGGTAACCACATAGCCAAGCTTAGTTGCAATAGGATTAACTAATCATGAAATATAGGCAGAGAAGTTTTATTAACAGCTAAAACTTAACATTGTTGCCACCATCGGAAAAGTGATACATGTCTCCCTTTCTGCTTTTCAGGCGAGACAAAAATTGACCACTGGAATGACTGGCTCAATTATCAAGCCAGTCATTCTAGTGGTAAATTTTTAAATATATGCTTCTCTTGGTCCCCAAATGGACATTTCTCACGGCTATTATAAAAGCCATTCGTGGCCAGCTTGGGCATTAAAGGGTTAAGGAGATAATGTGAGAAATGATTAATCATATTCAAAGATTAAAGGTAATTCTTACCTGTTCATGATCCTCGAGTCCGTGTTTTTGCTTATTCCTCATGGAACGTTTCACCAAATGGATGCCTGAAAGGAAACACAAATGCCTTTTCATGCTCTAAACACATTTTATAGCACAGCTATAACACAACACACTGCCTATTTTGCTTACAATTTAAATGAAATGAAGGCATTCGGAAAAATTGCTTTCAAAATATTAAATAGCTTTCTTGGCTGCCTTAGGTAAGCATTCTTCCGAGGTTGTAGACTGAAATGTTTTAAGAGAATCAATAAAAAGGTGGTTTCTCTTTAAATACAGGACACCAAGTTTTTTATAAATATTTTACTACCGATAATCTAAATTATAGTGATATAAAAATCCCATCATTTTACCCTTCATGTAACTGGCTATTTCTAAATCACAAGTTTTCTTCCTTGACATTTGTGACCATAAAGAGTTACACAATTATAGTTACAGTACAGCTCAGAAATAACTCGAGATTGGAAGATATCTTCTAGTCTTGAAACATGTTTATATATTTTTCTTCTGGAAGCATTTTAAGGTATTTATCTACTGTTTTGTAACTCTCCATGGAATCATGGAATCATGGTTGATTTCAGACAGGCTTTACACCATTTACGAGTAGAAATGGATTAACAGTTTAACCCTCGAATCTGCCAGAGAAAATTAAAATTTTCGCATAGAAAATGTCTATTTGCATACCAAGATTATTTTTGAAAATTTATCACTGGAATGACTGGCTCGGTTATCGAGCCAGTAATTCGTGGTAAATTTTCAAAAATTGTCTTCTCTTGGTCTGCAAATGGACATTTCCCAAGACCATTGCAGAAGTCATTTTGATCGACTTGACTAACTAAAGGGTTACGGGGATATTGTTCGCGCTAAAGCATTCATTTATTAAATCATTTGTAAATTTTAAGGAATCCTTACAAGAAAGGTGTTAGATGGGTTCCAGTGCTACTGTATGGAATTTGGTAGAATTTTGCACAAAGTTGTTAACGTTTTAGCACTCAAGCTAGCCAAAAACAGATGCAATCAGGTCTTGATAAACAAACGTTCACTTGCCGATCTAGAGGATTATTTCTTTAAATTTATCATTTATTTGTTACTGTAATTCAACCCAAGAGTCTATGGTTTAATGCTAAATTATGATTGGTTGTATAAAAGTAAAAGATGGCCGGAGCATGTTTACTGGATACATTTGACTGTAAAAACTACTTTCCAGTAAAAATCCATCAAATCGATACTCAAATATGCGGTCAAATACTATACGCTGATTGGTCTGTTATGATGACATTCTATTAGGCCTGCATGATTATTTGATTAAATCAAAAATTGAGATTAATTTTTTATTTGTACTACATAAAATATTTCAAAACCTACCTTTTACTTATTCTGTAATGCGATTGGTCACTAAAATTAATTTTTTTTTTAATGTATCACGGGAACGACTGGCTTGATCATCAAGCCACGCATTCCAGTGATAGAATTTCGAAAATAGTCTTCTCTTGGCCTGCAAATGGACATTTCCATACACCATTAGAGCTTCCGTTATTGATAAGCCTTTGTTTTTATTTCTTGGTAATTTGTACCCAGGCTGATGAATCGCTTAATCACGATTATTCTTAAATAATCAATTGTGATCACTCAAAGCAATAATTACAGAAGCCTACATTCTACATGGAACAACAATAACAGAAGCCTACATTCTACATGGAACAACAATAACAGAAGCCTACATTCTACATGGAACAACAATAACAGAATACTACATTCTACATGGAACAACAATAACAGAAGCCTACATTCTACATGGAACAACAATGACAGAAGCCTACATTCTACATGGAACAACAATAACAGAAGCCTACATCCTACATGGAACAACAATAACAGAAGCCTACATTCTACATGGAACAACAATAACAGAAGCCTACATTCTACATGGAACAACAATAACCGAAGCCTACATTCTACATGGAACAACAATAACAGAAGCCTACATTCTACATGGAACAACAATAACAGAAGCCTACATTCTACATGGAACAACAATGACAGAAGCCTACATTCTACATGGAACAACAATAACAGAAGCCTACATTCTACATGGAACAACAATAACAGAAGCCTACATTCTACATGGAACAACAATAACAGAAGCCTACATTCTACATGGAACAACAATAACCAAAGCCTACATTCTACATGGAACAACAATAACAGAAGCCTACATTCTACATGGAACAAGAATAACCAAAGCCTACATTCTACATGGAACAACAATAACAGAAGCCTACATTCTACATGGAACAACAATAACCAAAGCCTACATTCTACATGGAACAACAATAACAGAAGCCTACATTCTACATGGAACTACGTCACTCGAAAGGCCTTTAGTTGTCGCTAAAGTCTACTAACATTTGCTCAAATTGAATCAGAAGTTTAGGAAAAACTTCATTTTAAGCAATGCCATCAATCTGGATGCCAAAATAATCAAGCAATCAGTGCCTTTTGAACAAAAAGGTGTGGAAAATCTTTGTCACTAGTCACTGTGCGCATGCAGCATGTGTGCTCGCATGCATGTGTACATGTGTGTATGTGGGCGAATGCTGGCTGAGTGGCTATGTGGGTGTATACATGCCTGCCTGTGTGTGTGTGTGCATGCACATGCGTGTGTGTACATGCAACAGTATCAATTTAAACAGGCAGATACAATGCAGCTTCTTTATGCCCTGTTCTGTTGAAAATTTTGAAACTTAAAAGCTTTCTGTCTACTTAGTTTCAAACTATTTAATAGTGTGTGCATGCATGCATGCGTGTATGTGTATGTATGTGTATGTGTATGTGTGTGTATGCATGTGTGAGTCGCTGGGTCCAGATCGGAACAAATTCTGTATCTATGACCATCCCAAAAATTACTGGTCGGATTTGGCTAAGATATTAATGCAAAAATGGCTGTCATTAGGATTCCAAAATGAGATCATGATAAAAAAACAACCCAGAAGATCTGAAGAAATTTAGATAATCAATGATTTTTTTACAATGTGACAAAAACATGAGGGTGAGGTTTTGCAATAACTGTTTCTACTTGTTTTCAACTGAGATACTACGATTCAGGCTTCCAAGCATTAACTCTTTACCGGTCAAATTTGGTGAAAAAAAATCAAAATATTTCCTTATTGAATGTCCATTTGCAGGTAAAGAGAAGAGTATTTTTGAAAATTTGCCACTGGGATGACTGACACAGTTATCGAGCCAGTTTATATTCAATCGGTAGAATTTAAACCAGAAATGTGGTTGCGATGCAACCATGAAGCTCGACTTTATGATGAACGATGAAGCTTGGCTTCAAACATAAAATAAACTAGATTGAGTAATAATATGTGCAATACTGTCAGAGGAGATGCATTACAATCAATTTCATGAACTTTTGACCCATCCCCGACTCCTGGGGGCGGGGCCAAATGTAAATGTGCTCATCCACTCCACATTGACATGGGTAACTCACATACCACATTTGGTTGAATTCCGTCCAATGGGCCTGGAGATGAGTTAAATCAATTTTTGCAGGTTAAAATTTGACCCTTTGGCCCCTCTCCCACCCCCTGGAGGCGGGGCCAAATCTAAATAGCCTCTTGCAGTCCGCAATTATATGGGTAATTTAGATATTAAATTTGGTTGAGTTCTGTCTAACAATTTCAGAGGAGTTGCGCTACAACTGATTTGACCTTTTGACCCCTGCCACATCCCCCATGGGACGGAGCCAAATCCAAATATCGTCTTACACAGTGGAATCATATGAGTAATCCACATACCCCATTTGATTTAATTCCACCCAATGGTTTGGGAGGAGATAGCATGGCAAACAAGACGGACAGACGGACAGAGGTGATTATAATATCCCAGACATTTTTTTTAAATGTGGGGATAATTAACATATATGAGAACACAACAATGCACCATTGCACAAAATCTGTTTATTCCTGATGTCTATTCCCATATGCTAACGCATATCATATGCATGAGATTATTATACCACTAAGATCTGCACTGAAACAATGGTTGTTTCTGTCAATGTACACTCGATTTTTGTGGGCACAGAAAATAAAAACTAATACTTTTGCATTATAATCAATTTGACCTTCTTACCCTTGCCACGCCCACTTGGGGGTGGAGCCTAATCTAAATGTCATCTTGCAAAGCGCATTCCTATGGGTAACCCACATAAATTTGCTTGAATTCCTCCCAACGGTTTGTGAGGAGTTAGTGTGATGGACAGACAGACAATCAATTTGACCTTTTGACCCCTGCCACGGCACAGCGAGAGCGGAGCCTAATCTATATCTTGTCTTGCAAAGCACATTCCTATTGGTAAGCCACATACCAAATTTGGTTGAATTCTGCGCAGCGATTTGGGGTGAGATGCATTATAATCAATTTGACCTTTTGACCCCTATCATGCCCCCATGGGGGTGGAGCCTAATCTAAATATTGTCTTGCAAATTGCATTCCTATGGGTAACCTACTTACAAAATTTGGTTGAATTCCACTCAACCGTTTGGGAGGAGTTAGCATGATGGACAGACGGACAATCAATTTGGCCTTTTGACTCCTGTCATGCCCCCTTGAGGGTGGAGCCTAATCTATCTTCCATCTTGCTAAGCGCATTCCTATTAGTAACCCACATACCGAATTTGGTTGAATTCCATCCAACGATTTGGGCTGAGATGGATTATAATCAATTTTACCTTTTGACCCCTGCTACACCCCATGGGGGCAGAGCCTAATCTAAATATTGTCTTGCAAACTGCATTCCTATGGGTAAACCTACTTACCAAATCTGGTTGAATTCCATCCAACAGTTTGGGAGGAGTTAGCGTGACAGACAGAGACAATCAATTTGACCTTTTGACCCCTGTACCGTCCCCTTGAGGGTGGAGCCTAATCTATATCACGTCTTGCAAAGCGCATTATTATTAGTAACCAACATACCGAATTTGGTCGAGTTCCACTCAACGCTTTGGGGCGAGATGCATTATAATCAATTTGACCTTTTGACCCCTGCCATGCCCCCTTGTGGGCGGAGCCTAATCTAAATGGTGTCTTGCAAAGCACATTCCTATGGGTAACCCACATACCAAATTTCATTCAATTCCACCCAATGGTTTGGGAGGAGTTAGCGTGACGGACAGATGGACGGATGGACAGGATAGATGGACAGAGGCGATTACAATATCCCCGACCTTTTTTTCGAAAAGTGGGGATAATAACGCTCACCTGGACCAGTAGCATTTGAATCATTTGCATTTAAATATCGGTAGACATGAAGAACAATCTTCGAAAAATCCAAGCTGCCCACCAAAGAAACTGACCAATCAATATTCTCGTTTGCTATGTTGAAGCTTTAGGATCATTCCATCCAAGTTTCATTGAAATCGGGCCACTAATTAATGAGCAGCGTTTTAAGTGGTTCTGGAAAATTAAATAAAAAATACAAGTGGCCACCAAAAAAATCGACCAACCAAAATTCTAAAAAGATTTTCTGCAGCCTACCGCTATAGAATCCTTCCAGTCAAATTTGGATAAAATCCACCAAGCAGTAATGGAGTAAATGCATTTTGACATGAATTTTGACAATTTCCAGTAGATTTTTCATAAAATTTATTTTCAAGCCAAAAAATAGACCCATTAAAATTCTGAATAGATAGATGTTCTAGAGCCTACCGCAATAGGGTCTGTCCACCCAACTTGGGTTGAAATCTCTCAAGCGGTTAATGAGTAGCGTTTTGACAATTTCCGATAAATTTTTAATAAAATCAGACTTCCAACCCAAAAGATTTACCAATCAAAATTCTGTGTACAAGTTCTGACGCCTATCCCAATAGGGTTATACCAACCAAAATATGTTGAAATCCGCCACTATAATGACGAGTACCATTTTGACAATTTCCAGTAAATTGTTTATAAAATCTAAGCTCTTCACCAAAAAACTTGACCAATCAAAATTATGTATATATAAGTTCTGAAGCCTAGCCCCTTAGGGTCCTCCCAGCCAAACAAAGATGAAATCCGCCAAGCGAATTAGGAGTAGCGTTTTGACAATTTCCGTTATATTTTAATAAACTCAACAAGAAACTTGACTAGTCAAAATCCTATACAGAAGTTCTACGATCTAGCCCTAATAGGGTCCTTACCGTCAACGTAAATTGAAATCTGACACACGGTTAATGAGGAGTACTGTTTTGACAATTTTCGGTAAATTTTCCATAAAATCAACGATTTTCACACAAAGAAATTGACCAATCAAAATTCTGCATACCGGTCCTGAAGCTGAAAACATTAGGGTCCTTTCAGCCAAATTAGGTTGAAATCTGCCAAGCGGTTAATGAGGAGTAGCAATTTCCAGTAAATATTTTCACCAATCAGAATTCTGTATGTACAATTCTGAGGCCTATCGCCACAGGGTCCTTCCATCCAAATTAGTTTGAAATGCGCCAAGCGGTTAATGGGGAGTAGCGTATTAAAAACAAAAGTTGACGGATGGAAGTGACTATGACCTTTGACCTTTTGACCCCAACATCATTGTGTGATGCCGTGTCATTGTAAGGAGGCATGTGTCCAAGATAGGGTCCAGTATGATTAATCAAACATGAGATATAAACAGAAAAGTTGAGCTAAATGGAAAATGTTATTGAAAAAAACCACCAAGGTTTTTACCAAGGTTACAGTGACATTGACCTTTGACCTTTTGACCCCACGGTCAGTGTGTGATGTTGTGTTATTATAAGGAGGCATGTACCCACGTTTGGCTCCAGTAATGTTCCCAAGTTTAGGTCCAGTATGATTAAATTGGACGCCACCACCACCGCCGACGAAAGACGTGCAGGGTATCACAATTGACAATAGCTCTTTTTACATCATAAAGTTGACCTAAAAATAGCCTTCACATTGTCTACAAATGCATAGTTATCACAACAACTGCACACAGGCTGGTATTGGCTGACTAGGCCATAAAAGGGTTAATCAATTTCATTTCAACAGATCCTGATTTCTATGGAACAATGACTTGTCTTCAGATGAAGAGGCTTCGGACTGGTTGATGGATACCAGGAATGATGGACACTGACTAAACGCTTGCTTATTGATCCATGTAAACGCAAACAAACTATTCTAGGAATATTCTATTATATAGACATGAATGTCTAGAAATTTCTCCCTAGAGCCATATTTTACCTTCTAAAGCTGTGCAGATTCTCATCTGAATGAGACAAACTCCATGTAATATTGACACATAGATATGATTGATGGTTTGTGCAAGATAACATAAATACAGTATTTAGTGATGAACTTTAGTGCAACAGAACTACAGATTCAACCTTTTAACCCTCGAATTTATTCCAAAAAAATGTTCTCATATAAAATGTAAATTTGCAGACAAAGAGAAGACTATTTTTGAAAATTTACCACTGGAATAACTGACTCTGTTATCGAGCCAGTGATTCCAGCCATACATTTTCAAAAATAGTCCTCTCTTGGTCTGCAAATGGACATTTCACAAGACCACTGCAGAAGACATTTTTGGCTAATATAAGTGTTAAAGGGTTAATACCGATGAAATCAAAAGGTTTTGCCACTGTGCGCTGAAGTTAATTGTTTCCGTATTGTGATGGACGGCAGCGTATGTTAGCTTTAAGCATTGGCTGGCCTACTTTGCCAGGTCACATGCATAATTAGCATATCGCTTGCAGTAAATACAAACCAAAAAACGCTATGACATGCATGAAATAGATGTATGGTGCATTCAATACGAAAACGAATGTGGTTGCAATGCAACCATGAAGCTCGACTTTACGACTTTGCAATGAACTATGAGGCTTGACTTCAAACATAAAATAAATATAGACTGTCTTATCAACAACAGGCCAAGGGCCTGTAATGCTAACCTGGACCATTTGAACCATTTGCATTTAAATAGCGGTAGACATGATGGATGATTTTCGAAAAATCCAAGATGGCCACAAAAGAAATTTACCAATCAAAATTCTCGTTTGATATGTTGAAGCCTACTTCCATAGCATCATTTCATCCAAGTTTTATTGAAATTGGCCCAGTAATTAAGGGGTAGCTTTATAAGTGGCTCTGGAAAGTTAAAAAACATCCAAATGGCCACCAAAAAATCGAGCAACCAAAATTCTGAATAGCCGTTCTAGAGCCTACCACTATACAATCCTCCCAGCCAAATTTTGATAAAATCACCAAGCTGTTATGGATAACATGCATTTTGACAATTTTACCAAACAAATTGACCCATTAAAATTCTGAATAGGTGTTCTGGAGCCTATCGTGATAGGTGTCTTGCCAACTAGGGTTGAATTCTGTCAAGATTCTGTAATGTTGAGTAGCATTTTGACAACCTCCGGTAAATTTTTCATAAAATCTAAGGTTTTCACCAAAAAACTTGACCAATCAAAATTTTGTACATACATTCTGAAGCATAGGCCCCTAAAGTATTTCCCGCCACAGTAAGTTGAAGTGGTTAATGAGGAGTAGCGTATTGACAATTTCCGAGAAATTTTTCATAAAATCTAAGATTTTCAGCCCAAAAAATTGACCAATCAAAAGTTTAAATCTGCCACTCATGGGTTAATGAGTAGCATTTTGACAATTTCCTATAAATCTTTCATAAAATCTAAGGTTTTCACCAAAAAACTTGACCAATCAAAATTCTGTATATAAGCTCTGAAGCATAGCCCGATAATGTCCTTCCAGCCAACGTAAGTTGAAATCCGCCAAGCGGTTAATAAGGAGAAGCATTTTGACAATTTCCAGTACATTTTTCATAAAATCAAATATTTTCACACAAATAAATTGACCAATTAAAATTCTCTATATATGTTCTGAAACCGAAAGCATTAGGGTTCTTCCAGCCAAATTAGGTTGACATCTGCCAAGCGGTTAATGGGTTTTAACAATTTCTGTGTACAACATTTGAAGCCTGCCCCCATAGCGTCCATCCAGCCAAATTAGGTTGAAATCCACTGAGCGGTTAATGAGAAGCATTTTTAAACAAACCTTGATGGATGGATGACTGACGACAGATGGTCGCCATGCGTATCAGTGACCTTCACCTTTGACCCTTTGACCAAAACATCATTGTGTGATGCCGTACCATTATAAGGAGGCATGTGTCCAAGTTTGGGTCCAGTATGCTTAACCAAGCACCTGACATATAAACAGAAATGTTGAGGTAACCGGAAAATGTTAATGTTGAAAAAACAAGGTTTTTACCAGGGTCACAGCGACCTCGACCTTTGACCGTTTGACAGCAAGGTCATCGTGAGATGCCATATAATTATAAGGAGGCATGTGTCCAAACTTGGGCCCAGTATGATTAACCAAACATGAGATATAAACGGAAAAGTTGAGCTAAACGGAAAATGTTAATATTGGAAAAAACAAGGTTTTTACCAGAGTCACAGTGACCTTGACCTTTGACAGCTAGGTCATTGTGAGATGTCATATAATTATAAGGAGGCATGTGTGTAATGCCGTTCCATTATAAGGGGGCATGTGTCCAAGTTTGGGTCCGGTATGCTTAACCAAACCAAAAGGGTCATCGTGAGATGCCATATAATTATAAGGACGCATGTGTCCAAATTTGGGCCCAGTATAATTAACCAAACTTGTGATATAAATAAAAAAGTTGAGCTAAACGCAAATAGGGCGCTGCCGCCATCGCCGCATGATGTGCAGGGTATCACAATAGCTCGTTTTACTTCATAAAGTCAAGCTAAAATAGTTTTCACTTGTTCTACAAATCGACATTGCACAAGACCGCTACAAAAGACGTCATTGGCCAGCCTGACCACTAAACGGTTAAGCAAACGTAGCTCATTAACTAACTCCTTTCAATCAGAATATATTACAAAATACTTGGCAAGTTTCCTATTAAAAATTGTTTTCTGAGAATACATAATAGCAAGAGGCCCAAGGGATTTAATGCTCACCTGGACCATTAACATTTCAACCATTAGCATTTTAACAGACATAACTTTAAATTCAGCAGTAACAAGCCATAAAATACAAAATTGAAATTCAGTACAACTGATAATTAGTGGTAAATTAATGATAAATTAAAAAGTTATGAAAATCCAAGGTGGCCACTGGCATGACCGGTAAATTCAACCAATGGAAATTAAATAGTAGATATATAAACGATCACCATAGGGTCCTTCTAGCCAAATTCAGATGAAACACATCAAGTGTCTAAGGAGATGAACTTTTACATTTTTTAGTACATTTTCCAAAAAATCTAAGGTATTCACCCCAAAAACTGACCAATCAAATTCTGAATAGATTTTCTAGAGTGGACCACCATATGGTTGTCCTTCTGCCTAATTTGGTTGAAATCCATCAAACGGTTAAGGAGAAGTATTTTGACAATTTCCGTTAAGATTTTCATCCGAAAAATTAACCAATCAAACTTCTGAATCGAAATTCTAGAGCCTAGCACCATAGAATTCTGCCAGCCAAATTCAGCTGAAATCCACCAAGTAGCTACTGAGAAGATCCACTTTTACCATTTCCGGTTAATTTATCATAAAACTAAGATTTTAACCCAAAAAAATGTAACAATCAAAATTCTCAAAAGAATAGTCAATAGAATCATTCCAGCCAAGTCCAGCTGAAATCCACCAAGGCTAAGGAGACGATACATTTTAACAATTTCCGGTAAATCTCATAAAATCTCAGATTTTAACCCAAAAAAATTAGCAAACTAAATTTTGAAAAAAGTTCTGGAGCCTTAATGTAACCACCATAGAATGATTCCATCAAAATTTGGTTGAAATCCATCAAGCGGTTAAGGAGAACATGCATTTTCATCAAATCTGCGATTTTCACTCAAACCTCTTTAACCAATCAAAATTCTGAATATAAATTCTGGAGTAGACAACTATAGGGTCATTCTAGACAAATTTGGTTGAAATCCAGCAAGTGGCTCAGGCGAGATGCATTTTGACAATTTGCAGTAAATTTTTCACAAAACTTAAGATTTTCAACAAAAGAATTTAGCAATCAAAATTCTTAATAGACATTTTGGAGTGCAGCCAAATTTGGTTGAAATCGGTCAAACCATTAAGGAGATGTGATTTGACAGACAGACGATGGATGGACGACAAACGGCAAAAGCTCACCAAAGGCCCAGGTAGGCTAAAAATCTTTAATAGGGCTGCAAAGTCTGTGTAAAACTTACCATAGCTGACATTATCTGGCTCCACATTGTGAGATGGCCAGTAGTATGGACTCTGAAATAAATAATGATAAATACATTATTCACACATATATATACTAGATTATATGCAGCATCTTCTTGAAAGACAAATTCACAATATTCCCGCTAGCTTCAGGTAACTATCTAACGGAGAGATCCATTTCAAGCTATGACCCACCAATTTCTAGCTAAGCTCAAGCCACGTTTTGCGTATGCCAAGATTGATTTATAGATTTTGAACCCCGAATTCCCTGAATCTCAAATTCAAGGTAACTATACAGGCAAGC
The DNA here is from genome assembly GCA_034401795.1 of Chaetoderma sp. LZ-2023a. Classification (NCBI taxonomy): domain Eukaryota; kingdom Metazoa; phylum Mollusca; class Caudofoveata; order Chaetodermatida; family Chaetodermatidae; genus Chaetoderma; species Chaetoderma sp. LZ-2023a. The sequence goes on from CM067372.1 coordinate 112,716,518, forward strand.
TGCTGAATATTTTGAAACTAATTTGCCTCTGCCTACATGTGATGTAACTGATTCTGGTGTCGTATACTTGAGTGGCAGATCAGATCAAGCTATTGTTCTGCCATACATCATTTTGTAGCTGGAAATAGTATCCCATTTTCCTTATAACCTTTACCCTATTGCAGTAACCGTTAACACTCTGATGTCAATAGTCTTTCTTTTAACATGTCAATAGCAAAGCATCTAGTGAACATTTTTCAACAATTTTAGAAGTCAAGTTTTTGCTCATTGAAATAATTGTTCAGTGGCTTGCAGCAGTGAGACAGTTAGAGTGCTTAACATGCCCTTTTTAAAACTGTTTTTAAACATTTTCAGGAACAATTATTTGACCATTCTTATGACCATGGTCGGTATAATTTAATAAGGAATGCTACTCTTTCACTGAAAACATGTGTATTCTTCAATTATTCTACTGAACATAAATTATGTAATCATCATTAATTATGACATTTGAATAGTAAATGCAATATACATAAAAACATACCAGTAATAATACACACTGAATTCTTGTATAAACTTTATTTCAAACAATGCCAATGTGGGTTAACCATTCCAAAATTTTCTTATTTAGTCTTATATATATATATCGAAAGTTTGATTAATATTTTATATCTTCATGACTATTGTTGTAATCACTTCTCGGCATTTTGTCTAGGACCAAAGTTGTACAATGTTGTAGACTGTAGTCTTGCACATGTACACTTTGTTACAAATGTGGAGCTGGATTGCTGACCAATGGTCAACCATTCAGGTTAAATGGCAGCACAGTAAGATCATGGTTGACCATGGTCAAATGTCACTATTCAAACCATGGTTGACCATGTTCAAATTGACCATAGTCTGACCATGTTCTGTTGCAGACTATTAAACATGGTGTTATCATGGTAATGAGATATTTGTTGATCATGGTTGGCCGTGGTCTGACTGTGTTGACATTTAACCTGCCTGGTCAATGATGGCATTTCATGGTCAAGTCATGGGAAAACCATGGTCATTGAACATGGTCAAACTATGGTTAGGAATACAGGGTTATGTGCTTACTATTCAATAAACATTCTGTTGAACATTTTGAAACTAATTTGACTGGGCCATAGGCAGCAACAGCACTTAGTCAAATTAGTTTCAAAATATTCACCAGCTTACCTGGATAATATTCTGGAAATTCAGATTCAGAGAATGCAGGGGTCAATCGATCTCAACACGGGCAAAGTGTGGGTAGTGCTTAGCTAGAGATGGGCGGGGCATAGCTAAAACTTGATTCCTCCATTATTCCAGTCCATGACTTTACTGTTTCTAATCGCCATCACTTCAAGAGTTATTTCCAACAAGAGCTCGACAAACAGCGCATAATACCCTGCCCTGATGACAAACTAGCGATTTCTTCCTCACACCTATACCTGTCATCCTATAAAGTTTCACAAAGTGATCTGCTAAACAGTCATGGAGTTATTGTTCGGAAACCAATTTTCAAGATGCCCCCTGTGGCTGTCGGCCATATTGGATTTTGAATCATCTTCTACTTCAATAGGTTTCCATCTCAGATGAAATTGAGGAAATGGAGTTGTCATTCGGAACCCTATTTTCAAGATGGCTGCTGGTGGCCATATTAGATTTAAGATCATCATCGATTTCAAGAAGTTTATTCCTCAGAACTAGTCCAGTCACCCTATGAAGCTTCAAATCAATTTGATAAATAGTAACAGAGTTATCACCAGAAAACCAATTTTGTGGCGGCCATCTTAGATTTCAGATCAGTGTCAATTGCGAGAGCTTATTCCCCCAGGTCTAATCCAACCACCCTATGAAGTTTCAGAGATGTGATAAATGGTAACGGAGTTACCGTCCAGAAACCACTTTTCAAGATGGCTGTACTTGGTTGGGGGGGGCCATCTTGGATTTCGGATAATCGTCAATTTCGATAGGTTTCTTCCCCTGCCGTAGTCCAATCACCTTATCACCGATCCGATAAACAGTAACAGAATTATCATCCGTAAACCAATTATCAAGATGGCCGCCTGTGGCTGGGGGGCCATCTTGGATTTCAGATCATTGTCAATTTCGAAAGGTTTCTTCGCTAGACTGAATCCAACAACCCTCTGAAGTTTTAAAGCAATCCGATAAGCGGTAACAGAGTTATCATCCGGAAACAAATTTTCAAGATGGCTGCCGGTGGCTGGTGGCCATCTTGGACTTCGGATCAGCGTTAATTTTGAGAACTTTCTTGCCCAGGCCTAGTCCAACGACCCTATGAAGTTTCAAAGAGATCCGATAAATGGCAACAGAGTTATCATCAAGAAACCACTTTTCACGATGGCCGCATTTGGTTGGTGGCTATCTTGGATTTCGGATCATCGTCAATTTTGATAGGTTTCTTCGTCTGACCTAGTCCAATCACTTTATGAAGTTTCAAAGCAATCCGATACACAGTAACGGAGTTATCATGCAAAAAACAATTTTCAAGATGGCCGCCGGTGGCTGGAGCCATCTTGGATTTTGGATCATAGTCAATTTCGATAGGTTTTTTCGCCAGACCTAATCCAACAAGCCTATGAAGCTTAAAAGCAATCCCAAGGGCTTTAAATTACCCCTTAGCTGTGACTTTAAAAGTCATGCCCAAATGATATCCCACCCATATTAGTGAGCCCAAATTAAAATCCTACTGGCTGCTATGGACACTAATTAACTGATTTACAGTCAATTAAATACTCAGAGATGGATACTGTGGCATTTTATGGCCATTCAGAGGTCTTAGTGCTATTAAAACTAAAATGGCTCAAAATCAATCCCTCATATTTTCTAGTTTCTAGAAGCATTGATGGATCCTGGACCAGATAGGTGGTGTGCCCAAATGAGGTAAATCTAAAGCCCTGAATCCAAATAAGCGGTAACAGAGTTATCATCCGGAAACCAATTTTCAAGATGGGCATCTTGGATTTCAGATCATCGTCAATTGGATAGGTTTCTTCCTCAGCCCTAGTTCAAACATCCTATGAAGTTTCAAAGCGATCCAATAAACGGTAATGGAGTAATCATCCAGAAACCACTTTTCAAGATGGCCACACTTGGTTGGCGGCCATCTTGGATTTCAGATCATCGTCAAATTTGATAGGTTTTTTCCCCTGGCCTAGTCCAATCACCTTAGGAAGTTTCAAAGTGATCTGATAAGCGGTAACGGAGTTATCATCCGGAAACCAATTTTTAAGATGGCCACCGGTGGCTGGCAGCCATCTTGAATTTTGGATCATCATCAATTTCGATAGATTTTTTCCCCAGCCTTAGTCCAACCATCCTCTACAGTTTCAAAGCGATCCGATAAATGGTAACAGAGTTATCATCCAGAAACCACTCTTACGCCCGCACACATGCTCGCCTGACCGCCCGCCAACCCGGACGGACGGCGCCATTACATAATACCATGTCAAATTTTTTGGTGAGGTATAAAAATTAAATGGGCAAAGAGATGGGCGGATGATGTAAATTTTACATGTTACAAAGTGACCTCAAAAGGATTTGAAATCAGCAGGAAAACTGATACAGAAACAGCAAAATCCCTTGGTACAGCAGAATTCTAGCTTGCCCAGAAAATTGGCAAGTTTCTTCCAGTCTATTTCAATGGTAGACATGATCAACTCAAATGGCCCTCTAAAATCTTGAATAAATCCTGAATGATGTCGAATAATGGGCTTGATCAGCGGACTTATTGATTGAATAGGTCAGAAAATGTAATAAACATTTGTCTAGACCCGAAAACCAATCTAAGCTAGCCTCACCTTAATTACGAAATGATTGCTTATATCATAAATGGCTGGGATTACACGCTGAAAAGACATGCCTGAACAAGATTTAATAACAGCCGAAATCAACCATAAAGATTCAGAATCAATGAACATCCATGCGCCCAAAACATATTCCTCTGCTAAACCAGTTTCATTCTATTCCACATAGGTCATATTTATCATTTACTACCTATGCAATTAGAAGTCGGCTCATGATTATTTGGAAATTAATGTGACTGAATGTTGTTGCTGTCAATGGTAGCAAAAACATTTGGCTGAATTGTTTTCGAAACATGACTCATTTGTAACCAGGTTTCAGTGCATTTAGATTGAAGGCTTTTAAAAGATGAAATAAAATTCATGTCTGTAGTCTATAGTAAGTAATAAATATCATCTCGGATTGCATACAAGATTAAAAGGGATAAAGCTGTAGCTCAGTAGCTCAAGAGAATTATTGATCGGAAAGGGATTCATCTGATTTCTTATGATCAAACAGAAGCCCTGGAGGTGGACAAGAGTCCAGCTTCTAACGAGAACTGGAAAGAACTTGCTGTGAAGTGCTAATCGGCTTTGTTAGCATGGAAGCTAACTCGAGGACATACATGTAGATATGATAATAAGAACAATTTGCAAAATTGTGTCAAATATGACGACAGCATTTGAAGTTGCTTTAGAGTGACCATGAAACATAATGTCAAATTAACAGTGAAAGCTGTTTGAAAAATGTCTGACTTTCAGGGACAGAGCTTAGAATAGTGCCAATTATTAATAAGACAGTGAAATCTGTTGAGGCAAAGATCAAGTTCTGGAACACATGACTGTTCCTGTTAGACACAACAATCTATCAAATAAAAACACCATTGCTTGAAATTGTTGACAGCCTGTCTCACTCCATAGCAGCGACAGAATAAAGAGTCCTTGTGTTGTGTGCAGTGATTCTCATATTAGGGTTCTTCTGAGGGTATACACCTCAAAATACAGTAAAAATGGAAAAAAAACAGTGTGAGACCCTCATATTTCATGTGGGAATATACAGATTTGAGCTTGAGATGCCCATATTTTGGGGTGTGGCATCCGTGGAAACCCCAAAATTTAGATTTGCTGCTTGTGTGATCATGCACCCACCTTTCGCTTTCTGTCCAGGCACCACATCACTCATAGTCAGGGTCGCATATTATGATGCAAATTAAATCTCCAATTAGGCTTTGAGTGGCCTAATCAATAACTCTTTCAACCCTACAGACCAGATGTATACAAATTATTTACAATGTAAGAAATAATATGCTGAAGGCTCTGAACCTTAAACTTGACGAAGATGTTGCTGCCTTAACCAGCAATTAACCTTTCCAATTTAACCATCCATTATATGATGTCATAATCAACTATGTGACGTGTAGGATGATGTCATAATCATGAAGAATTTTAAATAATCCACCTTTAATGCTTAATAGTCCAACACGTTGTACGAATTGTATGTCTTTGCCATTTATTAAACATTCTTCAAAAGCTTCAACAGCTTAACCGCATAGTTTTCTGGAAATTGAGTCAAGAAGTTCAGGGATCAATCGATCTCAACATGAGCGAGGTGTGGGTGGAGCTTAGCTAATGATGGACGGGGCATAGCTAAAACTGGAAAGGGCCATTGCTTAAAATCAATTTAGTTTCAAAATATCCAATAATTTACTTTTGTGCTTGCTTTGAATCACTTTGCTTTCCTGGAAGACGAGTAGAAACTCTGTAGCAATCAATACATTTATCTATACATACTAATCATGACAATTTAATAGTAAATTCATGTTCCGTACTATATACGCCCATATAATTATCAAGGGACACAGCATTCAGTCATTATGACCACCCACACTGTGACACAGACTAGGCTTGCGCGATTTTTCGATTTAATCGTGAAGTTCGATTTATTTTTAAAATCGCGATTTTTACGATGTAATTGAGGAAAGATCGGAAACTCGTCAAAAATTTCATGTTTTAAAAAAATCTGAAGTGTGTACTTTTCCGTCGCATTATATCAGTACATGAGTACACTTATAATCGATTCACGCCTGTGTTCATTGTGTGTATATCCCGCTGTGCCATACATGTGTCGAATAATTACGAATCACAACACAAAGCGCTACAATAAACAAGCTAACAATAGCTAGGTAACACCTTTGTCATTGAGAAAACCAGCTAGTTACTCTGGCGAATCGCCATATAATTTTCTTTCTTTCGCTGCAGACCCTGAGTCTGTTGTGAAATGTCAAGTATATACAGTTTTCAGAGTGTTAGGCAATTAGTGAACATAATTCTGGTTAATTCTAGAGTTAGCAATTTCAGACGGTCTAATAATTTTTCCTTTTTGATTCGGTTGTCATGTCAAATTAAAGAAAATAAAGCAACAGCATTCCAGATTGTTTGATTTTGAACTGTGCATTCTGTTGATTACTCTTAAATGTAAATCGTACATTCTGAAAGCAACTATAAACCGCACTATAGGACGAGTTTACGCCGTTACACTAGTACCTACTCAAAGCTACCGTCCTATGTATGTGAATTGCGCAGTATCTCCTGCGCTACTAATATTAGCGTCTTCGCGTTACTCTGGTAATGACCTAAACTCGTCCTACAAAGGGAGGCTATAAGCGGAAACATCACGTAATTTATATTTTTTTCTCGGCGACATAGTATCTCAAATTTTGATGGATTAAATAATGTTTATTAAACTATACGCAATATTTAGGCGGTCCCAATTAATAATTTCACGCCCGCAATGATGGATATAAGATATACATTAAGCATAGACGTAGGATGGTAAGAATTCGTTGCATGAACATCATCATGTGTTCTAATTTTGTGCTATTTTTGTATCATTTATTTAAACTTTCTAGAAACGAGTCACGTTAACCCGGTTTATACTTTTGGGAATTTGGACCTACGATTTAATCGAAAATCGTGATTTTTTTCATAAAATCGATCGCAATGTTTCAAATCAAAAATCACGCAAGCCTAACACAGACCGTGCCACCGGACAAATGCTGTTAAGAACCTGATAATTTGTGTATGGTCAGCAGTTAAATAACATAAACATATCAGGACCATTATTTAAGCCAAAGAAGTCACCAGCCCAGGAAACACTAGTTTTGTAGTTATTTAGTTGATTGCAATGTAAACAAAAAAGATATTTTAATGCATATTTTTTTCCCAGTTCAGCTATTTACGGTGGTTCTTTACAGCAGACGGTCATTCTGCCACTTGTGTTAAATAGGCCACTACTGCTGCAAATAGTTAATTAGACAAATACTACCATACATAATATAGCATGAACAATGCTGATAGGGGATATAGATGTGACTGCTGTGTGACTGATGATGTATCCACAAATCTCCCGTAGTGTGGCTAAAACATCAACAACGTCAGAGACAGGACGTAACAATGTTTCCAAAGAGTGCCAGATATGGCCTTGGGTTAACTAATGAGGACGTATCCTGCACTTATAGGTTGTAGTAATTGTCTAATTAACTATTTGCTGCAGTATATATATTTATGTTTCACCTTGCAAAGGAATTTAGCTGCCAATAAAGAAGAACAAGACACTGTATTAAGAAGAACAGGACATTTGCACACATCATTGACACTTGTAGTTCTATCTCCCAAAGCCGCTTCATGAGTGGGCAGGCTAAACCTAAGGTAATTATACTTAGCTACCTTGAGGGTACAATTGGGCCCACATTGCTTTTGGAACCACAACCTCAACGCAGGTAGTGAATGAAACTATGAAGCGGGCCTAAAGCTGATACCTAACAATCATTGCTGGGCACCGACTGGATGGCTACGGTTCCCGCGCAAATCTTCCATCTTAAAACATGTCCAATATTGCCTCAGTTCGCTCGACAGGTTCCATAACTCTGTTTGTCATTGCTTCTTTGTGTACTTGACATTGCACACGTATCCGTATCTGTATTTCGATGGCCAATTGCTAACAGTGGTCTGCCAACTTGCCTATTGTCGGTCCAGAGTGTGCAGGTTCTTGTTTGCTGCCATTGTCGAAGGCCAACCTAATTACTCTGCAGGGGGACAGCGCTCTTTGCCGGCTAAGCACTAACCTAAAATATCTCCTTCCCTTCTTTTTCTTCACAAAAACATGCTTCTTTCTCTTCTCTTCTTCGAGCAGCACAAAGCTGACTTGTTTAAAAGTTATGTTACGCTCAACTGAATATCCGTAACCTGTTCCTTCCCCGAGTAACTCTTTCCCCGGAACCAACAGAGAGAGAGACGCCTAACTTTAGAAAACCAAAACTATGAAAAACTGCTTGATAAAGCAGGCTTAAGTTGTCGATCCCACTAATTCAACCAGTTATCCTAAAACCTGCTCTCATCTCGGCATGGTTCAGCCCAGCGACTCTGATACCACAGCAGAGTTAAACCTGCATGGATGGAATATTCCTGCAAATGTGCCGCCTTTCCCACATGTACCCAAGGGTATGGCAAGTCATTACGACCAGCAAATTAATGTAACCATATCCCATAACTCACAAGCCGCAGGATATACACTGACAACCTTGAGGGATGATACCACTCGAGTTAACACAGACAATGTTTGTTCAAAGTGGACTGAAACTGCCTTTTGGAGCACCATCTTTAGGCTTGTTTTCAGCCTCTGGATTCGAACAAACTCCTGGCTGGATAGTAGAACTCAAAATGTTATTTGTGAAGAGAATATCATGTGATTTTAGAAATTTTAAATTAATTCTGTTTATAACCACTACCGGTATATAATCATGGTTTGACTTGCTTTATGAGAGTTCAAAAGTACTAATCATTCTCAACATATAACCAATTTTACACTATTATAGTCTTGATGACACATCTTTAAGAAACACAATTGCTTGTGCATCTACAGGAAATGTTCAGGAAAAGAAGAAGGAGAAGGAGAAAAAGCAATAAATTGTACATTTCCTCTTCAACATGAACCTCACATCCTGCTCCTTTATTACATCTATAGCGGTCCCTAATTGCTCATAAAATGCATCAAGAACCTCTGCACTGTATAACCTAAATCAAAAGACCCGCCAGCTTGGAAAGTCTGCTTTTATGTTTATGACACTGACAATTTCAGCATTTTGACAAACTTCTAAAAGGCTGTTTGTTACTAAAAAGAGACTAGATATTAGTTTAGCTCTATCAGCAATTTTAAGCTGTGTGCTGCATATTATGGTGTGGTTGCAGTAAAGTCTGAATTAATCATACAATCCTAGATAGTTTCTATGACTAGTGCCTGTAGTCTCTTGACAAAGCAATACATTTTTAATCGTAATTATCTCTAGCTTGGCGCCTGCGTGATGTAAAGCTTAATTCAAATGTTGGCCTGCTGCCACATAGCTGCAGCGGGCATGGCACGGAATTCTCCCATCGGGCATTGGGAAGAGACATGACTGACAATTAGTTTTGATGTATGACCGCGCTTGTCATTCGCGAATCAATATAGTTATCGTTGCTCATTTGTGTCACGCACCTTTTCACTTGCTTGTATAGACTCGATCCTGTTTGACAACTTGGAATTATCATCCAGATAATGCTTAAACGCACTTAAGGCAATTGATGCACAATGAGAATAAAGAGGATTCTCGTTTCTTAAAGGACACAAAATGAACTTAGGCATAAACCTTTAATGGCCAAACCCATCAAAGCTTCCCTCTGCTTAGGTCTTGAGCAAGGTCCATTTGCATGCTATGAGAAGACTTTTAGAAAATTTACCAATGCAATGCCATTGCTTGGTTTTCAAATGAACATTCACTAACGATGTATTTTTTTGTAAACTAATCATGAGCATTAAAGGGTTAACCATTTGGTGGCTAAATCGTGTCTAGAAAATCAAGATGTTTACTTATTGACTGTCCATTTGCAGGGCAAGAAAATACTATTGTTTTAAATTTACCACAGGAATGACTGGCTCAGTTATCGAGCCAGTCATTCCAGTGGTAAATCTTCAAAAATAGCATTCTCTTTGCTTACAAATGGACATTCATCAAAGACTACTACAGATGCTCGTTTTGGCTGCCTTCTCCATGAGAGGGTTAAATTACCGTTACAGGTAAATCTATAAGAAATCTTGGAAAAGCTGGTGGAAGCATTGTGCTGTGTTAGTTCTAATAACTGTTGCACAAACATGTATTAAATTCTAAAGAGCACTGGCTTACAGCAACTGCACAGATTTCATGTTGAACCCTTTAATGGTCTTACCGGCCAAAACCGGCCTCTGTTATGTGGTCTTGTGGAATGTCCATTTACAGGGCAAGAGAATAGAATTTTTGAAATTTTACCACTGGAATGACCAGCTCGATAACGAAGCCAGTCATTCCAGTGATAAATTTTCAAAAATTTGATTCTCTTGCCCTGTAAATTGACATTCAATAGGCAGATATTACAATTTTATTTACCAAATTTTACCATTAAAGGGTTAAAGGGAACACAAACAGAAAAGGGTCAAAGCATGCCAAATGATGCTGTTGTATAACCTAGATAAAAAGAAATTATTTGATTTGCATATTTTTGAATTCCTAAGTAGTAGATTTTGGCATGGAAAGACATTTCCTCCATTTCCCATGAGCATAGTAGAGTGACATCATCGTGTGAATGATTGTTGTGGTATGACGGCATCGCGTGAATAATTCTTTGCAGTCGATCATTGATCGTTCACAGCGGCTCATCCATACACCATCATATTAATGACATTAAAGAGAAATACTTGTGTTTGACATCCTAGAGCTGGAATCTGAGCAGATGTCCGGCTTCTTAACTCTATCAAACACCACATTCTTCTATTCTGATGACACATCTGGCGTCAGTAATGAAATTATACCGTCAAGTTTATCAGTTTGTGAACCTTTGATAAACTTTTATTTTTGGTATTAATGTATTGAAATCTAATTCTCGTTTGCAATTCCCGTTACCAGAATTTATAGCCATAACGGACACATGCTTTGTGGGCTAAAAGAGGATAGTTCGTTAACCCTTTAATGGTCAAAAGGCTGGCTTCTGCAGTGGTCTTGAGGAATGTCCATCTTCAGGTCAAGAGAAAACTATTTTTATTAATCTTACCGCTGGAATGACTCAGGCTTGATAATGGAGTCATGGACAGTCATTCCAGTGAGAAATTTAGGGAAATAGTCTTATCTTGGCCTGCAAATGGACATGACTAAGCAAAATGCTTGCTTTTCTTGAACAACCTTGACCATTAAAGGGTTAAGCCAGGTAGAGTACGGCTCAGAAATAACTTAAGATGTTTACAAAAAGGAATATAATGGACTGTTGAATATATTGAACATAACTGGACCGGAAGACTTAATTGCCAAAGTCTGTGACGCTCACCTGGACCATTAGAATTTGAACAATTTGCATTGAAATAGATACCATGGATAATTTTCGGAAAATCAATATTAGCCAAAAAAACAAAAATTGACCAATCAAATTCTCATTTGATTTCATGAAGCCTATCATCATAGGATTGCAACACCCAAGTTTGGTTGAAATTGAGCCATGGATTAAGTAATAGTAATGATTTAAAGGCTTCTAGAAAATGTATGGAAAATCCAAGATGGCCATCAAGAAAATTAACCAATCAAATTCCTGTATACAACTTCAGAAGCATATGATCACAGGATCCTTCCAGCCAGTTTTCATTGAGATCTGGTCATTGGCTATGGAGTAGCATTTTAAAGGATTTCCAAAAATCTTTGGAAAATCAGATGGCTGGCAAAAAAAAATTGACTAATCAAAGTTCTCATCAGAACCCTTGAAGCCTATCACCATAGAATCATTCTACACAAGTTTTGTTGAAATCGGGCCATTGATTAAGGAAGAGTAGTATTTTAAAGGATTTCTGGAAAATCCAAGATGCCCAGTGGAAAATTGACCAATCAAAATTGTGTATGAAACCTCTGAAGCCTACCCAACTAGGGTCCCTCCAGCCGAGTTTGCTTGAAATCGGCCAAGGTTTTAATGAGGCGTAGCCTTTTAATCGATTTCCCTAAATTTTCATAAAATCCAAGATAGCCACTGGAAAAATCAACCTATCAAAATTGTTTATATAAGTTCAGACCCCTACTGCCATATGGTCCTTCCAGCCAAATCTGCTTGAAATCTTCTATCCCCATAGGGTCCTTCCAGACAAATTAAGTTGAAATCAGCCAAGCAATTAATGATGAGTAGCGTTCTGACAATTTCTGGTAAATTTTTTGTAAAATCTAAGATTTCTCACCCAAAAAATTTACCAACCAAACTTTGGTATAGAGCTTCCGAAGCCTAGCGGTATAGGGTCGTTCCAGTCAAATTAGGTTGAAATCCGCCATGCGGTTAATGGGAAGTGGCATTTTGGAAATTTCCAGTAAATTTTTCATAAAATCTCAGATTTTCACCCCAAAAATTGAACAATCAGTTTTTATACAACTTCCGAAGCCTACCCTCATAGGGTCCTTCCAGCCAAATTAGGTTGAAATAAGCCCAGCGTTTAATGAGTAACATTTTAAAGCAAAAGTTGATGGATGGACGACGGACAGATGGACGAGACAGTCCCCATGGCATAAGCTCACTTGGCCATTCTGGCCAGGTGAGCAAACAATGATTTCCAATCCAATTATGCACAAAATATTCAATAAAACATTTCTTATGAACTGTTTCCGTTTTGGAATTTATGAGCTGTACTGTAGTCATTATAAATGTTAACATTCTGCTGGTGACTCTAAGCTGCTTAGTATGTGGGATGTAGATATTAGCGTGTATGGTGAGCGAGGTGATCGGGAATTCAACATGTGCATTTCAAGTCTGCATATCTTAGTAAATCTAAACAACAAGTGTTTTCCCATGCTATTGGTTGGACCACACCATATGGATTAAACTACTCATTCTCAATTCTGAGGTATAGCGAGATAAAAACTTCTGTAGCACATGTGAAACTAACAATGCATGTAAATTGAATTGCACATGTTAGGCAGAACTGACATTGGGAAAATACCTCCAGTGACATTACATTTACTAAGATTCCTCAGGCTGCATTCCATCCATAATTACTTTTCGATTGATCGGTACTACGCATACAGACTTAATGGATGAACGAGATAACTCATTGCTTGGCCATTGATGACAGAAACATACATGTTTTATCATATAATTTGATTTTTACGCAGTAGAGAAAATGCATAATGGATAATACAGCATGCACTGTCGGCAACAAAGATCTCTTTACATTATTATTGATGGCCATGTTGTCATTAACTCATTTCTTGTCACATGTTATAAATGCATTACATGATCTGCTAGATAAAAATCCTGCTAAATAAGCATTTGTTGTGCCCATTGCCATCCAATACACAGCAACTATTTTATGCCAGACTGGAACAATATATTTAGCAGGTACTATATTTAGCTATAAATTATCTAAGCTAGATATCCATAAGAGAATTTACAATAAAAAAATTAATGTTCATTAAAGTTGCATCGGGTTATCTGCGCATTTCATTTAAATTATTAATAGATATTATTATTTTGATGTTTTGATTTAGTACAATCAAACCTCTATTAAGAGCACGACTTGTGGTTAGCAAAGATAAGTAGATACTATTTTAAAATAGGTCAGTTAGCTTACAAAATTGAATTTCGGATAAGGAATGGTTGTAAATTAGTTATTTGATTGGTGAGCATCTGAGACCCTTATTTTCTAGGTTCCATTCATGCCATGCTCATTGTTTTATTTCCGTATATTGACTAACGAGCCCCAGTTTTACACCTATTTCAGTTTATACACCATGGGTGGAGACACGCAGAAATTAAAATTGCTCAAGTTTCCAATGATTGAGTTGCAGACATCACTAAACTGTGAAACTAGAACACTGCAGTCAGTTTCGAAGCTCAGTGTGTCCCTACCTGCCATCACCTGAGTTCCATTATAAGGCTGGCCACATTTCTGAACTGTGACCACGTTGAGATCATAAGGTTAAGAGTCAGAAGATACAAGGCCGATGTATATCATACAAACAACGATGCTGAAAGTTGTTGCGGCCTCGCCGACTGTCATAATATAAAATGGAAATTAGGAATTTTGCATAGGATCGCTCAATGGAGGAATCCAGTTTTAGCCATGCTCCGACCATCCCTAGTTAAGCTCTACCCATGCTTTGCTCGTGTTAGGATCGATAGATCCCCGCACTCCCTGAATCTCAATTTCCAGAAAACTATACAGGTACGCTGTTGAATATTTTGAAACTAAATTGACTAGGTGCTGTTACAGCCTATGGAATAGCGGCCGGCCCAGTCAAATTAGTTTACCAATGTTCAACAGTATGTTCATTAAATGATAGACATACAATTCGTACAACAACGCTTAGTCAGTCATCAATTAAGCGTTCGTGACAAATTTATTTACATCATTCATGACATCATTGAGTATGACGTCACCCTACAATGTCACATAGTTGACTATGCCATCATATGATTGACGGATAAACAGGAAGGGTCCATTAATCACTCCTTGTTATATACAGACATCATGATTCTATCGTTAACATATAATCAAGCAGATTCAGGTTTATTCAGCTTAAAATTGATCCAGAAAACAGATGTTACTTTTAGAACCAATCAATCCAGCCGTTTTGAAAAAATACATGCCTGCTAGCCTGAAAATGATCATGCAGCTGTGAAGCATCTTCATGTCTTTCATGGCATTATTAATTTTGCCTCGCAGCTGGGAAATGTCTGCTTGTCAAATTTTTAATTTCTGACAAAGCTGGCTAAGATGCAGGTTTTTATGACATTTAAAGTGGGTTCAAATATGGAATGAGAAAACATAACAATTGATATCATCAGTGAACATGTGGAAATGATTCATCGATCAATAGATCAAATAATTGGTCGGTTGTTTGACAGATAAACAGATGGATGAACAGATGGAAGGACAGGTAGTTGACGAGTAGCTGAAAGGCAGTTCGGTGAAAGAGAACTTTTGTCCTCTGGATGGTGGTTTGGTGGACGAGTACTTGGCTCCCAAATGGCAGAGGGATGGTCTTACAGAATTGCCTGGGTTGGAACCCCGCTCAGGTCGAAAACTGAAAACAGTAAAAACTACATTCCAGATGATTGATGGAACAATATATCCTAATGCCAATGCGTCATCAATAACAGGGCTCGTAAAACTAATGCTTGACATTAGTGAAGGACATACATGCAAGTGCCTATAAAATAGAAGGATGGATCATAGCGAGGTAAAATATCTGGAATGTACACAATCAGTTCCAGCCAATTCGTGTGGTTGTGATATTGGTAGTTGAAAGCCAGTTGGGTGAGAGGATTTTTGTCCTCTGGATGGTGGTCTGGTGGAAGAGTACTCGGTTCCCAAATGCTAGATGGATGTTCTAGCAGAACCGCCTGGGTTCAAACACTGCTCTGGTTGAAAACTGAACAAGGGTTTTAGTGAAACTCAATATACGCCTGCAATAAAACCAGTTGTTGAAATATAATGTTACTTGAACAAACATTTTTCCGAGATATGGCTCTAACACAATTTTGACAACTGTTAGTCTTTCTAGGGAGATAATTCTCAGGAACATTGACTGATTTTGCGGAAACGAAACCATGACACTTCAGCTATATATAATCTATTCGCTAAAAACAAAATTGTGAGCATAAGTTCAAAACTTGCTGAGATATGAGACACATTTTTTTTTACAAATTTTAGTCTTTCAGGGGAGATAATTCTGACGAATAAGGACAGATTTTGTCGAAATAAAATCATGGCACGTCGTCTATCCCTAAACTATTTTCGTAGAACTAAAATTACGAGCGTGGGTTAACAACATTCCGAGATATGGCTTTGACATGAAAATTCTGACCAATTTTTGTTTTTCAAGGGAGACAACTGTGCGGAATAAAGACAGATTTTGTTGAAACGAAACCATCCCCAGCTACAAGTTCTAGGCCTCAAAGTAGATCTAAGATCTCTGATGCTGGGTCGGGCGCAGGGGTGTAACACTTTATCTGGGTACCAAGCCAGGTATTTGGAGCGAGTGGCCAACCATAGTACTAAACAACTCATCTTTCATGACAGTTAATATTATGAATATCTGTCATGGTGCTCGCCGTGTGAGCTCCCGCCAGGCATGTGCAGCACCGGGACCCCCAGCCTCGAAAGGGTCCACCCAAGCTACTGGTGGTAAAGTTTGTAGACCTTGGAGAAAAAGGAAGAAGGTTGTCCGAGCTAAAGAACAAGTAAGCAAACCGCTGACTATCATGCAATGGAATGCTGAAGGAGTGTCTAACAAGAAGACAGAGCTTAGCCAAATTCTCAAGGAGAAAGGCGTAGATGTCGCGTGTATCAAAGAAACTCATCTAAATGCCAACAGACGATTCCATATAAGAGGATTTCAGTACTTCAGATCTGACAGGGATGGAAGACATAAAGGAGGAGTCATAACCCTGGTCCGGAATAACCTAAACGCCATTGAAGTTCAGAGAGACATGGAAGGACCTGAAATTCTCACAATCAAGATAATTCCAGAGAAACATCCTATCACTGTTGTCAACTATTACTGCCCTAATAATCAACCATTGAATCTCGCAAAAATCCCAGTTCACCCAGATTCAACTATCGTTGCTGGTCACCTCAACAGTCATTCTCAGTTATGGGGGCTATCATTCTACTGATAGGAGGGGTGAGGACATTGAAAATTGGATGGATGAGCAGAAGCTGAATCTCTTGAATAAGGCAAATGACACCCCTACATTCTACTCAAGACGATGGCATACCTCAAGTTCTCCTGATCTAGCATTTTCAACAAAAAATCTACATCAAGAATCTGCGTATTGTTGGGGAACACCTTGGAGGCAGTGATCACCGCCCTGTTTTCATTACCATTAACATGGATGTTGAGTTTGACCGAAATCAGACTCCTCGATGGAACTATAAGAAAGCAGACTGGGACAGATATCAGAAAGAGAGTGACAGATTGGTAAAAGACATTGATGTCAAAAACCAAAACATCAATAAAGTTGTTAAAGAGCTTAACTCTGCTTTACTCTTTGCTGCTGGCAAATGCATTCCTAAGGGATCCAGAAAAAACTACAGACCTTACTGGAGTACGTCTCTGCAAAAGTTACACAAAGAAATGTCCAACACAAGGGAAATTACAGAGAATGTCCCAACAGAAGCCAACCATGTGAGACTCCAACAATCCAAGGCAAAATATCTGAAAGCCAAAATCAGAGCCACGAGAGAATCGTGGAGAGAAAAAACTTCAAGCTTAAATCCTTAAAAGGATACGAACAAACTCTGGAGGCTTGTGAAGCAGCTTAACGATGATAACACCAGAGTACTGAACATAACTCGAGAAGACGATTGTCAAATTAAAACAGGAGAGGCTGCTGCTGAACACTTTGCTTGTATGTTTCAGAAAGTAAGCAATCTAGATGTGCCAGTGAATTGTAAAAAAGTTGCAATGAAGTCTGCAAATGGGAACGGAGAGACACAAATACATGCCGCAGGAATGGAAGAGCTTCTGACCATCAGCGAGTTGGAGAAAAGCTTGAAGGTTCTGAAAAGCAGGAAGTCTCCTGGACCAGATGGAATAACCAATGAGATGTTGAGGAATCTGGGTACTATTGGAACGCACAAGCTTTTGGAGATTTTCAACCACAGCTGGTACACAGAAGTAGTAGTAGTGTCGGCAGTAAAATGATACCCCCCGCCCTCAACTGGCCGCCGTTCGGCGATCCGCGGTCCCCACCGCCCTCTCAATCCCTGGGGCATAGGAATTTGAGACATATGATCATTTTCTCCCGGACATCGCTGGACCCCACCTGTCCGGGAGAACCTCCTCAGGATACTGGCCAGTGGCCAACCTTTCTCTATTCTGTGTAGGCTCAGACAAACACGTAGTCTCTGCCAGAGTCTCATCGGCATGATGGGACCACCCATAGGGGCTTCCAGCTACCTTGACAACGCTCACCTAGGAGGAGGCTAAAGTGATTAGCATGTGAACCATGACAGACTCTGGCATGTTCACATGTTACGCAAATAATCTGGTGCTGAGCAGGGGTCTCCAGCAGACAACCACAGCCTACCCTCTCCACCCCATAGAAGTGGCAGACAGACTCGATCTCTTTACGTCGGTGAAAGCAGTCGTATATGTTTCTCCGCAAGGGGTTGACCCAAGGATTGTTCTGGGGGTCATCCCGGAAGTGGGCCCACTTGGCATCCAATATCATGGCAGTCTCAGTGCCCTGTGCCACTGCTTGAACAGAGTGAACCCCTTGAGAAATATCTGTGCCAGATCGAGCCCTGTTCCATCCGGCTCGATAGTGATCTTCATCCCCTCAGGGGCAGGGGCTAGCTGTTTCACCCTGCCGCCAGTTAAGAAACGTAGCTCTAGGACTATATGAGTCATTTGCAGGCTAGTGAGTCCGACTCGCTGGAGCAGTTTAACAGCACCCTTGACTTTGGAGACATGTGACACCCCATCTACCCGTAGGATGGCCTCCTGGAGGTTAACAGCTTCTTCTGGTCCATCGAATGGACGACACAGCAGGAGCTTTCCACCTGTAACCCCGATCCGGTGACCCACCCTAGTCAGGGACACCTTCACCTATGTAGGTGAGGAAGGATGATCCCCGATTGTAGAGCTTTCGAACTGTCCCATCCTTTTTCACAACAGTGTAGAGGGGAGTAACCTCTATGTCAATGAGTGCGGGAGGCCTATATAGGGACAGCCATATTTGCTAGTCACCCCCAGGTCCAGCGCGGTACCACACTTCATCCTTCTCAAATATGAACTGCAGGTTTTTTGCCAGGGTCAATAGCAGGCCATCACGGGCCACCGCTCGAATAGGGTTTGACCAGATGAAAGCTGAGGTCGCCATTTAGGGTGTTGATGTCTGCCACCTCTGTATACCGAGAGCTCAATCAACGGCTCAAGGATGTACTTCCTCTTCGGGAAATCGTACCGAAACACGATCCTGTGGCCATCTATGTTGCGACCCAGGCGCGCCTTCGTCACATCCTTGAGGTCTGTGATCAGCTCCACCCCATCACCACCAATGGGGTGGAGGGAGAATGCCTTTGAACTTGCTTCATACTGTAGGGCGAATGACTTGCCATCGCTCTCTTCTACCTTGGCAGCATCAACTGCATACACATCTGCGAGGTCAGCAAGACCAGTCGAGTGAGCAAATATGGGTTCCATAGCACGCCATAGGAGGGGTTTAAATAAGACATATAACCATGCCGATTGTCCGACTGCTACTCTCCGGTGGTGAGAACGTAATCTCGCCCTCTCTAGAGGGGAGACGGGTGGTACAGTACCGTGTAGAATGGGTCCTCTTCGAGGTGCCCCAGCGGGGCACAACATACATACACGCCGATGTGCTACATCAACCTCCGAGCAGTGCACACAGCAGCTCACTGGTAGAAGTCGGCCGGGACGTGATAGAGTATTCCCCAGGTGCCAACAGCAACCTATGGAAAGCTATCAGTCCCAGCCTGTTCACACCTGTAAATCACCCGTTTGACAGCCCCTCCATTAACATATATGCCAGCACGGATGGGATATGGTACGCCCATTTAAAGTTTACACTCTTATTACTCCTTGACCTGACGACAACATGATATCATACCAGGAATATCTGACCTTTGCCGAGATGATGAAAGAGGGTTGCCCCATCATGACCCCTGCACAAAACGAACAGATGCTCACACTGCAACAAGAAGGAGAGCGACTACAGCGGGAGAGCCGGTATCAACAGAACGCGAGCATTGCAAGGAGGCGAAGGGACAGTGAAGCTTCCAAATACTGGCAGGACCTCCTGAAGAAGAGTAAGCGGGATGCAGGAGTCTTGACAGACGGCGATCATCCAGATGTCTTCACATATGATGATGAGCCAGATGTCTTCACAGACGAGGATTAGCCAGGTGTCGTCTCAGACGAGGATGAGCCAGTGGGAAGAGGAGATGGTGCAGAAGTGTAAGACCAAGAAAGCCCTCCAGCGGCAGACCTACTAGCTTGGTGATACGGTGAAGTTCCAGATGTCACGTCTCAGAAAGCTACTGGCACCCGACATAGTGCTGGATGACCACTGTCTAAGAGACATCTGTCTCTACACCGACAAGCTGGTACGGTTCGCTGGGCTCTCCAAAATAAACCCTTCTATGACTCATGAGCAGATTCTGCAGGTGACGCCGGTTTAAGCCCCCAGATATATATGGCAAAATCAGAGTGGCGGAAGCAACCAGAATTATACCCCTCCCTGACTGCTGATGAGGGTGTTACCATCCACGGCTGGCGACTCCAGCAGATAGATACCATGAGGCAGAATCTCGTCCATGAGGCAGGAAAGTACAGCAGAACACGCAGGCGATATAAGACAGCATACAATGTCCTCGCGCGTACAACCACTGCTGCGGGTGTGATTGGAGCCAGTGCGGGTGTGGCAGCTGTGGCCACTCTCGCTACAGGGGTGGGTGCCATCGTCGCCATCCCGCTGGGTGGCGTGACACTAGCCGCCGCTGTCTTGGCCACGGGCTTGGGGGTGGGGCAGCGGCAGATCACAAGGAGGCTGGAGAAGCATGCTAAGTATGAGACACTGGCACAGAGTATGCTACGGACTATCGACGAGTCTGTCAGCAAACCTCTCGAGGATGGCCAGGTCACCGATGAAGAGTACCACCATATATTGAAGGTCCAAGCCCTGTACCGCACAGAGAAACCTAAAGTGTGACAGCAATACCTCAAAGGCACCAGCGGATGGGTTGATATGGAGGAGCTAAAAAATTAGATGTTACGGCGAGGTCACCCCACCGGTCTATGGAGTCGAGACGACTACAAATAGTGTGCTGCCTGTATGGTAACTTTAAGAACACTAGCATAGATGGCCTTCCCACTGAACCTCATAACAGTTATCCGGAGACAACCGCCCCTCCTGGGTACACCCTTGACTGGCCTGAGAGGTCTACTGGATGATATACCAGAGCTAACACCATTTTCCATCACAGTAGATGGACGGTCCCGAACCAGCTTCTCTATCAACCCACGACCACTGACCAACCGCCCCATCACCATCAAGGATGCGAAGCAAGCTCATACTTGGATGGCTGCTCCAAGCCTCTCATACTGGAATCAGCAGCTGAACTTTGCCGTGTGGTGTGCCACGGCAGGATGTGGAGTAAGTTCCACCCTGCTTCACTCCTATTCTGGTACTCCTGAAGCTGTGCTCATCGCCAGCTGTCTCAGATTCCACGTGTACTTCATGGAGCGACGAATCCTCCATGAGCTGGGTGCAAGCCTTCCTGATACAAACGACTTCGACCCACAGCTCAACAGTCATAGCGTCTCAGCGGCCAGCAGACTACAGAGAGAGTTCAGCGCTCACTCAGACTATCGGTGGCATGGTGGTGACAACAGCGGCCTAGGGGTTATGTATGGTGCCCCGAGACGTGACTACTCAGGATTCCCCCATCGAACACCCTGATGAGTAGGCCGCCGGAAGACAGCGACATTCTCGTTCAATCCAGACTCCGACCCTAGAGTGCTGGTGCAAAATATGCACATCACTGGCTTGCGGCAGGACTATCCGGATGTGTGGAAGTACTTTGTCCCACACACCACCTCAGGCCTCACACCAGCAGGGATCGTTCGGATCAACCAGTCCCTGGAAGCACTGTCCTACTGCCTCCTTACAGCACATACCAAGCTGCATCATTCCATAGATGGTGTCAGCGGAGCAGAGGTCCAGGCCATGTTCATCAGTCTCGTTGAGGATATGATCATCGTGGCAGACCCCAGTATTGCTAAGTTCCAGCAGGGGTTGCAGAAGGCCCGTTGCAAACTTGACTTTGCTATTTCACCACACCTACGGTTGATTCCGAGCAACATGATCGTGAAAATCGAGGACCTCCAAGTCAGGGGCTATAACAACATGATAGTCGAGGGGAGTTCCCCCGGTGTCCACTTCAGCTTCAACACTGCTATCAACACACCTACGCGTAGTACAGGCCATACAGTCGTTCCGACCCTGACACTGCAGCCAGTCGACACGACGCTTCCCATGGCAGCTACGACCCCGACACTGCAGCCAGTCGACACGACACCACTTCCCATGGTAGCTCTACGAGTGTTGCCAGGCCTAGCTATCGTGGCGCTCGGGATCAGCCTACTCCGCCGCCAGCAAATCAGCTATAAGACTATCCTGACTCTCTACAGTAGCAGTGGGGACCACGGTGAGACACTGAACCAGTTTGGCCTGCCGTACAGCCCATATACACGCTGCCAACATGCACATCCAAGGGCTGGATGGTTCCACAGCGCATCCTTTTTCCAGCTCGTAGTATCGCAGAGCCTTGTTCAGCTCTGAGTCAGGTGAGGCCATGGAGGTCTGCAACTGCTGGAACACATCTGACAGATACTCCCGATCGTTGTAGAAACCTTTAGCTCGCAGGAGCTGCTCGACGATACTCCCACCCATGATAAGGTATTCGAGGAAGCAGATCTTACCAAATCCTAGATCGAGCTTCACAGCTGTCAGCTCCTCTGTCAGCTCAGCACCGGAGAGCTGAGCGAGCTCATCTGGTGTCTTCTTCTTGTAGTCCTTCAACTCCCTCCGGAAGACCTCATAGTACTTCTCGCATAGCATGAGCCCGGACATGTTTAAGATGTCTCAATAGAGAGATGAATATTCCTGACTACCAACCCAGCCACCTGGCAGATGCAGACTGGGAAGATCTTATTAGGTCTCTCGACAGGGGATGCAGACATTTAACAGCGTTGTATACTCAGTCCTTAAACAATGACGTCAATGGTACAGATCGTGAAGCAACTGCCCGAGAGCCAGGCGAGTCTTCAGAAGGTGGAGACCTTGCTGCGAACCAAGACACAGAAGTTACTGACCAAAGCAAAACCTCTGGCAACCCATGTCGCCAGTAACGTGGCGGCGAATGTGGCCGTGGTGAAGATGACAGGGGGAAATGAGGTTCTTCCTCCCGCCACTGCGGCTGTCCTCGCTACAGTGGTGAGTGGGGTGGCTGGGCACTGTCTCGGAATAACTCACCCCATCCCAAAGATCGCCCTCAGTGGTGCCTCCTACACTGTTGCTGCCAAGATCATGGGTGAACGTGTTACACTAATGGAGGCCGCGGTTCTAGGGCTAGCAACGAGTGCATTGGCTGAGATCATCGTCACCTACATTTAACCTCTCTGAATAGTGAGAGATGGATCACGAGACCCCTGCAGCATATGAGGCATGGCATGCCGGATGGTGGTGTGTAGCCCATTGTCAAGCACACGGACTGAGGATCACCAATGCCCGGGAATGGTGGACCGCCCACAAGGCGTGCCCCTGCAGGGAGGCCAACTACCCTGAGCACAGCTACCTATTCCCTTGGCTGACTGCGTGGTCCTCCTATGCCCAACTATTTCACTGGGGGTATGACTAGTGGGTTTAAGCCGTGTATATAGCACTACGACTCTGTCACTCACAGACCTAGAAAGCAAAGAGCTAGGCGATCTTGCTCACTGAGGCGAGGCATGCCTCGGTTCAGAGGACACTGTTGCCCCTATCTCCTTCCTAGACTTCGATGAGACGGGAGACCCGCGGGAGATCCGAGGTACCATCCCAGCCTGAGATCTCATCGGGAACACTGATACAGTAGGACAATCGGCCATTAACAAGGCCAAGACTGTATACAAGGGGATGGGCATCAAAGACAAGGCAACAATGCGAGGTATGCTGGGAGTCGATGAGGCTGGTGCCATCAAGGTTATGGCTGAGTCCCATGCACAAGACCTGGTTAAGGATCTCCTGAAACCACGGAGCTCATTCCAACAGGATGGAGAGAATCTCAGGGTAGGCACCATCGGCCTGAGCAATATCACTGTCGATGGTAGGCACCATCGGCCTGAGCAATATCACAGTCGATGGCAAAAAAGGTGCTACCGCCAGCCTCCAGCTACCAGAGGTGAAGAAGACAGGGTTCTTTGGTTTGCCGTTTAAGAACACAGGATAGTCATGGCTTCCCGTGCATGTATCATACAGATACTGGATGTGTTAGACACTGTGGGTGCTGACACAGGCCCTCTACGCTATCTTCTCAGCTGCTGCTGGGATTTCATGCTTGACGCCTCCATCGCATCCTTCGCATCCGCCGGAGGTGCAGGATTCCCCGCTCTGCAGGCGAAAGAGCTGGTGCAGGAAGTACTGCCGTTAGTCTCCCAGATATAGACGAAGCTTCCGCCGACCATTCGACAGTAGGCCGGCTGATGCTGACCAGGTGGTGCTGATCATTGCCCCGTCAGGACACGGGAAAAACATCTTGCTGCGGGCTCTCCTGGCCGAACATCTACACTCAATACATCCTTCTGGTGTCTGACTTCACCACTGAGGCGGTTGACTGTAATGATCAATGGTACAATGGCCCAATCACCAAGACGCAGAACCTGCAAGCACTGATGGAGAAGCTGCTGGCAGCCCGACTGACAGAACCACTTGTTCTAGTTATCGATGACCCTGCAATGGATCAGAAGACAGTCACCTACCTCAGCAACATCACCAGGCACATCCGGCACACAAAGATAACTGTCTTCATCCTTAGAAGTACACCCTTGAGATCTCACCAGACATCCGCCACAATGCCCGGTTGCTATACTTCAGCTCCAAGTTTGGACGTGCCCTGCTTGAGACCGTATACGACAGCCTAACCCTCAAGGAGACCAAAGGGGACTTTATCGCAGGTGTACAGAGGGCAGCTGATCTGTACCGCTTCATCTTCAGCAACAAGGAGACAGGTGAGCTGTCACACTTCAAGCCATCTCTGGAAAAGGCACATACCTTCACATACAAGCTGAATCCAGCCAGGAAACTAGCCTGCTCTACGCGTCATCGCTGACAGACTGTCGCAGCTGCCACAACTTTTTTCAAGGCTGCGCGGTCTCCGCTACTTCGTCCGCGGTCTCTGCTACTTCCTCCTCCCTGAAGTAGTTATTTTCTCCAGACTGGAGTCTATCCAGCATCTCTCGCTCTTCCTGGCTATGGAGGCTAAATACGGTAGCCCACTTCCCGACCGTTAGTAGATCTTTGGGGTCGACCCTCGCCTTTTGGAGAGCTAGAATCACAGGACTGTTGGTTTCGGCCACAGGTAGGTTGGGTAGTACCTTGCCCTGGGTGCTGTCAAACTTCCGGTAGAGTATCCGAGTCAGGAGTTCTTTCGTACTACGAGCTGGCGCTCATTCCCCTATGGCGGCCAGTATCTCCACATCAGACGGAGGTGTGACCTTGGCTCGCTCGTGGATAATGTTGATGTCACGAAGCAGTCCTCGGACCCTGTCACGGTGGGACAGTGCACGCCGTGGCTGTCGTGCCAACTTGTCCTGCTGCCTATAGACAATCTGCTGGAGAACTTTACCAAACATGGCAGCCGTTTAACCCTCTATATATCCAGACCTTAAACATGCTGCAGTATGTGCAACATCCAGATGGGGCCATTAAACCTGCGATATCGCACCGCACTGATCCTCGGAAGGACTGCCTGATGGTCATTCGACCAAGTATACACGATGAGAACCCATTGTCCGCTGCTGGGAAGTACATTGACTTTGCAATCTCGGCACAGATCCAGGAGATTAAGAGCATGACACTCAAGCTTCAGAGCACAATAGAGCAGACGGTAAAGTTCCTGCAGGTTCTGAACAGGTGGGAGATCGTGCAGAGCAACAGCACCGTGGACACCACGTATGTGAACGATGAGTACCGAGTCCTAGGTCCGCTGGCTCGTGGACCAACCTTCTATGTGAAGGGAAAGGGGTACTATGCTGTGGGGTTCAATGAGGGGTTCACGGAATTCGAACTACGGGCAGGTGTCGAGAAGCCTGTGGCAGTTCCACTCTTAACCCTCCTCGAGAACACACACGTGAATCAGGCTGCCATGCAGGATAGACTGTTCCTCCGGGTGTACACTGAGCAGCTCGCAGATGCGACGATGAATGCTCCAAGACTTCATGTCTGGCATGGCGAGAATGACCAGGAACTGAAGCAAACGGTTTCCAAACAGCGGATCATGCATGTGGAGCGAGAACACCAGCAGGTCCAAGCCACAGCTAACCAATGGGTAGAGCTGACATTGTATCGTGGTGCATCGGACTGTGTCGCTGTTGTGGTCCTGGTTCAGAAGGGAGGAGCCATCCAGCAGGTGGATATGCTAGACGACTTCAAGCTTGTGGTTGCTGGGACCAATGTTCTTGGTGAGGTACACGAGCTGGCTGACTGCCAATTCTACAAACGGAAAACTAAGTCATATACACTTCTGCGACTAACCAGTGGAAGCGATGACCTCGAGTCGGCACTCGAGGGCCGTCACCACATCGGGGGCAGGAACATCCCATCTCATCAGGGCAACCGGCTCAGCTTCAACATCGGAAACCTCATAGCTGAGACTCGCTCATTAGGTGTGATGGTACTTTACTTTGGCTATGCTAAGGTATGCGTGTCGAACACATCAGGTATTCAGCTTGAGCGTGCGGTGAGCATGACTCCTGTCATCACCGCTGCAGCTGCCACGACTACTATAAGCTCTGCTGTCTTCTGACCTGTCGATGCTTCATAGTCGAGCGTTGGCTCAGATATCTTTACAGCCTCATTGTACTCGAGGCTCTCATCTGCCTCTTTGAGGCTCTGGTTGGCCTGAGCTCGGAGTTGCCGTCGGCATGCCTCCCTTTGGCGCATATGCGCAAGGGCTTTGCTGTACTCAAACTTCTCCTTAGACAGCTTCTCCATCGCCTGGTTATGACGCTCACGCTCGACGTCTGCCGCCTTCTTGTCGGCGAAGCTGAGTCCCCAGTTTGCTACGGCAAACACACCAACATTCAAGATTGCGGATGCAATGCTATAGACTACAGTTTAAAGCTACCATATAGCTCCCCCAGCGACGGATATGTATGAACCAGAGGCTTATGAAGATCCAGTCGAGGATATAGATAATGAGGACTATGAGTAGGACTATGATGAGGAGGATTATGATGCAGACGACTACGATGTAGCGGAGATTGCGGGTGAGTATGATGATGTAGCGGAGACCGCGCCTGAATCCTGCAAGCTAGTACACAGAACACATAAAAGGTTCTATCGGTCCGCTGGCAGCAGTTGGGGCTCTGATCGCTCTGTTCACAATGAAGGCTGGCGAGACGGTCCGCAAGATCGCCAACCATGCTCTCCATGGGGTGGAGAAGATCTCTGAAGCCATACCAGCCATCGCCTCAGGAGTAGGTACATTCTTCGGAGTCGCAGGCCCTTGGCTACCGTACATTGCCATAGCGCTCGTGGCCATCTGGGCCGCCGAACATTTAAGCCGTACTATATAAGGATGGCCTCTCTGTACGACTTGGTCAAGTCCCTTAACTTCTGAGGGTTGGTCGGTAAACTACTGTTCAGTGAGGATCCAGCAGAGATTAGACGCCAGTGTACGGAGGTGTTTGAGGAGGTCTTCAGTGATGGTCGAATGAATGACTGCCGTCTGTTCATCTGTTTAGAGTTCATCCAGGCCGTGCGTGACAGGACGGGAGTGGACGTCAGTGATGAAATCTGGGAGTTTATCAACCGTCTTTCTTGAGGAACTCTACTATCAGCCTGGTGGATATTACCGTGAGCCCCCTCAACTATGAGGCTGCACGTCGCAAGGGCCACAACTTCACATTGGAGACAGTTAGCCAGTGGCTCAGCCACCAGGTGATGTGGCAGATATACAGACCTCGTCCACGGCACATCAGGCATGCCCATTTCGAGGAAACTGTCCTGAACAGAGTTCACCAGGCAGATGTTCTATTCCTTCCATATGACTCGGTTGGTCGTAGGACCTACAAGTATGCCCTCACCACCGTCGATGTCACCAGCAGGTACAAGGCTGCAGTACCCCTCACAGACAAGTCAGCTGGCCAGGTGACCCAGGCATTCCAGGGTGTCTACGAGGTTTCGGAAAATCCCCTCCAGTGGCCGGAATTGTTGCAGGTGGATGAGGGTAAGGAGTTCAGAGGGGAGACTGCAGCCCTCATGCGGAAACACGGTGTGGCAGTTAGGCGAGGCGAGGTAGGGCATCACCGTGCCCAGGCTATCGTTGAGCGGTGGAATCGGACACTGGCAGAGAGACTGTTCCCACACCAATACGCCCAGGAAATGGCCGCACCGAGTGAACGTTCTAGAGTATTGGTGAGAGGGCTGCCTGCTGTGGCGGAGAGATCCAATGCCGAGGTTACCAGGCTAATCGGGAAGAAGCCAGTAGAGGCTATCAGACACTCTGCTGGTCACAGCTCTAGAGGAGCAAACAAGGGAGAGGAGTGCCTACCACCTGATGCTCTGGTTCGGTACCTGTATGAGCCTGGTGAGCTGGAAGGCAGTCGACGTCGTGCAACAGATCCTAACTGGTTGATTGATGTTCACAGGCTTGACAGGTATGTGGAGGTGGAGGGGCGGCCTACACTGTACTACCTGGCACGCCAGCACGGAGTGCCCAGGCGACCATTTGTCGTAGACGAGCTTCAGCTATTCCCTGAAGATACACAGCTACCACCCCCTACGGTGCTAACATGATACTCGATGGGCTCGGTATGGACCCCATCTGGCAGCACATGGCGCTTATCATAGTAAGTGGAGTGTCCGAGTTTTTCCTGCTCATACGTTGCCATACCCTGATTGCGCATGTGTAGGCCTCGGTTTTTAGCTCTGTCCACCCCGCCATGTAGGGCACTGTAGAACCTCTGCCAAGAGACCTCATTCTGCCGCTTTGACATTCCCTTAGCCGAGCACTTACTTGCAGCTGCGCTCTCCACGTAGTAGCATTTGGAGCAGAGAGCGATGCCACGAGAGCCTTCGAACTCGAGCATGAACAGTCCCGGAGTCCATCCAGACCATTTGTCCCAAGCTAGCCTGGTACTCTGCTCGCATCTCAGGGCGAATGACGTCATCGAGGTTGGAGCCTGCTACAGCGATATACGCGGAGTCTGTGTCCATCTGCAGGTACTCAAAACTGTCACGAGCTACGTAGCGATCGAGGAAGTCATAGTAGAACTCCAGCATTCTCAGCTTCGCGAGCTCATAAACGGCTATCCCCACCTGGAAGGGCCTTCGAATAGTGATTCTCGGCTTGCAACTCTGGAGCTCGTATGACTCACCGATCTCCTCAAGATCTTCGAACCATACACTACGCAGGGCCTTGTCTACCACGTGTTCATCCTTCGTGAAGCTGGTGTTGCTATGGCGTTCTAGGGCCTCAATGAGCTTCCCGTAGGCACTGTTGCCGAGGAGTTTGAAGAGATCTGCCAAGAGCGCTTTGCTCTTATCTACATCTCCCGAGCGAGCGGCGGGCCTCCGTAACATTCTCCTCGAACCACTCGAATGGGCGCTTGGCCTCATAGTCTATGGTGCGGTATACAGCAGTGATCTCCAGGCCATGGGTTATATACCACTTGAGTGTCGGTACGTACAGCAGCCGCTTCTTGCCAGAGAGGGCGCCGACCAGCTTCTGGGTGGTGGGTCGCTTCTGCCCTGTACGCTCTAGATATGCCTGCATCTCAGGAGACAGCCTCTACTGAGATCTTGCGGTTATAGAAGAGCGGGGGCATTTCCTCGAACTTTGCCCACAGAGCCTTAGGGACCTCTATATCCACCTCAGCAAATCCAAACCAGCGGTCTGCTAGGAGCTCCTCCTTAAAGCTGGCTACACCACTGGCACCGGACCAACGGCGCACTGTCTCCTTACCACAGGGCATCTCTTTGGCCATCATTGACAGGTACAGAGCATTTGCGTTGTAGCCGAGTAGACATTGGCAGACACGCTCACTCTGGCGGATGCGTGTCACACCTGCCTCATGGTATCTGGTGAACACGATGCTGGGCCCTCCAACAACCGCGTCCTTTAGCATCTTGTAGGCCTCCTTGCCCGGACAGTAGCGGCTAACATCCGGCATGTGCTGAGCAGTTCCACGTAGGAGGTACTTCAGTGACACACCTGGGAGAGACACCGCGTCTTTGAGGATGTCTATTTCTCGTTCAGTGTAGAACTCCCGCATCCACTCTAGGGCTTCGATGAATGGACTGATGTCCAGGTTGTTGTAGTATCGCAGCCAGTCGGCGAATGTTCGCATTCCGTGTTCACTGAATGTCTGGTTACATTGTTCCCACTCTGTTCGCGTCAAGAGGTAGCCACCCTTGAGCTTAGATGTCCATGCTGAGTAGGCAGGAAACCCTGGATAGTTGAGCTTCTCATGTGTATCAAACCATTCATACGGGAGCCAGCTCTTCTGCTGTGTACACCCGTAAGCTTTGACCCATACCTCGTATGAGACTCCTGGGCCGAGGTAGTTCAGCACATCGAGAAACCGTAGCTCAGGTGTTATGAGGAACATGGTCTGACTAGCCTTCTTGGCGACTGTCAGTCAGCTCATCGACAAAGTACTTCTTGATGAGGTTTGGGTCATACCACCCAGAGTTGAACCCCAGTACAAGCACATGGTCACACCACTCATTGATCAGTCACTGCTGTCACTTTGGGAGCTTGTCCAGGTCTGTTGGTATGTACTGTGCCCTAACCCTTGTCCGGATAAGAGATGCTTGCCGTTGGATCACCAGCATGAACTCTCTGATCAGTTCTTTGGGGTCAGGATTGCAGAGGTGAGTGGGCTCACTCGTGACACCTTTAAGGAGCAGTCAACTGACACAGAGATAGGTATTTGAGTACTCTCGATCGTGAGAGTCTCCGTAGGATGAGTCTTGATACCATCTAGGAGTGCTTCGAAGTCGTAAACTATGAAGTGTGGATATGGGACAGTCCGAACTCGCTTAGGGACGCTTGGACAGCGTTTTATACAGCACTCCCACTGTACCACAAGCGTGCATCCAGACGCTCTCAGCTTCTCTCTCAGGACTGTCTTGCGGTATCTTTGTTCGGCATCCTCACCTCGCTGGTGTTGTGGACACCTGTGCCAGTGACAGCCATGGAACTGGTAAACGGTGTTGGTGGTCGGATCATAACCCTCTACGGGACCACCATCGATCCAACGCTCGCCACCGTGCCCACTCTACATGGTGTATGTGTACGCCTCTGTTTGTCGACTCATACTCGATCCAACGAGTAGCCGCTGAACTGGATGGTTGATGTGGATAGAAGGCTTTCTCATACGCAGACTGTGGCACCTCAACCGTCTCGCCAGGACACACGATTTTTGTTTTGCCGCCTGTACAGTGATCAGCGTGGCGTTGAAGACTGCATGCCTGTGTAAACCTCTGCTGACAGTGACTGCACACTAGTGTATGTGCCAGCTTGGAGATGTTCTTGATGTAGAAGGCGTGGTGGTCCCACACGCCGATGGTCATGGTGTCACGGTAGTGAGCCGCTTGCCTGATCAAGTGCCAGGTGTCCTCTTCGGTTGGTTCATACACGCGAATCCCGATCTGGGCGAAGAACTCTATCTTGTCCAGCTGATCCAGCGAGGTCTTGCGGACATCAGGTACTGTCTTGCCGTAGAACTCTGTGGCAAGCTCTCGTGCAGGAGCTGTACTTCTATCAGCTCTCGCTCCTTGGTGGACTGCTAGACATCTCCAGAGACACATGTTGTCCCTGTAGGTGTCGAGGGCAGTCACTCTTCTTCTGTCGTAGCCAGTCTGGGAGGGGGCCTGTCCCAAGCAGAGGTTGGCGGTCGATGACAGCCCTGACCTCAACATTGACTGATCGAACGAAAGCCCACTTGGTGTTGGGTCGATCGATATTCTCTGTGTCAAGGCGGGCTTGCTCTCTTGCTGCCACCCAGTCCTGAGCTACTCCTATCGTGTACAGCTACGGGCTCCTTGGAGCAATTTCGTGGAAGAGCATTATTCTACCGTCTTCGATGTGACGGATGCGATACGTATGGGTGTAGCGGAGGTAGCCGAGGCCCAATGTCTACTCGGTGGACCGTCGTGTCGATGTGATGTGGATGCTTGTCTCTAAAAGGGCGTTCAGACCCTATTATGAGTGGCGATCACAAGGCGATCAGTACGTGTGGGTGGCCCGTCATGTCATGTGATACCGACGGAGACTATGTGTGAGAGAGTGTATGCTTATATTGTACCGAGAAGCCACTTTACTCTCGTCATTCTTGGTACCAATCAGGACCGGAATGAAGCGAGAATTTCAAAACTGTTTACCATATTAAAATCGGACCAGAAGTGGCCGAGTTATCCACAAGTGCTAATAGCGAGATTTGAACCTGTGATTTTAAGTTTGCTAATAAACATAAGGATCCAACGCATTAACTACCTCGGCCATGTATTAATATGCAAAGCTGATAAGTTATGTGTTCTCATTGCTGCGCTACATGTGTGAGATGTGGTCGATGTTCAGGAGCTGATACATGGGAGTAGTGCGCGCATTGAGAGGTTGGCGAGGGATCACTACATTATTTCTTGTTTCAACTCTTGTTCCAACTCGATAGCAGCATCCACATCAAAACTGCAAACCGTTTCTAAATAATTCATATACTTGAAGAGTTTGTCCATCGCCATCACAGTCATCCGATAACGCGTAAGGCATGTTAGTGGAAATGATGAGCGGAATGTTGGGATCCCTGAGCTTCGCCTCCATTTCTCAAGATTTCGATCTGCATAGTTGCCCATATCACACAATGGCCTGGGTACTTTTTTTCGTCGCGCCGCACAGCCTACATCATGCATGCATGACCATAGCTCTTCAGGCCAGCCCATTGTGTGTAATATTGTTTGTAGATGAGCGTTTACACGTAGTTGATGGTTTATACGTAATGTTGTGCGTGTATGATTGCCGGTATACCAATGGATGCTGCGTCTAATTAGGTGTTAACGAATAGCAGCTACTATTGGTCTTGACGTGATGTCTTACGGGTAAAGAGTAATTGTAGACATGTTTACCTTTTGCTAATAATGAGATTTGAACCTGTGATTTTACAATTTTAAAAGTGAATGATACAACGCACTTACTCTCGGCCATATATGTGTTACTAAATAACGCTGATAAGTTATGTATTCACAAAGACAAAAATAATTATAAAAATGGCCAAGAGAAATACTTAATCACAAAGATACAGGAAATTTGATATAATTCAATAATTAATAGCTGCAAAGCAGTAGTGGCTATAACAGCAAAGCGAGAGAAAACAGAGAGGTCCAAGAGGAAAAAATCTGTTCCAGAGAAACAGAAACACTAAACCTGGAAATAGAAAAATACAGGCATTTAAATACAAGAAATATGAAGAACAGATGAAAGACGAGTTACCTCCCTTGCATACAGATAGTCATCGAGATAACACGTATCAGCGATTTCACAATATTGTGCAGAACCAGAAAGACTAAATATGAAAATTTATTTACAATTTGATAAATAGACGGCAATGAGATAGCGGGCATTGATGTTTGCTATTATTGCGCAGGTTTAGTTACCAGTGTGTTACTATTATTGCACAACAATTAGTATCATTATTTGTAATCTAATTATCGCTTCTCCGTTAGATCAGTTGATAACAGCGCTGAATTCTAAACAAAAAACCATGATTCAAATCTCAAAAGTAAAAAGTCAAGTAAAAGGATGGTGGTACCAAGTCGACGGTATGGAGCAACGGAGAACCACCGAAAACCCCCTGCAGAGATAGAGAGAGAGAGAGAGAGAGAGAGAGAGAGAGACAGAGAGAGTGGGAGGCCGGCCAGAGAGAGCCGGCGATAATAAGCGGGGGTTCTTCCGAGTAGGTGGCGCGGGAGTTTTATAGGTTTTTTAAGGGTTTTTTTGGTTTTTGTTTTTTTGTTTTCTTTTTTTTGTTTCATGACAGTATTACTCTTTATCCGTCGTTACCGCATGACATCACGTCAAGACCTTGGCTCTAAATGGGCGTTCAAGCAGTGTGATAGTACCTCCCTCTCAACAACCTATGCCCCAGGGATTGAGAGGGCGGTGGGGGCCGCAGATCGCCGAATGGCGGTCAGTTGAGGGCGGTGGTATCATTTTACTACCGACACTACTTCTGAAGTTCCCCAGTCTTGGAGAGAGGTCAACATGATCCCTGTACTGAAGAAAGGCAAGAATAAATCCAAAGCGGCAAGTTATCAACCTATCAGTCTGACTAGTTTCACTGTCAAAGACATGGAAAGAATCCTCAACCAAAGACTTCTTCAACATCTTGAAAGCAACAATCTCTTAGCGGATGAACAAAATACCTTCAGAAAGTGTAGATCTACTGAGGATCAAACAACGTATCTGACACAGTCTATTGAGGAGGCGTTCCAACAGAAAAAGCATACCATCACTGTGTGGGTTGATCTGCAGAAGGCATTTGATAACGTATGGAAGTATGGATGCCTCCAAAAGCTCAGGACCAGTGATATCTCTGGAAAAATGTACAGCTGGATATGCCAGTATCTCCACAACCGAAAGGCATCAGTACAGCTGAATGGGATGAGCAGCAAGAAAGTCCTGCTACGACATGGTGTACCTCAGAGCGGTGCAGTCTCTCCCACCCTCTTCACAATATTCATCAATGACCTGGTGAAGAACCTTCCAATGGGAGTCAGAGCTGAATTGTATGCTGACGATCTTGTGATGTGGAGCAGCGAGGAGTATGTGTCAACAGCCAATTAATGCATGCAACTCGCAATTGATCGCCTCAATTCTTGTGTTACAAGATGGTTTGTCCAGATCAACAAAGAGAAGACAGTCGCAACTCTATTCACACTATCCACTAAAAAGGAACACAAGACAAGTCTGAAATTTGGTGACTCAGGTCTGCACTTTGAGGATGAAGTAACTTATCTTGGTCTGATATTTGACAAAAGACTAACCTGGAAGGCGCAAATCAGAAAAGCTGAAGGTATAGCCAAGCGAAGACTGGCAGTTATGCGGAAGCTCACTGGAACAAAATGGGGAGCTAACATGAAAATTCTGAAACAGGTATACTCTGGATCAGTTAGGCCCATCATCGAATACGGCTCATCATCATGGATGACTGCTGCTACAAGCACCCTTCAGACATTGGATAAGGTACAAAATCAGGCTCTTCATATCATAACAGGGCCTATGAAGACCACTCCAATAGCAGCGATGGAAGAACTTACCAATATCCAGCCACCAGCAGAGACGAGAAATCAAGGCCGAGATTCAATACGAGAAATTCAAATTGATGCCTCACCATCCCATGCATATGCTGACTCACCAAATGTCTAGAGGAAGGCTCAAGGGGAATAATTTCTTATTAACTTCAAAGAAAACTGAAAGAAACAGGGAGTCGGACATCTTCCCCAGATGTAGAAACATAACTGCTATCTCTGAGGGGGAACCGTGGAAAGCTTCTGAAATAGAAAACACAATTTCAATCTGGCCCTCGATTCCAGGGATTGAAAGCAAGGGAGATCAAGCAGAGGTGACAAACAAAGTTCTTGCATTGAGTCATAATGCAGAAAACTACCCCGAGGAAGAGTGGATACATGTTTATACAGATGGATCAGCTATCCAGGCTGTCAAGAAGGGAGGGGCAGGTGCTCACATTCGGTTTCCATGTGGCGATATAACAGACTCATGCTTGCCAACAGGGAAGCACTGTAGCAATTACACTGCAGGCACTGATCTTAGCTAGCCAAAAGCTGATACAACGAAAACACAGAAATGCAAATATTGTCTTCCTGACAGACTCCCTCTCAGCGCTCTAGGCGCTGGTGACTGGAAAGGAAAGTACAGATTAAATTCATGAAAATCTTACGCAACTGGTTAAGGAGAACAATGTCAACTTACAGTGGATCCCCTCGCATTGTGGCATATTAGGAAATGACAAAGCTGATCAACTGGCTAAGGAAGGGTCAAATAAAGAACAATTCAACCGCGAGGTTGACATTGAAGAACTGAAGCATATCATTAAATCCACAAGAACCACCAACAGGCAGCATAATGATGCAATACACAGCCTCAGTAGGGAGGATCAGACATGTATCTTCAGATTGAGGACTGGTCACAATCATCTCAATGCACATCTTCACTGTCTCAAGATTACAGATTCTGCACTTTGTGAGTGTCAGCAGGCAGAAGAAACAGCAGAACATCTCTTGCAGCACTGCCAGCGATATGAACAGGCTAGGAGAAGCTTCTGGCCTATTGACATATCTTTTGAAGAGATGATCAGAAGACACAGAGACAGTTTGATGACCACTTCAGCTTTCATGCACCAAATAAGGAAAACAGTCTAAGATTACTGTCATGAGAAAGATGAATGCAAGAAGAAGAAGAAACGAACCCATGATATGTCGTCTATCCCTAATCTATTTTGGAACAAAAATTGTGAGGGTAGGTTAAAAACTTTTCAAGGGAGAAAACTCTGGCAAATAAGGATGGATTTTGCTGAAATTAAATCATGGCACGTCGTCTAGCAGTAATCTATTAGTTGAAAATGAAATTGTGACGGTAGCGTAAAAACTAAACAAGATATGGTCCGAACACGAAATGGGCGGATGGACTGACAGATGGACAGACGGTGAACACCATCACAAAATAGAAACACACTTTGTGCGGGTGTATAAATATGTAAAAATTACATTCTAGATGATTGGAACTATATCCTAGTGTCAGTGCAACATCAATGAGAGGGTTCATAGAACTATTGCTTGACATTACAGACAGACAGCATGACAGACAGACAGACAGACAGGACGGACGAACGGACGGACGGACAGACGGATGGACGGACGGACGGACAGACAGACAGACAGAGACAGGCAGGCAGGCAGGCAGGCAGCCAGGCAGACAGAGACAGACAGACAGGCAGGCAGGCAGACAGACATACACAGACAGGCAGGCAGGCAGGCAGACAGGTAGGCAGGCAGACAGACACAGGTAGGCAGGCAGGCAGGCAGACAGACAGACACAGATAGACAGACAGGCAGGCAGGCAGGCAGGCAGGCAGGTCACAATTTTACGATCTGTATGCAAAGTACTGATACTCATTAAATGTAGAATAAGTATTGAAGAGGGAATGAAGAACATGATGATGGAAAGTCATGGTGGAATTGCAGATAACCTCTGTAATATCCAAGACCTCGACTCCAGAAGATGGAAGAAGTCTGAGGGTATCAATATTTTGACTTACAATAAATCATCAGGGCTCCACGGTCTGCGCTATAGAGATGTCTAAAATGAAAATGTTATGTTGTCGTAGAAATCGATGTGAGGGAGATTGATTATTAGTTTAACAATCTTATATAGCAATGGCTTTCAGCAACACTGTTATTAAAATGCACACCAGTTAGAAGATACTAGAGAGAATGGATGAATCAAGTTTTAGCTATGCCCCGCCCATCTCTAGCTAAGCTCCACCAACGTTTTTCCCTTGCTAGGATCGATCGATTCCTGCACTCCCTGGACATCAATTACTAGAAAACTATACAGGTAAGCTGTTAAATATTTTAAATCTAATTTGATTGGGCAGCAACAGCATCAAGTCAGATTAGTTGGTTATTAAATAGTAAATACATACAATTCACACAACTTGACAGCGTTTATGATGTAATTGATCATGATTTCAACCTACATGTGACGTACTGTAGTTTATTATGACATCATATTATTGATGGATAGACTGGATTCATTTAATGCATAACACATCCTGTTTCATCTTCACTCTAATTCAGCAGTACCATTCATGTACTGTCAACTTTTCCCAGCACTATGGCCATCGCCATTATAATCATAATAATCAATCGAGCTGCGTTAGACAGGCGATAATGTCCAAGGGATGATAAAAGCACTAGACGCTTACCTCTACAGAATGTAAAGGTTCTGGACTTAAGTGTCACTGGGTAATTGGTTTTCCTATCAATATCTATATAAATATATATAACAGAAAACAATCAGGGCTTAGCAGTAGATTAAGATATGCAAACCCAGAGTACTATAAGTGTAAACCCTTTACAGACAATAAGCATAGAAAATACACCCATTTTAAGGCTACCTGAGTAATAGGACCACTCAATAGAGTGTGGTCCTTGGAACATTGGCAAATCAAGTACAAAGGACATGTTCTACATATAAAGCCTGTTAGATTTTTTGTCAGAAATTCAATATTCCTGGGCAGAAATAGAAATTAATGTTTTAAAAGTACAAATTATGCCCGGGTATTTTAGGAGTAATATTTTAAACGATATCCTGGACATATTAGGAAACCCAAGATAACTATCAAATAAATTCACCAATCAAAATTCTCGCTAGACTTGGTGAAGTAAACCAATCAGAATTCTGATGAGAAGTTCTGGAACCTACCACCATAAGATCTTTCCAACCCAATTTGGTTTTAAAGTCCACCAAGCGGTTTAGTAGATATATTTTAAAGGATTTCTGGAAAGTTTTTTTGATAATCCAAGATGGCTGCCGACAAAAACGGACAGATCAAAATTCTGAAAAGTATTACTGGACTCTACAACAAGAGAATTATTCCAGCCAACTTTTGTTAAAGTCCACCGAGCGGGTTAGGAGAAGACATGTTTTAACCGATTTCTGCAAAGGGTTTTTGATAATCCAAGATGGCCGCCGACAAAATTAGACTAATCAAACATCTGCCAAGCTTGTTAGGAGTTGGCAAAAACATTGACCAATCAAAAATCTTGTTTGATATCTTGAAACATACTGCCATAGCACGGTTCCACAAGTTTCATTAAAATCTTGCCATTGATTAAGGAGTAACATTTTAAAGGGTTCTGGAAAACATTTCCCAAATTCTTTTTGCAAAATCATAGATGGTCACTGGCCAAATCAACCAATCCTTTGAACAAACTTGGCTCTCTTACTAATGATGCTTCCTGCCAAGTATAATTGAAATCAGACCAGCGGTTATAGAGAAGTCGCTTAATGAAACGTTAATAAAAATAGTGAAAATTCCTACATGGCCACCAGCCATATTGGCCAATCGGCTTCATTTGAACAACCTTGGAGCTCTATGCCCTAAGTATCGATACGTCCTGCTAAATATAATTGAAATTGACTTCTGATTGGTTAATCGTGTTAAGGTACTAACTTCCTTTGAACATTTGAATGACCCTTATTCTCCAATCATGTTTCCCAAATCTCGGCCCAATCCGTTTCGCGGTTCTGGAGAAGGCGTTTTCCTGAAAGCTGTCATCCACGATGGCCGCCAAAGCCTTTGGCCCATCAGATTCCATTGAACAAACTTAGTTCAGTTGTTGCCCTAAATGATGTTTCATGAGTTTTGAATCGTTCCCCTTCCCCACCGTATGTAGATTATCTTTCTATACTTGCCAAACTGTAATAATAAGATACTGAGAGGCACACCTTGCAAAACCAGGCATCCTTTTGGTCAATCTGCTCTTGTTTTCTCTTATCCGCTTTATACTACTCTAAATGTAGGATAATCTTTACACATGAACTCAGATATTCCAATGGTTTTCATGAGCACATGTTCTCTATTCAAAACAGACCAACATTTCAGTACATGTATCTATTAGAGGTATGAAACTAAACTGAATACACCTTTCAAGATTTTAAAGTCAGAAGAAATTGGTTTATTTTGAAAGTATTGAAAGATATAGGGATTTTAAGTATCGACTCCAATGGATTGAAATTAATACCTTGTGGCAAGTTAAAAAGTAAATTTATGCCAAAAAGTTATAACATAAATATAAACAAAAGCAGTCAAAGATTCCAAAACTCTTGCCCCTCCACTTTTTTTAGAATGTTTCTTAAATCCATATCATAACCAGAGATTGTAAATCTGAGTAAACAACAACGACCTTTCTTAAGTTCAAATTTGAGGCAAATTGGATCAGTAGTTTTCAATATATACATAAATCTGGAATGTGAGCTGATCCGGATCTATGTTTTTAAATCAAAATCAATTTTCCTAGAAATCCTAGTTATCTTTTACTAAAGTCCTTAGCACTCAAAATCCTAGTCTTCCTGTGCTAAAAACTGAGCCAAATCGGATCTCTAGTTTATCAGCATTCGTACACAAATACAACACCCTGACTACACATTACAAGTATGTTTTATTTAAAAGCATAATCCACCAGTCTGATACTTGAAGGACATCGAAAAAGATTAAGGCAATAAAATATTGTCACTTTAGGATTTATATTATAGTGAATTCTTGTTTCAGTTATTATGGTAATTCATCAACAGTAATCAATCAGCAATTGCCTTCATGGCCAAGAGGCGGTTCAACTTCAGGCACATGAACTGAACACAATCAATCTTTAACTGTCTGATGCCTGCAAGCCAGCAGACAACAATTTCAATGGGCAATACCTCTGGACTTGTTGAATATTTTGAAAACCATTTGACTGAAAGTTGTTGGTGGATAAGCCACCAACAACTTTCAGTCAAATGGTTTTCAAAATATTCAGCAGGCCCAGAGTTAAGCCGCATGGAAAATATAGTCCGCAGAAATTCAGCAAGTAGACAGTTAATAGATCATAAATGACTTATTGCTTTCATTAAATAACAGCGGTGCTAAATTGGTGCTAAATCGATCCAGATAGGATCAGTTGCTTTATAGATGTAACAGGTTTTATTTTTATTTATGTCAATAGAGAGTAACCACTCAGGCAAAAGATGGTGACTCGTAACCCCTACCACTCTGCTGTCAATATTCTATCTTTTAGTGTCTCAATAGCAAAGAAACCGGTGTACATTTTTTAAACAATTTTGTGGCCACCATATTTGTTGAAAAATGTACACCAGCTAATCTTTCAATTTAATTTGATAATTTGAAATTTTGTCATCAGAGTGGTAAGGGTTGAACAATCAGCTAAGCCCACCATTAATCACTAAGCCCACCATCCCGTCAACCCATAATAGACAAATTCTATTACTAACTTCCGTTAAGGGGCATGATATAAGTGACCACATCTTGCCTCACTCGAAAGTACTCGCTTAATAAGCTAATCCAGTTTCTCGCTAAAGTGGATGATTACATCTTGGTTCTCTCTAAGTTGGTCACTTTAAGTGACCCATTCTATGTTTTCGGTGGTAATTCTTCACTGGTTTCTGTGTATTTAGAATCAGGACTATGGAATTGGGAGGATTCAGAAATTGCTAGTTTCTTCTACTCAGAGTAAGCAAGGAACTTGATAAGCATGGTGTGATTTATGCAAAGAAACAATCCAGTATCTGCTCTCTTATGACCAAAAGCTGTGGTCAGTGTCAAAAGCAATATTACAAAGGCCACCGAAGGCCAGTGTGAGCATTGCTGTCAAAGCTGTCTGTCTCACCGTCTGTTTGTCTGTCTACATGCCTGTTTGTCCTGAATGCAAGAAGCAAGAGATAATCTCAAAACATGGCACAAATATTTTGATTGATTAGGATGGCTTTGAGTTTGAGGTCAAACTGACAATCGGTCAAATATCTACATCACGAATTGGGTCACTAAGTGCATTGGCAAAACAGAACAGATAGGTATAATGATCCGATAGTCTAGTTATTGATTACGCGCTGCCTTACACTTCGATATATCTGAAGAATGAATACCTTCATTTCTAACGGCAATCCACTTTCTCAATGAACAGCCATCTCAACAGATTCTGTAATTTCTGATCTTTAACACTTTCACTGATACATTCACTGCATCTCAGGTTACAAGGCTAACTTAGAAGAAAACTGTTGAATATTTTAAGCTTAATATTCCTGGAAGCCACCGCTGCTTAATTCAGCAATGGCTTCCAGACATATTAATCTCAAAATATTCAGCAGAATATGCTTTAATCTAATTCATAATGAATCTATTTTATCATGGCTCTGTCGTTGAAAGCTTTAACATTGAACTTTGATATTTAAATGCAAGAAATGAGTAATACGCACGACTAAGTGTTACATGTATACATATGCATCTTAGTTAATGCTGTAGGTGATATACAGTTACAGCATAATCTAATTATCAAGCCGACCCAAACTGGCTTCGGCAATGCTCTTTAGATATGTCCATTTGTAGGCCAAGAAGACTTTTTTTCTAATTTACCACTGGAATGCCTGACTTAATAATCGAGCCAGTAATTTCAGCATTAAATATTTAAAATTAGTATTCACTTGACCATTTCTCAATCTTTCAAAAAGCAACAATTACATTTGTCTTGAGGAATGACTATTTACAAGCCAAGAAAACATGAATTTGGCCACTGAAATGACTGCCTAGATAAGCCAGTCAATCATTCCATGTGGTAAATTAAAAAAACAAAACTCTTGGCTTTCAAATGGACATTCAAACATTTTAATTTTCTTAGCCCGCTTTGATCATTAAAGCCCTAATAGAAAACCGTGTATGAAAAGCAACATGCAGTTTAATGCCATGGTGATTAGAGTATCTAACAGGGCTGGGGAGATGTCTGTATATCCAATACAGCAATCTGATCTGTCACACGTATCTGACATCATAATCAAATACTTCACAGGTTAGCTGACATCACAATCAAATTGACATAACCCGTCATGACATCACAATCAAAATGACATACCCATCATGACATCACAATCAAAATGACATACCCTGTCATGACATCATGATAAAATTGACATAACCCGTCATGACATCACAATCAAAATGACATACCCTGTCATGACATCACAATCAAAATGACAATGCCCGTCATGACATCACAATCAAAATGCCAATGCCCATCATGACATCACAATCAAAATGACATACCCTGTCATGACATCACAATCAAAATGACAATGCCCGTCATGACATCACAATCAAAATGCCAATGCCCATCATGACATCACAATCAAAATGACATACCCCATTATGACATCACAATCAAAATGACATAACCCATCATGACATCACAATCAAAATGACATTCCCTTCATGACATCACAATCAAAATGATAATGCCCGTCATAACATCATGATAAAATTGACATAACCTGTCCTGACATCACAATCAAAATGACGATGCCCATGTTGACATCGCAATCAAAATGACATACCCCATCATGACATCACAATCAAAATGACAACCCCCCATGACATCGCAATCA
The DNA here is from genome assembly GCA_034401795.1 of Chaetoderma sp. LZ-2023a. Classification (NCBI taxonomy): domain Eukaryota; kingdom Metazoa; phylum Mollusca; class Caudofoveata; order Chaetodermatida; family Chaetodermatidae; genus Chaetoderma; species Chaetoderma sp. LZ-2023a. Next base: position 112,759,367 of record CM067372.1, read on the forward strand.
AAATGACAATGCCTGTCATGGCATCACAATCAAAATGACATACCCCATTATGACATCACAATCAAAATGACATAACCCATCATGACATCACAATCAAAATGACATTCCCTTCATGACATCACAATCAAAATGACAATGCCCATTATGACATCACAATCAAAATGACATACCCCATCATGACATCACAATTAAAATGACTGCCTGTCATGACATCACAATCACAATGACATACCCTGTCATTACATCACAATCAAAATGGCAATGTCCATCATGACATCACAATCAAAATGACATACCCATCATGACATCACAATCAAAATGACACCCCATCATGACATCACAATCAAAATGACATACCCTGTCATGACATCACAATCAAAATGACAATGCCCGTCATGACATCACAATCAAAATGCCAATGCCCATCATGACATCACAATCAAAATGACATACCAGTCATGACATCACAATCAAAATGATAATGCCCGTCATGACATCATGATAAAATTGACATAACCTGTCCTGACATCACAATCAAAATGACGATGCCCATGTTGACATCGCAATCAAAATGACATACCCCATCATGACATCACAATCAAAATGACAACCCCCATGACATCGCAATCAAAATGACAATGCCTGTCATGGCATCACAATCAAAATGACATACCCCATTATGACATCACAATCAAAATGACATAACCCATCATGACATCACAATAAAAATGACATTCCCTTCATGACATCACAATCAAAATGACAATGCCCATTATGACATCACAATCAAAATGACATACCCCATCATGACATCACAATCAAAATGACAATACCTGTCATGACATCACAATCACAATGACATACTCCATCATGACATCACAATCAAAATGGCAATGCCCATCATGACATCACAATCAAAATTACAATGCCCATCATGACATCACAATCAAAATGGCAATGCCCATCATGACATCACAATCAAAATAACATACCCCATCATGACATCACAATTAAAATGACAATGCCTGTCATGACATCACAATCACAATGACATACCCTGTTATTACATCACAATCAAAATGACAATGTCCATCATGACATCACAATCAAAATGACATACCCCATCATGACATCACAATCAAAATGACACCCCATCATGACATCACAATCAAAATGACAATATCCATCATGACATCACAATCAAAATGACATACCCCATCATGACATCACAATCAAAATGACACCCCATCATGACATCACAATCAAAATGACAATGCCCATCATGACATCACAATCAAAATGACAATGCCCATCATGACATCACAATCAAAATGATATACCCCATCATGACATCACAATCAAAATGACAATGCCTGTCATGACATCACAATCACAATGACATACCCAGTCATGACAATTGGAAGGTTCATCATGAGTGTAAGAATTGGTGTCTTTGATGAATTTCCAATTTAATAAATATTCTGCTGGAAATTTTGAAATTAATTTGACTGGCTGATAGGCAGCAACAGCGACAGTTAAATGTTTCAAAATATTCAACGGGTTACACGTATAGATACCTTGAAAATTAGATATCCATGAGAATTTTGAAAATCTTGATCTGCGTGTCTAATGTACACTATGTGCACATAGCATGTGACTGCACCCTTTCATCATATTTACTGCTCATAGCTTGCCATGCTGGAAAAGCATATTCTTGCCTGGCCAATATCCCCTACACCAAACCGGCATTAAGTTAATGAATTAAATATAAAGAGTCTAGGAATTTCATTTTTATTATACATATAAATAACAAAGAGAAAGTTCCATTTACAGCAAAATGAAAACAGTGACGTTTATCAATTTGTTTGTCTGGTATTATAATTTATAGTCGACTATTTGTCAGTCGATTGCACCATTATTTTCTGAGACGTATGTTAGCTAGAGTCATTTGCACATAAACCCCTCTTGTGTCCACAGCGCCTCAAAGCGCTAAAATATTCCTTATATCAATTAAGCATTTTAATGGTCAACACTTTTAAAATAATTTTATTATTAGAAGACTATTTTTTTGTAAATTTACCTCTGAAATTTTTGATCGGCTTGACCATTTAAAGGGTAATGGTAAAGAAAAGTAAAACTATGGCTTACCCAGTATCCATTTGCAGGTCAAGAGAAGAATATTTTTGAAAATTTACCACTGGAATGACTGGCTCGGTTACGGAGCCAATCATTTCAGTGGTTAATTTTCAAAAATACTCTTCTCTTAACCTGCTGATAGACCACTACAGAGTTGTTTTGGCCTGTTTGATCATTTAAAGGTTAAGGTGACACAAGATCTAACCACAACATTGCAATGAGGATGTACTGTAAACTAATATTCATCCTAGCCAGACAAAACCATTGGTATTTAGGTTGTGACACTGCTTTGCTATTTCTCATCTTAAAATACAAGCTGTGACCGAATTCATATGTCACTGTCAGATGACATATACAATTTCCTGGAAGGTTAACCAGATATAATGACATCAGATACAGTCACCAGCTGGGGAACCTCTGTGCCATTCATTGATATATTACTCAAGTGTTATTAATAATATATTGTGTGCAATGGCTGTGAGCAATGCATGATACATTAGCTGCTTTGTAAGATATGACGTCTAACTTATATATAAGTTACGTTCAGCAAACTATACAGCTTTACTGGGTTATTAATAAACGTTCATGACCTTGAGAAATAATTAGACATCTAAACTTCCGATTGGAATGATATAGTTATTATAATAATTCTCTTTTAGAATTAGGCTTCAAATTTCCGCTTGGATGGCTATAGTCATTGTACTGACGCTCGTTTATTATTATTATTTAGCAACTTCCAAAGGAGGAAAGCCCAGAGGACTGGGCTATAGTCATTGTACTGACGCTCGTTTATTATTATTATTTAGCAACTTCCAAAGGAGGAAAGCCCAGAGGACTGGCCGAAATATTAGCCACATCGACAATATTAATCTTGTGCACACAAACGAGATGCATTAGTGCACGCATGCAGGTGTTTGTGTACATGTGCTCGTAAAGACTGATGAATGATGCCACACTCATTGGAAATGTCTACAGCACAAACAAAATGATTTAAGTAGGTGTGTGTATTAGCACTGGATATCAGCCACATAAACATTCTCACTTCTAAATAACCAATTAAGATTTCTCTTCTTCAGTTGAAAGATGAATTGACATTTAACACTTAGCTTACGGGACACTAAGTTTTGTTAGAGCGCTCTGCTATTTTGCGAAACATGTTTGGAGTGGACTCACGAAAAGCAAAACATGTTTTCAATCCGTGACTTATGCTTTGAAATTTATGCTCTCCTGGCTTTATATTTTCTGCCTCCCAGTAGAGCGAATTCCAAGGCTCTCTGTGCTAGTGTCTGCTGGCATCCTTAGCACTTGGCCAAACATGGTCCATTTTTGCTGAGCAACTTTTAGAGACAGCGGAAATGTATTACTCATCTTGTATAGTGCAGCGTTCAAAATGATCCTGTCTGGCCCTCGGTGTCCAGTGATGATGCAGAGGAGTTTGTGGTTGCACGCATCAAGCACATATATAGGATATGCAGGTTGTGTTGTATAAACATAGTCTTTTTGTCAAGGGCATCCATGATCTACAAATCCATAGCTTCCAGAAGGACTGAAAAGCTATGTTCTCCATGACGCAGCACGCAGCGATGTTAGCAGTACTGCAAAGCAATGAGCACAGAATTTTACTTTTCCTCCATGGTTCCCCACCATGAACTGGATCAACTTTTTCATTAGTTTTATGCTTTGTAGACAGGTATAAGTAGGCGAACTTTATTTTCGATTCATTCATAAAAAGATTCTCAATCTTTAGTTTGCTTGCAGCTATAGGGAGTAGTTCAGCAAGGGATTTCGTTTCTTCATATATGAAGTCCACCTCGCCGGCATATTCCATGTGTGTGTGTGTGTGTGTGTGTGTGTGTGTGTGTGTGTGTGTGCGCGCGTGTGCGTGGGGGTTGGGGGTGGGGGGGGATGGTCATCTGGAATCACCAAGGGGCCTGTGTCGGGCCTGTGTCGCTCACCTGAAACATTTACAACTCAACTAATCTTTATGGAGTTTTACATCAATCAGTGCCACTTCCAATGACTTTCAGTCAAATGGTTATTTTGCAAAGGTTCTTTTGAACAATATTTAAGCAAAAATAGAAGACATCAGTACTAACAACAGAAATTGATGACATGCAGTCAAACTTGTATTAAGACACCCCTCAAGTGAGAATCAGAAGACAGCCTCTTATGGTAGCTGGTTTCTTAACCCTTTAATGGTCATGATTTTTCAGTAAAACAAAAATTTCAGGTTATGTCTATTTGCAGGCCAAGATATGGAGCATTTTGAAAATGTATCACTGATAATCGAGCCAGTCATTCCAGTGGTAAATTTTCAAAAATACTCACGCTGGCCTGCAAATCGACATTTCTCAAGGCCACTGCAGAGGCAGGTTTTCGCTGGTTTGACCATTAAAGGGCTAATAAAGTTTCAAATACATTGCTTAATTGCATTTAGCAAATGAAGAAAATAGTCTTTAAGGCAGGTGGTCTCTTAACCCTTTCACCAATAAATCCCGGAAAAAGTATATTCTTTATGATATAAAACCTATTTTGTTGAATAATTCAAAATTAATTTGACGCGAAGCCGTTGTGCCTTAGGCAACATTGGCTTTCCGTTAAACTAATTTAAGAAGGGTTAATACAGATGGTCTTTATAGCAGGTTCAACTGAGTATATTCCAAACCATCCTTTTAACACGTGTACATCTTGTTGAATGGTCAAGTTCGCAATGCTGCAATTTATTTAAAAAATAATTTGACTTAGTCATAGCTGACTTAGGCAGCAACAACTTTCAATGAATCAAATACATTTCAAAATATTTTAACAGTATAGGTATCAGAGTACACAATACATATCTTAAATATTTAGGCAGCAGTTGCAGGGAAAAGGTTAACCTGTTAATTTAGTTTTTATCTATTATGGTAATAAAAGCTGTCATATTGTAGATATGGGATTGTCTTGTGGGAAGTCATGACCCAGCTAGATGTCTTATATCTTCGAGTAAGTCCTAAGAGAAATTTATGATTTGAAAATACCAGGTGAGCTAATGGACCGGTTGACTTTACACTTTCAATATTTAGTTATTATTATTACATCAGCTAGTTGACATCAGCTAATGCGGATGACATTCAGTTTCTAAATAGATGGTGTGTGAATATAGCACACTCAGGATTGTTGGATAAAGTTTTATCGTCAAAATTGAAATAGGCGAATTGATTGGAATGAGTCCCACGGTTCTGAGTTGATGTGTATCTGGAAATAGTTTAGATGAAAGTTGTTGCTGTTCAGTCGGCATACACTTTTATGATATTCAGCAGTTGGTTGGATCGATAGTTTGGAAAATAATCAAGGTATAAGAATCACTGGAATCGGACGTGATAAAGGGACTTAGTTGATGAGTAGGCATTCTAGAGTCTCACATGAGAATAGAACAACATCAGCTGGCAATGAGATCATACAGCTCATGTGCCTATTAACTCTAGCATCCTACAGGCTTATCATCAATAGGCAATGGACAGGACATGGACATTGTAGCGTCCTGTAGGAATTAATAACATAATCAAAATTTGTATATCAACTATATGTCACTCATACAATGGCATGCAACAACAACACATTCAGTAATGTTGTTAGTTAGCTGACAGATCGCATCAAATCAGAACCAGCTACCACCGCTTTGTCTATGTAAGGCATCATCTCCATAGAAGAATTGCGCAGAGTTTGATTGGTCAGAATGACGTCACGATCAATGAGCGTCGATCAAACTCTGTAGCAGAGAATTAAATAGAATAGGTTTTACATCCAACAATGAAATGAAAGGATCGTTGATTGGTCAGAACAACCAACGTTTATTAGGTAGAGAATTCTAGGAAGAAATAAGCAGAAATTGATTGGTGGACTGATGGTCCGGGCCAATCAAGCTGTGCCTATAACATACCTAGAAGAGTCATTTAATGGATTCAGGAAGAATCTAATTATTATGATAGATATAGAACTTGGCTAGAGTGCCAAGATAAATTGTATATAAGTCAGAATTTCAGACTTATAAATTATTCTATTCAACACCGTGAATCCTGAACGTCACGCTGACGTTCAGCACAACGAGCTATTGCTTAGCATAACGAAGCTCTGTCGTATTTAAGTTAGAATAGATTTGTTAGTTTAGTACATCAATTGTACCAAGTGTGATTTGTGAGCTATTTTGCTCTTTGCTTTAAAAACCTTGTATATTTGTAGAATAAAAAGTTTAACTTACGTATATGTAAGTTCTGAGTTAGTTGAATTTATTAGAGTAGGAATCTAGTCTTGAGCTGGAGGAAATCTCCAGTCCTTACCTGAGGAACATCACTTCAGATAGGCCCAGCAGTCAACATTAAATATCGTCACCTACCATCTGTCAGACGAGGCGAGCCAGACTGCCTTACTCCTTCTCCGTTACCGATAGCTGTTGTCGCAGCAACATTATCTGGTTACCAGTAACGAAGCGGGATTCACTACCGAAGAAGAAGACGTTGTCATCGAACCCCGAAGAACACAAAATCTTCAATATGTCAATGGATGGTGGAAAGAAACTCCAATTGCACGTTAATTAACCATTTAACCATTGAATTTAAGAAAAGTTCAATTTTCCCATAGAAAATGTCCTTTTGCAGACAAAGACTATTTTTGAAAATTTACCACTGGAATGACTGGCTCGTTAAAAAGAGTACATCATTCCAATGGTAAAATTTTCAAAAATAGTCTTCATTTGGTCTGCAAATGGACATTTCTCAAGACCACTGCTGAAGTCGTTTTTGGCTGATATGATGACTAAAGGGTTAACCGTTTTCCTAACCTAGCAAAATAGGTACGATATTGTGTCCTCTGATATCGATAGCCAAGTGAGCTAATAATAATAAATTGATAAGAAGCGAATCTTATTAACGCATTTAACTGGAAATAATGCGCCAAGATGTTGCTTAACAGCTGTTGTGTAAGCTGTTGCTGTCAATTGTATAACAGCAACAGCACTGTCTATGACAGCAAGGTCTTCAGCAATGGTGTTTACAAACTGTACACCAGCCTTTCTAATACTGGCTTTGTAACAATTAATCTCTAGACATTGGTGTGACAAGGGTTGAATAGTCATGCTGAAAATTGTTGCTGCACTTGACAGTAACAGACGTCATCAGCAAAACTATTCAAAATGTCCGTCACCATGCTACATGCTATCCAACAAAACTTGTGAATAACGCAATCCTCAACTAAATTCATTGGTAGAATTAATTGGCTTTAACCCTTTATCCCTTAAAATTTATTCAAGACAATTTAAATTTTCTCAAAGAAAATGTCCACTTGCAAACCAAGAGAAGACTATTTTTGAAAATTTATCACTGGAATGACTGGCTCGGTTATCAAGCCAGTCATTCCAGTGGTAAATTTTCAAAAATAGTCTTCTCTTGGTTTGCAAGTGGACATTTCTCACGACCACTGCAGAAGCCGTTTTTGGCTGATACGAGTGTTAAAGGGTTAATGATGAATTAATTAAATAAATCTTTTAGAATCAGTATGTGAATATGGTACACTTCATCAGCTCACTACCTCACAGGGTATTAATTTCATTTCAATCCTGAGAATTAGAGTTTTGTAACACAACAAAAATACTAAGCCACTCAATTCACTGTTTGCTAAAAGTCACCTGACTTAGATATCTCAGAAAATTTTAACCTATTCATTCCCATGGTGTAGGTTCCCTTGAAACAAGTTTAGCAGAGATACATCCCTCCATTGGGTAGTCTTGATAGTATCTCTTTAACTCTAAAGCAGTCATTGCTCTAGGGAACCGGTTCCTCTATTCCTATAGAGAACATATAAACGAGTCTGTGAGCATGCGCACTTATGCTACTATGCATGCGACAGAGTCCAAGCCGGCATTAATTAATTTTCTGTATTACGGGAAACACCTAACTTTTATCTCAACAAATCCTATTCATTCCATAATCTTGTGGAGCTACATCCACATTTGCTTTTCATGAACCACAGTACAAGTGGTCTTTGTTGAATAAGTCATAGTACTTATGTAAAATGGTTATAATTTACGTGAATATGAGCAGAAAGTTCGTTGTGACCAAGTTGAAAGAAAATGGCGCCAGCTTCACATTACAAGCCAGGGGAAGTCAATAACTCTGATCCTATTTTAGCCACGAGGCTCCGTTCCTACGAAAGGTATACTATATACCGGTTTGGAACATCTCCTACGAAAGGTATCCTACATAACATATGTAACATACCGGTTGGGAAGTTAGTGGATCAATTAAGAGTTTTGACTAGGTACGTATTTCCGAGCGTCATTCTTTCCTACATAAGGTATACTACATACCGGTTTGGATCGAATCCTACATAAGGTATCCTACATAACTATGTAATATACCGGTTGGGAAGTTATTGGATCTATTAAGAATGTGACAGTGGTGCAAACAGGCGTGGTGGACCGGATGAACACCACAAGGATACACCACGATCATCCCCTGAAGAAAAGCGAGTGGTCCTTCTAAGGACCGTTACTAACCAACTAACATGAAACTCGCAATTACTTCATGATGATCAGTCAGTCATGTCAGTCGTATTACAATAAAGACGAGACCATCGTATTAATTCGCGATTCGGTGTTCGCTTTCAATTGGCGGCGTTTTTGCAGGCTAATTTAACATTACTAGCAATGGGCCATGAAACCTTTTTACCTTTTATTTAATATCTTATAAAAATTACTCGAGATTTTATGTTTTCTAATACCTGGCGGGGTTAATCGACGCAAGTATTTTTTATGGCCGTAGTTTCATGAAAAATGTAAACATTGCGTTGCTATGGGATATCCTCTTTAGTGTGTCGTAAATTTGCAAATGTTGGACGATCTCGGAATGCCCGGATGTTCAAAATTACGATACTGAATTGAATCCTCGTAATCACATAACCCGCTTTTGTTAGATAGGCTATTAAGCCTGTGCCAGATTATCAGGTTCACTTGATTTGTAAATCTAGGGAGAAACTTGCGTTCACTTGATTTCTAAATCTAGCGTTAAAACTTATTATTACTGGTTATATTGTAATGTGAACCTAAAATGATCTAAAACGTAATGCGATGTTCTAGAAAAATTGCATGAACGGCCGATAATTAAACTGGGTAGCCAGCGTCTATTGTTAGCGAGCCGGACAGTGGCAAAGTAAATCTCCGTTTGGAGGCGCTGACGAGAAGCGTAGATCTCATTGACGAATTTCCGATTCCAGGATATCTATATCCGAGTACTCGCTTAACCTACTTCATTAAAATTTGCTTTAACCTAATCTGGTCAGATAATATCACGTGATTTATATATCATGTGATTATCACGTGATTCTGATTTATATATTATAAAGACGACATTTATGTCAAGTTAGGATTAATTTTGATGGAAAAAACAATCTTTATTAAAGGATACGCAATATTTAGGCTGCTCAATTTAATAATTTCACTTCTGCGAATGATGTTTTGAGGTATACATTAAGCATAGCCGCGAGGTGACAAGATTTGTGAAGGGTTTTTTCGTGGTATCTTCAGACGTTAAGATGTTTAAAAATTCAGAGGAAAATAAGTTTTATCCGTGTATATAGTGCGCGCAAAATTTTTTAGAACATGTAAATTGAGCATAAATGTGCGACCTATTTATGGATTTTTAAGTAAATACGCCACTCCCATATTTGCTGGTACTCATTCAGAGTCAACTTATTTCAGTTGCAACTTATGACTAATAACTTCGAGAGTTAAATGGTTAATATTTGATAGTAAACGCTACAAACTTTGATGACCAAGTTTTACTATATCAGAGATGTGTGTTGATCTCAGTGTTTTAGTAGCAAGCATAGCCTTTGGATCAGGAAAGTTCTTGACTATCAGCCACTTTTATTAGCCCTAAGATGGGTTTTTCCCTACTTAATGTATAATCTAATCTCTCATCATTTTGTAAATTCTTTCTGCGGGTACTTAACTTGGGTGAAATTGGATATATAGAGCACGTACCCAGGCTATGAGGGATCATTCTATCGGCTCTCAATCGATTAATTGTTATAGTCAAATATAACATTCTGCTTGCAAATGGACTATTACTCGTGGAAATCATCTGAAAGTCTAGAAGAGGGGGAGAACTAACCTAGTTAGAAAAATTTTCTCTCTAAGGGGTGTGTAAACTGAAATGTTGGTCTGAACATGTTGTTTCCACACCATCTCTTAAAACATTCGAAAATGGTTTAGTAGGCTTTGGCATAGTCAAGCCAATGTATGACTACACCGTACACGCAACCCATGACTAGAAGTGACGGCATAGGCATGGAGATAAATGAAGAAGAGATGACCATGAGGCCTAATTGTCCTGTGCTCAGTATTATTACCTAGATTATAACTCAATTTTTATGGCATAGCAACTGATTATAATTAAACTTCTGGTTTAGGTATGCCAAATCAAATCACTTCTGTTTTTTTGCTGGTATTGTTTGTTTCTAAATCACTTGACAGTTTAAATACCCTATTTCAGGGGCTCTTATTTTGGATTCTTTAATTCTTTATTAGTTGCTCTTAGTGCAATGGCTGAACCATCCAATTATCCTCATCCTTCGAAACCTTGTGTACACCCAACTCTTCGCATTTATCTTCTAGGAATAATTTAATTTTTTCTTATGATCCTAGCAGTGCTTTTGTCGTTTTGATTTCACTAGATTTCGTTTTGCTCCTGAATCTTCTCATGTATTACACTCTAACTATCAGCCTCCATCTTTCGACTAATATCAATCTGCAAATAAGTGCGTCAGACTATTATTTTAATTGTGAATAGTGGTTTGCTATCTTTTAGTATCATATCTGGCCTGATTTATTTTTAACATAGTTTTTCAGTCTTTCTTTTCTGTCAGTAGGATCCCTCGCCATGATGAAGCATATCTATGGGTGAATGTAAGCTTGTCACAATAACAAAATCTTTTTTGTCTTATCAAGATTTACACCGCTCCTTTCTCGAGTTCAGTAGAAATTTTGATCTTTTTATTTGTCTAGGGATATATCTATTTCTATTATTGTCATATGGAGAGGTCTTCTCAGCCTTATCTATTCAAGCCTATTTTTTATTCTTCTAAATTCTAAATTTCCCAGGCATTATTAAATAAATTCCTCAAGGGGGCCTAACCAAGATGATTGGATTATTGCCTTTGCATGGATTGTGGAATATGGTTTTTTCCTTTCACCCTTCTGTGTAGTTTCAGTCCTTTGTCCTTATCCATCATTGATCTGGTCACAGGTTTGATGGACTTCTTTCCTGTTTAATCATCTGATAAAGATATTAACAATTGGGCTCATATCATACTAGCTTTGTTTTAAAATTAGATTTGTAAAATAAGATTCTGCAGGTTTATTCTGGTCCTAGCTGTCATGCTAAAGCGCTTCTATATAATCTCTACTCTATCAGGGGTGGGATGGGTATAGCTAGCCTCATGCATGTCTTAGGTAGCAGATTTCCTACATATAAGGTACAATCAATGTAGTCATTGAATCCCCCTTTTTTCTATCAAACCATGTTGGTCTCCTTTGACATTAGTCCTGCTTCTGTTCCTGATCAATAATTTTCTGCTCTTTTCAAGTAGGATACAGTGGAGGAATGGCAGAATCCAGACTTTAAGGATTATGAGGTGCTGGCAGATCATCTTTTATAGGGTCTCGGCTCTTATCTTCAACTCATATATTTATCCTTTTCTGACAACTTCCAAAAAATTTACACTTCATGATTTAATACTAATTCTGTTGTATATTTTGGAATTATTTTGTCTGGAACCCATGGCTGCTTTGATACTGTTTGAGACAAAAATTACTTAGTCAATCGTTTTATATTCAACTCTTTTCCTACTATGTTGTCTCAGAAATGGAGTTCATCGATGAAAGGAATAATATGGACATGGAGTCATTTTGCCTAGTCATCACTGGTCTAGTCAAGGATAAGGGACAGTGTTTTCTGATATTTCTATATATACAGAATTTGTCCTAACTGGATCTGGGTTCTTTTAATTACATCATAGCCAGTCTGGGATTCCTCTGGCTTGGAAGGTTGCTTAATTGTGTTAAAATTTGGGCCGAATAGAGTCAGTTTTGTGTACGAAGGTCAAGTCTGGTAATTCAGAATTTTGTCCCTCACCACGACTGCATACACTGCATTTTCATTCGTTGGGTGTCATCGGTACCAATTCACCAGTTAATCCATCTGCAGGTCCAGTTTGATGTCTTGTTCTTACGTGTTTGGGGGAGGGGATCTCGTTCTTGTGTCTATGGAATCAGATAATGTAGTCTTACTACTCTCTTCCTTTTCAGGAACTAGAACAGGAACTAATACTCTAGTATTCCTCTTCAATACTCAGGAATATTGGAGAATGAAGAGATATTGTCTCTTTCACAAGCACCTATCTGCTCATGCAGTCATTTCTATAGTAGTGACCTTCATCAACAAGCAGGGCAGTTGAGGTTATCATATTTTGTCTGGAGTCTTGGTCTTCCTCCTGCGGTGGAGATGTCAGCAAAACTTTCAGCAGCTCACATTCCAGGTAGAATGATTTTCCTTGTAGCTCATTTATTACATCCCATTAAGTTTCTACTCAGTATAGTGTCCAGATTTGATGTTCATATTCTTCCTCCAGGCTAGGCTCTGGCGGTAGATGCTCTGGCCCAGTCATAGACTTCACATTTTATCTTCAATTTAACTTTCTAGTGCCAATTGTATTTAAGAACTTTTGTCAGCGGTTTCTAGTACAATTGTCTTTAAGAACTTTTGTCAGCAGAATGTATTATCCCTTTAATCACTCCTGCTTGGCCCAATGAGAGTTATTCAGTGGATCTCGTAGTCCTCTTTGTGGAAATCCAAAGCGTCTTACCAATTTTGCTGATTTTCTATCTCGTTTAACAGCAGCTTTCAGTTCATCATTCCACAAATCTTCAATATGTATATATGGTATTTTCCAAGAGACCTGTTTTTCAGAAATTGATTTTTTGTCTGAACTTTAGTATTCTTAATCAATTCAAACTATCTGTTACAGGAGAATTTACCAGAGTATATTTAAGGTTTTCAAATGGTTGTTAGAACAGCACATTATCTCGCCCGATTCTGCATCCCATCATCAAGTCATAGATGCATGGCATATTTTTTGATGATTTAAATCCCTGTATGCTGGGGTGGTGTTATCGTTTTCACTAGCATCTATCCTTCTTTGTTTTCTAGAAGCCGGTTTGAGAGTTATTAAGTATTTACATCATTTATCCATGGTACCGGTATTTTTAGGGGTATAGCACAAAGGCAAATACCTATAATAAATTCCTCTATTAATTCATTCTTGGGTCCATCTGTTTAATTGTATAACTCTGAAATCATTCGCGGCCGCGTTTGTTAGAGGGCATTTTGATATTCATATTCTTTTTGGGAATGATCTTTTCTAGGTGGTAGGAGAGCTGGCCTCATTCTTTGCCCTTGAAGAGATCTTATATATATATAAAACCTAATTAATTGTTTTCAATCCTTTCCGAAAACTATGCCCAATTTAAAATATCTTTTTGAAACACCGTTCAGGTTACTTATGCAAATTTGTTTAGTAAGCGCGCATCTCATCAACTGGATTACAGACACCATTAATCGACACTAGAATGTACCTCCAGGAGACACTCAGTAAGTGTTAAGGCACACGATGTTCGTGGTATGGCCTTCTCCTTCACATTCTATGCAGATCTACCGTTCAGATTACTTATGCGAATTTGTTTAGTAAGCGCGCATCTCATCAACTGGATTACAGACACCATTAATTGACACTAGAATGTATCTCCAGGAGACACTCAGTTTGTGTTAAGGCACACGATGTTCGTGGTATGGCCTTCTCCTTCGCATTCTATGCAGATCTATCAGTGGACGACATTATGTAAGTTGCAGTATAAATGTCAGATTCTACATTATTTTTATCTGAAAGATCAGATTCAATTCACAATCTGACATTTCTCGTTTCGCCACTCAAACCTAGGCTCAATTGCCTAGATTCTTTAGTCAGCCGTCTTCTTCACCATCTCACGGCTGTTTTTAAATTCTCTTTGCTGAGATTTTCTAATTATCATTATATTATTGTATTTTATTTCGAACATTTGTTTGTTCGTGCTATTTCAGCACTTCAGCGATTTAGTTGGTTTTAGTATTTTTGGTGATTAACCTTTCATTCCTGATTTGCAATTTACCAACCCACCTAGTATTTGGGCTCTGACCAATTCTGTGTTTTAGCAAACAGTGAATTGAGTGGCTTAGTATTTTTGTTGTGTTACAAAACGACCAGACGTATATATACTGGTCTGGCGTTTTGTTAGCTTACTAAAATACTTACCACTCAATTCACTGGGGCCCACCTCAGCCACCCCGCATCGTTAAATTGCAAATCATTAAAAATTTGTGGAATTAATTAATGACGGCTTGGACTCTGTCGCATGCATAGTAGCATAAGTGCGCATGCTCACAGACTCGTTTATATGTTCTCTATAGGAATAGAGGAACCGGTTCCCTAGAGCAATGACTGCTTTAGAGTTAAAGAGATACTATCAAGACTACCCAATGGAGGGATGTATCTCTGCTAAACTTGTTTCAAGGGAACCTACACCATGGGAATGAATAGGTTAAAATTTTCTGAGATATCTAAGTCAGGTGACTTTTAGCAAACAGTGAATTGAGTGGTAAGTATTTTAGTAAGCTAACAAAACGCCAGACCAGTATATATACGTCTGGTCGTTGTGGTTTTAAATTACAAGATTAAATGTTTTCCTATGCTGGCTAAATATCTAAGATATGTATTGTGTATGCTGACATATATGACTTTGAATAATTTGATATTTATTTGACAGAACGTTGTTGCATTCTAAGGCAGCAATTACTTTCAGTCAAATTATTATTTTGAACTAGTGAACAAATGCTGCTAAGTGAGATTGGTCACTCTGTCAAATGATTACAAGGGTTTTAGAATGCAGTTAAACATGCTATAAAGACCACCTGTACTAAATGCCAATTTTACTACATGCCGCCAAGCCGTTTATCTGATAGATTCAGAAATGGCATGGTTGAAATCAGCATACTCATAACCCTGTACTAAACTAATTTTTGCTTCAAAATCCATCAAATAAAAAAATCCAATATGGCCACCAAACATGCTGTATTTTGATTGGCCCACTGCGGCCATGTTTTTTTAACGGGTCAACTTCCATTGAATGAACTTTAATGGCTCTTAATCCCTAATTAGATCTGCCAAATTTCGATCCCTTCAGCGGTTCTGGAGCTGTTTTGGCTAAAACTAGGTCAACCAAAATGGCCGCCGAACCATTTGACCAATCAAGTTCCCTTGAACAAACTTGGTTCAGCTCTTTCCCTAGATCATATTTCATGGGGTTCGTTTCAATCCACCAAGCGGTTTCGGAGAAGATTTTTCTTAAAGACGTTTCAAAAAATCGGCCAAAAATCAAGATGGCCACCGGCCAAATTGGCCGATCGGCTTCGTTTGAACAAATTTGAATCTCTACAACCTAAGGATGCTTCCTGCCAAATATAATTGAAATCGTCCCATAAGTTCTCGAAAAGTAGACATTTTATATTTCCCATTGCTTTAGTATGGGAGCTTTTGGCGGGAAAATGATCCAAGATGGCCACCAAACCGTTTATCCGACAGCTTTGAAAATTGCAAATTTGTGATCAGAATACCCAAAAACCCTATATAAAACCAATTTCAGCCTGAAAATCCATCAAATAAAAAAATCCAATATGGCCACCAAACATGCTGTATTTTGATTGGCCGACTGCACCATGTTTTTTTGAGGGATTAACTTCTCTGGAACAAATTTTAATGGCCTTTAGTTCCTAACCATATCTGCCAAATTTCGGCCTGATCCCTTCAGCGGTTCTGGAGAAGAAGTTGTTTTCGCTAAAACTAGGTCAACCAAAATGGCCGCTGAACCATTTGGCCAATCAAGTTCCCTTGAACAAACTTGGTTCAGCTCTTGCCCTAGATCATATTTCATGGGATTTGCTTCGATCCACCAAGCAGTTTCGGAGAAGAAGATTTTTAAAGACATTTCCTAAAATCGGTCGAAATCCAAATTGGCCACCGGCCAAAATCGGCTTCGTTTGAACAAACTTGGATCCTTATGCCCTACGGATACTTCCTGCCAAAGATAACTTATATTGGCCTAGTGGTTCTTGAGAAGAAGTCGTTTAAAGGAAAAAGTTGACGGACGGACAGACGGACGGACGGACGGATGCCGGACTGACGCCGGACGGTCGCCATGGCATAAGCTCACTTGGCCATTCTGGCCAGGTGAGCTAACAATGCAGCAGCAAGGTAGCTGGTGAAAATAACAGCCTGTGGGGAGCGAACAGTAGTAGAATGCTTGTGATATGTCAATGCCCATTTTGTGGAAATCCCAGTGCTTGGACATGACGACTGACACAAACATACACTGAGCCCATACAATGTTTGCGCAGCTGCTTCCACATTTAAAGCCACTTTGACATGATCCAGCGAAGTCTTCGATCTTGTCTTGGATGCGGTATAGAGTAAAATTGGATAGGATTGTAGGATTGTCCATATGCTGTGAGGAGCACAATTGGTTGCAGATTTGCTGGGGGGGGGGGGGGGGCACATATTTGATTCCAGATGCATGGCCATTAAAAGATTTTCAGGGCTTTCAGTGCCCTCTCAACTTCAGCTGTAATAATTGGTGTTAATAATCACCTGAAAACGGGTGAAAGGGCTCATCATCGTGGTCGGTGAACTGAGCCTTGAGCCATTGTCAAATTGTGTCCATTTTGCCCTGGTCTGTCCTGATACAGTGTCATTCAGAGTTGTCTATAGTGAGTAGCGATGTGCAGTCATTCTAGGCTGCCTGCAACATTTTGTGACAGTCATCCATGGCAGTAATTTCATCTGCTAGTCAGTCTGCTTGTTGAATAGCAAGATCTTTTAAGCGTTCGCTGATGTTTGATGCAGTCTTAACATTAGCCACTTTGACTGATGCACAGCCGTAGTGCTTTCTGCTATAGCTTTACTACTACAGTGTCATCAGCAAACCTTGTTGTGCTGTTGTTTTTGAGAACTATGATGGTTTTCCCCCACCGCGGCTGATGATTCCATACATTTGAGTATTTTGGTTAGGGCTTCATTGGGATCTGAGCTGATGTCCATGTTAATTATCTGCTCTCCAAGGTAGGGAGTTCAGTGATCAGCAAAATGGCGGTTTCTACTGTCGGGGAAATTGCAAAATTAACAATTTTAATCATTTTTAAATAGAGAACCGGATTAATTTCTCTTTGTAATAAATGTTATTTATCTGTTGATATTGATGTGTTATTTTCACTTTTTCAAAATAAAATTTGCCCGAAACGGAATATCCCTAATGAAATAAATACAATTTATCCAGCAGTGTTTGCCTATTTTCTGAGTCAGTAACAGCCACGGTACCATTCGTTTTACAAGATATCCGTATTTTATGACAAAAATACATTGTTTCCTCAATGGCTACAATCGCAAATGATATATCATTTTGTAAGGCATTCTCTCTACTTTTAGAAATTGTAATTGAAATGTCGACTATCAATGATTTTGTCATCCATACAATCGATTATTGAAAGACGGAGGTGAATATTCTTCAGAAAACAGCCTTATAGGTACAAATATAGCTTGTAAATCTACAAAGAATGCATTCCCATGAAAACGTTATTAAGAGTCTAAATTTCAATAACAGTTTCTAATAGTATAGAGAATCCCCTACAAAATGATGCATCAGTTGTGAGGATAGGCATTGAGGAACCACTCTTTTTTTGGACAAACAATCTGGTGTATCTTGTCCAAAAAGTACCTGGTTTAATGTACTAATTAAATATGCAAATTTATGCAAATTAACTAATAATTTATAAATCACTTTATTAAAATCCACATCACTGGCTCTGCCTTGTTAAGATACAATTATGTTACAATTTTCATGGTAATAACTGGATTAGTTTAGAAATTATGGGCATATATGGTTTGAAAACTGGATTATGCTTATATGGTAGCATTTTAAGACACTAGGGCTAGCGTTAATCCAATGACCTAACATATACACCTGTGCAAAAGTTAAGCACCACCCTATTTTTACGCACATGCGAGGGTATATTCATGTGCTATGAAGAAAGCAATAGCATAAACATTTATGTACCCATCCATCTTAGTGCAAGAGGTAATAATGCAACTAGAGGAATGCTGATTATGATGGTGGGGAAACACTGTATGTTTTTGTTTGAACTTGAAAACGAGGCCTGAATATGGTTACGTTGACACAACTGACAACTATTGCCCTACAGTTGACACACGTGGCTAGATTGTCATTAATGGTGTCTGAAAACGAAGTTTAACATCTGTGCACGAGTTTGAGACTGTCATTATTAATACCGGGTATATCCACCTTGTGCCTGGATGACGGCCTGGACACGACGTCTCATGCTGGTCACCAACCGACTGATACGCCATTGTGGTATTCGTTGCCATTCAAGATGGAGTGCGTCTGTTAATTCCTGTAGGTTCTGCACAGGAGGATCCCTCCTTCTCACCATGTTTCCCGGAATGTCCCAGATATGCTCAATAGGGTTCATGTCAGGGCTCCTTGCTGGCCATGGTAGGGTTTCGATGGCATTCTGGCGGAGGTATTCATGCACAGCTCTAGCATGATGTGGTCGGGCGTTGTCATCCATGAATATAGGGTGGGTTCCAGGTGCATGATTTGCAAAATGAGGGACCACAACTCTATCCAGTATGGAATCTTGATATCTTTGTCCATTTAGTGTTCCAGGTACAGTCAACAGATCCAGCTTACAATCAAATGAGATGCACCCCCATATCATAACGGAACCTCCACCAAATGGAACTTCTTCCATGATGTTACGTTGGTCGTACGCCGTGTGTCTGGACCTCCATACACGAGTTCGACCATCTGTGGCATGAAGCAGGAACCGACTTTCATCGGACCAGTGTACCCGTCTCCAGGATCTCATGTTCCAGTGTCTTCTTTCGTTGCACCACCTCAGACGCTCCTCTTTGTGGTGTGCAGTGAGGAGAGGACGTCTGACAGGTCTCCTAGCTTTCATGCCAGCAGCATAGTCTCCTTTTGACGGTAGACATTGACACTATTGCGCGTTTCCCATTGCTGGCTGAGCACTCTGCTGTTGGTGAATGGAGATCTCCTAACAAGGCGTACTAGGGCTCGATCATCATGGGCAGTAGTCTTCTTCGGTCTTCCAGATCTAGGCCTGTCCTTCACCTCGTTAGTTTGCCCATGTTTTGCAATCAAACGACTGATTACAGTATGGTTAATGTTCAGCTGTCTGCCAATCTCTCTGCATGACATACCAGTGGTATGCATGCCTATGATTTGCCATTTCACACGATCACTTAACCTTCGTCTTGCCATAGCGGTTCACAATCAAGAGCTAATTCTCTCTGTACAAATAAACGACGGTCATGAACACAAAATTCCTAATCTTGTCGCCTAAATCTGTATGTAATGTTCTACACCTCAAACTGGACTTTTACATACCTGAACACGTGTGCTGTTTCCCGCCACGCACGGACATCAAGCGGCGTGAAGTCATGCATGCATGTGCATTTCGTACTTGGAATTATGTCAGCTAACGCGGGGACAAAAAGTATGGCAGCCTAGTTGTACCATCATGTTTCTACATTCTATTGTTTTTGCTGGTGCTTAACTTTTGCACAGGTGTATATATGAATCCCCTAATTTGGCAAACTTCACACAAGCATAGCATTGCAATGAATAGGCCAATCTTCGAATGGGTTTTAGTTATCAATTTGTTAAGCTGCCTTCTATTAGAAACAATATAATATAATGTCATATTAACTACTTCAAATTTCACTCTGAACTCCCTATCCAAGGCCCTTTTTGTATGACATTTGGGTGTCAGTGTCGTTGATGAGCTTGGGTAGGTTGTAGGTGACGCTACCATATTTCCTGGTTTGGTATTTGTAAGCATGTAATGACTGGCTTGTGGTCAGAATTGAGGTCTGCTCCTCCATGGAACGAGCACCCTGAAGTAGAGGTTTTCGTTCTGTTGAAGGTTAGACATGATCAGAGTTGGCTCTGAATGCGGATGTCAACCCGCTATCCTTGATGTTAGTTTCCCAACAAAGTGGGTTTCCTAACATTGATACTTACGGGAGAGACAGTCGTGGAGGTGTCATCTTTCTCCTCCCTTCTCTAACATAAGGGTCTCCTTGATGAATATATATAGATAAGATTGAAAACCTATAATGTTAGGGGTTTTCTCAGACAGCCTTGAAATCGGTAATCGGTTAATGAGGATTAGTGTTTTTCAACAATTTATTGCACATTTTCGGAAATCCAAAATGACTACTAAAGAGATGCTCAGTAGAGATGGATGGTCAGTAATGGGGGATGCTCGGTAGAGCATTCGCTGTAGAAATGAGAGCTCAGTACTCGGTAGAGATGGATGCTCGGTGGATATTCGGAAGAAATGGATGCTCTCAGTAGAAGTGGATGCGCTCAGTAGAGGTGAATGCTCAGTACAGGCGAATGCTCAGTACAGGTGAATGCTCAGTAGAGGTGAATGCTCAGTAGAGGCGATTGCTTAGTTGAGATGAATATTCAGTAGGCAGTGGAGGGGTAAGGCTGCCTTCACTGTATATCATTTAGACCAAATACCAAGACCAGTGATATATTATATGCATTTTGTGTTCCCATCTTTCTCACTGTACCTCTGTCCATCACTCTCTTATTGTCAAGCCATACATCAATCTATGTCACTTAAATTACAATCCAAATTCTCGCAAAAAGCTGCTGGCCTCTACAGGACGATGATATTATCTTATTATAACTTATCCCTTTACTGGTTAAATTTGGTCAAGAAAATCAAAATAATAGCTTAATGAATGTCCATTTGCAGGCCAAAACTTAATTTAGGAAAATTTACTACTTGAATTACTGGTTCGGTAATAGTCTTCGGTTGGCCTGCAAGTGGACATTCCGCAGTTAAGACCACTGCCCTTGATCGACATGGTTATTAAAGGGTTAATCAGATAAGAAGGCAAAACCAACTCATTGGTGCTCGATGCAGTTGCTGAAAGTTTGAGTAGTATGACCATAAAGGAAAAATTCCTATCCACTAGACCCACCCATCCCCTTACATCACCAATAAATCAGACAACTGTATGATGTACCTCAAGATATTTGTGCATAGAATCTGGAAACTTAGTGACTGATAGTCATAGTAATAATGATGGACACTTCCAATGTCTGTCACGTGTTATCCACTCTCCCTTGTTTCATTAGCTGTCTGTCTGATGAGTTTCTGCAGACTACATTTTCCATCGGGTGTAACTCTAGATATGCTTAATATTTTGAAAACAATTTGACTGAAAGTTGTTCATGGCCCAGCCACCAACAACTTTCAGTTAAATTGTTTAGAAAATATTCAGAAGAGCCAGAGTTATTGCCAACTGAAATTATTGTTTGGTTACTTGCAGCAGTCAGACAGTTAATAATATTGGCACAGCGGGAAATGGAACTCTCCAAACAAATCATGTTTTCCTTAATTTCTTATTAACTGATTCTGCATAATTGATTCATCTTTGTCTATCATGAAACATGTTTATAAGGATATGGACTAAGCTGACAGACGATTTGTGAGCTATGAGTCAGCATGGTTGATGCTGATTTGATCTACAGTGTAGTGTTTGAGGATCCAGTATTATACCACAGATACACTTGCACTGAGAGCGCGCACAGGCAACAAGGGAAGTTTTACACTATGTACAACAGCACCTGCATTAGGGAGCCACAATGTTAGGTCACCCAAAAGGTGTTTGTTATGGTAATTGACATGATCATAAGATCATGATAATATGGTGTTTAGATGCTTAGATAACTCTGCTACACATAACATTCACAAATTCTAAAACAAGAATTCTGTGGAATTAAATGTCTCTCCTCCTATTTGTCAATATTTTAACACCAGAAAAACGGTTTTGTACTAAAATCAGAGCGATCTTTGATCTTTGACCTTGTGTCCTCGACATCATTCTGCTGATCCATAACATCATACAAAAACACTTATCCAAGTACAGTTCGAAGACGATCGCTCAATCCTGATATATAAGCTGAGATGGTTTGCTATGTTTTGTACAAAGGTTGCCGTGATATTTATTTTTGACATTATCACTTCAATGTCATTGTGTATATTTCCAACAGTAGAAGCAATGATGAGTCCAAGTTTAGTTTACATAGGAAGAAATCATGAAATATACACCTGTGCAAAAGTTAAGCACCAGCAAAAACAATAGAATGTAGAAACATGATGGTACAACTAGGCTGCCATACTTTTTGTCCCCGCGTTAGCTGACATAATTCCAAGTACGAAATGCACATGCATGCATGACTTCACGCCGCTTGATGTCCGTGCATGGCGGGAAACAGCACACGTGTTCAGTTATGTAAAAGTCCAGTTTGAGGTGTAGAACATTACATACAGATTTAGGCGACAAGATTAGGAATTTTATGTTCATGACCGTGGTTTATTTGTACAGAGAGAATTAGCTCTTGATTGTGAACCGCTATGGCAAGACGAAGGTTAAGTGATCGTGTGAAATGGCAAATCATAGGCATGCATACCACTGGTATGTCATGCAGAGAGATTGGCAGACAGCTGAACATTAACCATACTGTAATCAGTCGTTTGATTGCAAAACATGGGCAAACTAACGAGGTGAAGGACAGGCCTAGATCTGGAAGACCGAAGAAGACTACTGCCCGTGATGATCGAGCCCTAGTACGCCTTGTTAGGAGATCTCCATTCACCAACAGCAGAGTGCTCAGCCAGCAATGGGAAACGCGCAATAGAGTGTCAATGTCTACCGTCAAAAGGAGACTATGCTGCTGGCATGAAAGCTAGGAGACCTGTCAGACGTCCTCTCCTCACTGCACACCACAAAGAGCAGCGTCTGAGGTGGTGGAACGAAAGAAGACACTGGAACATGAGATCCTGGAGACGGGTACGCTGGTCCGATGAAAGTCGATTCCTGCTTCATGCCACAGATGGTCGAACTCGTGTATGGAGGTCCAGACGCACGGCGTACGACCAACGTAACATCATGGAAGAAGTTCCATTTGGTGGAGGTTCCGTTATGATATGGGGGTGCATCTCATTTGATTGAAAGCTGGATCTGTTGACTGTACCTGGAACACTAAATCGACAAAGATATCAAGATTCCATACTGGATAGAGTTGTGGTCCCTCATTTTGTAAATCATGCACCTGGAACCCACCCTATATTCATGGATGACAACGCCCGACCACATCGTGCTAGAGCTGTGCATGAATACCTCCGCCAGAATGCCATCGAAACCCTACCATGGCCAGCAAGGAGCCCTGACATGAACCCTATTGAGCATATCTGGGACATTCTGGGAAACATGGTGAGAAGGAGGGATCATCCAGTGCAGAACCTACAGGAATTAACAGACGCACTCCATCTTGAATGGCAACGAATACCACAATGGCGTATCAGTCGGTTGGTGACCAGCATGAGACGTCGTGTCCAGGCCGTCATCCAGGCACAAGGTGGATATACCCGGTATTAATAATGAGTCTCAAACTCGTGCCCAGATGTTAAACTTCATTTTCAGACACCATTAATGACAATCTAGCCACGTGTGTCAACTGTAGGGCAATAGATGTCAGTTGTGTCAACGTAACCATATTCAGGCCTCGTTTTCAAGTTCAAACAAAAACATACAGTGTTTCCCCACCATCATAATCAGCATTCCTCTAGTTGCATTATTACCTCTTGCACTAAGATGGATGGGTACATAAATGTTTATGCTATTGCTTTCTTCATAGCACATGAATATACCCTCGCATGTGCGTAAAAATAGGGTGGTGCTTAACTTTTGCACAGGTGTATATGATGCGGTCTGTAGAGCTAAACGTAAAAAACTAACATTGAAAGAAACAGTTTTGTACAATGACTACAGTAACCTTGACTTTTGAACTTGTTATCTCAATGTATTTCTGCAGCTTCCTCCCTGCATAGGCAACCAGATATTTAAGTTTCATTCAAATATAAGGCAATAATAAATTTAATGCAAAAACTTAACATTAAAAGAAACAAGTTCAAAGGTCAAAATAACCTTGACCTCAGATCTCGTAACATCCCTGTGAGAGTGCTAATCTAGCATTGCATAGCCAATCAAGTTGCCAAATTTATTTATCATTAGGCTGACCAATCTTGACATATGGGGAACTCTCACAAACTTAAAACAAAAATTTAACATTAAAAGACCAAGGTTCAAAATAACTTTGACCCTTCACATAGTGAAACCATTGTGAGTGTGCTACTTCACCTCGCTATAGGCAATGTGTTCAAATTTAGTTGTAATTCATGAATCTATTTCTTCACTCAACCATATAATCATTTGACCTAGTGACATCCCTGTTTTATCTTGGTCTATGCAGGCATGTGTCTAAGTTAGGTTCCATTTGGATCTTCCATTCCAAAAATATAGGACAAGAGCCAAAACATAACCAATAAGTTGATAAATCCACAAACTTAACCCTAGAAATAGACTTGTCAGAGCTCAAATATCAAGGCAATTATGACCTTGACCGTTAACCTAGTGATGTAAGTATCACAACAAAGCTTCCCGATGCATACTGAACCATGTGTCGTCCAAGTTTACTTTCGGTAGTATTAAGCAATTCTGAAATATAAATGTAAATGATTTGCTAAATTGTAAAACTTAACATTATCATTGAAAAAGCATAGGTCAAATAGCAAGGTCACAATGGCCTTGATATTTGACCTAGTGACCTCACTATCGTCCCGCTGCCTCCGTATAGCATAGATAAGACAACCATGTGTCCAAGTTTGGTTCCAGTAGGATCTGATAACACATCTGATTCAGAAAGTATATTTTTAACAAATTTTAGTTGCGACTTGCAACCAGTATAATTCAATCTGTCTGTCTGTCTGTCTTTTGTTCTGTAAAGTTTTGTGCTGTTACCTGAAATCTGTACAAAGAATTGTCATCCTTAACAGCGAGCATCTTGAGATCGGAAGCTGGGAAGAAATATCCATATTGACAAAGTAAGCTTGCGAGATGTAGTGCCTGTGAATTTTCCGTCATCTGTAGATGTGACTTGAGCCACTCCACCAAATCATAACCTGAAATTCACAAAATTCATTTAGCAGCTATTTATCCATTATGCTTTAGAAAATTATATTCCTTGACGAATGAAAGAATCAAATATGAAAGACAGTTTTACCTAAATATTATCAATGTGGCTAGAGATAACATGTACTAGTTCTTAACTTTATATATCTATCACTTTAGTATCAGATACCATTTCGAAATATGTCATTGCTTAGGCTGACGTCACAATACATACAATACAACTTAACAGACTATTAAGCATTTATAAAGGACTAAATCGCATCATTCATGACGTAATTGATTATAACATCAACTGACATCTGATATTGTTGATTATGACACCATATGATTGACAGAGAAACTGGATTCATCCATTGTATGTCTTTAGAGAACTTACAATTTAATAAACCTTAAAATAATGTCAAACTTGACTCAAAGGATCTGCCAAGCAGTTAATGAGTAGCGTTTTTAAGCAAAAGTTGATGGACGGATGGACGGATGGACAGATGCCGGATGACGGATAGACAGGCGGAGGGTCTTCATGGCACAAGCTCACTTGGCCATTCTGGCCAGGTGAGCTAACAATAAACCAAGCACGCTTCAAACAATCTTTAGTGAAACTAGTTTCAAGTCAACACACATTTCAAACCATTCAATAGCTTACACATATATTCACTTAGAAAACTAGACAGTCAGATACATGCCAGGATTGAAGTCATTAGGTTTAACGCTTTAAAGCTTGGACTACCAGTGTTTCAAACTTTCAATTTCAAGCCATTTATACCGGAAGGCTGTTGAATATTTTACTCTCGCCCCATAAGGGGAAGTGAGTGTGCGTGCGTGCGTGCGTGCGTGCGTGCGTGCGTGCGTGCGTGCGTGCGTGCGTGCGTGCGTGCGTGCGTGCGTGCGTGCGTGCGTGCGTGCGTGCGTGCGTGCGTGCGTGCGTGCGTGCGTGCGTGCGTGCGTGCGTGCGTGCGTTCGAATTCCACAACTTGGGTGTGATCTGAAAAAATTATGAAAAATCTTAAAACTTCTTACTATGTGATAAAATGGGAGGATGAGGGTTGCGCCCAGTTTGAAATAGTGAGGTACCTTAGCAGCAAAAATTGAGCATAACGTTACATGCTGGACAAAAGCACCAAACTTTCAGGGTGTGTACTTAAACATATCTATGCTGAATTTTTCAATGGATCCAAAAAATATATCCACTATTCTCTGGATTACACAATATTTTCAAAATGGCCGCCATAATTCAATATATGGCACAAAACAGCACAGTTCAAGAACCTTTTAACTATATGGACACAACAAATTCAAAGCAGAATACATTTATAATCGGTGTACAAATCCATGCTTGATTGTATGGTATATTATTCCTTATTTTAACAGCATTATTCACTAAATAGAGGAAAACCTGTCTATTAAGACCACTTGTTTTGTGTCAAGATGGTGGCTTTTTATGATGGATTGCCGTAAGATCACCCAACTTAAAATGCCAGCATCATGTAACCGCAAAAGCTTTTTCTTATAGCAACCGAAATGCAATAAACAATCATTTCTCTTTAAGAGTAACCGCATTGTGTTACCCCTTAAAGTGTCTGTTATAGACAGATTTTTATGGAAAGTGTTTAAAATTGCATTTGGCGTCGTATACATCACTCGACTGATCATAGACTATTACAACTATATGCAATGCATGTAGATGTAGATATACATAAATAAACATCATGTAGACGGCTTGTATGCTCTTCATACTATTGTGTATAAATATGAAAGATCTGGACTTCCAGAAGCCATTGTGAAAGGTGTAGGGCAATGTGTGATCATCACTTGCTCGTATTCTGTACAGAACTGAACGATACTGATAGCTGTACTACAGAATGATTCCTGTACAGTTGCGGAGGATGGAGTGTGATCTATGTTGTCCAATGTACTGACTGAGTAAAGTTGCTTTCGAAGGAGGTGAGAATACACCAGCCGATCTACTACAATTTGCTTACAAATGGAGTTAGCAAAGGAAATCTTGATATTATGAGCACGGCATTACTAAATGTGTATACCAATCTCTGCCAAACAAACCACAAGATATTGATTTCTTGTTTGTGGGTGTACTTTTGAGTCCAGTGTACATGACCATTCGCTGCACCCATATGAAGTCTGCACAGCTGCATCCTCAGTTAAAGACCATCTGGAAGGCTCCAGGGAATCTGCCAATATTTTCTAGGATGGGGCACGGTGTTACTTTGGACAACATCTTCCAGATACATTTAATGACAATTATTGGCCACAGGTTTGCTTGTGGTCCAGAATACTTCTTTGGTTTAGGCAATTCGACAAGGGTACAGCATAGATGTTATCACCTGCATACTTAAGGAAGCCATTGCTGCTGCGTTCGGGATCAAATGCACATCCACTTCTCAGGGCCTTAAGTGCCTTCTCAATCTCAGGTTATAGCGACCTAGAATCACCTACAAATGTGGTCCGGATCCGTGAACTGGTTCTTAAGTTATTCTGCTTTTCACTGGTCGGTCCCGACGAAGTTACCTTCAGAGTTATACACGGAAACCAATAGTGGTGGATGGGCAACTCTAGTATGGCATTGCATTCTCGGCATAGCTTTGTATGCTCCTTGCTCTGACCACTTTCATAGATGATGAGCCGTAGTGCCTTCAATTTTTCAGACAGCTGTACAATCAGCGAGTCTGTAGTGTAGCGCACAGCTCTGGTGTTGTTCTTGCCAACTCCTTTTACATTGGTCACTGATGTAGCAATGCATTTAAGTACTGTTGATAAATCATTGTTTGAGTTTGGGTTCATGTCAATTGTTGCTATCTGTTCCTCGAGGGTCTTCTTGAATGGCATTTGAGTGGTGGTGTAATTGGCAGATTTCTCTTATTCAAAGTTGACATTGTCACGTTGGTGGCCATAGTGCGTATGCTGCAGAGAAATGGGCTTCACATGAAGGCGGGTGACCGAGATTGGCGTATGGCCAGAGTTGAGGTCTGTGCTTCCATATGAACGGGAGTCTGAAATAGTGGCTTTGCACTGATCTTACACATCACATAATCAATTTGTATGAAGACAACTGTTGTGGGCTTGGAGCCTGTCTCTGCTCTATGGTCTGTGATGTGTCTTGTTCATATTGTTTGGTGATGAAATGAGTGCTTGAAGGACATATTTTTGGCATCTCCATTGCTCTTATGTTTGCCCATAGCGTATGACGCCAATCATGCATATGGTGTGTCCTGCATCCGTGTCCACTTTGCTGGATTTGCCTAGGTTGGATTTGATGGTAGAACTTATTTTGCTCAGTTCGGCATAGTAAAACTTGTTTAGGGCATGATCCTCCTAGGCTTTTTTGGCAGTTGGACAATATGCATTCACAGTGTGCCAGTTGGTGGCGGTACCAGTTTACAATGGTGTGGCCAGGTCAATGAATGCAGCACGATCGCTTATGAATCTGAAATGTAGGATGTGATACAAGAGCCGCCGCCAGATTACAAAGCCCAGACTGCGGTATGTTGCCGGTGAGTGGATATGTTAGTTTCTTGAATGCATCCAACATCAGTGTTATAGTGTTCAAGGTCTGATCTTGATGTTTCTCGCCTAAATGTGGTGACCAGGCCATATACATCTCATGTTGTGATTGCAAACTCATGGGGGAGATGATGACGATTGAGGATGTTTCTTTACAGTTTCTTTAAAGAAGCTTAGACATGATCAGAGTTGTCTCTGACTGTGGTTGTTAACTCGCAAACCTTGATGACGTCGTCAACAGTTTGAGTTTACCGAATGTGGGACTTTGTTGGCCTACTACAGATTTCTATATCTAGTTAAGCAATCAAATGGGTACTTTGACTAAATGAGAACTAAGTCGCATGCGGACATTTTTGCAATCGTGGCTCTATCCTCCATCGATGTTGCTTTATATGCCAATGACTGCTCTACACACCTAGTAGAATACTGTATCAGGTGCTGTTGTTCAGTGTCACAAAAAAAGTGCATGTTGATCTTCATCGCTAATGATGTCGACATACTCTTTGATTTTCTTTGCTTGCTATTTGTACTGGTATGATTCAGTGTCATTTCTGGGACTTCTGTATACAGCAAGAGCATCTTGTCTTCTGCCTTTTGTGTGAGAGGTAAGAGGTTCCCCACCATCCTTTTGGCCCACTTTACATATTTTCCAATCCATTATTTGAAATCAATTAGAAACAGAAATCCATATTCTTAATAATAAAGCATATGGGTTTATTTAAGGAATAAGTTTATATCACTTTTTGGGTTTGTGCTTTAATATGTCTTGCTCTTGATTACATATCTTAAATATTCATCATATTGTAGCTCCATAGACAGGTGCTCATTATAAGCAGGTTTTCCTGTATTTATGGATTGATATTACATTGTTGTTGCTATAAGAAAAGGCGCTTGCGGTTACAGGATGCTTGCTATTTAAGATGTGTACTCTTATGACCATAAATACTAAATAGCTACCGTCTTCTAGACCCAAAACAAGATGTCATAATAGACAGGTTTTACTTTATTGTGTGAATAATTCTGTTAAAATAATGAATAACATAACAGAAAATCAAGCGTGTGTATACTATTTATACTCATTAATCAAATTCCTTGAATTCCATGAGAGCGAATGCACATGCGCGGTGAAGCCATTGAATGCTAAGGCTTTGCGAGGAAGCTTTGTTCTAGAATTTGAAAAGGATTATTATAATTTGTTGGATTACTGAAGTTGTTTCCCCTTATTGTGGTTGTATAAGTTTGTAATCAAAAGGTTACAGTTGTTTTAAGATTCTAAAGTTGACCAAGTTAACGGATTCAGTCAGGTTGAAAGTTTGAAAAAGTTTACCAAAAATATTCGTTGTTGGCACGTACACCATTTTGTTTCATTAAACGACTTAGAGGGAGTATCGAAATCGGCCTCCACTCAATTAAGTCTTGAAACTAATACATATCGCACCATGGATGCGTCGGGAGATGACTTGGTCAACGCCCTTTTGAAGGGTTCAAAATCTGATCAATCTCATGCAGATGGTCAGAGTAATCTTTCCCCGGAATTGCCTAAGAGCAAAGGGAATGGTCCTGGCAAATCTACCAGGGCGACATATGAAATATTTGCTTCGGATAATATGGAGGTGGATAATGCTTCGGAATCTGTTTCACGTGAGGAATTTTCAGTACTTTGCGTATCGGTAGCAAATGTGGCTCAGTCTGTGGAAAAGCTTATGGCACATATTACGTCAGCATTGGCTGAGAATGAGTCAGAAGTTGAGGAGGATATTCCAGAATGTTCTTCGCTTATTGCGTAAGATGACGATATTGCGCAGCCCGTTGTCGGGGATGTTGCTGTTGAATCGACGGTTTCCGTTTCCGCGCCCGTGATGTCTATTCTTAATGACATCAAAGGGCGTTACGACACCGGGGAGAAACAGGGCACAAGAATTGACAATCAGCTTGCTGATGTTATCAAAGATATGGCAGGGCCTAAAATGAACAGTGATAAGCTGAAACAAAAGTCTGATCTTCATTTGAGCCCGCAAAATTGTGACGTGCTTCCGATGACACGTGTAAATGAGATTTGGCGAAATTTAGACCATGGGACGAAGTTGCGTGATATAAAATTACAGTGAATTCAGACGCTGTTTGCATATGGATTATCGGCTCTCGCTCAAGTCACGGATGTTCATGCGGTCTGTGAGAAATGGTGAGACTTTGTCTGGGGAGGAAATGGCCGATTGCTTACGTCTTTCGTTAGATCCGGGTGCTCTTTTACCCCACGTAAACGTGGAGTTGAATTTGCGTCGCAGAGAATTAATAGCTCGGAGGTTGAGTGACAAGTTTAGAGTTTTAAAAACGAAATCAATCGCTATTACCTCAAAGTTGTATGGTGATAACTTAGCGGAAGATATTAAGTCTATTGACGACTCTAATAAATTACTTGACAAAGTTGTTCCGCGGATTGACAATCCCACCTTTGGGTCCAAGTTTCGGTTTCGCGGAGCTCAAAGTGACAGATAACATCCATATACAACCGGATATAAACGTGCACAGCAAAAATCGAATAAGCCTAGGAATACTTGGCATCATTTTTTAGGTGGATTCGGGGGACAGCAGCAGTCCCATCAGTCGAACCGTGCGTCATCCCGAGGCAACAGCAGTCGAGGAACCAGTTTTTGTCATCCGGCTCAGATGCTTGATGGTAATGATTATTCTCAATTTAAAGCTGGTAACATTAGACATTTTTTAGGAAAATGGAAAGAATTGACTTCAGATTCATTTATTTTGGAAACTGTTTCATGATACAGACTACAGTTTGACAGTTTTCCTCAACAGTTCATCCTCCTTCTATTGAATTTAATGCAGATGAAACTACTATCACAGATGTTGCAATTAAATCATTTTTGGACAAAGGGGTGGTGGAATGTACTGAATATTGTGAAGGGGAGTTTATTTCTAACATTTTTATTTGGTCTAAGAAAGATGGAAGTTCTAGAATTATTTTTAATTTAAAGCGATTAAATGAGTATATTACATATCAACATTTAAAATTGATGGCTTAAATTACATTGTGGACCTAATTTCTAAAATGATTGTTATATGGTATCCTTGGATTTGCAGGACGCTTATTATTCTGTTTGTGTTTTTTAAAGTGACAGAAAGTTTTTGAGGTTTTTTTGGAGAGGTCAACGGTATCAGTTTACTTCGATACCGAATGGTTTGGCTAGCGGTCCCAGGGTTTTTACTAAATTGTTAAAACCAGTGTATGCGGCACTCAGCCAATGAAACTTTGTAGCCTGTGGATACATTGATGACTCTTTTCTAATGGCGGATTCATTTGACGAGTGTTTGTGCAACATCAATGAGACAAAGAAAATATTTCCATCGCTTGGATTTTTTATCAATGAGGATAAGTCTGTTTTGACCCCTGTTCAGGAACTTCAGCATTTAGGCTTAATGTTAAATTCGAAAGAAATGACAATTACATTAACAGAAAAGAAGGTTGAAAGAATTGTGGAAAGGTGTCAGAATATTTTAGAGGGAAAGAGTTTGACTGTCAGGGATGTTTCCCAACTTATAGGTTTGATGGTTTCATCTTTTTCAGCAGTAAGGTTTGGACCATTATTTTACAGAGTTAGAGATGAATAAAATTTTGGCCTTGAATTATAATAAAGGAAATTATGATGGGCCTTTGTGTTTTTCGAATGAATCAGCTATTAATATCAAATGGTGGATTGAACATTT
The DNA here is from genome assembly GCA_034401795.1 of Chaetoderma sp. LZ-2023a. Taxonomy (NCBI): domain Eukaryota; kingdom Metazoa; phylum Mollusca; class Caudofoveata; order Chaetodermatida; family Chaetodermatidae; genus Chaetoderma; species Chaetoderma sp. LZ-2023a. Next base: position 112,792,010 of record CM067372.1, read on the forward strand.
ACCATCAGCGAAGAATGACTTGAAGCTGGGTTACCCAAGATTTTGCTTAGCGCGGATGCTTCAAAAGATGGTTGGGGGCAGTAAGACAATCTTAAAAGACAGGTGGTCAATGGATAAGCATGGAATCAGAGAATCATATAAATGAATTAGAATTAAAAGCAGTTCTTTTTGGTCTTCAGTCTTTAGTTCCTGAAAAACATAAACATATTTTGGTCAGGACTGATAATGCAACAGCTGTTTCTTATGTTAATCACACAGGTGGTATGAAGTCACTTAAATGTCATGTGATAGCTAAAGATATTTGGTTATGGTGTATAGGGAGGAACAATTTTTTATCAGCTAGTTTTTTACCTGGTGTTGAGAACACTTAGGCTGATTTAAAGTCGATAATTTTCAATGATCGAACAGAATGGACACTATGTCATAGTGAGTTTCATAATGTTATACGCCATTTTAAATTTGATTGTGATATTGATCTTTTTGCGAGTCGTCTAAATTATAAAATTAAACCATTTGTCTCATGGGGACCAGATCCCGAGCCGATGACTGTGGATGCATTTACTATTGATTGAAAATTTTTCAGATATTATGCGTTTCCACCGTTTTGCGTCATTCTAAAGATTTTGAGGAAGGTTCAGAAAGATCAGGCAAGGGGAATTCTGATATTACCAGACTGGAAAAATCAGATCTGATATCCACTTCTGAAAAAACTTTTGGTGAGGCCTGTGTACCGGATCAAGTGGAGGCGAGACCTTTTGACACTTCCTCATATTCAGAGTCAGACAGACCACCCACTAGGAGAAAGACTTCATCTGATGGCTTGTCTGTTATCAGGCAGGCCTTGGTTCATAAAGGTGTGTCTGAGAATGTATTAGGTACAATTCTGAACTCATGGTCAAACAGAACAAAAATTCAATATGCATCATATATAAAGAAGTGGGATGTATTCTGTGTAGAACATAACTGTCAGTGATTTTCTCCTTCAGTTGATGATACTTTGCAGTTTTTACAGTCTTTACTAGATCAGGGGGTGGGTTTTATTGCGGTAAGCTCAGCAAGAAGTCCGTTGTCGTCCGTGCTTATTCTACGGAATAAAGAATAAATTGGGAAAATAAATTAGTTTGTCGTTTTATCAGAGGAGTACATAAAGTTATAAAGGTAAGCCGCCACAGCTGAGATATACGAGCATATGGGACGTTAATGTAGTCTTGAACCATTTCAGGAAGCAACCTCTGCCTGAGTTTCTATCATTATATGACTTAACATTAAGATTGGTAATGATGTTAGCGCTAACTACAGCGCAGAGGTGCCAATCCATTTCCCAGTTAGATCTGAATAGTATGACAGATGAGCATGGATTAGAATTTTGTTTAGTTGGGAATTTTAAAGCAAGCAAGACCCGGCTTTGACGAACTTGGCATTGTCGTCTCTAAGTACCCTGATGACATTAGACTTTGTCCATTCAGAATTTTAAAAATATACATTGAACGAACTAAAAACTTGAGATCATCCACAAAGTTGTTCATTGGTACAGTGAAACCGCATAACGAGGTCACTAAAGATACTATAGCGTGGTGGTTGAAAACTATTATGAAAGCGGCAGGAGTAAATGTAGATGTTTTTAAGCCGCATAGTTGTAGGGCTGCATCTACATCGGCAGCAGTTAGACAAGATATTGACATTCAAACCATCCTTAACACGGCGGGATGGTCGAATGCTCAGACATTCGCCAGGTTTTACAAGAAGCCACTGTGTAAAGAACAGGGCAAATATGCAAAATCTGTACTGACAACAAGTAGCGGTTATAATTGTTACCACATGTAAATATAATGGATTGTACAGCCTTCAAACAAATTCGATGGAAGGACTTTAGATTGTGGAGTTCGTTAGACGGATTCTATTCATTTTGAGATCGGCTTCAGGTGCGAGGAGACAGGTATGGGACTGGGTTCATACATGAGAGACAGGTATGTCACTGGACTCACACCTTGGATGGAAAGTTGATGGATAATTTAACTCATCGATGAGTGAAAAAAATTTAATTTGTCATGTCCCATAATGATGGGATAAGATAATAACACATGCGTGATGAAGCCATAGTTCAAAGGTTACTAAAATCATCTGTATCTAATCAAGGGATGGGCAATGAAATATCTCATGATCCCAAATGGGTGGGCATTGAATTCTACAGAATTTGATTACGGTATAATTATTATCAGGCTTCACCTGAAGTCTCATCTAATCTTTTAATTATACATGTATTCCACTTTGAATTTGGTGTGTCAATATAGTTAGATAGTTCTTGAACTGTACTGTGCAGTGCCGTTATATTGCATTTTGGCGGGCATTTTTAAAACATTGCATAATCCGGAAAATAATGTTTCTAATTTTGGATCTATTGAAAAAACAAATAAAATATGTGTAAGTACAAACCCTGAAAGTTTGGTGCTTTTGTCCGGAATGTAACACCTGATGTCACTAAGGTACCCCACCAGCTACCAGTCAAATGTTTCAAAATACTCACCAGTCCATTCCTTACATCATAAAGGATTAGCTGTTTCTGATATGTAAGAGTCAAATGGTTAATGGAATGATGTACATTGGCTGAAATAAGACTCATAAGGTCTGAGTTTACCTGTGAAAGCGCATGGTATAGTAGTAAGGAACATTTTCTGACTGCGTACGGGAACACCTTTAACGGACTGCTGCATAGCTCGAATAATTTTCTCCATCTGAAAAAAGCAGCAGAATATTATTGATTAATATACATTGTATACATGATAAACATCATCTAATAGCTACCCTTTAACCCTTTAATGGTCAGATTTGGCCAAGAATATCAAAATATTTGCTTATTGAATGTCCACTTGTATGCCAAGAGAGGACTATTTTTGATAATTTACCACTAGAATGACTGGCTCAATAACCGAGCCAGTCATTCTAGTGGTAAATTTTCAAAAATAGTCTTCTCTTGGCCTGCAAATGGACCTTCCTCAATGCCACTCCAGAGGGCGGTTTGGCGGGCTTGACCAGTAAAGGGTTTAATGCTCAAAGACCAGAAATGACAATTCGATATCATGTTAGGATAAATATTTTGAAAGTAATTTGACTGAGAGCTGTTGGCTGTTGCTGCATATGGCAGCAATAGCTCCCTGTTCTATTAGTTTCGAAATATTTGTAAAAAAAATTGAAAAATTGCCTTAAATTTGACACTGGATTTTCACAGGTGAAATAACTGGATCGATATGTGCATCCATTGATCTCGCTGCACTGCTAAATTAACTTGAGTTTAAGCTATGACATAATTATGTTATCACTGAGACCGAATGCCCAACTCCAGAAAATTCAACCGGAAGACAATTAATCATTCGCAGGACAGTAAATTGTGCCAGCATACAGACATAATGGATAATGGACAGACTAGAAGGGAAACTCTTACTGTAGTTTAAATGTACCCATCTTTTCATTTTAGGTACCCATGGATGTGTGTGTGTTGCAGTCTTGCAGAGTTTATTGGTGAATGGTGGATGAAAAGATATTCCAGTAAACTCTGTGACAGCTACAGTTAAACCTCCATAGAACAACCTGCCTATTTGGGCCAAAGGCCAAAGGCCCTATAACTGAGATTATATGATGACTGTAGTGGATATTATTTATTCCGTCAGCATACACCAGTGCAGACAGTTGACACATGACGGAGTACGACCACCAATGGCGCATGATGGAATTTTGTCTGAGATAATAACTAAGCATCCATCTTAACAATCATTCACTAATCTTGAAAATAGCGTCTAATAAGCTGTTTCCACCCGAGAGAGCAACATCTTAGTGTGAGTTAGACTTCCAATGCATATGCACCAGTCAGATAACTGAAAAGAGCTATCAAAACTATCCTGGGATATTTGAAATATCGATTTCAAAAACCTTTCAGACATAGAAATTGCAATATCAATGACAAAGTATTTTTTAGCTAAAGTTAGATTGGAATTTTCATGAAAAACCAAGAGATTATTTTTGAAAATTTACCACTTGATTGACAGGGCTCAGTATCCAATTTCAGCCACAAATTCTCACAAATACTATCTTGGTATGCAAAATGGACATTTTCTTGACTAAATCTTAGCAGTACATCTTTGATCTACATGCCATAAATAAATTCCTCAAAACCATAGGGATTTCCTGTTTATATTTCGTTCTGAATCACTAGATTAGTCTGGTTTAAATGAGCAAAATTAGGAAACCTATATAATACATTGAAAATCATAACTGAATGTTCTTGCTTCCTAAAGCCGCAATCATTTTTGTCAAATAGTTTTCAAAAATCAGCAAGCAGTCTTTTAACTCTACTTTAATGATACTTTGATGTAAAAGTATTATAAAATGAAATATGTCACTTCATTCAAACTGCCTTTCCATATGACCTCAACTGACATCATTATTTATTTTAAGAATTTAATTGTAAAATTTGATCAAGAAAATTTAAATTACAGAAAATGTCCATTTTGCAGACCAACATAGTATTTGTGAAAGTTTACAGATGAAATGACTGGCTCGGATATCGAGCCAGTCATTGAAGTGGTAAATTTTCCAAAATAATCTCTTGTTCAGCAAATGGGCATTTCTCAAGACCCTACAGAAGCCATTTGTGGCTAGGTTGACCATTAAAGGGTTAGAGGTGACAGAAGCTAAAAAACAGTATATTTGAGTGATGATAGTTTTCGTTACATGAGAAAACCTTCGTCTCTCTCGTACTGGATCGATCGCTTTATCGATTGTGCGCCGTTAAGGGCACGATTACATAAGAATAATTTTCTAATCATGTTTTTATCAGAACCCAGATTCAATTAAGATTATGTTGTACAAGGGTGCACCAGCTGGGATAATGATTAGCAACCTTAACCATTTAACTCATATCAGCTAAAAACGGCTTCTGTAGTGGTCTTGACAAATGTCAATTTTCAGACCAAGAAGACTATTTTTTAACATTTACCACTTTTCTTGGTCTGCAATTGGACATTTTCTATGACAAAATTTAAATTTGGTTTAACAAATTTGAGGTTTAAAGGGTTAGCCCCTAGTACTCTGATGTCAATATTCTATCTTTTTTCTGATACCAATAGCAAAGAATCTGGTGTACAATTTTCATCAATTTTGGTGGAAGATGTCGCTGTCTACGACAGCACCATCTTCCACCAAAATTTGTTGAAAAATAACCACCAGTTCATCTTTTATTTTAATTAGGAAAATTAAAAATTTTGACATCAGAATGTTACGGGTTAAGAGAGACAAGCTTTAGCTATTTTCACATGAGATCCAGAGATACACCCCCAAGGGTGCTAAATATGAATAAACCCGTTAACACTCAAATTTGTTAAAGAAAATTTCAGTTTTCTCATAGAAAATGTCCATTTGTAGAGTAACAGATTATTTTTCAAGAATTTATTATGGGAGTCACTAAGCTTGCGCATTGAACCAGTCGTTCCAGTGGTAAATTCTAAAAAAATCTTTTAATCTGAAAATGGAGATTTCTCAAGGCCATGCACTGCAGAAGCCAATTTTCTCCGGCTTGAGGATTAAAGGGTTAATCCTGCAGGATTAACCCTTTCACCGATCAAAACCCCATTTCTCATTTTCAAGGCAAATATACAGGCAGTTTAATTATTTAGAAATAAATTTGAGTCTTAATTAAATTCAAAATATTCAACAGATTGTTTTATATCGTAAAGAAGGGATTCCTCGGTGAAAGGATTAAATTACTTTGAAAGCAATTTTACTCAAGGTCATTGCTGCATAATGAACATCAGCATGTGCATCCATTCCATGCTGATGTTAACTTCCTCGGAATGAATCATGAAAGCGGAGTTCAAATGTTGTATTGAATTTCCTATTACATGCTATATAATCCTAGGTGTCTTGCATATCAGAAAATACACCAGATTTTCAGTTAAGTTTCAAACTATATACATTGCTTTTACGTGGACTTCAGCACAACGCTATTTCCTCCTTTTTAAATTTAAATTTAACTACATTATATAAAAGAACAACAAAGACGCATACTCACCAAGTTGTCATGCTTCTTTATTTTATTAATTTTATTTTTTTCAAAACAAATTCTTGAAACACAAAAAAAATGTACATAACTTCAATATCTAACCCATTTTGATTTTGACTTTGTGTAACCGTGATACATATTTCACCGTTGAATATACCAAACCATTTAGACTAGTCAAGGACATCCTATACACTCCTTGTCTATCAATCCAAACACCCACACCACAGTTGCCATATCAGAAAAAAGTGGAGCCCAATTGACAAAACTTTGCCTCTGATGAGTTCCGCTCAAGGAATGAAATGCCATGAAGTCTGAATCAAAAACAGTGATGACTACACATGATCAGTACCCATACAAACAGCCAAAAACTCTCCACTAAAGGAGCAATACCTCTACGAACTTGACCTACAGAAACTCTTAGAAATTTATCAACAAAATGACCTACAACTGGTAAAAAAAACTAAACCGCCAAAAACGTTTTTCTAACCGCCAAAATGAACACAACCGGTAAAAAATTCACAACCGATAAAAATTACAACTGCCAAAAAAGTTGCCCAACTGCCAAAAATGGCAGAACCGGCAAAAAACTTACCACCAGCAAAAAATATGACAACCGCCAAAAAAGTCACAACCGCCAAAAAAGGCACAACTGGTAAAAAAAAGTCACAACCCGTAAACTTGACCCAAACCGGTAAAATAGATAAACCGGTAAAATGTTTGACCATACCGCCAAACCTCCAAAAATTTCAAATGTGGGAACCGTTAATCTGGGTTTTTTCTGCCCATACATAGTCATGTCATAGAATGTCATTTGATACACAGCTCCACACAATGGAGCCTATAGGCATAAACCTAGCAGGATAAGGGACGCCTCTCCCCTGGACCAACACGCCCACCATGGGTGGACACGCCCAGTACGTTGTTATTCACCTCAAACTATATACATGTTAGTTATTCACACACGCTTTGAAAAAGGAGTATAGTAACTGCCTCCATCCGTCTGTCTGGCAGTCTGTTAATTTGGATATCTCCTCCGAACCCATTTGGTGAAATTCAATCAAATTGCTATGCAAGGTACCGATATGATTGAAGATTGCATGACAACATTAACGTTAGGCTCCAGTCCGAGTGTTGGGTAAATACCCATATGATTGCGGATTGTGAGGCGATGTTCAATAAATTAAACTCCAATTCAACCCTGGAATGGGGTAGGGGCAGAGGGGCACAGTTGGAGAGAAGTGTAGGGATTTGCGATGGCACGCCATCGACTACAGATTCTAGTATGGTTAATTATCATTGCACCGAAATTGCGAATTCATGAGTCCAGTGTCTCAGTCAATCATATGACATCATAATCAACTATGTGACGTGTAGGCTGACGTCAAAATCAATTACGTCATGAATGACTCAATTTAATCCGCCCTAAATGCATAATAGTCTGTCACGTTGTACGAATTGTTTGTCTTAATAAACATTCAGTTGAATATAGGCAGCAATCATGAAAGTGGAGCTCAAATGTATTGAATTTCCTATTGCATGCTATATAATCCTAGGTGTCTTGAATATCAGAAAAATCCAGATTTTCACTTAAGTTTCAAACTATATACATGTTAGTTATTCACACACGCTTTGAAAAAGCCAGTCAAATTAGTTTCAAAATATTCAACAGCTTACCTGTATAGTTTTCTGGAAATTGAGATTCAGTGTTCAGGGATCGATTGATCCCAACATGGGCAAAGCGTGGGTGGAGCTTAGTTAGAGATGGGCTGGGCATAGCTAAAATTGGATTCCTCCATTGACATTTCAAGGGTTACAGGGTTAATCTTTTATCTTTAAATTCTCATTATCTCTATTTTAGGGAAATTAACTCAAACAGGAAACCGTCTACATATTTTGAAAGTAATTTGACTGGAAACTGTCGCTGACAGCTGCCAGTTAAATGATGCTGAAATGATATAACATTAATCCAACCGCTATTTTCATAAACAATATTTAGTCTGATGACAAGATTACCGGTAGTGAAGACGAATGATTTAGCTACTATTGCAACCACCATTTTTCTCAATTCAGGATGAGTTCCTTTAAAACAAAGGCCATCCGTCATAGACCGAAATCTCCAAGGTACGTTACCAAACTGATTGAAGCATTGTCGGTCATATATCAGACTGACTGCATTGCTGCAGATAATCACTCTATGCAGTGTTAAGCCTTTAACCCGCAAAATTACAGCATCTCAATTTCGAGACAAATATACTGAAAGCTGTTGAATATTTTTTAAATAATTCAACTAGAACTTGTTGCTGTCATAGGTACCAACAGCTTCCAGTCAAATTCATTTTAAAATATTCAACAGAATATTCCATACATCAGAAAAACCCTGTCATTTTTGGTCTGTGACTGATAAAAGGTTAATGCCTCTGTGACAAGAATGAGTAATAACTCGAGGATCGGTGTGATGTAAGACATGCTAAAGAAATGGCGCAGTATGAACATGTCACATCATCAGTAAGCGAAACTAATGGGTGAATGGTGAGAACATATAATTATGTAGCTTGAAAGAGTTCAAAACGTTCCGAAGAAACAATGCAAATAATGATAAAGCATCTGCGATGTTTCTAAGTTCAAAATTATGGTGATTACTTGACATAAAAAGCCATGGCTGCCATCAGTACTGGTTGGTCTTCTGAATAATGACTTGAATTAGTGTGGCGTTATTTAAGGTATGACCAAAAGTGAGTTGGAAAAACACCATGTATTCCTCAATTGCTCAGCTGCTGTGACATTGTCCACTGAACTTTGACCTCTTGACATCCATGCTAAATTTGAAGACCACGCCAAATTTTATAACCATTTGCTAGATAACTGAGCCAGTAATTCTAATGGTAAATTTTCAAAAGGTCTTCCCTTGACCTACAATTGGATATGCAGTAAACAGAATTTTAATTTTCCTGACAAATCTAAACTATTAACTCTTACCACTCTTATCTAAATATTCTACCTTTTACTGAGTCAATAACAACGAAGCTGGTGTACATTTTTCAACAATTTTGAGGGACAATGTTGCTGTCTGCGACAGCACCATCTTGCACCAAATTTGTTGAAAAATGAACACCAGTTCATCTTTTAATTTAATTTGAAAATTTAAAATATTGACATCAGAGTGGTAAGGGTTAAGGGGTTGAATACACAGACTAGAACATAAATCTTCTAAACATGAAGGATTAACATAGAAATTGTCACAATTAATCTTAATTTATCATATCACATATCACAGTATCTGATTCTAATGATAACCGTAGAGCACTTTAGAGGAATACTTTGCAAATAATTTGACTGGAAGCCATTACTGTCTTTAGGAAGCAACGATTTCCAAACAAATTAATTTGAAAATATTCAACAGAATATCATTTACAATCGTACATTTAACTCACAATATAGTGGTAGATATCCAGGCCTGGACAGTTTAGGTCAGCGATCTCATCTCTGTCAGAAAAAGATCAAGACCACAAATTGTGCACCATACCTGTATTTCAATACTACACCAACCAACATTATTAACCAGTGTTTATATTTTATTCATACGTTTTATAACTGTTTAACGTAGCAACAGCAATGGACCTTTCCAGTTTTAGCTATGCCAAGCCCATCTCTATCTAAGCTCCACCCACACCACGCTCGTGTTGGGATTAATCGATCTCTGAACTCCCTGATTAAAAATTTCCAGAAAACTATGCAGGTAAGCTGTTGAATATTTTGAAAATAATTCAACTGGGTTCTGTTGCTTCCCAGTCAAATTAGTTTCAAAATATCCAACAGTGTGTTTATTAAATACAAGTAGCAGACATACAATTCGTACGTCTCAGACTATTAAGCGCTAAAGAGTGACTATTTCGACACATTCATGATGTCATGATTATGACGTTAGCATACACGTCACTTAGTTGATTATGGCCTTCATATGATGGATGAATAAACTGTTACGGTAAATTGTCATTTCCACAATTAATTTCAATCTCCATTCAACCAGCTTATACCTGTCATGTTATTTTTAGCTACATAGTTTATGTCACATTAACTTAATCCAAGTAGAAAACATATCATATATAACATGTGGCAAGATGAAAGACTTTCATAATACCTTACATATTCTAATAATAGTTTGATTCCATGGGCATGGATATTCTGTGTCCGACGTAATACCTAAACAAAACGCCATGGAAACTAACAAATATGTACACATCTATAGCGCAGAAGATGGATGAAGACATTTGAGACAATATTAAAATGGCACTTGAACAGATTATTAGGGATGCAGGCCAAATATTAACCTCGTAACGCATTAACCCGTATATTTATTCAACAAGTTTAAAATTTTCTCATGGATAATATCATAGAACTAACTATTTTGTCAAATTTAGCACTGGAATGAATCATTGGGAAGTAGAATCAACTACTACTACTACTAAAAATGAGCTCAAATAGCATTCAAAAACTTTTTGATTACTAGAACTTTTCTGTTTCAAGTTCAATGTCAAAATCGTCAAGTTTTGTTCTTCAAATTAAATTCTGCAATTATGTTGTAATTCAGGATGTAAACAAAATTTCCCTACCTACATACCCTAATCTGATAGTTGGAAGAAGACAACCAAAGAATCTTTTACGGCTAGCCTAAGCCTTTGGTGAATTTAATATCTATCAAAAACATAACAGAGCGCATGTAATGTATTGTAATAATGACTTAATCTTAAATACTACTGTATTATAGAAGCTTGACGCTTGATCTGCCTTTGTCAGATCCAAAAGTCTGAATGATCTGAGCTGGGATTGTTCGCTCCTTTTATATTTTTCAGTTTGGGTGCCCGGATGTAGTTACATGACTTGCCTTATATGGGCATATCCAGTAGTTGTGGATCACATGGTGTGGTGACTATGGGCGGTTTAGCTGGTGAGATGTGGGCGACTGACGGTGTGGGCTGTGCTGGCGGTATGGTACCTTGGTGGTACTGGCGGTATGGGTGGGAAGGGGCTGGCGGTACCGCCGGTATGGGTTGGTTGGGTCTGGTGGTACCTGGCGGTATGGGTGGGTTGGGTCTGGCGGTATGATTGTTAAAGGTTTTTTTGCAGTTCTTGGCAGTACGGCCACCTAGTGATGGCAGTATTGGCAGTACGTTTGTTTTTTTGGTGGTACCCGAGGTGGGATTGGATAGTGAAAGTAAGAGATCAGACTAACATGTGTTTAATTAGCTCTATGGTGTGTGCCTGTTGTGGAGTGTGTACGGTTGCGCTGCATGCAGGGAAGCAAGATACGAGTTCCAGATGGAGAAACTTCATCATGTTGTAGACACAAAATCCACACCACCCATGCTGAAATCCAGTACCACCTATAAACCAGATAGCACGGACCCAGAATTCCTAGCAAACTGGAACAGACTACTCCAATGCTTCGAAGAAGAAATGACTGAACTTGTATCAACACAGACCACCAATAAACTGGCGGCACAATACTGTGAGACACCTGGGTTCAAGCGGGCATTCAAGGAGGCCACAGATACCTCCACTTTCAAAGAAGCTGAAATGGCAATCGCAACAATATGCAATCGCCATGCCAATGCACACCGGTCACCCAACCCACATTCCAAGAGACCAAGAAGCCGCCAGAGACCAGCACCCGATCCAAGAACTCGCAGGCAACCAAGGCCAGATAGGTCTTCCAAATCAGGATCCAGTACGAGCATAGTAGCTCCATCAACAACCTGTACAAATATGAAAGATACGACACACCAGTATTGCGCCATTTCAATCTGACAGACCAAAATTCAAGGCAGAAAGAGTGCCACTGGATCCACCAACTCCACACAATGGAGCCAATAGGCATCAATCTAGCAGTGCAGGAGACTTCCCCTGAGGTATCTCAAGCGACATTTGGATACTCCACGTCATTATTACTGCATGTAATGTATGACATGGTAGGATATAGCAAGGTACTGGCTGGACAGTATTTATGGTAGAGCAGGGCATGAGTACCATTGGTATGGTAGGGTAAGGTATGCTTGGATATAATAAGGTAGAGTTTATGGAGGATTATAAGGTACATGTATGGCAAGCCTATTGTTCCATTGATACATAAAATAGAACAATGACGCATAGTGTATCCACCACTATCCAACACTTCCCAATACAGTAATACTTCGCAAAGGAAAGCAAGAAATGTTTTATGAGAAACAAATAGATGTCTGACAGAAATGCTTTTGACATGTGAAAGGCTTCTAAAATTGAAATATTTGGAAAATAGCGTCGATAAAGCCTGCTTCACTAATTCTGCTGAGTGTTGATGAAGTATGCAACTGAATCTGACAGTATATGACAGCGGTGTCGAGTGATAATGGCATGACCCCAATAGCTAAAAAATAATCACGTAGAACGTATTCTTGAAAAGCCCTCAAATAACGGTGGCTAACATTTGCATTGTGCAAGGTTAATATCCTGCATCACAGATCCAATAGAAAGCTGGATGAAGTGTCTCCTTTATTTGATGCCCTTTACCATTGCGAATTGTGAAAAAGCGCCAAAACAACAAGAGAGCTGTGTTAAACACATAGGAAAAAAGCTTGTTCAAATGGATAAGATCACTCATAACACCATTCCCCTCAGATCTAAGCATAGCAATGCATCACCTCATCACATGCATCTTCTGGAAAACAATTTTCTTTTTAAATTCCTGGAAACTATTTTTCAAAGGTTTTAAATATATGAACCTGAACGAATATTATAGAAATTGTTTTTTAAGTTGTTAAAACAGTTATTAGTCAAATTGCTTTCACACTAATCAGCAGAATTATATTCAAGGGCGCATAAATTAAGTATAATCTGTAATACGAATATATCGAAAAGCGCAATCAGAATTTGTTAACACTCAACCATAGATCGACAATGGATCTTTCCAGTTTATCCATCCATCATATGACATCATAATCTCATAATCAACTACGTGATGTGTAGGATGACGTCATAATCAACTACAGCATGAATGACTCGATTTAGTCCGTCTTAAATGGTTAATAGTTCGACACGTAAGAATTGTATGTCTTTACAATTTAACAAACATTCTGTGGAATATTTTGAAACTACTTTGACTGGGCGCTGTTGCTGCCAACCCAGCCAAATTAGTTTCCAAATATTCAACAGCTTACTTGTATAGTTTTCTAGAAATTGATAGTCATGTAGTTCAGGGATTGATCGATCCCAAAATGAGTGAGGTGTGGGTGGAGCTGAGCCAGAGATGGGTGGGGCATAAGTAAAACTTGAAATGTCAATTTTATCTGAATATTGATCAGCACCTAAGAGGGTGAAGTGTAATATATGCAACAACCTTTTTTGAATTAACAGTTTGCGAGACAAAAACAATCATGTGACTGATTGAGCTGATTTTGTAACCCTTTAATGGTCAAGCCAGCCAAAATTGATGTGTGCAGTTATCTTGAAGATTGGTCAAGAGCAGACCATTTTTTAATTCTTAACAAGAGGCCCAAGGGAACTGTATCGCTCACCTGGACTTATTGGTCACTAACATATCCGAACAAAATGAGATGACCACTGGAACTAGATGATATTTCATGAGTTTTGAATCAATCCCACAAGCGGTTTCGGAGATTTTTAAAGACATTTTAAACTAGAGCTGACCTCCAGAGGATCCTTCTAACCAAATTTGGTTGAAACCTATCAAGAAATCAAGAAGACAGTTTTCGGCAAGTTTTAAGTTTTTTACACAAAAAATTAAAATATAAAAAATCTGAATATATTATTTAAAGCCTACCTCCATAGGATCCTTCTAGCCAAATATGGTTGAAATATGTCAGTAAACTAAAAAAGAGATGCATTCTGACAGTTTTCAGTAAGATTTTCACAAAATCTAAGTTTTTTAGCCAAAAATTTGAAATATCAAAAATCTGAATAGATTTTCTAGAGCCTACCTCGGTATGACACTTCTAGCCAAATGTGGTTGAAATCTGTTAAAGAAACTAAGGAGGAGATGCGTTTTGACACTTTTCGGTAAATTTTAAACAAAGTTTTTTACGACAAAATTTTAAATATAAAAAATCTGAAGAGACTTTCTAAAGCCTACGTTCATATGATCGTTCTAGCCAGATTTGGTTGAAATCCGGCAAGCCGTTAAGGAGGAGATACATTTTAAAGCAAAAGTTGACGGACAGACCGACGGACAGACAGATGAATGACAGACGGTCGGCATGGCATAAGCTCACTTGGCCATTCTGGCCAGGTGAGCTAACAATGGAATAGCTGGCTCGGTTATCAATCCAGTCATTCCAGTGGTAAATTAAAAAAAATAATCTGTCCTGCGAATGAATTAAAGGTCACCACTAAGAATATTCAATGATGCAAAGGACTCAATTTAACCCTTTAACACTCACATCAGCAAAAAATGGCCTCTGCAGTGGTCTTGGGAAATGTTCATTTGCAGACCAAGAAAAGACAATTTAAAAAAATTTACAACTGGAATGACTGGCTCGATAACCGAGCCAGTCATTCCAGGGGTAAATTTTCAATAATTCTCTTCTCTCGATTGGCATTTTCTTTGAGAAAACTGATATTTTTCTGAAAAAATTTAAGGCTTAAAGGGTTAATGGTCAAAAACATGAGAACATGTTGATATCATGCCAAGTCTCTAAAGAACATGTGAAACTTGATGCAATATAGAGAAGTGAATCTCTGAGAATCTATAGACTGAAGGAGCGCTGATCAATGCTATTAAATGTCACTAGACTTTGTATTTAAAGACGCTACACCTCCGGAAAATGTAAATTCCTTCATTAATTAATTGATTTAAACCTTCTAAAGGAATCTGTTACAAAGCAAAGTAGAAAACGTTGTTTGACTGACAGAGATCCCCGCAATCACTTAAAATATCTTTCTCTATGTAGTAGGTAGCAAATTTAATCAAAGCCTTCATATTATTTTTAAAATGTAAAAAAAATAAAATAATAATAATAAAAAATAAAACCAGAAATGTACTTGCAATGCAACCATGAAGCTCGACTTTACAATGATCTATGAAGCTTGACTTCAAATCATAGAATAAATATAGAAGGCTTATCAATACACTTATCAACAACAGGCCCAAGGGTCGGCGACGCTCACCTGGCCCATTAGCATTTGAACCATTTGCATTTAAATAGACATGGGTAATTTCCAGAAAATCCAAGATGACTGCCAAAGAAATTTACCAATCAAAATTCTCATTTGATTTCCTGAAGCAAGTAATTTAAACTCTGCTGAAAAATGTCTGTCTGGAAAAATCTAAAATCCATGCCGAAAAAATTGAGCAATCAAAATTCTCATTAGACCTCTTGAAGTTGATCAAAATAGGAGCATTCCACCCAAGTCTTATTGAAATCAGGCCATTTATTAAAGAGTAGCATTTTAAAGGATTTCTGGAAAATCCAAGATGGTCACCAGAAAAATTTACCAAGCAAAATTCTGTATACATGTTCTGAAGCTTAGTCTCATAGGGTCCATTCCAGCCCAATTAAGTTGAAATCCACCAAGCCATTAATGAGCAGTAACGTTTTGACAATTTAAGGTTTTCACCCAAGAAATGGCACATTAAAATTCTGTATATATGTTCTGAAGCCTACCCCATAGGGTCATTCCTGCCAAATTGTTGAAATCATTGGAAATTTTTTCACTAAAATCTAAGATTTTTACCCAAAAAATTGACAAATCAAAATTCTGATAGAATATCTGAGGGGGGTGGGGGTGGGGGTGTACCAGCACAGGATTCTTCCAGGCAAATTTTGTTGAAATCGGTCTAAGCGTTGAGAAGATACGATTTTACGGACGGACAACACCATGGTGTAAGCTCACTTAATCCTTTAACCCTTAAATTTGTTCAAGAAAATTTCAATTTTCTCATAGAAAACGTCCATTTGCAGACCAAGAGAATATTTTTGAAAATTTACCACTGGAATGACTGGCTCGGTTATATTTCTATTAGGGTCAACCATCATTGCTTAGAATTGAGCTTAGTGCATACAAACTGGAAAGAACTTGGCTAAAAGTAGATCCATGAATTTAAAGCTATTACTGCTACAGGCAGCATGAACCTTTAACCCTTACCACTCTTGTGTCAAAATATTAAATTTTCATATTAAATTTAAAAGATGAACTGGTATTCAGTATCCGTTAGTCCATTTTACCCATGCTCAAACATTAACCATTGACTGCTTCTCGTTTATATTCAATCTCAACAGTGCAATAATCAGCCTAGTACAAGATCTGTTATTTTAATAAAGTTATCCATATATTATTCTCGTTACAACACGTGCAGTTTCTGTCAGGTCTTTATTGAATGTGCAACATTTGACAGCTTGCATGTTGTTACATCGCTGTCCATAGTTGCAATTCAGACCCACCAGTATATCATTCGCAGTCTGCAAATCAGCCTCTATAATTCAATCACCAATGAGAATGTCTGGTAGCCACAAACCATATAAGTTACCTTGTGAATAAGTCAATGGTTAGGTTCCCGTGTCAAAACAATTAGCGTCTAGGACTTCAGCGAGCATCAAAATAATTAAGATATATTTACATGATTAAGTAAGTGACATTAAGCGGCACTATTTAGGTGTGGCAGGAATATAGTCAGATAGTATGAGAATGTGGACAGAGTTAGTGTTCAAGTTGAACAAGAAGATCAGTACTGATCACATGTCTCTCCTCCCCCCCCCCCCCCCCCCCCCCCCCGATCAGCTTCGTTTAAACAAACTTAGACCTCTATTGCTTTACTATGGGCCCATTGCTTTACTATGGGAGCCTATGGCAGGAAAGCAAACCAAGATGGCAGTCAAGCCGTTTATCCAACAGTCTCGAGTGACATATTTGTACTCACCACCCTGATAAGCATATATACAGCAATTTTCACTATCAAAATACATCAAATACAAAAAAGCCAATCAGACAAAAAGCTAAATTTTGATTGGTTGATGCTGGCCATGTTTTGTAACGTACAAACTTCCTTTGAACAAATTTGAATGGCCCTTGGTCCCTAAGCATATTTACCAAATTTCAGCACTATCCCTTTAGCGGTTCGGGAGAAGTCATTTTCGCGAAAACTACGTCATCCAAGATGGCCGCCAAGCAAATAGGCCAATAAGGTTGGCTTGAATAAACTTGGGTCTAATGTTGCCATAGATGATGTGCTATGATTATTGAATCAATTCCTCTTGCGGTTTCGGAGATTTTTTAACGTGTCTAAAAATCGGCCATTTTGGCTGGCGGCCATCTTAGATTTTGACTGATCGGTTTCGTTTGAACAAACTTAGATCTCTATGCCCTATGAATGCTTCCTAGCAAATATAATTGAAATCGGCCCACTGGTTCTTGAGAAGAAGTCGTTTAAAGAATTCCCCATTGCTTTACTATGGGCCAATTGCTTTACTATGGGAGCAGATGGCGGGAAAACAAACCAAGATGGCAGCCAAACCGTTGATCCGACAGTCTCGAAAGTGGCATATTTGAACTCGCCACACTAATAAGCATATATAAAGCAATTTTCACCATCAAAATACATTAAATACAAAAAAGCCAATATGACAACTAAACGCTAAATTTTGATTGGTTGATGGCGGCCATGTTTTTTAACATACGAACTTCCCTTGAACAAACTTGAATGGACCTTGGTCCCTAAGCATATTTATCAAATTTCCGGTCTATCCCTTCAGCGGTTCGGAAGAAGTCGTTTTCGCGAAAACTAGGTCATCCAAGATGGCCGCCAGGCAAATCGTCCAATCAGGTTGCCTTGAACAATCTTGGGTCTAACGTTGCCATAGATGATGTGTTATGAGTATTGAATCAATTCCTCCAGCGGTTTCGGAGAAGATTTTTTAAAGTGTTTCTAAAACTTCTTGGATTTTGGTCGATCGGCTTCGTTTGAACAAACTTGAATCTCTATACCCTACAGATGCTTCCTGCCAAATATAATTGAAATCAGCCCGGTGGTTCTTGAGAAGAAGTAGTTTAAAGAAAAAGTTGACGGACGACGGACGGTCGCCACGGCATAAGCTCACTTGTGAGCTAAAAATTAAGTCTAATGTTGCACCAAGTTGGTGGGTTGGCCCAGTTATATGTTGAGTTTTTCTGACATATTTGGTCATTATTTAAGGGGGACATCTCTGTTGCAGCTAGACGCATGTCTCTGAAATGCAATCACCATGGAGGACTAGCAACAAGGAATGAGTATGTCAAATCTGAA
This sequence comes from Chaetoderma sp. LZ-2023a, assembly GCA_034401795.1. Taxonomy (NCBI): domain Eukaryota; kingdom Metazoa; phylum Mollusca; class Caudofoveata; order Chaetodermatida; family Chaetodermatidae; genus Chaetoderma; species Chaetoderma sp. LZ-2023a. The sequence continues at coordinate 112,810,330 of CM067372.1, forward strand.
ATAAATCCATGCAGACTATGTAAAGTTAGTGAGCGGAAACCAAATTTTTTTTGAATTATATGTCATTCAAGGGGGATAACTCTATCACATCTAGACGCACATCGCTGAACGGCAATCCCCATCGAGGCCTCGTCATAAGGAATCACTATACCAAATTTGAAATAAATCCATGCAGACTAGCTAAAGGTATTGAACGGAAACCAAATTTTCCTTGAATTCTATGTCATTCAAGGGGGATAACTCCATCACATCTGGACACGCGTCGCTGAAACGCAATCCCCACCGAGGCCTCGTCATAAGCAATCACTATACCAAATTTGAAATAAATCCATGCAGGCTAGCTAAAGGTATTGAACGGAAACCAAATCTTCCTTGAATTCTATGTCATTCAAGGGGGATAACTCCATCACAGCTGGACGCGCGTCGCTGGAACACAATCCCCACCGAGGCCTCATCATAAGGAATCACTATACCAAATTTGAAATAAATCCATGCAGGCTAGCTAAAGGTATTGAACGGAAACCAAATTTTCCTTGAATTCTATGTCATTCAAGGGGGATAACTCCATCACATCGGGACGCGCGTCACTGAAACGCAGTCCTCACCGAGGCCTCGTCATAAGGAATCACTATACCAAATTTCAAACAAATCCATGCAGGCTAGCTAAAGGTATTGAACGGAAAGAAAATTTTTCCTGAATTCTATGTCATTCAAGGGGGATAACTCTATCACATCTGGATGCGCGTCGCTGAAACACAATCCTCACCGAGGCCTCGTCATAAGGAATCACTATACCAAATTTGAAATAAATCCATCCAGGCTAACTAAAGTTATTGAGTGGAAACCTAGTGACGGACGGACGGACGGACACACACATGGACGTCGCCTATTACTAGTGTCCCCATCGACGGCCGTCGGGGGACAATAAGAGCATGCATGTATAATAGTGTTTATATGGAATAATAAACTGGTGATTCGAAAGGAATAATTCAAGCGAGACGTGAAATATCAAAGGAGTGAACAATAAGGTATGTCATAACCTCTTCTGCCTTTGGACACACCCACATCGTAACACCTATATGATATTTCGTGAGTTTTGAATCGATCCACCAAGCAGTTTCGGAAGATTTTTAAAGACATTTCCTAAAATCGACCAAAATCCAAGATGGGCACCGGCCAAACTGGACGATCGGCTTCATTTGAACAAACTTGGATCCCTATGCCCTAAGGACACTTCCTGCCAAATATAATTGAAATCGGCCTAGTGGTTCTTGAGAAGTCGCTTAAAGAAAAAAGTTGATGGATGGACGGACGGACGGACGGACGCCGGACAGACGACGAATGGTCGCCATGGCATAAGCTCACATGGCCATTCTGGCCAGGTAAGCTAATAACATTAACTTCGCCTAAACAATTATTTGATTTAATCAGTCTAACCTGAATATGAGCAGTTACGGCGCCATGTAATCAGAGCCAATAAGACAAACAAGCATTTTAATAAAATCAATATTACCATAAGAATTGGCTTAAAAAGGGGAGGGTACATCGTGACGGTATTTATGACTCTCATGTTTTTCTACTATCTTGTGAAACAGTCATATATTGACCACAAAAGGCAGTCAATCTCACAATCACGTTTGCATACATGTAAATCAATAGAATATACAGAAACCCAGTAGAAGGTATATCAGTGGATGGCTGGAGGCATGACAACATCCGTGATCACCAATATCATCAAGTAATTTGATATGTGTCCATCCACTAATGGACTCTATGGAGATAACGAAAGATTATTTAGAGGCTCCTGGGAGTTAGCCAAGGACAATGAACCTTTCCAGTTGTAGCTATGCCACCCTCCACCCCCAACCCCATCTCTATTTATCTATCTAAGTTCCACCCACACCTCATCCATGTTGGGATCGATCGATCTCTGAACTCCCGACTATCAATTTCCAGAAAACTGTATAGGTAAGCTGTTAAATATTTTGAAACTAATTTGACTGGACGTTGTTCCTCCCTATGGCTGCAACAGCCTCCAGTCAAAATTAGATTCAAAATATTCAACACAATGTTTATTAAATGATAAAGCCATACAACTTGTACGTATCGGACTATTAAGCGCTATAAAGACAGATTATATCAAGTCATTCATGACATCATGATTATGATGTCTTCCTACATGTCATTTAGTTAAATATGATGTCATATGACGGATAGATAAACTTGGAATGGTCCATTGTACTGTGTACTTTGTATACATAATGTACATTTGCTAAGTAAATTGAAATTTTTGCTCAGGAAATGTCCATTTGCAAGCTGATACAAGACTATTTTTTGAAAATTTACCACTGTAATGATGTGGTCAATTTTCAAAAATAGTCTTCTCTTGGCCTGCAAATGAACATTTCTCAAGAGCGCTGCAGATTAGATGAGCATGGTTAAGCTTAAATTTGTTCTAGGCCTAGTCTGTTATATAAGGTGAATTCTGACCTCACAAGTCGTGAAGTTTCAAAAACAGACATAACCTCAACAACTCTTTTAGCCTAACTTTGTTGCATTTAGCTACCAGAATAAGATTTCTATGCTTGCATGCTCTCCTCCCCATGCCTATTCCTATTAATATGGACCCTCAACCAGGCTACTGGTTACGTCCATCTCCAGTTTATAACCTGATATAGACTGGCACCAGTCTGTACTCACTCCCTAGTGACGCCTGTCACTATGCGCACTTGTGCATGCGCACTGGAGCCCAAATAGGAAACAGATTCACTTTTCTGAATTTAAGTGCCAAATATTATAGGCAGATTCTCAAATCATTTCCATGTGGGGTGGCCGAGGCCGGGACATAGTGATTGAACGGTAAGTATGTTTTTATAGTGGTTAATAAAACAACTGACCAACTCGCAAGGGGGATTTGTGGGGGGTTGTTATTACACCACAAAAACATCCATTACCGTTCAATCACTATTTGCTAAACCCGTAGATTTGGTCAGTGCACCACTTAAAACATTAGGTGGGAGATTTGAGAATCTACAAACAAGGATAAAAATCAAATCAATTTTATCCAAATGTTAATAACATAAAATAATAGTGCATTTAAATCAATCACACCGTGATTATCAAATAAGGAAAACTTGACCGTAAAGAAATAAATAAAAAACAAAATAAACTCTCACCATTTCTTACAGGCACAGTCTTAACGAAAATGGCGGAGTGTGCTTGGTAAATGGTCTTCGGCTTTTTTGGTTAAAATACAAATATTATGAAAGAAGGAGGCTGCTGCACTCCGATCTTTTAGATAAAAAGTGGTAAAACTGGATTCAGATTTCCATCCTGCAACCTGCGTGACTTCGTCTAGAGAAGAAGCGGCAAAAAGAGCAAAAGAGGTAGCCATTCCTCTAACATCGTGAGCCTTTATATGGGAAAGATTAATTTGTTCCGAAGCTATCTCATAAAAAGCTTAATTGTCTCACAAATCCATCTCGCAATCGTAGACTTTGAGACCGGTTTACTCTTCCGCATACGAAACCCATAAATGGGACGGATCACATCTTTTAAAATCGGTTCGCTGTTTATAAACATTTAATGCCCTAACAGGACACCAGAATTTGTCGGATGGCGAAAAAGACGATAATGATTTTAAAATGATCAGACTAGCGGGAAAACAGTTAGACTGAGTTTTAGATAGAAAATCTCTTCTGGGATATAATACTAAACCGTCTCCCGAAACAATAAATCTGTCCCTTTCAGCAGAAAGAGCATGAATTTCTGAGTGTCTTCTAGCAGAGGCAGCAGCAACAAGAAAAACAGCTTTAAAAGTTAAAAGTTTAATACTAATAGAGGCAAGAGGTTCAAAATGGCGGCCTGCCAACACCTGAAGGACCAAAGCCAAGTTCCAGGAAGGCAAAGGCTTAACTATCGGAGGACGAATATTGCCTAAACCTCGAATAATACCATTAAGAATCTTAGTGTCCTTGACATCGGCATTTAGAAGGCAAGGAAGAGAAGATGCCAAAGAAAATCTATACCCACCAACAGTATTAACTGATAAATGTAAGGAATTCCTGGGGAATAGAAACAGAATCGGGCACGAAACCTTGGTCTGAACACCATTCTCCAAAAATTTTAAGTCGACCCTTGTAAACTCTGCGGGTCGACTCTCTTCTGGAAGAATCGATAATTTCCTGAGATCTTGAAGAAACTTTATTCTCAGACTACATTCGATATTCTCCAAACACACAGACTGGAGATTTCTGGGTTTGGATGAAGACAAAGACCTCTTACTTGAGCCAGAAGATCCTGGGAGACTGGAAGAAGACGAGGAAAGTCTACCAGGAGATCTAGAAGGTCTATAAACCAAATCCTCTTTGGCCAAAAGGGAGCTATTAGGAGAATCTCGCAGATTTAGTCTTTGACCTTCTTCAACACTAAAGGGATCAGAATCGTTGGAGGGAACGCATAGGCGAACATTCCTGTCCAGGACTGAGGCAGGGCGTCCACCGTCAGGGCCTGACTGTCCGGAAAAGGCGACATGAAAGAGGAGATCTGGGCATTCAGAGAGGTCGCAAACAGATCTACCAGAGGACGATCAATAAGACTGAAAATCGCTTTGACAACCAACCTCTTTAATTGCCACTCTGTGTGGGCGAATTTGCTGGGATGTGACAGTTTGTCCGCAAGAAAATTCAGACTGCCTGGGACATGAGAGGACACTAGAAAAATCTGATTCTTGCGGCACCACAAGAGGAGGTTCCACACTTCCAAACAAAGGAGGGATGACCTCGTAACCCCCTGTCTGTTGTATAAGAGACAACTGTTGACTTGTCTGACCGAATCGAGACTTTGCGGCCTAACACAAGATTTGACCATGAAAGGAGAGCCTTCTTGACAGCCCACAATTCTGGAATGTTGACATGAGCTGTCGACTCCTCCAGGGACCAAAGACTGGAAACCGACAGGGAGTCCCAGACTGCTCCACAAACCTCCTGAGAAGCGTCTGTGAAGGTAATCACCTGAGGGGACGACTTTACCAGGGGAACACCCATCAGAAGCAGAGAACAATCTTTCCAAAATTCTAGATGAAGAATCAAGTGTTCTCTGATGGGAAAATGGAGTGAACCGACTGCTTCCAAAGAGACATTAAATACATTTGGAAGGGTCTTCTCATCAGCGCCGCCCAAGGAATAACATTCTCTACGCTGACCATCAATCCTATCACTCTGAGAAAGAATGTTGCGCTGACCTTGGAAGAAGATAGGTTTTCCATTGTCAATGATAAAGCCTCTATTCTTGGATCTGAGGGGAAGACTAGGCCTTGGGTCAGATCGAACGAACCGCCTAGATGCGTGACGATTTGAGAGGGAACTAGACTTGATTTCTCTAGATTTAAAATAAACCCTAGGCTGCATGCCAGACTGCAAACCTCTGGAAGAATTCCTGAGAGAATTGAGGAAGACTGCTTTTACTAACCAATCATCTATATAAATGTGCAGATGGATAGAACGACGGTGCAAGATTCCTGCCATGGCTGAGACTAGGTGAGTAAAAAGGAAAGGAGCCGTGGTCAGGCTGAAAGGCATGGCGTGAAACTGCCAAACTCGATCTTTGTAAGTGAACCTCAGGAATTTTCTGACGGAAGGGTGGATGGGAACATGAAAGTAGGCGTCCTTTAGGTCGATGGAAGAAGTCCACATGCCCTGATCTAGACTGGAGATGATTTGGGAGATGGTCTCCATCTTGAACTTGGATCAGGAGATTTAATTTCTTCAAATTTATGATAGGACACCAACCTCCTGTCTACTTGGAAACTAAAAGATGATTGAATAGTAGCCCGGGTCTACTCTCCAATGGGGAACTTCTTCTACTGCCCTCTTGACAATCATGGATTCCAACTCCTCTTCTAAAGCCAACAATTTTTCTGGATTGGAGGGAATTGGTGTCCACTTGGGAAGAAAGGAGAGAAGAGGAGGATGACGGATCCAAGATGGTGTATAACCCCAACATATCTAAGAAACTAGCCAGGAGTCCTGAACGAGGGCCTGCCAATTCTCCCAAAACAGAGACAGGCACCCTCCTACTGGTACGTTGGGTAAAAGCCACTGGACCGACTGATCCAAAGGCACAAGAAGAGGGAGAGGATTGACTGAAGAAAGAGAGAAAGTTGGACTTACCCGGGAATAGTTTACACCTTCAAACTCTCTTTCCCTGGTAACCTCTAAAAGATGAACGACATCTGGACCTTGAACTAGGATGACCAGAAAAGGACTGACCCCCTCCTGCCCAAGGAGAGGAAGACTGCCTCCCTTGGGATCTAGAACGGTGTGAGGATATGGAATCAAAACGATCCTCCTCCGTGGATCTATCTTGAAGATTTGAAGAAGATCTATTAGAATTATTAATAATCCTAGAGGGATAAGCCCCAAATTGGTCTGGTCTGAGGCTCTTTCTTCTAGGAGAGGAATTGGGGCTCTTTACTGAAGAAATATCTCTTTTCGCATTAGGATTAGAAAAGGAAATTTGAGACGGAAGATCTCTAGAGGCCTTCAGGCGCTCAGACTCCACCCGAATAAGACTGGAAGCCAACTGACCGAAAATATCCTGTCCAAAAGGGGGGGGGGGGGGCTGATATAAGACTATTCGTCAGACTACTCGAAATATTGACCTCAGAAAGCTTTCTGGACCTTCTCTTAGATGTGATAAACCCCAAGGAACTGCAAACTGAATTAAGAGAACCACGAGACAGATCAGCTAAGGAACGAAAGACTGATACAGGAACCTGATCACCATGCTCTTCAGCCTTGAGAACAGCTTCAGATAACAGAGCAAGAAAATTAGCTGACTTAAGCTGGGATCTGCAGACAGACTCCCATTTAAAAAGATCAGTGGAATGCTGTCTTAGAATCCTTTAAATGTGAGGAAAGAACATCCCAGGAGAAGCCAGAAAGAGATTGAGGAGTAGCAATCTTTAAATAATCTTCTTTGGGGACCTGAACAGGAGCATCGAATTTTGAAGAGAGAAAACTACCTTACAATTAACATCGTTAACGAAGAAATCCAACATATCCATGACTAAGTTATCAATAGGTAGGACTTGAGGAGAAGAAGAAGAATCAGACGCAGAAAGTGCAGACCCGAAAGAAGGAGGGTCTATAGAATATTCGTCCTTAAGGGGAAGAGAAAGAGCAGAGGCGATCCACCTATGAGCCATGGACCGGACAAAACCTCTTCAGATCCCTGGCCCTGACTGACTTGGGGACTGAGGAAAGACAAGAAGGATTATGAGAGGAAGAAGAGATGTGAAGAGAGGAGTCACCAGAGGCTAATGAAGCAGCAGTTCTAGAGGAAATAGAACAGGGCCTCCTAGAAGGTTGAAGAGAGGAAACAAAGACTCAGAAAAGAATGAAAGTTGATCGGAAGGAAAAGAATCCATGACATTAACCTGACTAGAAGACAAGGAAGGATGAACCAGACAACTGGCAGAAAACCTCGAGAATAGAAAAATGTGCAGAAACAAAAGAATGAGCGAGTGAAGGATCCCTAACCACAGAAAAAAAGAGAGAAATCCAGACCCGAATCAACAACTTGAAATTCTAACTCGGGAGAAAGAGCAACTGAAACAATTGGATCAAGATAATCAAAGGAAGGAGAGGCAGAAGAGGAAGGAGGAAGAGAAGACTTAGGATGAACAGAGGAAGAAGGAGAAAGATCCAAGGATCCCTGGAGATAATTAATAGATGAAGACACGGGAGAATCCTGGAGGAGGAGGAGGAGGAATAGAAGATTGAAAAAGAGAAGAAGAATTAGACACATGACTGGAAGAAAAATCCTTAGCCGAGAGAAAAGAAGAAGAGGAAGAAGGCCTAGACATAAAACCTGGAGGATGAGAGGAACAAGAAGAAGGAAGCCGCACTGCAGAGGAACTCAAGACAGCTTCACGAAAGGAAGGAGCAGAAGAAGTCAAATCAACATCAACTACCTGAGATGAATTAGAAGAACCATAATCCGGAACTAAGGAATCATGGGGAAAATAACTATCAGAAAACTCAGAACCAGAGCTAACAAAATTCCTATCACCAAACGTATGACGCCTATCCACTGAAAGGGAATCCGAAAAAATTTTGCGCCCTGGAAGAGGAAACTGTAAAAGGAAGCGGAAGTTGACGCTTGGATAAACTCATAGCCGAATCTAACAGACCATGACTCGTGGGAAATAGGAACCGGATCTTAAGGACCCGGATGTCCTGTAAAACCGGAAGTCAGACCAGAAACGAATGAAACGGAAGCAGATCCGGAAAACGGACGTAAACCCGGGTCCTGGGGACCTGAATCCACTAAACATAAACCGGAAGTACTAGAAAATCCTGATTGATGAACACTAGCTACAGGCGATCTGTGGACATTTCTGACGACCGGAATGACCGAGACTTTGACATTGGCATAAGATTTTTTGATCGGGGGCTTCTGCCGCCGCCACCACTGCTTGAGGGTCATGACTTTCACCCTCAGGACTAATGTAGGCTTGACCCGGTGACCTGCTTGAATTCACCTTCCGAGAGCTTTTTTGCTCTAATTTTCTGTTTCGGAGACCTAATTTCTTGACGGGACATAAGAGGAATAGGTTTTCCCCATTTGCGGGCATGCCCGCTAGCCCTCGGGCTATCGTCCGATTCGGATGAAACATCTTGTTTCTTGGCCTCACGGATGGCAGATGAAATCCTCTCGTCTAACGATTTAGTCAAAACAGATGCAAAGGACTCAAATCTAGCAAACAAAGCCAAAACAGCTTCAGAATTTGGCGAAGAGGGCCCCCCCCCCAACCCCATTGCTGATGGATTGGAAACATTAGATTTAGCAAAAGACACAGCTTTAGACTTAACAGCAACGGGGGTAGGGGAAGATCGACCAGCGGGCAGTGCTTGTTTAGAAGAAAAATCCTTAAAGAAGGCCTTAGATACGGACGCAGACCACCCTTTGCATATCTTGCACATCGTTGTGGGGGTACACATAGTGCACTTTGAACAGACATGTCCTCCATATTCCGCAGAGTGAAGGCGACCACACTTTGATGACGTGCACTTGATCTTATCGGTCGATTTAACAGACTCCTAAAAACAAAAAAAGGATTACAATGAAGCATACAGCTTAGTATTTAGAAAAAAGCAGTCTAGAAAAAAGCAAACGCATTTCTAAGAAAGGCGGGAAAGTTCAAATTCAAAAATCCCTAACGACAAGAAAACAATCTTTCATAGGGAAATAAACATATTCCTTATAATACACTAAACTGAAAATGATAAAGGCTCCTTGGAGTAACAGAGGGTGTTTAGATGATGGTGACTTAGGCATATTAAGGTTGTTACCACGAAAACGAAACCCCACGAAAACCGGTAACATTTATATACATAGTTATAAAGTTCAATATAACCAGGAAATACTCCCAAAAACATAACTTAGGGAGGATAGACTTCATAGCAGGCATTTCTAGCGTTAGGAAGTCCTTCAATAGTATAGCTGACACAGCGCAAAGCTATAAAAACTTTCTAATAATATTTAGGCAGTTATTCTGATTGCAGAATAATTGAAAAGTGAATCTGTTTCCTATTTGGGCTCCAGTGCGCATGCGCAAGTGCGCATAGTGACAGGCGTCACAGGGGAGTGAGTACAGACTGGTGCCAGTCTATATCAGGTTATATACTGGAGATGGTATTAACCAGTAGCCTGGTTGAGGGTTCATATTAATAGGAATAGGCATGGGGAGGAGAGTATGCAAGCATAAAAATCTTATTCTGGTAGCTAAATGCGGATAATTGATTTAGCAAGTAGTGATTGAACGGTAATGGATGTTTTTGTGGTGTAATAACAACTTTTAGATTTTGCTTTCAAATAAAGATTTGTCTTTAGTTGTGACTCACAACTAGAATAAGTCAGTCTGTCGGCTGATAAAACTTTTTTACATTTCTGTCCAATTATTGTGTCTATTGCACATGTTTAACCCTGAATTACCTTCACATTTGTTCAAGAAAATTTTCTCAGAAATTTTACATTTGCAGACCAAGAGGGGCCTTTTTGAAAATTTATCACTGGAATGACTGGCTCTGCTATCGAGCCAGTCAGTACATTGGCAAATTTTAAAGAATAATATTTTCTTGGTCTGCAAATGGACATTTCTCAAGACCACAACAGAAGCTGTTTTTGTCTGATAAAAGTGTTAAAGGGTTAATTAGTCATGAACGGCAGCTAGTAGTGTCTCTCCGTCGGTGTATCAAATTTGACTCTTTTTTTTTAAGTGCCTATGTCCAAGCAATAATGTATTATAGTTGTTTTTTATACTCTTATTTTGGCAGATGATATTCCTTTCTCCTCTAGATATTAGCATCTGATTGTCCTCTGCTGGAATTACGTCAACTATCATGTGGAGCTTATGGTGTGGTTGTCATTTGCTGCAATTCATGAATCCATTTCCTTACTCAATCATATGACGTCATAATCAACTATGCGACGTGTATGCTGACGTCATAATCATGATGTCATGAATGATTCGATTATGTCTGTTTTGATATTTAAGAAACATGCTGTTGAATATTTTGAAACTAATTTGACTCGGCGCTGGTGCTGCCATAGACAGCAACAGCACTCAGTCAAATTAGTTTCAAAATATTCAACAGCTTACCTGTAGTTTTCTGGAAATTTATAGTCAGGATGTTCTGATCGATCGATCCCAACACGAGATGGGCGGGGCATAGCTAAAAAGGGAAAGGTCCATTATGACTGCTTTCTTGTGTAAATGTTAGCATATACTGGTCCTCTCCTGGAATCCATCGGCTTTTTCCTGCAGCTCTTAGCATCTGGTTGTCCTCTGCTAGAATGGATGAATCCAAACTGTCGCTCAAGTATATCATGTCATAATCAAAATGCGCCATCAATGATGTAACTAAGTGCGTCACGAAGAATCAATAATATGTCAAGTGTATGAATTGTATCTCTTTCTACTTAATAACCATTCTGTTGAATATTTTGAAACTAATTTGACTGGGTGCTGTTGCTGCCATAGACAGCAACAGCATAGACACCAAAAGAAACCCAGTCAAATTAGTTTCAAAATATTCAACATCTTACATGTATAGATTTCTGGAAATTGGTATTCAGGGAGTACAGGGTTCGATCGATCCAAACACGGGCAAAGTGTGGGCGGAACCTAGTCAGATTAATGCCGGGGAATAGCTAAAAGTGGATTCATCCATTACGTCCCCTTTCACTTGTAAATCATAGCATCTGGTTGTCCTCTGCTGAAATTACCTCTGCTTTATAACCTTTTCATGGCCTCCAAATAGACATCCACTTTTATTTACAAGCAAACATTTGGATTTTCTTGACCAATTCTTACCATGAAGATCTTAAATATACTTGATTTACATGTCAATACAAGCAAATGTTATGTGCAAGACATATAAAGAATAAGACATGAAAGTCATTTCAATATATCAAAGAGCAATATTTATTCTTTATCATATATTTACACTGCTTTCAGCCTGTTTAATCCTTTAACACTCATATCAGCAAAAAAAAGGCTTCTGCAGTGGTCTTGTGAAATGTCCATTTGCAAACCAAGAAATTACTATTTTTGAAAATTTACCACTGGAATGACTGGCTCGATAACCGAGCCAGTCATTCCAATGGTAAACTTTCAAAAGTAGTCTTCTCTTGGTCTGCAAATGGACATTTTCTATGAGAAAATCTAAATTTTCTTGAACAAATTCGAGGGTTAAAGGGTTAATATTTCTCGATATAAACAGACATCTAATATTCAACGAAAGACTTCCGTGGGTTAGAGAATGCGTTAAAATCCCACATGTCTCGTGGCTCCGCAACCATTTAATACCGGCGGCGGCAGCGACGATGTAAAGACGACTGGATACATTATGTTGTTGATTTAAATTTTGTAATATGTATACTACCTACTTATGAAATATGTTTATAAATTTGTATGATAGATGCAGAAATTATAAAGGTTAGACTAAAGGTATTTTCAAGTCTGAAATAACGATGTTTTGTTCGTCATTATTTTTTTAGCCGCATTGATTAGAATACTTAACAAGTGATGTGTCACAGTGACGTAAATGAATGGCATAAAATGATGCATTCAAATGGGTTTCAGGACTGGCTTTTTTTGGAAGATTTGTCACAATATCAGTTTATATGATAGACAGATTCTCAAGCTTGGTCCCATTTCATATCACTATTATCAACCTCGTCAAAAATTATCACATTGCACTGATCACCAAAGCTTGTGCACTGTGATAATTTTGAACTCAGTTGAAAATACTTAATAGTGATATGAAATGGGACCTCGTTTCAGATCCTTTAATTAACTTTCTGTTGCCTTTCAAACACTTCCAAGAAAGACAAATTCTGACTGGGGCATATATGTCTAACAGCTGAAAGCGACAATTTGGCCAATTTATTAAATAATTCATTAGTCCAAGTCATTGCCATTTTCTTGCCAAACATCTCTAGTGGGCAATTCTCGCCTCTGATCTCTCAATGGCTGGCACAATTACAGACTCATAAAATATGCAGCGACTGCACACAGCATGCCAACAGGTAGTCAGACTCAGAAAAGAAACGGCTGGCATAGTAACATATTTCACAATACCATCAAACTTGTCTTAAATAATCATCAACATCTGAGTGGACCCCAAAGACAAAATCACTTACGCCAAGACTATTTTTGAAAATTCATCACTAGAATGCCTGGTTCGATGATCGATAAGCTTTCAAAGAGTCTTCTCTTGGCAATATGGGCATTCTTCAATACCATTGTAGAGAATGGCTTTGGTTGGCTTTATCATTAACCATTTTATACTCAAGATTTTCCAAGAAAATTTAATCTTTTGCTTACTGAACACTCATTTTCAGGCCAAGAGAAGACTACTCCCGATAATTTATCATGGGAATGACAGACTCAGTTATCGCAACTGTGTTTCTGCCCCTTTCCCTGAACACGTGACAAAGCTATGTGATCAAACTATCAAAATTGTCAATAATAAGTGTGACACACTATAGTTGCAACTTAGGAAGCTTTGTCAGAAATGCCAAATATTGGACTGAGACAAACCGAAAGACCAGCAAACCAACTAGTACTAATTTGCGTACTTTTAGAGGGGTAAAGTGTGTATCTAAAAGTAATGAAATGAAATAAATCTTAACATAAGATGATTTCATATCATAATTAATATAATCTTTATAGTTGTCATGTTGAATTACGGACTCGTGTCTCTAATTCAATTTCACAACTTTAAAAATTATATTAATTAATATATAATGAAATCATCGTATGTTAAGATTTATTTGGTATCCTTATATCTAGACACATAATTTAAACCTCTAAAAGCATATTATGTAACAATTTCATTTTCAAGCATTTTGGTGTGAATATGCACCTGAAACGCATACGAACCGAGAAACTAAATATGATACATTATTTGTGATCTAATTACTATGTTCAGAATTCCATAATACTTTAGACCTGTGCTATATCCTATTGAATATTTAAAATCTTGTTTGAAGCAACAACTGCCAGTCAAATTAGTTTCAACATCCTCAAGACCTTTATGAATGGTTATTTTGAAATTGAGACAATGATATTTCAGTTATAAAAGCACATAACATATGGTAATACGTCGTTTGAGATGTATCCTTGAATACGTATAAGTGGAACTGTTGCTAATGTTTTGCTTAAGATAGATTTTAATGGTAGTGTAGAATTGAGGCCATTTTTACAACAAGAGCATACCATTGTTCCACATGGATTTTTTAAAGACGATTTGTACATACATTGAACAACTTTGAGGATGTCTTGTGGCCCATGTTCTAAGTCAGTTGCCACAGATGTTAATTTCTGATTTTTAAGCTTCCATCCCCCATTCTGTAGGATCAAGCACAGTGCTTAGCATTAGGCTTTTCCATTGTACAATTTGGATGGTTACTCTTAGACAATGGTAGGCAGCTGCTCGTTCTGTTGCTGCCATCCGCTCATACAAAACGCACTTCAGCCCATTCAATGTATCAGTCGGCTTCCCTCCGTACAGCATTACCAATAGCTTCAGCCCAGCCTCGCTAACCTTCTCTTGTGTAGTGTCATATGTACTGAACTCATCACTCAGTTTCCGGATCGCTTCTGAATATTTAACCATCTTTAGAATAGCAGTTTTACCTTGTCCGAACAAAGCTGAAGATGTGTCACAGCCACCCCATATATGAATGAATAGCAGCCGATGAGTGATCTCATCGCCCAGATGTGCACATACATCCCGGATATGGCAGAGCTTCTGACTTTTCCTTTGACCTTTCTTTCCCTCTGATCTCAGAACTATGTCTGATAGGTCAGGTCTAAAATGGTACAAGAGGAGCACAAGAATGTCAGTGTGACAGTGTCATTAGCTATTACTGTCACAGACTGATTATTTATAGATGCAAGTTCTATGGCTAATGATACTATCAGTGCGTCCGCATCATCTCTGCTTGGCGCACATTATGATTTTCAGCAGCAAGGTAATGTGCAAGTAAGGATATGAATTGATTCTTATTTTTTTCATTTGCTAAAGACTTTCTAGCTTGCATGTACAACAGCAGACTCATTGATCATCACGTATGCAGCTGACTTTCCTGATCTCCGTTGATGCTTATGGTCTTTAGTTGCTGGTCCATCACAATAGCCATCAAAGACTGAAACACATTGCTTGTCTCAAGATGAACTACATGTTGACCTACTGTGATGCTTTTTTGCAGACTAACTAGCGTCTTTACTTGATCAACTTACTTTAGAAAAACATCAGAAACTTTTATGTTATAAAACCTCTTTTGTATTTTGGCTTTAACCTCTTCAGCTTAATCCCAGTTGATTCCATCATGATCACCAGCAGTTAGGCTAGAGGCCAGGCATTGCAACCTTTCATCATCTATGTCAAATGGTTCATAGGTATCAAACTAGTCAACAACACTGAGAATGTTTTGGAAGTCATGGTTGACTCTTGATTTTCCCAGCTCAACATGTTGCGTGCATGTTTTGTGTTGATGTTTAGACAGAGAAGTCATAGCATTATGAACACTGGCACACACGTGCATGCTGTTGACCCAGGTGATACGAAGACTCTGTAATTCCTCGTCCTCGTGTCAAACGTCCTCGACTTGTTGTGCTCCGCATCATTACTTGCTCAATAACCAGATCTGTCTGACTCCAGAGTCCAGATATCTGTCAGATTTGCGTATTGTGTGACATCCACGAATCATGAACCTATCATACAACCATGGGTGGGTATTCGACAATTCAAGCATAAGTTGAAGATACAGACGAGTGGACTTTGCATAATTGTTATGGCCAGTCGCTGCAAACAAGTTGATCATCTTGCTGACTGAAATAAGATGCAAATGCCAATCATCTGTCCTTTCGACTCTTATTTAAATAGTTTGAGCGTGTCAATGTATGCCATGTACTGAAGCCAAAACTTAGCAGTTCTTGAATTGGTTGCAAGCATGTATTTGTACTTATCCATGGACTCTGGTAATTTGTGCAGTGCTTTAGATTCGGCAACATCCTCTATAGTGTCTTGTTTCTGCACAACACCCTCTATAGATTGCACAACTGTATGTATTCCTTGTCAACTAGACGTAATTCAGCATTCAAAATATTATCAATATGGCACTTGCAACATCTACACTACCGAACAAATTAGCATGAGCTTCGCTTTTCACATTTTTAACATACACATTATCAACAGTTTCACATGCAAGATCTATCTCCAATATCACACCTGCAACATTTTATTTTGAAAATCTGTCTCAACCAGAGATTTAACAACAGTTTAACGTTTAGGATACATCTCAAATGCCACATTCCCATCAGTTTCACTGTGACGATCTGTCTCAACCAGAATCTTGCCAACGTCTTAAGTTTGAGGATATCTATCAAATGACTCACTAATAAAATCTGACTCGACCAAATCACTGTGACAATCTGTCTGAAAATACTTTTTATTAACGGGATCACTTTGAAGATCCATCAATATGTACAATTCTGCAGCTGCTCCGGACTCCAGCTATTCACACAATTCAGTAAATGCTTTCAGCATCTCCTGGTTCTTAGGCTGAACAATTGGTTTGTCTTGGCTATGGGTAGTATATAAGATCTTTTGCTGACATGAAAGTTGACTGGCAAGATCTGTGATAGATGGCTTCAATAGCAACGAAGTCAAAACACTGTTGCAGTTTTGCCTCAACTTCACAACCCCATGCACCAATCCTTTGTTTACACACGTAAAGAATCTGGTCACAAATTGCAAGGTACACGTTGATGACATTTGGAGGGACTCCCTCCCTCTCTCTCTCTCTCTCTCTCTCTCCTCTCCTCTCCTCTCCTCTCCTCTCCTCTCCTCTCCTCTCCTCTCCTCTCCTCTCTCCTCTCCTCTCCTCTCCTCTCCTCTCCTCTCTCCTCTCTTCTCTCCTCTCTTCTCTCCTCCCTCTCCCACCCTCCCTCCCTCCCCTCCCATCTTTTTCTCTCTGAGAGGGTCTATATTATGACAATTTTCCTCACGACATCAGACTGGGACACCCAGTCGCTAACACACCCCCAGGATTGATCTTGCTCTGTTAAAGAGGATGACAAAATCATATTTTACCCTCGGGGCTCCAGATACACTCACTACACCACTGCATCCCGCCACTGCATCCCCACACCCCTAATCAGATGCTCTGCTAATAATATCAAAGTACCGGTAGTAAATTCATGAATTATTTATTAAGGACATGACATGCCGCTGATTTGCAAGTAACATCCCTCACCCCACCCCACCCCACCCCACCCCATCCCATCCACACAGCATTCCACCTCTGATAAATCATTAAATTAACGCAATTACCATGGAATATTAACATGTTTTGTTGACGAGTTAGGTTAAATGGTCACAGAGTAAAGTATATCATGTTGGCATAATAGCTTGCAGTGATCATATCGCAAGGCATCAGTGTTACAAGTTAGTTTTGAAGAATGACTGGCTACACCAATTAATTTGTCACGTACTCAAATCACTTGCTAGTACATAAATAATGGACAGCAAATAGCATACTCCATACATTCTCAGAAAACATATGGATCAAACTTCTTGTGCTGAGGCCTCTCCATGGCTATGGTACATCGCAAATATTATGAAAATCTGGTGTGCACTCATACGTATTTTGTAAGATTTCCCCAAAAGGGATTTTTGCAGATTTTGGATATGATATAGAGCAACAAATTCCGCTTCGAATGACATAAAAACTAGCTTGATAGCAATTTTTTCCGGGTCCGACCCTAATTCTACTGCACTATAAGCACTTTTCATGAATACGGGTGAATACGGCCCCTGATCACTGTGCGTTCATTACAACATGCAACAAAATTTCCAACATATCATTCCATGCAATAATTAAATCTTCAACACTCAAATTTGTTCAAGACTATTTCAATGTTCGTATAGAAAATGACCATTTGCAGACGAAGAGATTACTTTTGAAGATTTATCACTGGAATGACTGATTTAGTTATCAAGCCCGTCATTGCAGTGGTAAATATTTAAATATATCCATCTCTTGGTGTGCAAATGGACATTTCTGAAGACCACTGCAGAAACCGTTTTAGCTGGTTTGAGTGTCAAAGACTTAAGGTACTTATAAGGTAATTTAACCCTTTACGTCATACTGACCAGGCTAGGAATATTCTGTTAGATGTTTTAACCCTTACCACTCTGTCAAAATTATCCATCAAGTTGTAAGAACTGTATGTCTTGGCCGGGCATTGCTGCTGCCATAGGCAGCTGCTGCAACAGCACCGAGTTAAATTAGTTTCAAAATATTCAACAGCATTGAACAGTATCATTTTCTGGAAATTGAGATTCAGTCATGGGTGGAGCTTAGCTAGAGATGGGCGGGGCATAGCTAAAACTGGATTCCTCCATTAAGATATTGATACTTAAAGGGTTAAAGGACAGTTGACTATGCTAAAGGGACTTCTCAGGTGACTAAACTGTAATCGCTTGTTCATGCCCATTAGCTCATTTATAATTGCCTGTAAGTATTGTAGTTGTCCTTTTAATTCTAGTCTGATGGCCGGCTTAGTTGTGATAGGTGGGGAGGTGAGATTAGAGCTTTTCGCCTATTACGATTTGATCGAGTGAGTAGTTTTGACTCGGATATCATAGGGGATTAATTTGTCTCAAGACAAAGAGAATAATGAGTAGCATTGGTGGTGTCATTCATATTCTGATTACCTCCAGGAGTTTAAGAATAATGGAGTGGGTGCATTATTGGATGAACTGAGGAGCTTTCTGTGACATGGAGAATTAAGCCTGTCCTCTGGAGTATATCTTACTATTACTAAACAGTATTTCAGACTATTCTCTTCACCAGTGCGCAGTTGTTGATATAACACCATTCTTGTAATGCTAATGCTAGTCATTCTTATGCTGACTTCCAAGGTGAAAGCATAGTAAGTGCCTAGCATAGTTCAATACCAGTTGTATGTTTACTATGGTGCAAGTGACAACAAATATATTTATAACAAGTATACTGAAAACTACTGCTGAAGATATTTCTAGCGACTTTGTTGACAGTCATTACGCTGGCGTGATCATAAGCTGGCTACGGCAGCAACACCTTTGTCAAATTTTTCTCAGAATAATCAGTAGGCTTCTGTTTTGTTACCTACAAGTGCATGCAAAACGAGTAGACTGCTGCGTACTCTGTCCTACTATTTTGGAAATAAAGACGGCAGCCTAATTCATATACTCTTGGTCATCATTAAACAAATTAAAACTGTGACATATTGATGGTTTTTGGAAATGAGACGATAATGAGAACAATATTTTTCCGCTTTTACTGGGAGTTACTGCCCATGTATACCCTAGTGTAGCATTTGAAAGGATTGATATAACTGGAAGATGTTACATTTGGTATGCAACTCACAACTAATATAACTAGATATGTCAGTTACATTTTTTGCATATTTGCATTTGTGACAAAGCTTTCTATGCTGCAGAGTTCTATATAGCATGTCACAATGGAGGAATCAAGTTCGAGCTAAGCTCCACCCACACATTGCCCGTGTTGGGATTGATCGATTCCTGTATTCTCTGAATCTCAATTTCCATGCGCCCAGTCAAATTAGTATCAAAATATTCAACAGCATGTCTTTTAAATAGTAAAGACATACAATTCGTACAACAACGCTTAGCCCGTCATCAATTAAGCATTTGTGATGACCGTAGCTATTTCATTCATGACGTAATTGATTATAATGTCATCCTACACATCACGCAGTTGATTATGATGTCATATGATTGACTGAGAAACTGCAACCCTCCATTGTTTTAACCCTTTCACTGATAAGTTCCTGTAGATCAATTCCAAAACTATAACTTATATAAGATATTTATTCATGGGCCTATTGATAAAATTTATTAATATCAAACAACTTATCTGTTGCATTTTAGGCTTGAAATTTAGATCAATCAGTCTTCTGGGACATTAGGGCGAACGGTCTCAGTAATTAATCAATACTGTAATCTGATGCTATATTAGATTTTTATTATTATTATTCAAACTAATGGCAATCTATACAATCTACCATTGCAAGCATGTTTGTCATTCAGACCACACTTCACCTTGCATTAATTCACAATCATCATCAGCGCATTAGAACCATAGTTTATAGCTTCCTTATACGCTTCGCAGAAGACATTGATTTTGATGGTATAATTTTCTCCCACATTAACAGCAGTCCGTACTCTACACACATATATCATTCCTCTCAGTTCATAAAAGTAGACATGTACCGACCAGTATCAGCATCTGAACTATTGCCTATTATGTCAATAAAATGGCATTGTTAACAGAGCGAGACAGAGCTAGGGCTATTCTGTTGATCAGTTGATCAATCCTAGGGTAATGATTAATTATAGGTCAGCCTGTCTAAAATGTCCGCAGTACGGATCGCCTACACGCGATCACTAAACTCCAAACCCTTCAATGGTATGGCCGGACAAAACTGGCCCCTGCAAGGGTCTTGAGGAATGTTCATTTGTAGGCCAGAAGACAGAGCTTCTTTCAAATTCACCACTAGAATGACTGGCTTAATAACCAACTCAGTCATTATAGTAGAAAATTGTTAAAAACAGTCTAAATCTCTCGGCCAGCAAAAGAACATTCATTAAGCAAAAATGACGATTTTATTGACTAATTGTGACCATTGGATGGTTAATTAAATATTATCACAGATGATCAATATAGCATAATGCACTTTAAATATGACTTGTCTTTTTCAACTCTTTAGAGGGCAATAAGGTGGGGGGGGGGGGGGAGACAGCAGCTCAAAAGGGCTATAAAAAATCCCACTTAGGTCTAGATACAGAGCCAAAAAAGGTTTGAGAAGTGATCTTGGTCAAATTGACGGTGCTGGCTTCAAATTTCCTACGTGTACCTTGATAAATTTGGTGGAAAGTGCTCAAAATTGGCATTAACCCTTTAACCCTCATCTCAGCCAAAAACGGCTTCTGAAGTGGTCTTGAGAAATGTCCATTTGCAGACCAAGAAGACATTTTTTTTAATTTACCACTGGAATGACTGGCTCGATAAGAGCCAATCATTCCGGTGGTACATTTTCAAAAACAGTTTTCTCTTAATCTGCAAATGGACATTTTCTAAGAAAAAATTGAAATTTTCTTGACCAAATTTGAGTGGATTTTTTAAATGAAAATCTGGAATTTTAATATTTAGCATCAAGACAGCTTAAACCTATAAAGCTTGTGAACTTTCGATTTATAATTTAGATTCCTCTTATTTACAGAACGTGATACATATGATTGTAATCACAAACTTATGATTAAATGGACATTTACCTATTTCTGAACAACTAAGGGGGCATTCACCAATTGTGAGCTCAGAAACTTACACAATAAAACATTTTGTTGTTTATTTCTTTAATTTGAAATCAGAATAATTGATAGCAAATTTATGTTTGTTTACAAGGTATTGTGTAGTGCTGGCCTAGTATATTCACAAAATACCAATAATTAAAGGGCCATTTAGCCATTTTTTAACCATTTTGGCCATCAAACATAATTAGTGCCAAAACAAGTTGCCAGTCTATAATTCACCTTTCCAGAGTATCCATCCATTATCAGACCTCGCATGACGCTATAATCCGCTCAGTGCATGTATGATGATGTCATAATCATTACATCACAAAGGGTTCCATATAGACCATCAGCAAATCTCAAAGGGTCTGACACATTGTATGAATTGTATGTCTTTGTAATTCTTTGCTGTTTAATAAACATGCTGTTGAATATTGTGACACTAATTTGACCACATGTTTTTTCAAAATATGAGAGATAATTATTATTATGGATGGTTGAATAACTCTAGTCTTTGGCATTAAAGGACAATTCCGGGATGATAAAAAGTGTGCTTTATTTGAAAGATTATTACATGTTTAATGAAGTTGCGCCAGAATAATAACCAGATAGAAATAGCGTAACCAACTATGATCTATCGCTAGATAAAGTTGGTAAAATTGACAATTTTTCGCACATCGGGGCGCTGCCATTTTATTGCGTCTAGAGACGTCAACCCCGCACCACCACTATTGCCATGACTGGAGGAGCGAGGCCAATAGATGCGGGTATATATTTTAAGGAAGTATACATAAATGATAATAGCAAACGAACCGCTGAAGTGATTCCAATGATTCTAGGATCTCTAAATAGGTGCCGACCTTAGGATTAACATGATATAATGGATGTTAATATCGGACAAGAGGTTCAAAAGACTGGCATATATAAAACAAATTATTCATGTAAGATACGATCTGAGAATATGTTATCATTTTTTTGGTAAAATTCAGCATGAGATGGTTTTTGTCTCGCAGACTATCTTTGCGTATTGTCATTAAATTGGATTGTGGCTAAAGCTGAAAGAAATGGCTATTTGCCTGACCAATTATAATTTTGCTCACGTGAATATTGCCAGAGATATCACCAAATGAATTAACATTTTGACATAAAATCTGGGAATTTTCATCGCCGATCAATATTGCCCGGCAAGCTGTAGTAATTTCAATAATTAAGATATTTTGATGGAATTTTTCCCGTTATGTGATAACATTGTAAAGCTTCGGCCCCGCAAATTCTGTCATTGTAGCTGTAATACTCATTCTGATATGGGATAATGGATTGAGTGCATCCTGAAATTTTTTCTTTGAAATTTTACTGGCTTAGCTTTTCCCACAGAGTGTATATTTTGAACCACAAAGCCGATTCTAACATGCCTAGTATTGGATAAATCTTCGAATTTGCAGCTACAGGTAGGTATCAGAATTATTACAATCGGTTCTGTGGTTCCGGCAATATTATCATATCATATGTTTTCTTGGAATATATATTTACACTGCCTGCAACACACGCTATAACGGTATCTTGAGTCGGCTGAGTAATTTGACAATACACACGTGTCAAGTGTGCCACATCATTTAACCCTTATCGCATGGTGTAAAATGCATAATAGCCTACTTACAGAGATAGTGCCGGGGTAGGTTTTGAAAAAAGAAAGTTTCTAAAACGTGTTGCTGTCGTGCACAGCAATTACTTACAGCAGCATTGCTACCAAAATGAACACATTCTGATAGGATGGCAAAAATGGAACCAGTGCTTCAGCGGTCTAGGGGTTAACGATTCCCCACCGACTTCGGATACTAGAATTACTTGAAAAACTTACTAGCTTAACTGGACAATGTCCTAACGATTACAAATTAGCACATGTTAGGCCCCCATGCATATACATATTGACTGTACAGCCTTCGTGCTTGGCAAAGATAGCGTTGGTGCGGGGATGACGTCAGGATCTCGTGAAATCTCGCTCTCGTTGCAAGAAAATGCCGCCGCCAAGGAGATAAAATAAGCCCATGTTTACGATGATATATACACCTGTGCAAAAGTTAAGCACCAGCAAAAACAATAGAACGTAGAAACATGATGGTACAACTAGGCTGCCATACTTTTTGTCCCCGCGTTAGCTGACATAATTCCAAGTACGAAATGCACATGCATGCATGACTTCACGCCGCTTGATGTCCGTGCGTGGCGGGAAACAGCACACGTGTTCAGTTATGTAAAAGTCCAGTTTGAGGTGTAGAACATTACATACAGATTTAGGCGACAAGATTAGGAATTTTGTGTTCATGACCGTGGTTTATTTGTACAGAGAGAATTAGCTCTTGATTGTGAACCGCTATGGCAAGACGAAGGTTAAGTGATCGTGTGAAATGGCAAATCATAGGCATGCATACCACTGGTATGTCATGCAGAGAGATTGGCAGACAGCTGAACATTAACCATACTGTAATCAGTAGTTTGATTGCAAAACATGGGCAAACTAACGAGGTGAACGACAGGCCTAGATCTGGAAGACCGAAGAAGACTACTGCCCGTGATGATCGAGCCCTAGTACGCCTTGTTAGGAGATCTCCATTCACCAACAGCAGAGTGCTCAGCCAGCAATGGGAAACGCGCAATAGAGTGTCAATGTCTACCGTCAAAAGGAGACTGTATGCTGCTGGCATGAAAGCTAGGAGACCTGTCAGACGTCCTCTCCTCACTGCACACCACAAAGAGGAGCGTCTGAGGTGGTGCAACGAAAGAAGACACTGGAACATGAGATCCTGGAGACGGGTACACTGGTCCGATGAAAGTCGGTTCCTGCTTCATGCCACAGATGGTCGAACTCGTGTATGGAGGTCCAGACGCACGGCGTACGACCAACGTAACATCATAGAAGAAGTTCCATTTGGTGGAGGTTCCGTTATGATATGGGGGTGCATCTCATTTGATTGTAAGCTGGATCTGTTGACTGTACCTGGAACACTAAATGGACAAAGATATCAAGATTCCATACTGGATAGAGTTGTGGTCCCTCATTTTGTAAATCATGCACCTGGAACTCACCCTATATTCATGGATGACAACGCCCGACCACATCGTGCTAGAGCTGTGCATGAATACCTCCGCCAGAATGCCATCGAAACCCTACCATGGCCAGCAAGGAGCCCTGACATGAACCCTATTGAGCATATCTGGGACATTCTGGGAAACATGGTGAGAAGGAGGGATCCTCCTGTGCAGAACCTACAGGAATTAACAGACGCACTCCATCTTGAATGGTAACGAATACCACAATGGCGTATCAGTCGGTTGGTGACCAGCATGAGACGTCGTGTCCAGGCCGTCATCCAGGCACAAGGTGGATATACCCGGTATTAATAATGACAGTCTCAAACTCATGCACAGATGTTAAACTTCGTTTTCAGACACCATTAATGACAATCTAGCCACGTGTGTCAACTGTAGGGCAATAGTTGTCAGTTGTGTCAACGTAACCATATTCAGGCCTCGTTTTCAAGTTCAAACAAAAACATACAGTGTTTCCCCACCATCATAATCAGCATTCCTCTAGTTGCATTATTACCTCTTGCACTAAGATGGATGGGTAGATAAATGTTTATGCTATTGCTTTCTTCATAGCACATGAATATACCCTCGCATGTGCGTAAAAATAGGGTGGTGCTTAACTTTTGCACAGGTGTATAATTACTCGTATTATTTGTCTATTGTTTTTATTTAGGATCCAATATGTTAGTCATATAATAGTCTTTCAAATAAAGTACACTATTACCAATCCCGGAATTGTCCTTTAAGTGAATCTTATTTTTACAATGTATATCATCTATATCTAGGCAGCTAGCTCAGTATTCAATCAGCCAATAGACAACAAAATATACTGCAAAAACGTGAGGCATCAGAGTCATGCAGATGATGGACAAAAGTTACTCACTATAGGTTTGCTGTCTAAAGACTCAGCTGAGCTAGGCAGTAGGCAGTATGTAACAAAAAAACATGAACCTGCCAGAGTTGTCAGTTACAAAAAGAATGATTGGCAAAAGCGAGGTAGACAAAAGGATGAAAGACACCTTCCAGATATACAATCTTAAATAGAAAATACAATGTCCTAGATTCCATTGATGTAATATATGAATGTCAAAGTGCGTTTGAATGTGGATGCGTGCACAGAGATAATGGTTTGTTTGGACAGGCCTATATATGTCTCCATGCATGAGGGAGCGTGTGTGTTCAGGAAGGTGGTAGGCCGGCTGATTGTGTGAGTTAGTATACATGTTCAGCAAGGCGGGAGGCCCTGATTGTGAGTGTGCATGTTCAGCAAGGTGGCAGGCCCTGATTGTGTTAATGTACATGTTCAGCAAGGTGGCAGACTCTGATTGTGTGAGTGTACATGATCAGCAAGGTCAGCGGCCCTGATTGTGTGAGTGTACATGATCAGCAAGGTGGGAGGCCCTGATTGTGTGAGTGTACATGTTCACCATGGTGGGAGGACCAGATTGTGTGAGTGAGTGTACATGTTCAGCAAGGTGGCAGGCCCTGATTGTGTACATGAGTGAGTGTAGATGTTCAGCAAGGTGGCAGGCCCTGATTGTGTGAGTGAGTGTGCATGTTCAGCAAGGTGGGTGGCCCAGATTGTGTGAGTGTACATGTTCAGCAAGGTGGGAGGCCCTGATTGTGTGTGTGCATGTTCAGCAAGGTGCAAGGGCCAGATTGTGTGTGAGTGTGCATGTTCAGCATGGTGGGAGGGCCAGATTGTGTGAGTGAGTGTGCATATTCAGCATGGTGGGAGGGCCAGAATGTGTGAGTGTGCATGTTCAGCATGGTGGGAGGGCCAGATTGTGCATGCGTGCGTGCGTGTGTACTTGTTCAGCAAGATGGGAGGGTCAGACTGTGGGACTGGGTATGCATGTTCAGCAAGGTGGCAGGCCCTGATTGTGTGAATGTACATGTTCAGAAAGGTGGGAGGCCCTGATCGAGTGAGTGAGTGAGTGAGTGAGTGAGTGAGTGAGTGAGTGAGTGAGTGAGTGAGTGAGTGAGTGAGTGAGTGAGTGAGTGAGTGAGTGAATATGTTCAGCAAGGTGGGAGGCCCTGATTGTGTTGGTGAGTGTAGATGTTCAGCAAGGTGGCAGGCCCTGATTGTGTGAGTGTGCATGTTCAGCAAGGTGCGAGGGCCACATTGTGTGAGTGTGCATATTCAGCATGGTGGGAGGGCCAGATTGTGTGAGTGTGCATGTTCAGCATTGTGGGAGGGCCAGATTGGGTGAGTGTGCATGTTCAGCATGGTGGGAGGGCCAGATTGTGTGTGTACGTGCGTGCGTGCGTGCGTGTGTACATGTTCAGAAACATGGGAGGGCCAGACTGTGGGAGTGGGTGTGCATGTTCAGCAAGGTGGCAGGCCCTGATTGTGTGAGTGAGTGTGCATGTTCAGCAAGGTGGGAGACCCTGATTGTGTGAGTGATAGTGTGTGCATGTTCAGCATGGTAGGAGGGCCAGATTGTGGGAGTGGGTGTGCATGTTCAGCAAGGTGGGAAGCCCTGATTGTGTGAGTGCGCATGTTCAGCAAGGTGGGAGGCCTGATTGTGTGAGTGTGCATGCTCAGCATAGTGGGAGGGCCAGATTGTGTGAGTGAGTGTGCATGTTCGGCAAGGTGAGAGGGCTGATTGTGTGAGTGTGTGAGTGTGCATGTTCAGCAAGGTGGGAGGCCCTGATTGTGTGTGTGTGTGCATGTTCAGCAGGGTTGGAAGCCATGATTGTGTGAGTGAGCGTGCATGTTCAGCAAGGTGGGAGGCCATGATTGTGTGAGTTTACATGTTCAGCAAGGTGGGAGGCCCTGATTGTGTGTGAGTGTGCATGTTCAGCAAGGTGGGAGGCCATGATTGTGTGAGCATGCATATTCAGCAAAGTGGGAGGTCCTGATTGTGTGAGTGAATGGGTGTGCATGTTCAGCAAGGTGGGAGGCCCTGATTGTGTGTGAGTGTGCATGTTCAGCAAGGTGGGAGGGCTGATTGTGTGTTTGTGTGTGCATGTTCAGCATGGTGGGAGGGCCAGATTGTGTGAGTGAGTGTGCATGTTCAGCAAGGAGGGAGGCCCTGATTGTGTGAGTGGGTGAGTGTGCACGTTCAGCTAGGTGGGAGGCCATGATTGTGTGAGTGAGTGAGTGAGTGTGCATGTACAGTAAGGTGGGAAGACCAGATTGTGTGAGTGTGTGAGTGTGCGTGTTCAGCAAGGTGGGAGGGCTAGATTGCATGTCAGTGGGTGTGCATGAAGTAACGAGTGCAGGCAAATGAGTGCCAGGCACAATGCTGTTTCTACTATGTATGATGATAATTAATTGTTAGAGATATCTTATCTCATTGTACCAGTGCTGACTGAATAACAACAAAGTAATGTACATAAAATATAAAATAGTAAACCATAATAGAAGGCATCTTTAAGGAGTGTAGTGTTAAAACACAAAATGTTACATCTAAAAATATACTTTGCCAAGCATTGCAGATAAATAACAATATCATAGATAGCCTGTATGGAATATCTCTTTGAAATTTATCTGAAAACAACATCATAATATTATGTAGTCTATTTCTTTGTGTGTGGAAATGTCATATATGCGCGTTAATGATAGGGAAACAACAGGCACTGTAAGATGAAGTATATATATATACATATAAAACGTGATGTACAATTTAGTTCTTAGTCTTTTACTGCTAAATTGTTGACATCGCATCAGGATAATAGTTCATAATACTATGGTATTTATTGAGATAGTTACGCTGCTGATAGCTGTTGCTGGCTTAGAGAGCAGTAACTTGTGTCAACATCATTTTCAAAATGCTTTCCTTCAACCAGCTTTAAAGAACAAATTCTTGTGTAGTAGAATGCAGGTTTATCTCAACGATTTGTGAAGCGTATCATCTACTTTGTGAAGAAATAAAAACTAAGTTCAGGCGTACACAGATTGGAGAACAATAGAGTATAGCCTATAGCATGCTTATACCTCAAGCTAATATATAAAATGCTGTACAGAAAATACATGTACAAAATATGATCATTGTTTCCATGGTAACTAGATTATGCAAATCGAAAGAGACAATTTAGACATGTTTTTATAAATCTGTGCTTGCTTCATGGAGTCTTAGCCATATAAGTACTGTCACTGATGAGTTCAAGAGTCCACATTATCAATTTAATTGTATGTATGAACAGGTGTTCTTTTTATTAACCGTTTAACACTACAGGTCGGCCAAAATGGCTTCTGCATTAGTCTTGAGAAATGTCTATTTGAAGACCAAGAGAAGACTATTTTTGATAACTTTACCACTGAAATGATTGGCTTGATAATCAAGCCTATCAGTCCAGTGAAAGTTTTCAAAACTGGTCTTCTCTTGGTCTGTAAATGGGTATTTTCTATGGGAAAATTTAAATTTTCTTGAACGAATTTGAGGGTTAAAGTGTTAAAGCTACTAACAGGATTAGCCTCTGAAACTATATAGTCACTACGATAGATCAAAACGAAGAATTGAATCTCAAGAGATCGCCCAAGAACAGATTGTCTACTGAAACCATCTACCAACAATTGGCATGAAGGGACTGATTATGACAAGATGGCCTATTGAAGAATAAAGCCATGAAATAAACATGGCATAAAGACATGGCTGAACACAATAAGGCCTGAACTATGAACAAATCATGATTAAATGTAAAAGATTAAATTGGATAAAACAAGACTCAACTATAAGTTAGATCTTTAGCAAATCTTGAGATACAAACAGTTAGTAAGATATCATCATGTATGTAAAGAAAAAGGGAAGGAAATAGGCCTACCAATGACGAATTTGCAGTGACCTAAAAATAATACTGACATATATGAAGACATCTGACTACTACTGGATGTAGAAAAGAAAAGGAAAATGATAATTTGCTTGCCCAAATATACCGACACCAAGAAGGAAAGAAAGAATATGACTATAAATAAAGATTTAATTAAAGCAAGTAAATAACTTAGAATTAGGAGAGAATAAGGAAGAAACACCTGATAATGCCAGAGACGACGTGAACCTAGGACGAAATGACTCGCCGTAACTATGGCGACTGAAAATATAACTGACAGCCACGAAAAAGATAGAAAATCAGGAAAAGATACGCAGAGAGGAGAATGTTACAAACACTCATGCTGAATACAATAATCTGACACTAGGCAATGAAAAATAAAGCAAAAAGGATAGAAAATACTAGCCGAGATATGAAAGGAAAAATTACGATAAAATGAGTGCAACGAATTAACTTCTTTGGACTAAACTAAATTATGTCAACCTGCCGACATAAGAAGGGAAAGGAGGTACGAGAGAAATGGCTGAATGGCCCGAAGACAACAGCCCGTCTAAAGTAGGACAAAAAGGGATAAATTACGTATATAGTTTGCCCTGTAGGTGGGGCTTAGAATACACCTTTTGTATCCTCTGCGTGTCGTAAGAGGCGACTAAAGGAGGTAAGGGTGAGGTAACCCTGACAGAAACCTCGAGTGCTGAAGACAGAGGTTCCAGGCCGCACGGCGCACTCTAATAAACCATGGATCCACGCACTTAACGCATATGATCATGTCGATAGTCACTTACAGGACTGGTGGTATGATCAGCGAACGAAAAGAAGAAGAACTTATATATAGAGAGATAATGTACAATGTAAGCTGAAAATCCAAAACAATTAAAGAA
Organism: Chaetoderma sp. LZ-2023a; assembly: GCA_034401795.1. Taxonomy (NCBI): domain Eukaryota; kingdom Metazoa; phylum Mollusca; class Caudofoveata; order Chaetodermatida; family Chaetodermatidae; genus Chaetoderma; species Chaetoderma sp. LZ-2023a. The sequence goes on from CM067372.1 coordinate 112,840,013, forward strand.
ATACTATACAATAAATGGCAAGGCTATGATTATCTGAAATAACAAGCAACTGAACAACGTAATTACTGACTGGGTGAGACTATTAGATAAGATAATGATATGCGCATATGCAATAAGCTGAACAAAATCCCATACTGCAACCAGTAGGAATTAGTCTTGAGCTATGGTAATAAGAATGTAATTTTTAGGCAAGATGACAACTGGATCCTAACAGTGAAACTGGACACCAGACCTGAAGAAAAACCTGGAACCCCAGGAAGTTCACTATCACGGGAAATACCATTGACATCGGAAATACCATTGACACCAGAAATCGCAAACCGGAAGTGGAAAACCGGACCGGAAGTTATACCAGGAACACCAGTAAAATCCCTAGCATGGTAAATAATATAGTAGTAGTACGCAACTCTGAAACATATTTTTGAACCAGAAACTGAATCAAAAACGACCCAGACGTATATATACTGGTCTGGCGTTTTGTTAGCTTACTAAAATACTTACCACTCAATTCACTGTTTGCTAAAAGTCACCTGACTTAGATATCTCAGAAAATTTTAACCTATTCATTCCCATGGTGTAGGTTCCCTTGAAACAAGTTTAGCAGAGATACATCCCTCCATTGGGTAGTCTTGATAGTATCGCTTTAACTCTAAAGCAGTCATTGCTCTAGGGAACCGGTTCCTCTATTCCTATAGAGAACATATATAAAGAGTCTGTGAGCATGCGCACTTATGCTACTATGCATGCGACCGAGTCCAAGCCGTCATTAATTAATTCCACAAATTTTTAATGATTTGCAATTTAACGATGCGGGGTGGCTGAGGTGGGCCCCAGTGAATTGAGTGGTAAGTATTTTAGTAAGCTAACAAAACGCCAGACCAGTATATATACGTCTGGGTCGTTTTGTAACACAACAAAAATACTAAGCCACTCAATTCACTGTTTGCTAAAACATAGAATTGGTCAGAGCCCAAATACTAGGTGGGTTGGTAAATTGCAAATCAGGAATGAAAGGTTAATCACCAAAAATACTAAAACCAACTAAATCGCTGAAGTGCTGAAATAGCACGAACAAACAAATGTTCGAAATAAAATACAATAATATAATGATAATTAGAAAATCTCAGCAAAGAGAATTTAAAAACAGCCGTGAGATGGTGAAGAAGACGGCTGACTAAAGAATCTAGGCAATTGAGCCTAGGTTTGAGTGGCGAAACGAGAAATGTCAGATTGTGAATTGAATCTGATCTTTCAGATAAAAATAATGTAGAATCTGACATTTATACTGCAACTTACATAATGTCGTCCACTGATAGATCTGCATAGAATGCGAAGGAGAAGGCCATACCACGAACATCGTGTGCCTTAACACAAACTGAGTGTCTCCTGGAGATACATTCTAGTGTCAATTAATGGTGTCTGTAATCCAGTTGATGAGATGCGCGCTTACTAAACAAATTCGCATAAGTAATCTGAATGGTAGATCTGCATAGAATGCGAAGGAGAAGGCCATACCACGAACATCGTGTGCCTTAACACTTACTGAGTGTCTCCTGGAGATACATTCTAGTGTCGATTAATGGTGTCTGTAATCCAGTTGATGAGATGCGCGCTTACTAAACAAATTTGCATAAGTAACCTGAACGGTGTTTCAAAAAGATATTTTAAATTGGGCATAGTTTTCGGAAAGGATTGAAAACAATTAATTAGGTTTTATATATATAAGATCTCTTCAAGGGCAAAGAATGAGGCCAGCTCTCCTACCACCTAGAAAAGATCATTCCCCAAAAGAATATGAATATCAAAATGCCATCTAACAAACGCGGCCGCTAGTACAAAAAGAATGATTTCAGAGTTATACAATTAAACATATGGACCCAAGAATGAATTAATAGAGGAATTTATTATAGGTATTTGCCTTTGTGCTATACCCTAAAAATACCGGTACCATGGATAAATGATGTAAATACTTAATAACTCTCAAACCGGCTTCTAGAAAACAAAGAAGGATAGATGCTAGTGAAAACGATAACACCACCCCAGCATACAGGGATTTAAATCATCAAAAAATATGCCATGAATCTATGACTTGATGATGGGATGCAGAATCAGGCGAGATAATGTGCTGTTCTAACAACCATTTGAAAACCTTAAATATACTCTGGTAAATTCTCCTGTAACAGATAGTTTGAATTGAATAAGAATACTAAAGTTCAGACAAAAAATCAATTTCTGAAAAACAGGTCTCTTGGAAAATACCATATATACATATTGAAGATTTGTGAAATGATGAACTGAAAGCTGCTGTTAAACGAGATAGAAAATCAGCAAAATTGGTAAGACGCTTTGGATTTCCACAAAGAGGACTACGAGATCCACTGAATAACTCTCATTGGGCCAAGCAGGAGTGATTAAAGGGATAATACATTCTGCTGACAAAAGTTCTTAAAGACAATTGTACTAGAAACCGCTGACAAAAGTTCTTAAATACAATTGGCACTAGAAAGTTAAATTGAAGATAATTTTAAAAAATGTGAAGTCTATGACTGGGCCAGAGCATCTACCGCCAGAGCCTAGCCTGGAGGAAGAATATGAACATCAAATCTGGACACTATACTGAGTAGAAACTTAATGGGATGTAATAAATGAGCTACAAGGAAAATCATTCTACCTGGAATGTGAGCTGCTGAAAGTTTTGCTGACATCTCCACCGCAGGAGGAAGACCAAGACTCCAGACAAAATATGATAACCTCAACTGCCCTGCTTGTTGATGAAGGTCACTACTATAGAAATGACTGCATGAGCAGATAGGTGCTTGTGAAAGAGACAATATCTCTTCATTCTCCAATATTCCTGAGTATTGAAGAGGAATACTAGAGTATTAGATCCTGTTCTAGTTCCTGAAAAGGAAGAGAGTAGTAAGACTACTTTATCTGATTCCATAGACACAAGAACGAGATCCCCTCCCCCAAACACGTAAGAACAAGACATCAAACTGGACCTGCAGATGGATAAACTGGTGAATTGGTACCGATGACACCCAACGAATGAAAATGCAGTGTATGCAGTCGTGGTGAGGGACAAAATTCTGAATTACCAGACTTGACCTTCGTACACAAAACTGACTCCATTCGGCCCAAATTTTAACATAATTAAGCAACCTTCCAAGCCAGAGGAATCCCAGACTGGCTATGATGTAATTAAAAGAACCCAGATCCAGTTAGGACAAATTCTGTATATATAGAAATATCAGAAAACACTGTCCCTTATCCTTGACTAGACCAGTGATGACTAGGCAAAATGACTCCATGTCCATATTATTCCTTTCATCGATGAACTCCATTTCTGAGACAACATAGTAGGAAAAGAGTTGAATATAAAACGATTGACTAAGTAATTTAAGTATCAAAGCAGCCATGGGTTCCAGACAAAATAATTCCAAAATATACAACAGAATTAGTATTAAATCATGAAGTGTAAATTTTTTGGAAGTTGTCAGAAAAGGATAAATATATGAGTTGAAGATAAGAGCCGAGACCCTATAAAAGATGATCTGCCAGCACCTCATAATCCTTAAAGTCTGGATTCTGCCATTCCTCCACTGTATCCTACTTGAAAAGAGCAGAAAATTATTGATCAGGAACAGAAGCAGGACTAATGTCAAAGGAGACCAACATGGTTTGATAGAAAAAAGGGGGATTCAATGACTACATTGATTGTACCTTATATGTAGGAAATCTGCTACCTAAGACACGCATGAGGCTAGCTATACCCATCCCACCCCTGATAGAGTAGAGATTATATAGAAGCGCTTAAGCATGACAGCTAGGACCAGAATAAACCTGCAGAATCTTATTTTACAAATCTAATTTTAAAACAAAGCTAGTATGATATGAGCCCAATTGTTAATATCTTTATCAGATGATTAAACAGGAAAGAAGTCCATCAAACCTGTGACCAGATCAATGATGGATAAGGACAAAGGACTGAAACTACACAGAAGGGTGAAAGGAAAAAACCATATTCCACAATCCATGCAAAGGCAATAATCCAATCATCTTGGTTAGGCCCCCTTGAGGAATTTATTTAATAATGCCTGGGAAATTTAGAATTTAGAAGAATAAAAAATAGGCTTGAATAGATAAGGCTGAGAAGACCTCTCCATATGACAATAATAGAAATAGATATATCCCTAGACAAATAAAAAGATCAAAATTTCTACTGAACTCGAGAAAGGAGCGGTGTAAATCTTGATAAGACAAAAAAGATTTTGTTATTGTGACAAGCCTACATTCACCCATAGATATGCTTCATCATGGCGAGGGATCCTACTGACAGAAAAGAAAGACTGAAAAACTATGTTAAAAATAAATCAGGCCAGATATGATACTAAAAGATAGCAAACCACTATTCACAATTAAAATAATAAATCTGACGCACTTATTTGCAGATTGATATTAGTCGAAAGATGGAGACTGATAGTTAAAGTGTAATACATGAGAAGATTCAGGAGCAAAACGAAATCTAGTGAAATCAAAACGACAAAAGCACTGCTAGGATCATAAGAAAAAATTAAATCATTCCTAGAAGATAAATGCGAAGAGTTGGGTGTACACAAGGTTTCGAAGGATGAGGATAATTGGATGGTTCAGCCATTGCACTAAGAGCAACTAATAAAGAATTAAAGAATCCAAAATAAGAGCCCCTGAAATAGGGCATTTAAACTGTCAAGTGATTTAGAAACAAACAATACCAGCAAAACACCAGAAGTGATTTGATTTGGCATACCTAAACCAGAAGTTTAATTATAATCAGTTGCTATGCCATAAAAATTGAGTTATAATCTAGGTAATAATACTGAGCACAGGACAATTAGGCCTCATGGTCATCTCTTCTTCATTTATCTCCATGCCTGTGCCGTCACTTCTAGTCATGGGTTGCGTGTACGGTGTAGTCATACATTGGCTTGACTATGCCAAAGCCCACCTAAACCATTTTCGAATGTTTTAAGAGATGGTGTGGAAACAACATGTTCAGACCAACATTTCACAGTTTACACACCACTTAGAGAGAAAAATTTTCTAACTAGGTTAGTTCTCCCCCTCTTCTAGACTTTCAGATGATTTCCACGAGTAATAGTCCATTTGCAAGCAGAATGTTATATTTGACTATAACAATTAATCGATTGAGAGCCGATAGAATGATCCCTCATAGCCTGGGTACTTGCTCTATATATCCAATTTCACCCAAGTTAAGTACCCGCAGAAAGAATTTACAAAATGATGAGAGATTAGATTATACATTAAGTAGGGAAAAAACCCATCTTAGGGCTAATAAAAGTGGCTGATAGTCAAGAACTTTCCTGATCCAAAGGCTATGTTTGCTACTAAAACACTGAGATCAACACACATCTCTGATATAGTAAAACTTGGTCATCAAAGTTTGTAGCGTTTACTATCAAAATATTAACCATTTAACTCTCGAAGTTATTAGTCATAAGTTGCAACTGAAATAAGTTGACTCTGAATGAGTACCAGCAAATATGGGAGTGGCGTATTTACTTAAAAATCCATAAATAGGTCGCACATTTATGCTCAATTTACATGTTCTAAAAAATTTGCGCGCACTATATACAAGGATAAAACTTATTTTCCTCTGAATTTTTAAACATCTTAACGTCTGAAGATACCACGAAAAAACCCTTCACAAATCTTGTCACCTCGCGGCTATGCTTAATGTATACCTCAAAACATCATTCGCAGAAGTGAAATTATTAAATTGAGCAGCCTAAATATTGCGTATCCTTTAATAAAGATTGTTTTTTCCATCAAAATTAATCCTAACTTGACATAAATGTCGTCTTTATAATATATAAATCAGAATCACGTGATAATCACATGATATATAAATCACGTGATATTATCTGACCAGATTAGGTTAAAGGAAATTTTAATGAAGTAGCTTAAGCGAGTACTCGGATATAGATATCCTGGAATCGGAAATTCGGCAATGAGATCTACTCTTCTCGTCAGCGCCTCCAAACGGAGATTTACTTTGCCACTGTCCGGCTCGCTAACAATAGACGCTGGCTACCCAGTTTAATTATCGGCCGTTCATGCAATTTTTCTAGAACATCGCATTACGTTTTAGATCATTTTAGGTTCACATTACAATATAACCAGTAATATATATGATAAGTTTTAACGCTAGATTTAGAAATCAAGTGAACGCAAGTTTCTCGCTAGATTTACAAATCAAGTGAACCTGATAATCTGGCACAGGCTTAATAGCCTATCTAACAAAAGCGGGTTATGTGATTACGAGGATTCAATTCAGTATCGTAATTTTGAACATCCGGGCATTCCGAGATCGTCCAACATTTGCCAATTTACGACACACTAAAGAGGATATCCCATAGCAACGCAATGTTTACATTTTTCATGAAACTACGGCCATAAAAAATACTTGCGTCGACTAACCCCGCCAGGTATTAGAAAACATAAAATCTCGAGTAATTTTTATAAGATATTAAATAAAAGGTAAAAAGGTTTCATGGCCCATTGCTAGTAATGTTAAATTAGCCTGCAAAAACGCCGCCAATTGAAAGCGAACACCGAATCGCGAATTAATACGATGGTCTCGTCTTTATTGTAATACGACTGACATGACTGACTGATCATCATGAAGTAATTGCGAGTTTCATGTTAGTTGGTTAGTAACGGTCCTTAGAAGGACCACTCGCTTTTCTTCAGGGGATGATCGTGGTGTATCCTTGTGGTGTTCATCCGGTCCACCACGCCTGTTTGCACCACTGTCACATTCTTAATAGATCCAATAACTTCCCAACCGGTATATTACATAGTTATGTAGGATACCTTATGTAGGATTCGATCCAAACCGGTATGTAGTATACCTTATGTAGGAAAGAATGACGCTCGGAAATACGTACCTAGTCAAAACTCTTAATTGATCCACTAACTTCCCAACCGGTATGTTACATATGTTATGTAGGATACCTTTCGTAGGAGATGTTCCAAACCGGTATATAGTATACCTTTCGTAGGAACGGAGCCTCGTGGCTAAAATAGGATCAGAGTTATTGACTTCACCTGGCTTGTTCAAGTTCAAGTTCAAGATTATTTATTTTGATATAGAATATACATTTACAGTTTCACAACAGGTAGTCCACCAAAGGCAGAGCCTATGTGGCGGTGGACCCCTACATATAACATATAACATATAACAACAACAGTATAGGACATGAGAATACTGAATACATACGGTTAACATGTTATAGTCCTATATATACATATAGTTAACTGTCTCGCTGCCAAGCCTCTGCAGTCTACATTTTCCATGGAGCCTAACTCAGGGTATGCTGAGTACCTCTAAAACAATTTGACCAAACGTTGTCGGTGGCTAAGCCACAAGCAACTTTCAGTCAAATTTTTCTAGAATACTCAGCCAATCCAGAGTCATTGCCAATTGGAGTTATTGTCCGCTTCCAGCAGTCCAACAGTTAATAGACGTATGACAATTTACATTTTTACAGGGAAAGACATGACAGAGGGATGTGTGCTTATCTTGCTTAAGTTAATAATTCTATATTACATATTCTTATTATCAATGACAAAGTATTTTTTAGGCTGTGATGGTAGAGTTAGTTGTTTGGTAGTTACCATTATGACAGATATTCTTCTTATTATTAATATTATTATTATTATTATTATTTGTTCTGGTGACTGGGTGCAAGTATGAGAATAGCATGCCATGATGGTGTGTGTTTTCCAGAGTCTAGTAGGTTTCTATAATCTTCTTTTTGATATTCTGCTTAAAGTACTGTAGCTTTATGATGGCTGTGCGTGTGTTTGTGTCTGTATTATTCCATAACTGAATTGCTTTGTATGAGGGTTTTTGTTGTGCTGCTTTTGTTTGGTGGTGTGTTGAATGGAGGTTATCTCTTGTTCTTGTGTTGTGAGGATGCAATTGTGTATTGAGCATAAAAATGTTAGATAAGGATGAGGGTAAGTTGCCATTGTGGAAGTCCCTTAAGATTGTGTATAGTTGGAGCCCTCCTATGTCCTCAAGTTTTAAGACCTTTTCTGATTTAAAGATATCCTGGCCACATGCTGTTTGTGAAAATAGTTTAATAGATTGCTTTTGCAGAGATTTTAGTTTTTTTAGTCTAGCTTGAGATGTATTAGTCCAGATAGCATTGCAGTAGGTGATGTGAGGAAGTATCATTGTGCAGTACAGGGTTTTAATAATATTAGGTGTTAGATAGGGTTTCAGTCTGCGAATGATGCCAATGCTTTTTGCTACCCTGGTAGTAATAATTTCAATATGCTTCTCCCATGTTAAATTTTTGTCCAGATATACTCCTAAAAACTTAGCATATTGTGCTTCTTGAATTATCTGGTTGTCGATATAGAGGTTTGGGAGAGCTATTTCTTTTAGTTTCTTAGATTTTGTGAATAGTATATAATTAGTTTTTGATACATTTAAGGACAATTTGTTTACTTTAAACCAGTCTATTAATTTTGCCATTTCATTATTGACATTTTTGTATAGAATTTCTATATCCTTGTGGCTGCAGAAAGCATTTGTGTCATCTGCAAAAAGTATTAGTGAGAGATGTTTGCAGACTTTGGGTATGTCATTCATATATAGGAGAAACAGCAGGGGCCCAAGAACTGAACGTTGGGGAACACCACAGACTATATTTTTGTATTCAGAGATAGCCCCATTGAATTGTACACACTGTTCCCTGTTTGACAGGTAACTCTGTATCCAGTTCAATGCAGTACCTCTTATTCCATAGTATGCAAGCTTTTGCAGTAAAATTGTATGATCAATTGTATCGAAGGCTTTGGAAAGATCCAAGAATACACCTAGCGTATGTTCATTATTCTCAAGGGAGGTTGATAATTTTTCTATCATATCCACAATGGCAAGCATAGTAGAGTGTTTTTCTCTGAAACCATATTGAGAAGGATATATGATTGAGTTTTTGTTTAGATATTTAGTAATTCTACTAAAATACAGCTTTTCTAAGAGTTTTGAGAAAAGTGGAAGTACCGAGACTGGCCGATAATTAGTAAAGTCAGATACATCTTTAGCTTTGTATATGGGTGTCACACGTGCAACCTTTAATCTTGATGGAAATACTCCCTGTGTAAGTGAGAGATTACAGATGTGGTCCAATGGTGTTAGTATTTCTGTTACACAGTGTTTAAAAATTTTCCATTTGAAATTATCGATTCCAGCACTTTTAGCTGTGTTAATTTGCATTAGTATTTTGTAGATTTCGTGAGTATCTGTTGGATTTAGGAAAATAGAGTGTTGATAACTACCTGTTAGAAAGTCCGTTATATGTATGTTCGAGCTGGGTTGAATTTTTTGTGATAAATTAGGACCAATGTTAGTAAAATACTCATTAAATTTGTCTGCTATTTCTTTTTTGTCGTTAATGACTCTATTACTATAAATAAACCGTGATGCTTCAGTATTGGTTTTTTTCTTATTTAGTAATGATTTAATCAGTTTCCATGTTTCCTTTATATTATCTTTTTGTTCATCAAATTTATTATGAAAATAATGTATTTTTGCTGTCCTAATTATCTGATTTAGCCTGTTTCTATATTTCTTGAACTGTGAGTCATTATACTTTGTCGGATATTTAATAAAATTCAGATATAACTTGTTTTTCTTGTGACAGGCAGCTATCACTCCTCTTGTAATCCATGGTTTAGTAGGATTTTGTTTAAATTTCTTAATATTTTTAAGTGGAAAGGCAGATTCATAGATGTTAGAGCATATAGTGTGGAAGGTGTTGTAGGCATCTTCACATGACTGGGATTCAATTACCTGGTTCCAGTTTATGTTAGCCATATTGTTTTTGAACATTTCTATATTTTCCTTGTAATGTGAAGCTGGTGCCATTTTCTTTCAACTTGGTCACAACGAACTTTCTGTTCATATTCACGTAAATTATAACCATTTTACATAAGTACTATGACTTATTCAACAAAGACCACTTGTACTGTGGTATTCATGAAAAGCAAATGTGGATGTAGCTCCACAAGATTATGGAATGAATAGGATTTGTTGAGATAAAAGTTAGGTGTTTCCCGTAATACAGAAAATTAATTAATGCCGGCTTGGACTCGGTCGCATGCATAGTAGCATAAGTGCGCATGCTCACAGACTCGTTTATATGTTCTCTATAGGAATAGAGGAACCGGTTCCCTAGAGCAATGACTGCTTTAGAGTTAAAGAGATACTATCAAGACTACCCAATGGAGGGATGTATCTCTGCTAAACTTGTTTCAAGGGAACCTACACCATGGGAATGAATAGGTTAAAATTTTCTGAGATATCTAAGTCAGGTGACTTTTAGCAAACAGTGAATTGAGTGGCTTAGTATTTTTGTTGTGTTACAAAACTCTAGATGCTTAAAGAAGACATTCTTGAAACTGAAACTCCAGAACAGAAAACCCAATGTCAGTGAGTAATCTAAAATCTGTATAACCGTGAAATTTGGAAGGGTACATTTGCTGCAGGAAAGTCCTATCAGAAAAAATGTGTGCAGCTCTCAATGATTACCGGACTGATTGTCCAGTACCAATTGGATGTAGATGAAGATGCCGTGTGCCCCATCCCAAGGAGTACATGGAATTCGGAAGTAGGAGACTTATTTGTGGGCTCCTTTAAACTTCTTTCGTAGATAATGGAAGCAGACTTATTTGTGGGCTTCTTAAACTTCTCTTGTAGATATTCACTTTATCAGAAATCTTACCCATAGGAGGACTCACCTCGTGTCGCGAAGTAAGGGAATGCGGATTCCCCCACTTCCGGAAGCGACTATGTGTTCATCCTGGTCATCCAGAGATCCCTCCAAATATTGCTCGCATTGACATTTCGACTCTTAAGACGTTAAACTAGCTGACAAGATCTACTTGTCCAAAGACTTAGTCAAGACGAAGGCAAAAATTTCAAAACTTTCAAAAAGAGAGATCACATTTTCGAAAAAAATCATAAAAAAATACTTCGGAAAATGCAACAATCCATGCCTTGCATATCTCACGGACATATGATGGAAATTAGGATGTGCGCTTAAGCCACGAAAGTCACTGCCATGCAAACGGTCATACTATGTGGACAAACATTATATGTTGTACTTATAGTGACCTCCTAAGCCGTAAAAATAAATCAGAATAAGACCTAAAGCAAACATGGCAAGGACAACATCCTTTAACATAAACTGAATGAATGAGAAAGCACATGGCTTAGTGTCCAAAATGGCGGGAAATTATAACAATGCAAATTGAAACTAGTCTCTGTGGGATAAATTCTTTCTGAATAGAATCATGTAATACACCAACGTTTATTGTTGAAAGAACAAGGCTTATATGCTATTAAAGCCTTGACAGGGAGAATTACTAGGCATAGTATATTCTTGCAAAAAAAAATCACGAAAACTGGTAACACATGTTACAATTAAATAACAAGAATGAACGGAGAAGATAACTATTCATAGTTTATTATTGATCCATGACATGAAGGGAGGCATATGTGATGATATGATGACAACTCGACGATTAGCACAAAGCAAAACCAAAAAACTTTCTCTAGCGCTTTTTCAATCTTTCCTGGTAGGAATAAAAATTGAAAGTGGATTATATATATCATTGTAATTTGCAAGTGGTAGCTCGCGCGCACTCTTAGAGCTGTCTAGACTGATACGAGTTTCTAGTCGATTGACGATAAGGGAGTTAATTCATTCTAGAAGCCTAGAATAGAATAAAGTGTTATGGTTCGCGCACTAGGAGGCTTAAAAACAAGATTAAAAATCTTTTTCTGGCGCTAAATGTAGGTAGAATGATTTAGTAAGTAGTGATTGAATGGTAGTTGTTTGTGGTGTGATAACAACTTAGTTTTGAATCGGCCCCCAACAAGTCAACCTTTGAAAAAACTTGGATTGCCATGCCCTAAGGCAGCTTCCCGCCAAATATAATTGAAATGAGCCCACTGAAAAAGTTAATAGACGGTCGCGACGGCATAAGCTCACTTGGCCTTTCAGAACATGAGCTAACAAATAATCTGAAGATCCCTAGTCTCTCACCATGTTCTTTTCGATAGCCTTAACATTTAGCACGAAAATCAACAGGGTTCTTTGGGACTGCATAGACTACATCCCATCTACTGTTCGTCCCAAAACCCACTGTCCACTACATTTGGCCATCCCTACAATTAGACTACTGAACTGAAAATTGACATGACAATACAAAGATGTATATATCTCACACATTTTTTTTAGCAATATTGGATCATTTTCTGAGACAAGACAACTCATCATAGTAGGGCTCTAACTATACGTTTTGCCATGCTACAACACGTATCATGATACACTGGTCATAAGATGTCACTTTTTCAAAAGGTTTCATCTGCACCTGTCCATTACATACCACTTTATGCTATTTCTTCAGATTTTGTGAAATTTTAAAAATTGACTATAAAATGTTAGTTCTACTTGTGGACAACCTTACATGCAGGAGGTCACGATACCATACATGTATCGTGTGCATGCATAACACGATTCATCAATAATCGTTATAACCATACAAAATAAATCAGGCATACGACACCTCAGCATAGGCTACCCAGTACCCATCTTCGAAACTCATTCCAACAAGACACCCAAGGGCCTGCGGGAGCTCACCTGATCTATTAGCATTTGAACCATTTGCATTTACATTGTAAATCTACAGACATGATGGATAACCTTCGAAAAATCCAAGATGGCCACCAAAGAAACTGACCATTAAAAATTCTCATTTGATATGTTGATGCTTACTGCCATAGGATCACTCCACCCAAGTTATTAATTAAGCAATTAATTAGGGCGTTTCAAATGCTTCCAGAAAATTAAAAAAAATCCAAGATGGCTGCCAAAAAATTGACCGACCAAAAGATAGAATTTCTAGAGCCTACAACTATAGAATCCTTCCAGCCAACCTTGGATAAAATCTACCAAGCGATTAAGGAAGAGGTGGTGCTTAGACAATTTTGGATACATTTTTCATAAAATTTCTAATTTTCACTTTGACCAAGCACAATTCTGAGTAGATGTTTTGGAGGCTATCATGATAGGGTGAGTTCAGCCAAATTTTGTTGAACGCTGTCAAGCAGCCAAGGAGAAGCGTTTTGACACTTTCCAGTAGATTTTTCATAAAATCTAAAATTTTCACCCAAACAGAGGCCCAAGGGCCTGTGGCGCTCACCTGGACCATTAGCATTTGAACCATTTGCACTTTAATAGATATGATGGATAATTTTTGGAAAATCCAAGATGGACACCCCAAAAATTGACCAATCAAAATTCTGAATAGAAATTCTAGTCTGCCTCGATAGGGTCACTCTAGCCAAATTTGGTTGAAATATGTTAAGCAGCTTAAAGAAGCAGCGTTTTGACCATTTCTAGTACTTTTTTCATAATTTCTAGAATTACCAATTAAAATTCTGTATACAAGTCCTGAAGCCTCCACCAATAGAGTCCTTCCAACCAAATTAGGTTAAAATCCATCAAGCATTTAATGAGGAGTAACGTTTTGACAATCTCCGGTAAATTTTTCCTAAAATCTAAGATTTTCACCAAAACAAGAGTTTTGTGGAATTAAAGGTCTAGGCTGTCTTCACTTTGTTACAGTGACCTTGACCTTTGCCCTTGTGACCTCAGAGTCACCATGCTGCTTCCTAACAGTATAGTCAACCAAGTAGCCCAGCTTAGTTGCAATATGATTCACTGATCCTGAAATATAAGTGGAAAAGTTTTGCTAATGGCAAAAACTCAACATTTGTTGAAGACGTCATACATGTCTCGCTTTTTTCTTTGCAGGCAAGACAAAAATTGACTCATCAAAATTCTGCATAGAAGCATCCACCTCCATCCAAGGGTCCTTCCAGCCAAATTAGGTTGAGATCCATCAAGTTGTTAATGATAAGTAGCATTTTGACAATTTCCTGTAAATTTTTAATAAAGGATTTTCACCAAAAATATTGACCAATCAAAATTCTGTCTACAGGTTCTGAAGCCTACCCCCATTAAGGGTTCCGCGAGCCAAATTACATTCCGATCAATTCATGAATCATCTCATCAGTGTCACGCTGCACAGCAACTGAATTGCATAGAGATTGGATTATGTGAAAAAGAATTTTAATTGATTTTTGTGAAACTTTATGATATTCCTAGCAGGTGTGACATTTAAAGGTCAGGATATCTCCTATTCTTTCGTGCTTACTTTGGCTACCAGATGTGTTGGGTTCATTTACATCCTTGATTTTGTATTCACTATCATAATTATGTAGCTCTGGTAATTCAGCTTGTTTTAGATCCAGAATGGATCTCTAAAGCTTGGTCAACCTGTTGTTGTTCTTGTTGTTGGTGGTGAGGATGTGGCCTTTTGTTCCTTTTTTATCCCCCAAGTCAGGAAGACGAGGAGGATATAGCGATCAGCATATCTGTCTGTCCCTGTCCTGTCAACGCAACTCTTCTTACAGTTTAGTTACAATTCTTTTGAAACATGTTAAATCTAGTTATTACCATCTGAAGATGTGCATGTGGGTTTTTTTCGTGGGCCAAAAATTTTTCATTACAGAGTTATCACCCTTTAAATATCTTATAGTTCATCAGGTTCAGTGTTCAACCGGTACCAAATTGCTGACCAAGGTTATTTGGTATCATTCGAAAGGTCAACATTTCAGAAGTTCATTTCTGCCTGATAACAAACTGGAGCTGGTAGCTTAAGCTATGTACGCCACTTTAAGTGCACCCCTATTAGAATCAATAAAAAAGCTTACTCAAGGTCTCAAATTCTACCGGCATTAAGTGACCATAATTGTCTATATTCTATATGCAGTTGTGTATGCATTCATTCCATGTATTTTCTCTTGGCTGTGGCAATATAATCAGATACATGTAGATTGAATTGCTGCTATTTTCTTGTATATTTATGCATACTTTGCTATTAGAACAGCACTAGTTCAAAGGTGTATTACAGTCTAGAAATTTGTTTGCAATACTGTATTGTAGCGATTATTATGATCATACATAGAGCACACCATGTATATGTCTTTAACTGAAATTGACAGCAGACAATGCTGAAACCTGATGCTAAACCCCAAATTACCAATTATTTAATAAGAAATATTTTATGCAAATGAACAATACTGATAAGGGATTAACAATAACACATATTTTGGAGCAACCTTATATGGCACTTATGCCAAAAAGGTAGATGACGGCTGTTGTAGATTTTGGAAACAGTGATGTTGAAAGCTGTTGCCAGCTTAGAGAGCAACAGCTTACAAAAACATTATTTCCTAACTAAACAGCATTTACATGAAGGGTATGTAATTTTGGAATCTCAAACCACGATGATTCTGATCATAAAATAGAGGACATCATTTACATAACGATATTCATTTCAAATAGAAAACACTTCAAATTATCAGTTAGCAATGAGAAATATTGGATGCAAATGACTATTGCGCATATTAGGCTTAATAATTGTTAACATGAAGTTCATCGTGAAGTTTAAGCATAGTTTGCTGACAATCATTAATGAGAATAGTTTGGAATAAACCCGTTTCACACTTATGCAAAAAGGATAATTGTTATACATGCAATAGATAAAAGCTTGCAGTAGATTTAAAAAAACATTGAGACTGACAGTATTGGATTACTATTCAGTTGTCACAATCTACTAAACTACATAGTTCTGTACATTTCAAACCAGTCGATTGACACGTGCAGCGAGAAAGAGTATACGAGCAAGAACATTTACATGACACCATGGCTAGGAGTGCATCTGGAGCAAGGGCACCATCCATCCAATCAATGATCATCTCCTCTGTGGATCCAATCACCTCAACCCTCCATCCATTACCATATGACATTGGTACATCGGGCCGAGATTGAAGACTTCTCCATATAGCTGCTTGCTGGTTGGATCGCATGCCATGCTTCTTAAGTCAATCGGCACATGGGGGAAGTTGATGAGGCACGATCCTTTTTCGCTGACAATAACTGGTAGCGGAGCTCATTTACTGATGTAGTTGTGCTAGAATAGCATCACATACAGTTTCACCAAGTGCTACTGCAATCTTGTCAATGTCTCTACTTCATTTATATCAGGAGTGGTACTCAATTAAGAGTGAAATACTGTTGTTTCATGTAGCACACACAGCATCAGAAAGTTTCAACAGGGTGGTGATAGTTTCAGATGACACAGACATATTCTTGCTTTGTTTGGCATTCCAGAAAAAGATAACAGCCTCCATTTATATCACGAGTGCTGCTCAAGTAAGAGTGGAGGCTGCTATCCTTTTATGGAATGCCAAACAAAGCAAGAATATGTGTGGCATCTGAAACTATCACCATCCTGTTGAAGCCTTCTGATGCTGAATGTGCGGCATGCAACAACAGTCTGGTATCTGCCTCCTCTAGCTGCTGACTGTAAACCAGGAACAACTGCACACCACTTTACACAATGCGATAGCATATCACTGAACACCGATGGTCGGATAGCCTAATTTCAAAAATTGCAAGATGTGCAATACATCACCGCTGTCTGTAAAAGTCGCCCAGCAAAGATGGTTCATGTTTGGCCTTGTGCTAAGGATGCCATGGGACACACGAGCGCAGATCCTTCGAATTCGCCCTACTGAGAGCCAAAAAATACAAAGCCCTGAGAGGACATTATTGCATAAATCTGTTAAACACGCTACAAGGTGACCTCAAGAAAGCCGGACTCGGACCACTCAAATCAAGAATGGACCTGGGGAAGCAAAAGATTTTGGCTGAGGACACAGTGGGCAAAAGCAAAGAAGGGATGATTACAGCTCTAGGATGTTTCTACTACTACAGCCGCAGAATACAATAATCATACATACATAGCATATGTCTTCATGTGTTACATACATTGTCTTACCATGTAGCTTGCTGTGCTTTCTCACAGCATCCAGTCATTGGCGATAAAAGTAACGAAGTCTGTTTTGTTTGGACTACTTGCTAGACATTTTCCCAACTGTACAATTGTTTGCCTGGCCATTATTTTCTTATATTGTGTGTTATCATGTTGTCCTCTGATCTGCCGTTTAATCCCTTTGATGGAATCCTTTTGGTGCACATCAAACACAATCTCAAGGTGTTCACTACCCAATGCTGATGCTTCATGACGTACTTTAGAGAGGCTAGATGACGATAGTTCACCAACTGTTTATTGTTCTCCTTGTAGTTCATTCACAAGTGACATCCCGTCTATTATACAAGCTGAATGACTCGGAATCACCTCTGCTAGTGCCGAGTTCTATGTTCTTTTTCAAGAACTGATTTGCTTGGTTTTTTTTATCAAAATACTGTCTGCTGTGGCTAGAGACCATGGAATTGGCCTGGGCCATCAAAAGCATATTGCCAATCAGGTTGGTAATTGTCATAAGCATTACAATCTTACCATTGGATGCTACGATCTTGGTTTTACTTATATATATGAGAATGTTTTAGCATTGCTTTGGGTAGTGGATCATGAAACTTTACAGAAATAGGATCACTCCCCAGTCTTTGTACTTTGAAGGTTTTGTGGCGGTCCTCTCCTATCATCTTTGCTTGTGACATGTCATTAGCAATATCAGATGGTGGAAGACCAGCATTCGAGATGTTCTGTAAATTGTTCGAATCTTTAAAAGGAAGGAACAACATCTTCTAACACGTCTACTATAGATGCAACAGCCTGTTCATCTTTCATAACTCTTGGATGATTTAGTACGGCATGATGGAGGTCATCATGGGTTAATTCCAGTTTATCACGAAACATTCAAATATATGCACATCTATATTCTACAGTGAGGTAGTAGCAGTTTACTTGTCCCAGCGTTTTAGTGTCTTTATTTACAGTCTCCTGACATGCCTAGTCGACTGGTATCTTACCAACGGTATTAGATGGACCTATCTGAACGAACGGAGACATCTTTGGTAGATATCTGGATATTTTGTAAGAAGCCGAAACATCTCAGCATAATATACAATGAGATAATGCATATAATTCAGCATGTCAAATGCAAAGCACCATTGGAGGAGAGAACATATGTAAGCCATATGTGGATCCCAGTCACCTTCTGTTGTTGCAGGAATCACATCCATAACAATTTCTCCTACCATGTCCATGTAGTTGATCCAAATGAAGATAATTCTCCATTGTCCTCTCTCAGAATGCCATATATTGTGAAACATACTGCAACAGATCATCCCACATTTTGTTGGGCATTGTGGCAATGTGGCCTTAAATGTTTCAGCTGATAGATCATAGTGACGGTCATCGAGGCCCTCGAGGTCAAAGTTAAACAGATAATCGCTTCATAGCCATATTTGTGTATACAAACGGCTCTGTTATACTGACGACTTTCCATGACAGCAGACACCGATCCTTCTGCGATGACACCGGCTTCTAAAAACGTTCTTAAGTCCAGCATCCTGGTATATTTTATCAATAACTTACAATTGATTACATATACCGTAATAGTAGTAGATGTTATCAAACTGTGCTCGATGCTTCCAGATAATCTTAATGGCTTTGGCATAGAGGGCCTGGTTGAATGTTAACACAATTTATTACAATTGCAGCACGTCCCTTATTTGCACAGATCTGTTGAGTATCTCGTAAACAGTTAATACATCCGTTGCTGAAGTATGTATTTATGGCATGTATGGTAGCAAATAACCAATCCTATCCTGTGAGACTGCAACATCTTTCCATATCATAATATTAAATCCTCTCCAACTCATAAGTTGATATGGGGAAGTTCCAGTTGGTGCATAAGAAACCACACCATGTTCTTTTGAGCATTTGAGAACGCACTTGCTACGTTTGTGTCGATTGTTTCTAAAGGGTGAAGACCAACTTTGCGCCAGGAACATAGATTTCTACATTAGTGATACTACTTTTTGTCTATTTCATGATTTTAGGGAACTCTGGCTGGAAAAGTAAGGGTCCAAACATTCTGGGTTGAACAGCTATTCCATTAACCCTATGAGAATTACCTCCACTTGTTAAAATCTCCTCCAACCTGTCAATGTTGGCCCATGCCAACGTAATGAACACATGTGGTTGAATATTATCTGGGATAACAATATCGCCTTCACATCTTGCCAGTTTTGCCATGCACAATGTTTTTTCATTCTCTTCTATGAGCGTGTACGAGACCACATGGCTGACACGGTTTAGCGCTTGTATAAGTTCGATATTTCCCATCAAAGTTTACAAAACACAGGGGAGAAAACTGTTCTTTGGTGTAATTTGTTACCCACAACTGACAGCATAAATGTAATCTTCGGCAAATGAATCAATGAGCCACATGCACCGAGCTCCAGATTGTTATCATGCAAAAATTAACTCCTGGCATGATAACCTTTCCAATGATACCAAATAACCATGGTCAGGTTTGTGGTACTGGTTAGCTAAAATTTGGCCCGAACCTGATGGACTATTAAAGCTGATACATAAACTGCATTGCCAATCATATCTTGCCAACACAACTCCTCCTACAGTTTAGCTCCGATTCTTTTGAAACTTGGTAAGTGTTATCATTACCATGTGAAGGTGTGCATGGGCCATCTGTATACCTGTACGTCCATCCATCTGTCCAAAATGTATCTATGTCCGTCTGTCGGTCCATCCATCTCTGACAATCATTTCTTGTCAACGCAACTCATCCTAGAGGTCTCAATGGATTAACATAAAATTTCATCCACATTATCAGTATCATGTGCAGATGTGCATGTGCTTTTTTGGCTGGCAAAATTATTCATTACAGCACCCTTTAAATATCTTTTCTTGTCAACACAACTCCTACAGTTTAGCTGCGATTCCTTTGAAACTTGGTGTCATCATTACGACATGAAGATGTGCATATGCTATCCGTAAACTTGTATGTCCATCCATCTGTCCAAAATGTAGGTTCGTCTGTCAGTCCATCCTTGTCAACACAACTCCTCCTACAGTTTAGTTACAATTCTTTTGAAACGGGGTAAATCTAGTCATTACCATCTGAAGATGTGCATGTGCTTTTTTCGCGGCCAGAAAATTATTCATTACAGAGTTATCACTCTTTAATACATTTAAGCCGATACATAAACTACAGTACCAATCATTTCTTGTCAACACAACTCCTACAATTTAGCTGTGATTCTTTTGAAACTTGGTAAGGGTTCTCAATACCACTTGAAGATGTGCATGTGCTTTCCATATGCCTGTACATCCATGCGTCCGCATAGAATGTATGTATGTCAGTCTGTTGGTCCATCCATCTCTGATAATCATTTCTTGTCAAGGGAACTCATACAGTTTAATTGCAATTGTTTTGAAATTTGCTAAATGTTACCTTTAACAACTGAAGATGTGCATGTATGTCCATCCGTTTGTTCAGAATGTCTGTCAGCATGTACGGCCATCCATCTAAGTCAAGAAATGCTTAGCAATGCAGTTTATCTATCAGATATTTAAAGGGTGATAACTCTGCTATGAATAACCTTTTGCCCATGAAGAAAGCATATGCACATGATACTGATAATGTGGACAAAATTTTAAGTTAATCCATTGAGACCTCTAGGAGGTGTTACGTTGACAAGAAATGATTGTCAGCGATGGATGGACCGACAGACGGACATACATACATTACAGATAAAAGAGGAACAAAAGTCCACATCCTCACCACCAACAACAAGAACAACAAAAAGAACAAGAACAACAAAAAGAAGAACAACAACAACAAGATGACCAAGCTTTAGAGATCCATTCTGGATCTAAAAACAAACTGAATTACCAGAGCTACATGATTATGATAGTGAATACAAAATCAAGGATGTATTTGAACCCCACACATCTGGTAGCCAAAGTAAGCATGAAAGAATAGGATATCCTGACCTTTAAATGTCACACCTGCTAGGATTTGTATAAAGTTTCACAAAAATCAATTAAAATTCGTTTTCACATAATCCAATCTCTATGCAATTCAGTTGCTGTGCAGTGTGACACTGAGGAGAAGATTCATGAATTGATCGGAATGTGCATATAGACATTCCATCAATACAGTAATGATTATAAAAGGTAAACAATGCAGACTGAATGGGGTGAAAAGAAAAGGAAATTCATTAATGAACGTGTCGTGTCGGCAGTGAAAGCTCAATAGCTTATTTTTAGAATTTACTAATTAGATAACAATCAAGATACTCGTTCAATCCAATAAACTGTCGGCTGTTGGAAGTTATCCAGTGCACAGTTACACAGATTTTAGACCTAGGCAAATTTAGTCCTTTAATCATTAAATTTGTTCAAGAAAATTTAGATTTTCTCATATAAAATATCCATTTGCAGACCAAGAAAGACTGCTTTTGAAATTTTACCATTGGTTTGTTTCTCGAGCCAGTAACTCCAATAGAAATTTCAAAAATCATCATCTCTAGACCACGTTTTTTGGCCATCTGTACTTCAGTTGAACAACCTTGCAGTCATTACACACGTTTTGAAAGAATATCAAAATCAAATCCAAGATAATCTGCAACTCTAACTAAATTTTGTGTTCAGGAGTAAGTTTTGTCATTGTGACGTCTATCACAACAAAATATACTATGCATACATATACACCTACTAGATGACAGAATTAAAGACCTGAGTCCCTAATTTAACTTCACAGCTAAATATATATTAATTTATACAGAATGAAACCATCATATGATAAAAGTTTTATTTTGTTTCATTACATTAAGATACACATTTAAGCCTTGAAAAGTATACAACTTTAACAATTTTATTTTCAAGAATTTCTGGTATGAATAACCCTTTAACCCTTGAATTCTTCAAGAAAAATATATATTTTTTCAAAGAAAATGCCAATTTGCAGACCAAGAGAGGACTATTCTTGAAAGTTTATCATTGGAATGACTGGGTCGGTTATCGGGCCAGTCCTTCCAGTGGTAAATTTTCAAAAATAGTCTTCTCTTGTTTGCAAACAGACATTTCTCAAGACGACTGCAGAAGCCGTTTTTGGCTGATATGAGTGTTAAAGGGTATAATAGGCTGGATTGTGAGATATATAGCAGCTACAATGACAGGAATGTCGATCAATGATCGACTGAACTGTCGATTAATCAATTATCCTAATAATCAAAAACGGACAGCACTAGTCAGTAAATATTTTATCCAGCTTCAACTTGCAGCTTTTGTCTGCATGCCTATTCACGAAGTGTACTTAACCCTTTAACACATGAATTAGTTTTTCTCATAGAAAATGTCCATTTGGAGACCAAGAGAAGACTATTCTTGAAAATTTACCCCTAACCCACATATGGCCAACTCCTTTGAACCTTGAAAAATATGTCAAGAAAATGATGCCTGTAATTAACCCTTTAATGGTCAAGATTGTTCAAAACTTGACGTGTGGGCCTGCATGTCATCCCTTTCTTAAAAAGCTGAGTTGAGAGGCTTTCCTAGACGTCTTGGTACATGTCAGTGATTCTGGGATCACCAAACTTAGTCTACGGAAAACCCACACATACAGATCAATATATAAATTTTCACTCTAACCACGCAAGGTCAGTCGTCAGACCTCTATTTCACCGCACAGACTCCATCATTACCTGTGGACACATCAGACAAGGAAAAACATCGAGATAAGCTCGCCACAGTTGAATGCTCTGGAGTCTACAAGATCGAGGGTGACAAATGTGAGGGCACAAATGTAGGCAAAATAAAAAAACGCCAGCACCAGAGTGAAAGACCATCTTAAAAAACCAATTCCAACACAGCTGTGGCACATCATACAGAAACCATGGACAATACCATTGCTCCCAGCCTGAGCTATTAACATTGAAACCAACTTATTCAAACGAAAAGTCAGAGGCCATTAAAATTTACAAACGTGACCTGAGACAAGGGCTACCATATACCAGCGATTCTACCAATCAATGCTGTCATGTGACTCCAGAAGAACTGACCAGTGACGTAGCCATTGACCATCAGTTAATGTGCTGAAGAAGTTACCGAGATGGTCACTAAGGCTCCCCTCAAACAATTTCTACATCCCTATGAGTTAACTAATTTTCCTTATAGTAACAAGAGCTCCGCGAATGGCACATTAACACCCATGATGACAAACCAATGAATGAGAACTATTAAAAAATATTTATTTCTTCCTCAGCCCCATCAGACCAGTCATCCTTATGAAGTGTCAAAGCAATCCGTTAAACGGTCAAGGCGGTATCGTTCAGAAACCAATTTTCAAGATGGCTGCTGCTGACTGGCGGCCATATTAGATTTTGGATTATTGTAACTTTTGATAAGTTTCTTCACCAGACATATTTCAATGACCGTTGGAAGTGATCCAATAAATGAAATCTAGAAATCAACTTTCAAGATGGCAGTCCATGCCTGGCGGCCATCCTGGAGTTCGGATTATCGTCAATTTCCAGAGGTTTCTTCTCCACACCTAGTCCAACCACCCTATGAAGTTGCAAAAGGGATCTGATAAACGGTAACAAAGTTATCATTTGGAAACCAATTTTCAAGATGGCCACCGGTGACTCGGCCCAGCTTGGATTTCAGATCATCGTCAATTTCGATAGGTTTCTTCCCCAGTCCTAGTCCAACCACTCCATGAATTTTCAAAGCAATCCGATAAACAGTAACAGAGTTATCATTTGGAAACCAATTTCAATATGGCCACCTGTGGCTGGCGGCCATCTTGGATTTTGGATCATCGTCGATTTCGATAGGTTTCTTCCTCATGCCTAGTTCCACCACCCTATAAGTTTCAATGTGATCTGACAAACGGTAACGGAGTTATCATCGATGAAAGGGTGAATATATAGTTCTGTACATAGTGTTATATATACTGAGCCAAAAAGGTTTAGCAACAGTGAAGTTTGGTTTGTTGTATTAAAACTATGCGTCCATTTATAACCAAATTTGCAGGCATGTTTCATCAATGTAATGTCTCGCTGATCATGAAGAAATGCAAATCATTTCTTGCATTTCTCGGCCGCACGCTTAATGCATGTGAAAATGCATTTTTCATGCACTGGCCCACATTGGCGGGTAGCGATGGCAAAAATTCACCATATTGCAAAAGCAGATAACGAACGTTAACAGAAAATGCTTAAAAGTTTACCCTACCGAACATGGGCTTCCGCCCAGGGCTACCAGAAAATCAGCGCCATGAAGCAATGGGAAGACTCGCTGCTGGGCAGAGCGTTCGCGCAGTTGCTCGACATTTTGATGTTCACGCCTCAACCATTTCCAGTCTCCGCCAACGTGAGCAGGAAACTGGACATGTTAATGACCGACCACGATCTGGCAGACCGAGAGCAACAACACCACAAGAAGACCACTACTTAGTGACATCATCATGATGTCACAGGTTTGAGACTGCGTCGCGGCTGTCCTGTAATTTGCACACCGCTACCGGCACTACAGTGCATCCACAAACTGTGCGAAACAGACTCCATGATGCTGGACTGCATGCCCATCGTCCACTTGTTGCTGTTCCGCTTACAGAGCGTCACATCGAGAATCGGTTTGCATGGGCAAGAACTCATCAGCGATGTCGTGCTCAACAATGGAGCCACGTTTTGTTCAGTGATGCGTCAAGGTTTTGTGTAGATGTGGCGGATGGTAGGCAATGGGTTCGGCGACGTTGATGAACGGTTGATGCAGCCAACATCATTCAGCACGACAGATTTGGTGGCGGCAGTGTCATGGTGTGGGCTGGAATCCATGAAAATTAGTGATTCGCAGAAATTTAATGGCTCAACGTTACTGTGAAGAAGTTGTCGCCCCTGTTGTCATCCCTTTTATGCAGCATCATGCAAACTTTATGTTCCAGCAAGACAATGCCCGTCCTCATTCAGCTAGGGTCACCAGTGATTTCCTTGAGGCTAACAACATTCCGGTGTTGGAACGGGCCAGCGCGATCACCGGACCTGTCTCCTATCAAACATGTGTGGGACATTCTTGGCCGTATGGTGCGTGAGAACCATCCACATCTTCACAACGTGTGGGAGCTGGAAGCTGCACTGCTCCAGAAATGGGATGCGATTCCTCTTTGTGACATCAGGTGCTTAATTCGAAGTATGAGAAAGCGATGTACGGCGGTGGTTAATACGCACAAATTGGACCCTTCCGTTGAATGATGCCGTGTTAAAGGCGCGATGCTAGGATTACAGTAACAAGAGACTGTTGTTCAAATTGGAAAATGACCTATCAATTAAATAATATATTTGAATCAATTTATTGTTTTTGTTAAATAACATTTATACAGTAATATTCTCAGTGTTGCTAAACTTTTTTGGTTCAGTATATAAATATGTATAAAATGTAACATAGCATGTGTGTGCATGCGTGCATGTGTGTGTGCGTGAGTGTGTTGCCTGCGTGGGTGTATGTGTGTACTTCTGTGCATATGTGTGTGTCCGCTCTTTTCTATGTACATACTCTACTCTTGGAGGGCCTCAGGAAGATCATTTTTTTTTAAGATGTACCCTCATTAAATAAAGATTATTATTATTATTATTATTCATACAGAAACCAATTTTCAATATGGCCGCCGGTGGCTGGCAGCCATCTTGGAGTTCGTATCATTGTCAATCTCGATAGGTTTCTTCCTCAGACCTAGTCCAACCACTCTATGAAGTTTCAAAGCGATCGGATAAACGGTAACGGAGTTATCATCTGAAAACCAATTTTCAAGATGGCTGCCTGTGGTTGGTGGCCATCTTGGATTTCGGATCATCATCGATTTCGATAGGTTTCTTTCCAAGACCTAGTATAACCACCCTATGAAGTTTCAATGCGATCTGACAAACGGTAACGGAGTTATCTTATTCAACCATTAATGTCATATATTAATTACAATATTATGCACATATGAACACCATGTAATTCTGTCTACCTAAGGAAGCAACAGAGTTGTACAATTACAGTGAAATTATGTTCAGATCTTAGACAGACTTTATGCATAGGTGCATTAAAATGAAAACACTAGGATTCATTAATGAAATGGTCAAACACAGACTGCTCATCTGTCAAAACTTTATAGATCTATGGCAGAGTGAATATCTCTCCGGTTCCATACTATATTGATATTGTTTAAATCTGTTGCATTCACATATAACAACGCCATCTGACATTACTTGTCTTAAATAAAACATGCATTAGTATAAAATTTGAACTGATAATTCAGCAGTAAATGTGTGTCTCATCTACCAAAAGTATGGATTGCCCAGCCAGAAACTTTGTGAAAGGACCAATTAACACTTCTCGATACGCCTTGTGTATTAATCAGAACATAAGTCTTGGAGATGGTCTGTCACTCATTCCACTAGGTAGTAATCACATATAAAGTGATTGTTAGCCGCCAAACTGAGACACAACAAGAACTGAAAATTGCATAAGAACTCATTCATGTCAAATTAATTGATTGTTGTCTGAAATGTTTATTTTGTTGAATTTGGACATGTTTTACCATTATTGAAATTTTGAGTTTTCTCTAGCTGTCAGACACATATCACCCTGGGTAGCTGACAAAACTGAGTGACACGACAAGAACCGAAAATTAAAAAAAACCCATAATAATTCATTTTTGCCAAAAATGTAATCTTTATTAAGCTGTGTCTAGCTGTTTGATAGCTTGTTTGTTTTAATGAAATAATTACCTCACATCTGTCACTAATTAATCTGTTTGCTAACAAATTTTGGAAATTGTTTATTTACTGTCACGCCAACTTTCTTCTATAAAACAGGAACTATTTCTTGTAGAAGATGGTTAGCCAGTGGCAGTACATAAGCAATGCTAGACTGGGTCAGTAGTAGCAGTTAAGAACTCTGCTGCAATCAGATTTATATGTGATTACTGAATATATTTATATTGATTTGAAATTATATTTAATTTGAAATTTTTCCAAATTGTACTGCTGATTATCGTAGAGTTGTGAAAGCAAAAGTTTGAATAATTTATCAAGATGTCTTCAATTGTCAGATATTGATCACTTTGCCTGCCAATCAGTCCAGTGACCAGTCTATCCAGTCAATTTGTGAGCCTGTCCATCAGTGAAGCAACTTGTCCTTGAGAACTCTGCCAGTCAATCCATCTGTTAGGCAATCCGTCAATCAATGTAACAGTCAATCCGTCTGTTAGACAATCTGTCAATCACTCGATCCTCTGCATAAAATGCATCCATCCATCAAAGTTGTTTCCCATATAACCACTTCTAGTAAATTTGTTTATTTAACACAGTGTCTTAGACTAGTCTTAATAGATATGCCAGATTGCTTACAATTTCAGTAAATTGGTTAATATTTTACAGATTTGGCTGGAAGATATAGCTACCTAAAGCAGCAACAGTTAAATTATTTAAGATATCTTCAAAACACATTTCATGTACAACGGCATTAAATTGAAAATACTTAAGGATTCAGAAATGAAATGTTCAGCTACAGGTCATTACATGTGTACCCTTAACTTTTTCAGCATCTGATTATAGACCATGTAGACCCTGGATGCTAAGAGTGTGAATTGTGAAGAAACTGTGCATGAGCCTGATGGTTTTAGATGGGAAGAGAGGCTGATTGGATTTCACTGCCCGTTAACCCTCGACTTCGTTCAAGCTCCATTTGCAGACCAACAGAAGCCTATTTTTGAAAATTTACCACTGGAATGACTGGCTCGGTTATCGAGCCAGTCATTCGTGGTCAAATTTTCAAAAATCATCTTCTCTTGCTCTACAAATGTACATTTCTCAAGAACACTGCAGAAGTCATTTTGGATGATATGAGTGTTAAAGGGTTAATTATGTAATAGACTTGCTCTACATGCATATTTGTGTTGATAGGTGATACATCCTGTAGTTAATTTCATGCTGATTATTTTGACAACAATTTTACTAAAAGTTTGCTTTCCAATGTTGCAGCAGTCTGCATGCATGGGGTAGACCATATTTATAAAGAAAATAAAAGAATAATCAATATACTGATGATTTATAAAACAGTCTTGTTGATGAAAGTTGTTGCTGTCTCAGGTAACAACAAATGTCAGTTAATATGCTTTTCTGCAAAAGTCAGAATAATGCGAAACAGTACTTTCAAAATAATTTGACTGATTTATATCTTAAGACACCAAATGATTTTCTATCAGATTCTTTTCAAATTAATTTAAGTATATTGTAAGTAATTTAACATAACCTGGATTTCATTGCACATACGTGTATAATGATTAACTTATTGGCATACATGTAATATATGTAAAGGTTAACCCTTTAATGACTCGAGAAATTAAAATACTTACTTATTGAATGTCCATTTGCAGGACAGAAGACTATTTTTGAAAATTTACCACTGTAATAACTGGCTCGGTTACCAAGCCAGTCATTTCAGTGGTAAAATTTCAAAAATAGTCTTCTCTTGACCTGTAAATGGACATTACTAAAAAAAACCCACAGACCCCCCTTGCGGGTTGGTCTGTTGTTTTATTAACCACTATAAAAACATACTTACCGTTCAATCACTACTTGCTAAATCAATTATCTGCATTTTGCTATCAGAATAAGATTTTTATGCCTGCATACACACCTCCCCATGCCTAATCCTATTCCTATGGACCCTCAACCAGGCTACTGGTTGAGTCCCATCTCCAGCCTACCATCAGGTATAGACTGGCACCAGTCTATACTCACCTCATAGTGACGCTTGTCGCTAAGCACGCTCGCGCATGCACATTAGAGCCCGAATAGGAAACAGATTCACTTTTCTAAATTTAAGTGCAAAATATTTAAAGTCTGATTCTCAAATCTTACCACGCGGGGTGGCTGAGGCTGGGTCATAGTGATTGAACAATAAGTATGTTTTTATAGTGGTTAATAAAACAACAGACCAACCCACAAGGGGGGTCTGTGGGGGGTTGTTATTACACCACAAAAACATCCATTACCGTTCAATCACTACTTGCTAAACCCGTAGATTTGGTCAGTGCCCCATGTCCACATAAGGTGGGAGGAGATTAGAGAATCAATAAACCAGGAGAAAAATCAAACCAATCTTATCCCAATGTTAATAACATAATAGCGCATTTAGCTCAATCACACCGTGATTAGCAAATAAGAACAACTTGAACTTAAAGAAATAACTAAAAACCAAAAGAAGACTCTCACCATTTCTCACAGACGCATAGTCCTAACGAAAATGGTGGGAAGTGCTAGGTAAATAGTCTTCGGCTTTTTTAGTTAACGAACAAGGATAAAATTAAACCAATCTTATCCAAATGCTAATAACACAACATAATAGTGCATTTAGCTCAATCACACCATGATTAGCAAATAAGAACAACTTGAACTTAAAGAAATAAATAAAAACCAACAGAAGACTCTCACCATTTCTCACAGACGCAGAGTCCTAACGAAAATGGTGGGAAGTGCTTGGTAAATAGGCTTCGGTTTTTTAGTTAAAAGTTGAAATGTTACGAAAGAAGGAAGCTGCTGCACTCTGGTCTTTGAGATAAAAGGATGTAAAGGTGTATTCACATTTCCCTCCTGCCACCTGCATGATCTCATCTAAAGACGAACGCTCAAAAAGAGCGAAAGAAGTAGCCATACCTCTAACGTCATCGGCTTTAATAAGGGAGAGATTAATTTGATCCGGTGAGGCTATCTCATAACAAAGCTTAATTATTCTCTCAAAAATCCATCTGACAATAGAAGAATTTGAGACTGGCTTAGATAACTCTTCCACGTAGGAAAAACATAAATGAGATGGATCGACTCTTATAACATCTGATCACTCATTGAAGGTTCCTAATGCCCTAATAGGACACCAAAATTTTTCGGATGGCGACAGACGAAAGAGATTTTAAAATGATCGGACTAGCAGGATAGCAGTTAGTTAGTTTTAGATAAAAAATTCCTTCTGGAATATATAAAACCAAGCCGTCTCCTGAAACTATAAATCTCTCCTTTTCAGCAGAAAGAGCATGAATCTCTTGAACACCTTCTAGCAGAGGCTGTAGCAACAAGAAAAACCAGCCTTGACAATTAAAAACAAAACAAAGCTTACTACTGGTAGAAGAAATAGGTTCCAAATGGCGACCTGCCAAAACTTGAAGAACCAAAGCCAAACTCCAGGAAGGTAAAGGCTTAGCAATCGGAGGACGAATCTTACTTAGACCTCAAATAAAGCTATTAAAAGTCTTAGTATCCTTGACATCGGCATACAGAAGACATGGAAGGGATGACACCAGAGAAAATCTATACTCCCTAAACGTAATAACTGACAAATGAAAATAACCAAACAGATAAGATAAAAAATCTAATAATTTGGGTATAGAAACAGAATCGGGCACGAAACCTTGGTCTGAACATCATTCACCTAAATTTTTAAGTCGACCCTTGTAAACTCGACGGGTCGAATCCCTTCTGGCAGAGTCAATCATTTCCTGAGATCAGAAGAAACCTTATTCTCGAGGACTTCAGACTCGAGATTCTCCAGACACACAGACTAAAATTTATTGGATTTGGATGCACACAAAGACCTCTTACTTGAGATAGAAGATCCTGGTATACTGGAAGAAGAAGAGGGAAATCTACCAGAAAATCTAGAAGGTCTAAAAACCAAAGCCTCTTTGGTCAAAAGGGACCTATCAGAAGAATTTGGCAAACCTGATCCTTGACCCTCTTCAAAACTAACTGAATCAAAATCGTTCGAGAGAAGGCATAGGCGAACATTCCTGTCCACTACTGAGACAGAGCATCCACCACCAGGGCTTGACTGTCCAGAAAAGGAGACATGTAAGAGAAGATCTGAGCATTCAGAGAGGCCGCGAACAGATCGACTAGAGGACAATCCATAAGACTAAACCTCATTCTGCCTTCTAAAAATGAAAGAAAAACCCCATGGCAATGACTGAACGAATCGAGATTTAGAAGCCTAACAGACAATCCAACCAATGAACAGAAGCCTGGATCTACTTTCCAATGAATAGCCTCTTCTATAGACTCCTTGGCAATCATAGACAAACAACAACCCCTCTAAAGCTAATAGCTTCTAATAAGAAGGAACAGAAGACCATTTTGGAAGAAGAGACTACATAGAAGGATTCTAGATCCAAGAATATCTAGCCCTTTTAATAAGGGCCACCGTTAAAGAAGTGTCAAACTTACTATATGCTAAAGAGGACTGCTCATAGAAAACACATAGATTACATATGCCATGATGCTCCAACCAAAAATCCTGGGCTATATCATAATGCTTAGTCCTCACTAAATAGGTAACTCACGTTTATTATGGATATTTTAATAATACCGCTTACTCTGAATGGAGACCAAAAAGGGTCATATCAGTATAGCCTAACTTATTAATAATGCTAAAGACTCTGCAAAAATTATAGATAATTTTATTTACAGAGATTTAACCATAGATTGTGGCAAACCAAAACCCCATAGTAAGTCTATGGGAGTGCTTAGAGTCAAGATATAGCCAAATCATGTGCCCGAGATCTACATGAACTACAGGAAAGTTACTAGTGATGACCGTCATCACAATTCTATGAATAGAATACATGACAAGGTCCTGATAAGAGAACTATGGCCAACATTAGACTATCTAATTTAAAAATCGTATAATAATGGAGATTTAATAAAAAATTGTATTGAATACATCAACGGTTGCCTAGCCGCTCGGGCTTGCTGATAAATTAGCTATCCTAAACAATTCGATATTTATGCCAAGAGGCAGAAAACTTAAAAGATTTTAATAAATTTATTGATTCTTATATTTATAGTCTTAGCATCAATAATTTCATCTTTGTAATAACAAATGACATTGTGTTAGAAATCCCAATAAAAGGAAAGATTGAACACTGATACTAGATATTAACTGATTGAATACTGAATTTTGCAGACGACATATTACAACTGTAATATCTCTGGACTTGCAAAGATTTAGAAAACATTTTGACCGAAAATAGTTGGTGGATGCTTAAATCCAAAGATTCTCAGCCGCTCTTCCCCCCACCAGCGCAACCCCAACCCCACTCCAACCGGCCCGCCGCCAGCCCCCAGACAACAACCTCAACGAGTAAAAACCCAAGACTCACCGAATAGTCCGGGAATAATCCGACCAAAAATTGCCGGTGGCATCACCAACAACCCTCAGCCAAACTGCCCCCAAAATACCCCGCAAATCCAGTGCCCCGCCCGGTCTCCCCCCCACCCCACCCCCACCCCGAAACCACCGTCCGAAGGCCCGCAGCAACCCAGTCAAAATAGAGCAAAAATTACGCTACAAAAGGGAAAGCAAACAAAAATCTGGAAAAAATGAAAACAAAACGAACTCACCGAAACTATGTCAATGCAGAAGAAGAATCCGACTCATATTCCTCCTTCCTGCCCCCTTATCCGAATGATTATCTTTTCTAAGCGAATAATGTACTTGTAGACATTAATCCTGTACTCATAATGATCCTATGAAACCTTTACTGAATCTAATTCTTTTCAGCGACTGACAAAATTATACTACGATTTACTTAAGAATCAGGGTTATCCCATCCACAAATAAACTCCCTTTCGTTAAATAAATATGTCAACCTGCCGACATAAGAGGTAAAAGGAGCGAGAAAAAAAGAGTGAATGGCCCGAAGACAACTGGCCATCTAAAGTTGGATGAAAGCAAAAATCGTATCTCGAAATAATGCGTAGAATACAAACTGACTTATCGGCTGATGAAATGCGCATATAAAATAATCTGCAACAAAATCCCATACGGTAACCAGTCAGGAGTCTTTAATTCCATTGAAAATTGTCACTGATAAACGAATAAATGTCTGAATAGACTACAATTCCAAGAGAGACTACAAGACTGGCAATGACTTGGTATGAATATTTTCAGCCATTAAACATTCCCAATATTAAACAAATACGGAAATAAGACTAATTCTTAGGCAAGAAGATGACTAGATTCTAGGAAAGCGGATGTGGAAAAAGGGAAACGGAAATGCATAAACCGGAAGTATACTACCGGAAACTGATCAAAATCCTACAACCCGGATGTACAGAATTACAGGAAGAGGAAGCTGAAAAACCGGAAATGGATGAACAATGTAATGCCGGGTAAAACCGGAAATGACCCTATCCCCGGCTGTACGAAATCCGGATGTGGAAAAAAGGTAAAGGAAATGGATAAACCCGGAAGTAGACTACCGGAAACTGATCAAGATCCTACAACCCGGATGTACAGAATAACCGGAAGAGGAAACTGAAAGAAAAAAAACGGAACCGGAAATTGATGAACAATGCAATGCTGGGTCCAACAGACCCGGATATGCATTCTTCCGGAAGCTCTCATGAAACCGGAAATGGAAATCGGAAGTCTATCCAGGTCTGGTCGACCCGGAAGTACACCCCTAAGACCGGAAGCGGACGTGTACTGACTAGCGTCCAAACCGGAAACGGAAATGCCTCTACCGGAATTCGAAAATAAAAGGAGTCCTCAGACTCCGGAATGGCCGGAAGCGCTAATAGAACCGGAAACGGAAGTAGGTACCAGATCTCTAGGACCCGGATGTCCTACATAAACGGAAGACAGACCGGAAGTGGCCGGAACGGAAGTGGTAACTGGATCTTGCCGACCTGGATTACCCACTAAACCGAAAGTCCTACCGGAAACGGAAACCACCGAAGGAACCGGATCTTGAAGACCCGGATGTCTTGCTAGACCGGAAATTCGGACGGAAAAAGACTGAGATGCGGAAAACGGAAGTAAACCCGAGTCCACCACAACGGAACCGGAACTAGCAAGACTAGGGATCGAACTCTTAGAACCGGGTGATCTAGACACAACCTTAACGACCGGAACCACCATAAAACTGCCATTAGCATAAGGTCTGGCCTTATGGACGTCGGCTTCAGCCGACGCCACCACTGCTTGAGGGTTATGCCTGTCACCCTCAAGTCTTATGTGGATTTTATCTGGTGCACTGCTCGAGCACACCTGCAAGAGCTTGGATGCTCTTGACTTCTGCTTTGGTGACACTAACCTGCCTCGAGGTTAGAGGGGCCGGCTTTCACCATTTGCGGGAATGCCCGCTAGCCTTCGTGCTATCCTCCGAACTTGAAGAACTTTCTTGCTTTTTTTGGCCTCCTTAATAGCAGAAGATATTTGCTCATCGAGAGATTTAGTCAGCACCGAGGCAAAAGATTCGAACCTCGCAAAAAGCGCCATCATGGCGTTAGAATTTCCCGACGACCAGAGGGCAGCGATTGTGACAGACAAATCTTTAAAAATAAAATTAAAATGCTTTCGCTACCGAAACCGGCCACCCTTTACAAATTCCACACATAGAATTGGGTGTATAGGTTGTACACTTCGCACAGATGTGCCCGGCGAACTCGATAGTGATGACGATCACATTTTGACGATGAACATTTTGCCTTATCTGACAATTCGTTATAGGCTCTAGAAATGGACTGGACATTATTAATGATGATGATGAAGTAAGGATAGGCATAATAATCAAGATACCACGAACCAAAACGATCTTCGCGAAAACCGGTAATATATAAAATTCGTCTATAAGATACCATATAAACACAATTATACTTCCTAGACGTAACTTAGGGAGGATTGACTTCATATTGGGCATATTGTTCCGAGATATAAAGTCAAAAGGTATCACTGACACAGCGCAAAACACAAAAACTTATACAAATATTTCTAGACAACTATTCTGCATGCAGAATAATTGAAAAGTGAATCTGTTTCCTATTCGGGCTCTGATGCGCATGCGTGAGCGCGCTTAGCGACAAGCGTCACTATGAGGTGAGTATAGACTGGTGCCAGTCTATACCTGATGGTAGGCTGGAGATGGGACTCAACCAGTAGCCTGGTTGAGGGTCCATAGGAATAGGATTAGGCATGGGGAGGTGTGTATGCAGGCATAAAAATCTTATTCTGATAGCAAAATGCAGATAATTGATTTAGCAAGTAGTGATTGAACGGTAATGGATGTTTTTGTGGTGTAATAACAACCCTGCGGGTCGACTCTCTTCTGGCAGAATCGATAAATTTCCTGAGATCTTGAAGAAACTTTAATCTCAGAGACTTTAGTTTTGATATTCTCCAAACACACAGACTGAAGATTTCTGGGTTTGGATGAAGACAAGAGCCTCTTACTTGAGACAGAAGATCCGGGGAGATTGGAAGAAGACGAGGGAAGTCTACCAGGAGATCTAGACGGTCTACAAACCAGATCCTCTTTGGCCAAAAGGGAGCTATTAGGAGAACCTCGCAGATTTGGTCTTTGACCTTCTTCAACACTAAAGGGATCAAAAATGTTGGAGGGAACGCATAGGCGAACATTCCTGTCCAGGACTGAGACAGGGCATCCAATGCCATGGTCTGACTGACCGGAAAAGGGGAACTGAAAGAGGAGATCCAGGCATTCTAAGAGGTCACAAACAGATCTACAAGAGGACGATCCAGAAGACTGAAAATCGCTTTGACAACTGACCTCTTTAACTGCCACTCTGTGTGGTCGAATATGCCGAGACGTGACAGCTGGTCCGCAAGAAAATTCAGACTGCCTGGGACATGGGAGGACACTAGAAAATCTGATTCTTGCGGCACCACAAGAGGAGGTTCCAAACCTCCGTACAAATGAGAGGATCTTGTTCCCCCACCCCCCCTGTCTGATGAAGTAGGAGACTACCGTCGAATTGTCTGATCGGATCGAGATTTTGAATCCTATTAAACGATTCGACCAAGCCAGGGGAGCCTTCCTGACGGCCCACAACTCCAAGATGTTGAGGACAGCTGTCGACTCCTCCAGAGACCAAAGGCCTGAGACCAACAGGGAATCCCAAACCGCTCCCCATCCCTCCTGGGATGCGTCTGTAAAAATAATCACCTGAGGGGTGGGGGGAAAACTTGACCAGAGGGACACCCCTCAGAGGCAAAGAAAGATCCTTCCAAAATTCTAGATGCGGGATTAAGTGATCTCTTATGGGAATCTGAAGATAAATGGAATGGATTGACTGCTTCCAAAGGGACATTAAGTACCTCTGAAAGTGTCTTCTCATCAGCACCACCCAAGGAATGGCATTCTCTATGCTGACCATCAAGCCTATCGTTCTCAGAAAGAATCTTGCTCTGACTGAGGAAACAGTTCCATTATGAACTTTGGGGTTAAAATAAGGTGGTTTAACTTCATAAGATTTATGATAGGACGCCAAACTCCAGTCTTTTTGGGAACTACGAACTGGTTGTAGTTGTAGCCCAGGTCTACACTTCCAAAGGGGAACCTCTTCTATGACCTTGTCGATCATCGAATCCAACTCCTCCTCCAGGGCCGCCAACTTCTCCAGATTGGAAGGAACTGGAGTCTACTTGGGAATAAGAAAAAGCGGAGGAGGATGACAGATCCAAGGTGCATAACCCCAGTGAATCCAATCTACTAGCCAGGAGTTTTGAAAGAGGGACTGCCACGTCTCCCAGAACAGAGAACGGCGCCCTTCAACTGGCAAGCCCGGTATAACTTAAATAATGTCAAAAGACCCAAGAAGAGGAAGAGGAGAGATAAAATAGAAGAAAGGGTTGGACCTACCCGGGTGGAGGCCATACCTTCACTCTCTTAGCTTGAGAAACCTCCGTGTGATGACCTACCACTAGACCCTGAACTAAGTCTGTAAAAATAAGCCTGGCCCCCTCTCGCTCTAAGAGTAGGGGGTTGACTAACCTTAGAAAAAACTTTAACATGAGAGGAAAGAACTTCCCAGGAAGATCCAAAGAGAGAGAGAGAGAGAGAGAGAGAGAGAGAGAGAGAGAGAGAGAGAGAGAGAGAGAGAGAGAGAGAGAGAGAGAGAGAGAGAGAGAGAGAGAGAGAGAGGTGGTGACTCGTAAGTAATAATCTTTTGGGATCTGAAAAAGGAGCATCATATTTAGAGGTAAGAGAAAATTCCTTAGAATTAACATCATTCACAAAGAAATCTAACATGTTAATGACCAAATTGTCAATTGGAAGGACCTGAGGAGACAAGGAAGAAGAATTAGAAGAAAGAGCTGACACAAAAGAAGGAATATCTATAGAAAACTTGTCCCTAAAAGGAAGAGAAAGAGTCTACGCAATCCAGCTGTGAGCCAGGGACCAGTCATCCGAAGAGACCCTGACTGGACAAAAACTCCTCAGCCCTGACGGACTTGGGAATTGAAGAATTAGAAGAAGGATTAGGAGATGGAGAAGCAAAAATGATGAGAAGAGTCACCAGAGGCCATAGAATCAACAGTTCAAATGGAAAGAGGAGAGCAAGGCCTCCTGGAAGCTTGAAGAGAAGAAAACTGTAAAGAATCAGAAAAGGAATAAGATTGATCAGAAGGAATGTGATCAGATACAACATCCTGACCAGAGGACAGGGAAAGTGATTCAGGCCACTAGCGGAAAACCTTGAAAGAATAGAGAAAAAAGCTGACATGAAAGAACGAACAAGGGACGAATCCCTAAGCACAGAAAACAATGAGAAACCAGACCTTAATCAACAATTTGAAACTCAAGCTCAAAGGAGAGAATGACAGAAACAATCGGATCAAGATGATCAAAGGAGGAAGAAGAGGAAGAGAGGAATTAAGAAGAAATGAAGACGAAGTGGAAAGAACAGGACCAGAAGATCCCTGGAGAGGATTGATAGATGAAATACGGGAAAACACCAGAGGAGGGGAAAATGAGGAAGACTGAGAGAGAGGAAGAACATGACCGGAAGAAAACTTTCGCCGAAGGAGACGGGGCAGAGGATGAAGGAAGAGACCTATACTTATCTTTACTTATTTATATTTAAGGACTTAGAACCAATATTATCATCTATGTAAAGACATATGTCATTGTGTTTGATATGCCAATAAAAGGAATGATTGATAGAGTGATAATGAATATCCGTGATCAGCTCGAATGTTAAATACACAAAACACTGATACTTGATTATCATAAAACACTCCGGGTTGAATCACGAAACAAAACGCTGAAAGACAGAGGCGATATAAAATCAAAGCGAAATGACTCACCGAAACCATGACAACGCAGAAGCAAAAACTCAGCTTTTATTCCTTCTTCCTTCTCCCTTTTTGTCCTATTTCTCTATTCTCAGCGTCTTCTTGCTCTTGTAATCATTAATCTTACAGCCATTCTCTTCCCTATGAATCCACTACTGAATCTTTTCCTTTCAGTGCCTGTCAGAATTAGACTAAGAATTACGCTAGAAACAGGGTTTTTCTTCAACAAATTAACTCCCTTTCATTAAAATGTCAACCTGCCGACATATGAGGTAAAAAGAGCGCGAAAAAAGGCTGAACGGCCAGAAGACAACTGGCCATCTAAAGTTGGATGAAATTGACAATTGTTAGAAATAATGCATAGCTACAGACTAACTTATCGGCTCCAACAAAAAAACCATCCGGCAACCAGTCGGAAGAGTCTTTAATTACGTTGAATTGTTTCACTGATAAAAGAATAAATGCTGAATATCTACAATTCCAAGAGAGACTTCAAGACTGGCAATTAATATTTTCAGCGATTAAACATTCCGATTTTTAAAGCACTTACTGAAATAAGACCAACTCTTAGGCAAGACAAACCTGGAATCTCAGTAAGAGCTATCACCGGAAATCCAAAAAGGAAGACAGAACCGGAAGTTAATCATAGAACACCATGAAAACTGGAAATGACCCTATCCCCGGATATACGAAATTCGGAAGTGGAAAAATAGGAAGCGGAAATGCGCAAACCGGAAGAAGACAACCGGAAACTGAACTCGGATGTACAGTAAAAACCAGAATAAGCATAGGAACCGGAAATACGCAAACCGGAAGTCAGACCGGAACTGATGAACACTAGCTACAGGCGATCTGTGGACATTTCTGACAACCGGAATGACCAAGACTTTGACAATGGCATATGTGTATAGGACGGGGGCTTCCGCCGCCACCACCACTGCTTGAGGGTAATGCCTTTTCTTCTTTTTTTCAACCTCAAGACTCACATGGGTTTGACCCGGTGACCTGCTCGAGTTCACCTTCGAGAGCTTATTTGCTCTAATTTTTTGCTCTTTGACATTGGCATATGAGTTTAGGACAGGGGCTTCTGCCGCCGCCACCACTGCTTGAGGGTCATGCCTTTTCTTCTTTTTTCAACCTCAAGACTCACGTGGGTTTGACCCGGTGACCTTCTCGAGTTCACCTTCGAGAGCTTATTTGCTCTAAATCTTTGCTTCGGAGACCTGATTTCCTGACGGAACGTAAGAAGAATATGTTTCCCCATTTAGCCCTCAGGCTAATGTCAGATTCGGACGAAACATCTTGTTTCTTGGCCTCACGGATAGCAGAAGAAATCCTCTCATCTAACGATTTGATCAGAACAGATGCAAGCTTCGAGTCATCTGCGTACAAAACCAAAACGGCTTCAGAATTCACCGAATAAGTCCCCCCACCCTCCGTTGCTGATGGTTTAGATACATTAGATTTAGCAAAAGACACAGCTTTAGACATAACAGCAACGGGGGTGGGGGAAGATCGACCAGAGGGCAGTGCTTGTTTAGACGAAAACCTTAGATACGGACGTCAGACCACCCTATGCAAATCCTACACATCGTTGTGGGGGTACACATAGTGCACATTGAACAGACATGTCCTCCATACTCCGCAGAGTGAACTCGGTCACACATTGAGGACATGCACTTGATTTTATCGGTCATTTTAACAGACTCCTAAAAACGAAAAGATTACAAATAAGCATACAGCTTGGTATTTCGTTAAAAAGAGTCTAGAAACATGCAAACGCATTTCAAAGAAAGGCCGGAAAGGTTCAAATTCAAAAATCCCTAACAAGAAAACAATCTTTCATAGGGAAATAAACGTAATTCCTTGTAATGCACTAAACTGAAAGTGAATAAGGGCTCATTGGAGTAATGGTGGGATTTTAGATGATGATGACTTAGGCATATTAAGGTTGCTACCACGAAAATGAAACCCCATGAAAACCTGTAATATTTATATACATAGTTATAAAGTTCAATATAACCAAAATACTTCCAAAAACATAATTTAGGGAGGATAGACTTCATAGTAGGCATATCTAGCGTGAGGAAGTCCTTCAATAGTAAGCTGACACAGCGCAAAGCTATAAAAACTTTCTGATAATATTTAGGCAGTTATTCTGCTTGCAGAATAATTGAAAAGTGAATCTGTTTCCTATTTGGGCTCCAGTGCGCATGCGCAAGCGCGCAAAGTGACAGGAAGCGAGTACAGACTGGTGCCAGTCTATATCAGGTTATAAACTGGAGATGGACTTAACCAGTAGCCTGGTTGAGGGTCCATATTAATAGGAATAGGCATGGGGAGGAGAGTATGCAAGCATAAAAATCTTATTCTGGTAGCTAAAAGCAGATAATTGATTTAGCAAGTAGTGACTGCAGCTTTTATGCATAAACTGAAGCGGGAATGTCCGGAATGATATCTTAGTTATCAGGAGAGTGATACACAGAGAAAACGTATACAGTATGTGCCTGTATCCGCACTCCCTGCTAGCAAGCAGAATGAGAAGTGAAAGAAGTGGGCGGACGTAAAAAGAAGTCAAAGAAATGTAGAATAAAGCACATATACAGGACAATAAGTGTACTTGTCAAAAATGTCTTCTCCAGAACTTTAACCAGTACAAATTTAAAATCCATTGTCTGATATCTAGTATCTAGAATGAATGTAATGCCATACCAAGATGTCTCATAGGGTATTGGAGGGATATTTTAATTGTGCTAACATCCTAATTTGTGTATACTCCACATGAACTGATTACCACAAAGCGCATTACTTGTGAATGGTAGCATTTCTATGTAAGGCTCTAGATAGTGCAAACATCTAGTTAAATGACTTGAACATGTTACCTACATGTATATGTCTTTATAGACAATCTATAACATCAGACTAGCCACAGCTTATTTACACTTGTTCTATAGCACATTTACAGGGATGTCAAAAAAAGTTTTGAAGAGGACATATTGAGAATTTTAATTTTCCTATGTCATAAAAACCACAGATAAATATGAATCATGATACACTGTGTTATTTGAACACTAAGCCATGGCCAACATACACCAAGATTTAGAGCTATTGAAGAATGCTTTAGAGTGTGGTGAGAACAGGTTCTGGAGAGGACACGTTTTTGACAGAATGCTATTAAAGGACAATTCCGCGATGATAAAAAGTGTGCTTTATTTGAAAGATTATTACGTGTTTAATGAATTGTGCCAGAATAATAACCAGATAGAAATAGCGTAACCAACTATCGCTAGATAAAGTCGGTAAAATTGACAATTTTTCGCACATCGAGGAGCTGCCATTTTATCGCGTCTAGAGACGTCAGCCCGGCACCACCGCTATTGCTATGACTGGAAGAGCGAGGCCAATAGATGCAGGTATATATTTTAAGGAAGTATACGTAAATGATAAGAGCAAACAAACCGCTGAAGCGATTCCAATGATTCTAGGATCTCTAAATATGTACCGACCTCGGGATTAATATGATATAATGGATGTTAATATCGGACAAGATGTTCAAAAGACTGGAATATATAAAATAATTATTCATCTACGATACGATCGGAGAACATGTTATCCTTTTTTTTGTAAAATTCAGCATGAGATAGTTTTTGTCTCGCAGACTCTATCTTTGCGTATTGTCATTAAATTGGAGTGTGCTCAAAGCTGAAAGAAATGGCTATTTGCCTGACCAATTATAATTTTGCTCACATGAATATGAACATAAAATCTGGGAATTTTCATCGCCAATCAATATTGCCCGGCAAGCTGTAGCAATTTCAATAATTAAGATATTTTGATGGAATTTTTCCCGTTATGTGATAACATTGTAAAGATTCGGCACAGCAAATTCTGTCATTGTAGCTGTAATACTCATTTTGATATGGGATGATGGATAGAGCGCATCCTGAAATTTTTGTTTGAAATTTTGCTGGCTTACTTTTTCCCGCAGAGTGTATCTTTTGAACCACTAGTCCGATTCTAACATCACTAGCATTGAATAAATCTTCGAATTTGCAGCTACAGGTAGGTATCAGAATTATTA
The DNA here is from genome assembly GCA_034401795.1 of Chaetoderma sp. LZ-2023a. Taxonomy (NCBI): domain Eukaryota; kingdom Metazoa; phylum Mollusca; class Caudofoveata; order Chaetodermatida; family Chaetodermatidae; genus Chaetoderma; species Chaetoderma sp. LZ-2023a. The sequence goes on from CM067372.1 coordinate 112,882,221, forward strand.
CAATCGGTTCTGTGGTTCCAGAAATATTATCATGTCATATGTTTTCTTTAAGTATATATTTACACTGCCTGCGACACGCGCTATAACGGTATCGTGAGTCGGCTGAGTAATTTGACAATACGCACGTGTCACGTGTGCCACTTCATTTAACCCTTATCGCATGGTGTAAAATGCGCAATAGCCTACTTAGAGAGATAGTGTCGGAGTACATTTTGAAAAACGGGCTGCTGTCGTGCACAGCAATGACTTACAGCATTGTTACCAAAATGAACACTTTCTGATAGAATAGAGAAAATGGAATCTATGCTTCAGCGGTCTAAGGGGTTAATGATTCCCCACCGACATCAGATACTAGAATTACTTGAAAAATTTACTAGCTTAACTGGACAATGTCCTAACGATTACAAATTAGGATGTGTTAGGCCTCCATGCATATACATATTTACTTACAGCCTTCGTGCTCGGCAAAGATAGTGTTGGTGCGGGGATGATTACTCGTATTATTTGTCTATTGTTTTTATTTAGGATCCAATATGTTAGTCATAATAGTCTTTCAAATAAAGTATACTTTTACCAATCCCGGAATTGTCCTTTAAGAGTATTTTCAGGCAAGATGATAGAGTAACGGAGGCATGCACGGCAATTAAACCAACGGCCATCTGGAATAGTGTTCCACTGGTTTGAAAATTTGCATTTTTTGTACTGTAAATCTATTACCATAATTTAATGGGGTAACTTGTTCTGGAGAGGACATTCAATTATTTTTTTCACAGAAACATCCCCAGTTCACTGGAGTGTATATACCCGTAACCAGTGAACAGATTGCTTTCATATTTTGCATGCAACTCTTTTGTACTCGCAGCATCACTCACATTGATGTTCCTTCATCATGACCACCGCTACTGTGCAGCAGCAGATGTGCAAATATCATGTCATTTAAAAGTGAAACGGTAACCATTATTAATTAGCAGTCCCTGGTCATCACAAAAACAGACAGATTGACTTCAATTTTCTAATGTAGAAATCAGTTGCCTAATATGAAGCTAACACAGCCTAACCTAAATCTAGCCTGTTTGGGATGTTACTGAGAGGCATTGAAATCATATCTCATATACTCAACTATAATGTAAACCGGCCCAACGGCACAAGGCCGTGCCATCTTTTACCAATAGAAATGATAGCAAGATTTTTCCTGGAAGAGCCGCCTGTGTTATGCAGGCATATTTGTGCGGTGAAATCCAGTATATACGTTGAAGTTATTTCAAGAAGACTGGCAGCTTGCGCACCTGCCACATGCAGTAATATGATATCGCAAAAACTCATCACAGAATATATGGAGATTTAATTTTTAATCGCATAGCATTGTCAGATAGGTCATTGTCAAAGTATGGGGTGGCTTGAGCTGTTACAGTCTGGAGTGAGCATAGACGTAATTTTATTTATTTCAACAAAATATTTTTATCGGGATTTTGAGAAAAATGTCAAATTTATGGAAAATTACAAAAATAGTTTTGTATTTAACCCCAACTATACTTCAAACTATGAATGTTTGCATAAATCTAATACCATACATGAATATGAAGTTAAACCCTTCTTATGAGGCCACCTTATTGAGAGCCAATAAATGATCACTAATGACAAGTAGCCTCTTAATCCAACTCAATCGCTCAGGATATGATATTCCCTTATGGGCTACAATATGTTGGCTCCTTAAGACAGGTATAGATGCAGGGTACCTGTCTTAAAGTGGGCTTGCACACTTACTCAGTAGCGTAGTGAAATCGAATGATTGTGAATACCGACAAAACTAAATTTCTTTTAGTTGGCTCCAGAATAAAACTTAATGACTTTAAAGAGATTAATATCCAATAAAATGCTACAGTCTTGTAGTCAGATAAACAAGAATTCCGTGGAATTAAATGTCCCGCCTGTCTCCTGTTTGCCACAGTGGCATTGACGTTTGACCTTGTGACTTCCGTGTTATTATGCTGCTTCCAAACATTATAGGTAACCATGTATTCAATTTTAGTTCCAATAGGATTAACCAATCCTGAAATGTTTTTCTAAATGCAGAACCTTAATGTTGACGCCGGCGCCGGAAAAGTGATACCTATGTCTCGCTTTCTGCTTCGCATGCGAGACAAAAACTACATCGTATTCCCAAAGCTTCTCAGTTAAAGGATCAAAACATGGAATTCTCTAAAAGTATCATTACGCACTGTCCCTTCTTTTACTGCATTTAAGTCAGGACTGTGTATGCAAAATCTTAAAATGTCATATATACATGTACGTGTGTATATGTATGTACATCTATGTGCATGTGTGCTTGCATGCATGTGTTTGTGTGCGGGTGTGCGTCACGTGAGTGACAGATTGGATGATTGCATGAGTGATGGAATGGATGACTGCATAAGTGACAGACTGACAGACATGCTGACAGACCAAACCACCCACCCACTGACCAACCAACTACATGAGTGACAGATTGGATGACTGCATGTGTGATACATCAGATGACTGCATAAGTGACAGACTGCATGAGCGACATATCGGAGGACTGTATGAGTGGCAAAAAGGATCATTGCATGAGTGACAGATCGGATGACTGCATGAGTGACAAATAGGATGACTGCATAAGTGACAGACTGGCAGACTGCATGAGCGACATATCGGAGGACTGTATGAGTGGCAGAAAGGATGACTGATCGGATGACTGCATTAGTGACAAATAGGATGACTGCATGAGTGAGACAGATGGACTACAAGAGTGACAGATAGGATGACTCTATGTGTGACAGACAGATGGACTGCATGAGAGATCGGATGACTGCATGAATGACAGTCAGATCAGATGACTGCATAAGTAACAGATGGGATGACTGCATAAGTAGCAGACTGATGGACTGCATGAGTGACAGATAGGATGACTGTATGAGTGACAGACTGATGGACGGCATGAGTGACAGATCGGATGACTGCATGAGTGCCAGACAGATGGGATGACTGCATGAGTGATAGATGGGATAACTGCATGAGTGACCGATTGTCCAACCACATGAGTGACAGAGTGGATGATTGCATGAGTGATGGAATGGATGACTGCATAATTGACAGACTGACAGACATGCTGACAGACCAAACCACCCGCCCACCGACCAACCAACTGCATGAGTGACAGATTGGATGACTACATGAGTGACAGATTGGATGACTGCATGTGTGACATATCAGAGGACTGCATGAGTGACAGAAAGGATGATGACTGCATGCGTGCCAGACAGATGGGATGACTGCATGAGTGATAGATGGGATAACTGCATGGGTGACCGATTGTCCAACCACATGAGTGACAGATTGGATGATTGCATGAGTGATGGAATGGATGACTGCATAAGTGACAGACTGACAGACATGCTGACAGACCAAACCACCCACCCACTGACCAACCAACTACATGAGTGACAGATTGGATGACTGCATGTGTGACACATCAGATGACTGCATAAGTGACAGACTGCATGAGCGACATATCGGAGGACTGTATGAGTGGCAAAAAGGATGATTGCATGAGTGACAGATCGGATGACTGCATGAGTGACAAATAGGATGACTGCATAAGTGACAGACTGCATGAGCGACATATCGGAGGACTGTATGAGTGGCAGAAAGGATGACTGCATGAGTGACTGATCGGATGACTGCATTAGTGACAAATAGGATGACTGCATGAGTGAGACAGATGGACTACAAGAGTGACAGATAGGATGACTCTATGTGTGACAGACTGATGGACTGCATGAGTGAGAGATCGGATGACTGCATGAGTGACAGATACGATGACTGTACGAGTGACAGACTGATGGACTGCATGAGTGACAGATCGGATGACTGCATGAGTGCCAGACAGATGGGATGACTGTATGAGTGACAGACTGATGGACTGCATGAGTGACAGATCGGATGACTGCATGAGTGCCAGACAGATCGGATGACTGCATGAGTGATAGATGGGATAACTGCATGAGTGACCGATTGTCCAACCACATGAGTGACAGAGTGGATGATTGCATGAGTGATGGAATGGATGACTACATAATTGACAGACTGACAGACATGCTGACAGACCAAACCACCCGCCCACCGACCAACCAACTGCATAAGTGACAGATTGGATGACTACATGAGTGACAGATTGGATGACTGCATGTGTGACATATCAGAGGACTGCATGAGTGACAGAAAGGATGACTGCATGATTGACAGATCAGATGAGTGCATGAGTGACAGACTGATGCACTGCGTGAGTGAGATAGGATGGCTGTATGAGTGACAGACTGATGGACTGCATGATTGACAGATCAGATACCTGCATGAGTGTCAGATAGGATGAACTGCATGAGTAACAGATCAGATGACTGTATTAGTGACAGATCGGATACTGCATGTGTGAAAAATCAGATGACTGTATGAGTGACAGACTGATGGACATGCTGACAGACCAAACCACCTAACCATCGACCAACAAACTGCATGAGTGACAGATTGGATGACAACATGAGTGACAGATTGGATGACTGCATGACTGACAAATAGGATGATTTCATAAGTGCCAGACTGATGGACTGCATGAGTGAGAAATTGGATGACTGCATGAGTGACAGACATATCGGATGCCTGCATAAGTAACAGAAAGGATGACTACATGAGTGACAGACTGATGGACCGCATGAGTGGCAGATTGGATGACTGCATGAGTGACAAACAGGATGACTGCATGAGTGACAGACTGATGGACTGCATGCGTGACAGATCGGATGACTGCATGTGTGACAGAGCGGATGACTGCATGAGCGACCGACTGTCCAACCACATGAGTGACAGATTGGATGACTGCATGAGTGACGGAATGGATGACTGGATACGTGACAGACTGACGGACCAAACCACCCACCCACCGACCAATCTACTGCATGAGTGACAGATCGGACAACTACATGAGTGACAGATTGGCAGTCTGCATGAGTGACATATCGGAGGACTGCATCAGTGACAGAAAGGATCACTGCATGAGTGACAGACTAATAGACTGCAAGAGTGACAGATAGAATGACTCTATCTGTGCCAGACTGATGGACTGCATGAGTGAGAGATTGGATGACTGTATGAGTGACAGACAGACCGAATGACTGCATAAGTGAGATGGAATGACTGCATGAGTGACAGACTGATGGACAGCATGAACGACAGATAGGATGACTGTGTGAGTGACAGACTGATGGACTGTATGAGTGACAGATCAGATACCTGCATGAGTGTCAGATAGGATGGACTGCATGAGTGTCAGATAGGGTGGCCTGTATTAGTGACAGATCGGATGACCGCATGCATGACAGACTGATGGAACGACCGGACCACATGAGTGACAGATGGGATGACTGCATAAATGATGGACTGACTGACAACATGAGTGACCGACCTACCGATTATATGAGTGACCAACTGCATGACTGATAAATTGGATGACTGCATGAGTGGTGGATTGCAGGAAATTTCAATTTCCCTTTCTCCGAGATCTAACAATACTCACCATTCTGTTACTTTCTGATACACAGCTGGCCTTGACAGCTGGCTCTAGGACTATAGACTTAGAAAGCTTTACCGACTCCTTGGAACCGGGTACTCGGCTCCCAACCGCCGAGTACCCGTCTACCATAGAGCTCATATTGTTTGCATAGCCACCAAACAAGAGAAAACCATGGCTTGCCTCCATGGGGCTGGGAGGCTGGGTCCGTAACAGAATGGTGAGTATTGTTAGATCTCGGAGAAAGGGAAATTGAAATTTCCTGCATTCTCCTTCGATCAATACTCACCATTCTGTTACTTTCTGATATACACCAGATTTGTTCAGTAACCTGGTGGGAAGGGGCAAGCCATAAATGCTACTTTTGCCCCTTGGAGAAAGATTTTAGACTTAACAACTTGACTAACGGAGACCTAAAAGGACCGTCAAGTTATCGAACCCGAATCACATTCGCGTCACTGCCCCCCCCCCCCTTTTTCCTCCTAAGAAAAGGGAGAGAACTCACGAACATGTATCTCGCCTGAAACACAAATATGCCAAGAGGGTTAACTGCTCCTTGCATATCCACATGTATTAGCCTGGGAATGAGCATGAATATATAAGATGAATGGACATGATATATAGACATAATACAAAAAACTCTCACTAATGAATTACCTTATGATAACTGGACTTCAGACGTACCGCCTCCAACCATTCACTGGTACGGCCATCAGTGACACAATCTGGTTGTCATCCTCACGCTCGACCATGCCTGCTTTAGGTTCTTTTCCAACCGAAGTGAAAAAAGGGTGAAGAGCAGTGTGCCCACTTAACTATCGTCTCAAAACAGCTAAAGCGTAATCCGTAAATGAGGACTCACAGTGCCATTGTGCAACGGCCATGATGCCCTCTAACGGAACACCACTGTAAAGGGCGGTCGAGGCGGCTATTCCTCGAACATTGTGTGCCCTTACGCCTTGCACCTGGTGCCCAGTCGCCATCTCATGAGTAGTCTGAATGCATTCGACTACCCAACGAGAGATAGTATCCATGGATGCGGCGCCATAAGGCTTCTTATGACAGATCCATAGATGTCTATCGTTCGACCGTAACGAGTCAGTCCGTTTCTTGTACTTAGTCAAAGCACGGACCGGGCACCAGACACTGGCATCACGATCAAACCTAGTTAACTTCTGTATTATGATCGGTTTGCCGGGATATCTCAAAGATTGATTCTTTGACATAAACTCTGCTCTTGGCAGAAGACGCAGACCCTCTCCAGAGACAATAAATCGGTCCCTCGGAACGAAAGACTGCCACCGGAACTTGTTCACCTCTTTCTTCCGCCTTAAGAACGGCATCCGACAGCATAGCAAGATAATTAGACAATTTAATCTGAGACCTACAAACTGACTCCCATTTAAACAGATCCGAGGAAAAATCCGACTTAGAAACCTCTTTCAGCTGAGATGATAAAACCTCCCAAACAGGACCAGACAGAAGCTACCTTTAAATTGTCAACAGGAAGCACCTGAGGCAAAGATGAAGAAGGATCAGCAGAAGAAAGAGCGGATCCGAAAGAAGGAGGATCCACAGCGAATTCCTCCTTAAGAGGAAGAGAAAGCGAAGAAGCAATCCAACTGTGAGCCATGGACCAGTCTTCCGAAGAGGCCCTAACTTAACTGGGCAAAATCTCTTCAGATCCCTGGCCCTGACTGACCTTGGAGCACAAGAATAGAAGACAGAAGAGGAGGAGGATAATAAGAAGAAGAAGCTATAAGAATTGAAGAGTCTCCTGAGACCAAAGAATCACCTGCCCTCGAAAACACAGGCGAGGAAGGCCTACTGACCGAATCATGAAAAGAGGAAGCATGCCTGGACACGGAATCTCTACCCACCTCCTGACTAGCCGATGAAGAAGGACGAACCACTAAAGAAGCCGAAAATCTAGAAAGAATAGACAAACGAGCAGACACAAACGAATGATCTAATGAAGAATCTCTAACCACTGAAAACAGAGAAAAATCTAACCCTGAATCAACAATTTGAAATTCGAGCTCAGGGGACAGAACCACCGATACAATCGGATCAATATGATCAAAAGATGGAGACGACTCCAGAGAGGAAGAAGGAGACGAAACTGATTGAGCAGAAACAAAATCCTGAACACACTGATCCTGAGAGGAAGAAGAATGAAGAGTAGAATGAAGACGAGCAAATCCCGGAGGAGGAGGAATGGAAGACTTAAACAGAGGAGAAGAGTTAGAAACTTGAGAAGAGGAGAAGTTTTTTCAACGATAGACAAGAGGAAAGGGAGAATATCTAGAAAAACTGGATTAACCACAGCCTCACGAAAAGAAGAATCCGCATGAGAAGATAACTCCATATCAATGAGCCTTGGAGGAAGGAAAGAATCATAAATAGAATCTGCCGAATCCTGTGAAAACCTTTGCGAATTTACTGGACCAGAATCAAAGTTCCTAACATCCCCGAATCTAACTGGGCCTAACGAATCTTGTTCTCTCGTTAAACCGGAAGCTGACTCCCCACCGGAAACGGAAATCGGAATTACATCCAGGTCTGACCGAACCGGAAGTACACTTCTAATACCGGAAGCGGAAGTAAACTGACTAGTATCCACCCCGGAACCGGAAACGCCTCTACCGGAATTGGGAAAATAAAAAGAGTCCTCAGACTCCGGATATCCGGAATGGCCGGAAGCGCTAAAAGACCCGGAAACGGAAGTAGACACTAGACCTCTAGGACCCGGATGTCCTACATAACCGTAACACAGACCGGAAGTTACTGAAATGGAAGTGGTAACCGGATCTTGCCGACCCGGATCACCACCCAAACCGGAAGTCCTTCCGGAAATGGAAGCTACCGAAGCCGGAACCGGATCCTGACGACCCGGATGTCTCGCTAAACCGGAAGTCCGGCCGGAAAACACTAAGAATCGTAAAACGGAAGTAAACCCGAGTCCAAATGACCTGAGTCTACCACACCAGAACCGGAACTAGCAAGACTAGGTAACGACCTCTCAACAATGGGCGCTTTCGAGACTACTTTAACCACCGGAACCACCGTTACATTGGCATTTTCATAAGTACTAGCCTTATGGATGCCAGCTTCCGCCGACGCCACCACGGCTTGAAGGTTATGCCCGTCACCTTCTAGTCTAACGTGGATTTTCTGTGGACGCCGGTTTCAGCCGACGCCACCACGGCTTGAAGGTTATGCCCGTCACCTTCAAGTCTAAAGTGGATTTTCTGTGGTGCACCCTCCGAGCACACCTTCAAGAGCTTAGATGCTCTTGTCTTCTGCTTTTTCGGCGATTCCATCGCCTGTCTAGAGGTCAGGGGGACCGGCTTCCCCCATTTGCGTGAACGCCCGCTAGCCTTCGGGCTATCCTCGGAGCTTGACAAGCTCTCCTGCTTTTTTGCCTCTTTTATTGCAGAAGAGATCCTTTCATCAAGTGATTTCGACAAAATGGTGGCGAACGACTCAAACCTAGCAAGGCGCGCCATCACGGCTTCCGAATTTCCCGATGAATTTCCCCCCTCCGTTGCTACCGATAACGGAACAGAGGTTGAAGCAAAGGACACCGCCCTTGTCTTGCTAGCAATGGAGGAAGGGGAAGGACGACCAGAGGGCAGCGTTTGTTTCGACAAATCTTTAAAGTACAATTTCGCAATCGAAATCGGCCACCCTTTACATAGCAGTGGTTGTACAGGTCGTACACTTCACGCAAACGTGGCCGGCGAACTCAATGGCGTGATGACGATCACATTTCGCCGACGTACATTTAGTCCTGTCTGATTTCGCTGACTCCTCTTTACAAACGAAAAAACGTAACAATGAAGCATACCGCTCAAACTTCTCAAACAAGAGACACCCTCAACTCAGTTCTAACTGCGGGAAAATTCAAATTTCCGTACCAGAAACTTTCAAGGGATTTTAAAGATTTTTTATCCTTATAATGCACTAGAAATAACTTCATTACTGGACTGGACATTATTAATGATGATGATGATTTAGGATAGGCATAACAATCAAGATACCACGAACTAACACAATCTTCACGAAAACCGGTAATATCTCAAATTCGTCTATAAGTATACCATACAAACGCAATTATACTTCCTTAGACGTAACTTAGGGAGGATTGACTTCATATTAGGCATGATATATCCTTAATATAAAGACACAGGTATAGCTATCACAGCGCAAAACACAAAATTTATTTTCAAATATTTTGGCCAACTATTCTGTTTGCAGAATAATTGAAAAGTGCATCTATTTCCTATTCAGGCTCTAATGCGCATGCGCGAGCGCGCATAGCGACAAGCGTCACTATGAGGCGAGTATAGACTGGTGCCAGTCTATACTTGATGATGGGCTGGAGAGGGGACTCAACCAGAAGCCTGGTTGAGGGTCCCTAGGAATAGGAAAAGGCATGGGGAGGTGGGTATGCAGGCATAAAAATCTTATTCTGGTAGCAAAATGCAAATAATTGATTTAGCAAGTAGTGATTGAACGGTAATGGATGTTTTTGTGGTGTAATAACAACTTGAAAATTCCACAGTTTTTCTGGTACCAATTAAAGTACGCAGCACCCAGAATCAGATGCGCGAATTATTCAAACATTTTCTTCACATAAACATCCAAGAAACACGGGTGTGACGACACCCGCTCGGATCTTACGGAGAACGACGTCAGCCGATAATCGTGTTAAAACACCGATAAGCCAACACCTAATTCATATCTGCCGATCGCCTGTTGGGGATTTAAAGGAAGGCGATCATCTGGCATATTTCGTTGTTAACACGCGTCCCAGATTCTTTGGGGTTAGAAATTGGAACATGCGACACAGACAAAATTTTAGAGACCTAAGTCATCGGAAGTGTCCATATTAATCCAAAATATCCTTTTGAGAACGCACAAGCTATCACAATTAATCACAGTAAAAAGACTTAGGCTTAAACAATCTTAAGACTTTCCAACTGCAAAAAGCATGTATTCTCTTGTCGCTATGCAAACAAGAATGAGCTCTACGGTAGACGGGTACTCGGCAGTTGGGAGCCGAGTACCCGGTTCCAAGGAGTCGGTAAAGCTTTCTAAGTCTATAGTCCTAGAGCCGGCTGTCAGGGCCAGGTGTATATCAGAAGTAACAGAATGGTGAGTATTGATCGAAGGAGAATTGCTAATCATTAGCTTGTTGTTAACCTGCAGTGTGTCTATGATTTGATTTTACTTGCTATCCAAGTTTTATGTTGGTTTTAATGCATTTCATTTGAAATGTTAATATTTAGTCTCATGATTTGGATGAAAATCAACACGTACATATCATCAGTTCTATATGTACAGTATAGATATTAAAATATATTCTCCATGTTTCAAGAACTTTCAGCTCATTTTACACATGGTTGATTAATATTTTAATGAGCCCATTATGAAACATGCTGAATATTTTGAAAACAACTCGATTAAAATTTGTTGCTTGCTTATGTAGCAATTATTTTCAATCAAAATGTTTTCAAGAGAATCAGTATTATAATATTATTATAGCTGTAGTCATAGAGAGTGTGAATTAGATTAATGACGGCCTATTCTTTTAACTTTCAAAAGTTGCATTGCTAAGATAGAAAGAACATGAAGTAACATTGTTTCCCAAATATACACCAGCATACTACCTCTGTAACAGTGACATATTTGACACAGGGTGGATAAGGGTTAAGTATTAATTAATTCATCATTGAATAAACACAATATTTCTTTAAAATAATCGCAATTTTAAAAATTAAATAATCATGCAAGGCTATTTTAAAGAACTACTATCTTTTATAACCATAACGTTATAAAAAGCAGATTTGAGGGTACATTCAAAGGATAAATCCACTTTTAGCTATGCCCTGCCTATCTCTAGCTAAGCTCCACATGCTAAGCGCGTGTTGTCCTAATTCACAGAATCCCAATTTCATGTTAACTATACAGCTAACCTATTGAATATTTTGAAAATAATTTGACTGGCAGCAACATTGCCCATTCAAATTATTTGCAAAATATTCAACAGAATGTTTATTAAATAGTAGACTTATAATTTGTACAACTGACAGACTTTTAAAAGTTCATGACAGACTTAGCTATGTCATTCATTACATATTTGATTGTTACATCACTACATCAGCATACATGTGACATAATTAATTATGACGTCGTATACTTGACTGACTTGACTTTCATTAGCTCTGTTATTTCGGCACTATGCATTGTCAGCTTTCATGATTGCCATCTCTGTATGTATCTGTATGAATATTAGGCAAAATCCTATTTGACTAGCTAGTCTCAGTACATGTAGTGTATCAGTGATGAAGATTAGCAGGGGCGCACAGTTTAAGTTTGGGCAACCAAAAATTTCAAACTCAGCTCAGGTGGCGGCCTAAATCTTTCCATTCATATTTTAAGATTGTGAACAGGAAATCATTTTATGGTCAAGGTACCTATTTCTAACAATTGCTCATTTTTGCGTTCTCCCGCACTCGTTGTTTTCGTGACATCGTCAAAACATGTTTATTTAAATGGATACATCAGTTTTACCCAACATTTGAAGATTTTATCAAAATGCAGCAGAAATAAGTAATTATTTTACCTATCTTTTTGTTTGACATGTCAAAAACATGTGCTTTCACTATCCCTTTTTTTCAGGGTCCATGAAAATGCAGATAACTGCTATAGAAATTAAAGAAACTAGTCCAGTTTTCGCATCAGGCGACATATGCCGGTTACTTTCAAACCGGGCATGTTGATTTCACCAGCCTAATAATAATTAATTTCTACGGATGCACCGAATTGGCTTTTCACTTTTCAAGTGTAGATTGATTTTTTTTCAAGCACATGGCCAATCCAAACAGGGCCATAGTTTTTATATATATGGTAAAAACGAAAATAATTTTAAATTTTTATGTTATGCAAAACAATCTTTATTTTCATTTTAAGAACCATATTTAATACTTTACAAAGCAAGGATACAGCCTTTTGATTTTGAAAATGGAGCTGCTGCTGTCTATGTACCGAGTATTACGAAAAATGGAATTTGTCCAGATCTAGATTTACCACAATAAATTAAGTTGTACTCCAATTTTAGTGCCGATTGTATCATTATTTCTGCAGACATACTCTCCTGTTGTCATATCATAGACATTGGCATCATATCACCATCTCGTTGCTATAGAAATTTATTTGGAGGAATTAAAATTTTTTATTCATGTATTATTTCACTTAGGACTTGCCAATTAGTAGATAGAAACAATTTCTTGACAAAAGGTTTAAATTTGTATGCAATCGGCAAAACTTCCATAACCTCTTAGAAACCGGTACTTGGACTATATATATCTGACGACTATTCCAGGTTGAACCAGTTTCAATTAGCCTTTCAATCCTTAAAAGGTAAATTGTTTATACTGTATAGCATATTCTGTTGAATATTTTGAAATTAGTGACTGGAAACCATTGCTGCCGTAAACAGCAATGGCTTCCAGTCATATTAATTTCAAAATATTCAACATATTTTCTGTTTGCTTGCCATGAAATTGAGATACATGTAATTTATCGGTGAAAGGGGTGTCAATCATCATTTAGCACTCTCTGGGACACACATATTGCATTATCACATATTTAGTCATTACCCATGCTAAAATAAAAATCGCTAAACACACTCATCAGTGTTTCAAATATCACACTTACCTTGGAAAAGACCATATGCCTTGGTTTGTTATCTTGGTCAGTATCCATTGTTGATTCAGTTGAAGTGAGGATGGTCATAGTTTTTAAGCTGACACTTTCTGTGTTGGTTCGTACAATGACAGGGTCTGTCACTGAGATATAATATTCTGAAGCACGGTGACTGTCGCTAGTAACATTTGTCCTTGCGATGTCTATCAAAATAAAATATGTTATGCATTATACACATAATCCAGCTACCAGCTGATTAGAGTTGCTAAGAACAAAACACTTAGATATGAAAACAACTCTATCCTGGATTAATAGTAACACCGTCACCTGGTCGCACTGACAGTCAACAAGACCAGACGATACTAGACAGTCGACTAAATATTTAAAATAATTTCCATCTTTTTATCCCACTTAGTGACTTACAGCTTTTGTTTACATCATTGACGATTACGTATTGATTGCAGTTTCCAAACACATAATCGCACACGGAAATATACGCGCATTCCGCATGCACAGAGAATGTGTTTTTCCGCAGAGAAATCGATGGAAGTCCGATTTCCTGCCTAACTGGTGGCCGCTTTGAAAACTGAATCCTCTACCTGACAGATACCGACAGAAGTGACGGATGTTGGCGGTAGAATGATGCGCTAGGTGAGGATGCGTAGGATGCAAAGATGCTAGGCGGGCATTAAGGCAAGCTATACGACTGATGAACAGGCAGAAACGGAGTGGTCACTGCAACAAGATCATGGAGGCACACGAATATGACAGACAAACCTTCTTCTACCTAATTGCAAAGCAACGTACTCTAGGCAATAATGGAATCCACCACCTTATACAGCATGGAACAACGTGTACTGATGAGGCTGATATCTTAGTGGCATTTAAGGGACACTTTGGTGCACTGGCCAGTCCTCATCAAGATGCAGCGTTCGACGAAGCCTATAAGACCTTAGTGGAGAACGATCTCATCGTAATTGAAGACCTGTGTCGTAACCAGAAAAAACAGAATCAGCCTGTAACAGAATTAGAGCTCAGGGAAATCGTAGCTGGGTTTAAGAACAATCACTCTGGGGAACCATCCAAGACCCCTATGCTAATGCCGAAACTGTGGTCAAGCTTAAGGGCCGAATTTCCTCACCTCTACAGATCCAGCAGGGAGTACACCAGGGTGGAATCCTGTCCACCATCCATTATAAATTATTCAACAACATTCTCCTACATATGATTGAGGATATGCAAGTCGGATAAAAAATTGGACACATTAATTGCTCAGCACCAACTTGCGCTGATGACATTGCCATTCTCGCACGCAATACTAATCATCTCCAAGAGATTCTCAACGTTGTCCACCACTACACCAATCAGGAACGGTACTCTATCAATCCAGCAAAGAGTGCTCTTATCTTTCTTAACAAACGACCAAAAGAAATGCCCAAAATACAGCTAGGAGAAAAACAAATCCTTGAATCAAAGTGTGAAACACATCTGGGTATAGAACGTTCCCTATGGGGCAAAGAAAATGTGCAGAAGAGGATTCAAATGGCACAGAGAACGGTGTACTCCTTGATGGGAGCTGGACTGCACGGCAATGGTGGAATGTCTCCTGCACTAGCTGCGCATGTATGGAAAATCTACTGTCGCCCAAGATTACTCTTTGGTCTAGAAACTCTGGAAATGAACCAAACCGAGATTAATCTCATGGAGCAATTCCAACGCAAAATTCTCCGGCAACTCCAATCCCTTTCAAAGTATACATCCTCAACAGCAACACTTTGCTTACTGGGCCTAAGACCTATAGAAGCTGAGATAGACTGCAGAAAACTGAACTTCTTAGGAAACATACTCAGAAACCGAGAGACGCTAGAGTATCAAATAGCTGCGAGACAGTTAGCTGTAAAGGGTATCAGAAGCAGCAGCTGGTTTATGAGATGTCAACACCTACTCTCTAAGTATGACCTTCCAAGTATCGACCAGCTGATTGACAGCATCCCTTCAAAACCTCAGTGGAAAGCAGCAGTAGACACACAGGTTAATAAAGTTGTTCATGAAGCCTGGAAGAATGACGCCAGCACAAAATCCACCCTCAAGTATCTTAACGTTCTCGACTGCTCAGTGAACCGTGTCCACCATGTCTGGAGCTCTACTGATAATACAACAAGAGATGTAAGACATGCCATGATAAAAGCGAAACTCCTGGTTGATACATACATTCTACAAGCTAAGCGTAGTCGCTTTAATCAGTTTGCTGCACCTGACACATGCCAGCTTTGTTGGCTAACAAAAGAAGACAGAACTCACTTCCTCATAATTTGTCCAATGCTGATGGAAACCGTATATAGAAGATATCCGCTCTGTTGTACTCCAGGAGATCGACCCAGTAGCATATGATAGGCTGATTGCTGACCCAGAAAACGTGGCTCAACTAATCTTGGACCACTCCAAACTTTTCACCTGCTCCGATATCAACCTGTCTGCAGAGAACTATCAAAAAGTATCCAGAATCTCACCCGCTCTCTGCTATGCCCTTCATTTGAAGCGAACTGACCTGGAAAGCCATCTGTATATAACTAAATCTCCGTGAATTTGTACTTTGTGCACATACACCTTTTGCCGCACTGACACAAGCTGTCACACACGAACTATGTACAGTATGCACACACTTCTCAACATGATTCGAATTGCTTGCCTGAGCTACGGTTCCTGGGAAATTAATATAACCTGGATACTCTCCCAGGAGCGTCAGTGTCGCAACGGATTCAATCCAGCTTGTGCGCATGTGCTCGGCAACATCCGTTGCTTCTTCGTGTCTTCCGAACATTAGTTACATTAGTAAAATTAATAAAAACTTTAATAATAAACTATTGTGCAACTCAAGTTGCAACTATTCGTTACCCTGCTCGTGCCAGGGGTGAGCCCATCGAGGCTGGCGTTCTGAGTACAGATTACAGATTACAGAGGTAGGCTGGTACCCGACTCCTCATACCCTCGCTGACGATCCTCTGGCTCAGGATATTGCGATTATGAGCAATTGGAGTCAGGTACCAGCTTAGAGGATGCGTGGCTCAGCGCTCTATACCATAGATATGAAAAACGGTCAAAACCGTAGATCGCCTATTACTTACAGGCTTAAATTACAGATTTGCCGTACTTACTTACTTATCATATACTACCCTCATAGGCAAAATGCCTGTATATAGATGGCGACTACATTATGCTAATTGCTTAGTTAATTTGTTTTGAGGTAAAGAAAAGATAATGATTGTGTACTGGCTCTTGTGTATGCAAAAAATCTGACCAAAATTAATCCAGTTTATTTTTGAAGATATTTAGGCTTACGGAACTAACTACTTCATTTGGTATGCTATTCCAACTATTCGTAATTCGGTTTGCCACAAAGTTCTGCCTAATTAGTTTGTTACTTCAGCTCTTAGTGAGTTTAAAATTATGTCCCTGAGTGATGCTTTGTTTGTCTATCTCTTCTGTTCATGTATATGTTGACTCCGCAAAATCCAATTGGATGTCCCGTGAGTGCGTGCGATTGCATGAACATTAAAAAAATAAGACCAAGACTCAATATACAAAAGTTTTCTTTCCCATTGCGCTGTACTGGTCAATGGAATAAACTACCTGGATCCGTTATCAGTGCCCCCTCAGTGAATTCTTTCAAATCTGGACTAGACAAACTATGGGAAAGCCATCCATTGCGCTATAACTACGATTGTGAACCCATCTGTAATATTTATGCTCCAGAATCATTATAACATAGCCAATGTACAATTGTTAATAACAACGTAATAACATTAAAATGAACCATGAATATATGCAGCCCATTCCTGACGTTAGAGGCTTGTTGACACTTGCTGTCAGTAGAGGATTCGTGCAAGTTCGTGTAAGTACCACCACCATCATCATCATCATCATCATCATCATCATCATCATCATCATCATCAATATCAACTTTTGAGGCCTGTGAAGGGCTTTTGTCGGTTTTGACAGTTTATGCTCTATGCAGGGAATTTTCTTCCTTCCGGTTATGGCAGGAATAGGGATTTCAGTATATTACATATGTACAATGCAGATTTTTTTATCCACACAATTTACGCGGGACCAAGATTGTGCAACTTTACTATGTACTAATGTTTCCGCACCATCAGAGATTACCGTATACACACGAGTTGCACACGATAGGGCAGTCCCTACCAAAGTTGTGTTCTCAGGGTATGTGACTGCTGCATGTGTATGCACCAAACTTTAAAAGAAACAATGTGTGTAAAAATGTCGGATGGTGTGCACCCCCATTGGGCCATGGCTACAATACATTACCATGTACAGACTTTGGTGGGGAAGACCCAACCATTTGGGGGGTGATGGGATCAATGGATCACACACAATAGGGCAGTCCCTATCAGGATTTCATCTCAGATCTGCTTTACTATGGATCACACTCACTAGGGCAGTGCATAGCAAATTGTGTTCTCACAGTATGGTATTGGTAGATGCACCAAAATAGCAGAAACAATGGGTAGTGCTGAGTAGATTTGTCTCTAAATTTACAGACAGGACTTGTTGATACAGACGTAGCACTGTGGCAGTAGCAACTTTAAGTCCATTGGCCATATACAATAGGGCAGTCCCTACCAGGTTATATTCTCGGGATTTGGTACAGCTGCTGTATGTTCAGACGGTGGGCGATGGTAACTTTCTTACTTATTTTTGTGAACTGTGTGCATGCTATGTGGTCGTGCAATAGGGCAGACCCTAACAGATACTTACTAATGCATTGGGTAGTAGAGCTGGGCCGTCTGACAGTAGTACCGTGAGGACCGCGGTTTACCGTGAACCGATACCGTGACCATTGCCATTTCCTAATACCGTGAATACCATCCATAATGTTTGAGCAATATTTGAGAAATATAGTCATAAAATCTGACTTGACCAAGGGTAAATAAGTGCTAATAGTGCCAAAAATACAGGCATCCCTAACTATTAGCTGAGTTGAGGTGAAAGGGTCATTGTAAAAACAAACATCAAGATGTCAATTACAAAATAATGACAGGCAGAATTATATGTCAAACGTACGTCTTGAAAGTCTCACGGTAAAATTGCTTTATTTAAAACATCTAACATTCGCTGGCCGTCAGTCGGTAGTAATTACACTATAATATATTCCCTATTCCCGTTTCTATTATTTTTAATTTATTACTCCAAGCATTTTGTCACCGAACAAACACGCTAGAATAACAAAATAACATACAAACTGCGTGCTATTCAAACACAACAGCAATCTCGCAAAGACGTATCTGATTGGTTGTTCATGAACTAGACCGTGGGAAAATACATTACTACGCTGAATTTATCAATGAATATTTACTAAAACGTAGTATTTGCTCGCGCCGTTTTGATCACGTGCTAATTTATTAACAACAAGCAGCGTTGAAGTCGTTATTGTTTTATTTTTCTGGCTTGTTTTAAGAAATTTCTTTAAAGATTAAATCCAGTTTAAATAACGACACCTAAAATTATAGTGTTTTAGTTTTTGTAATTCATTTTTCGACTGACCACACGTCGGAAGTTCGCGGGAATAGCTTTTTACACGCATTGTTCACGTGAAGCATGGCGAGTAACGAGTCTGCACATCGGGTACTCGGTAATTATCAGAAGCTTTGGAATCGGCTATATTCAATGTCGTGTTATATGTATGTGTTTTCGCGAGTAACAGAATATACGACTCCAACAGAAATAAAAGAGTACAACACTCGCCCCGTTTAAATACTCGCGGATTTTGTCTGGACTCTGTTTATCAAAGCGCTCGACTGCCAAAATAAAGACTTAGCATGCTAAACTTAGTGTCATTAAAATACAGGCACATATGTGGGCACCTAATTGAAACATATAAAATCATACACAACCAATACAACATTGACAACAATTCTTTCTTCACACCCCCACCAATACTCAGACTAGGGGGACACAAACTTAAGTTATACACACAGCGCAGCAATAAAGATATTCGTTAATTTTTCTTTTCCAACTGAGTAATACCATACTGGAACTCATTAACAGCTGAGGCTGTAGGGGCACCTACTCTTGAAGTATTTAAAATAAAAGTAGACAATCACTATAGGGAAATAATCCATAACTATGACTAGAATCTACATAAATTCGGAACAATAACAAGCCATAGGCTTATGTTCTGTGGATATGATGATGATGATGATGATGATGATGATGATGATGATGATGATGATGATGATGATGATGATAATGATTGATTGGTCAGAGGGTACCATATAAGGACCTTTGTTATGCCGTTTCTTCAGAGGAAGCGGTATCATCATCATCATCATCATCATCATTTTATGAGGCATAAATCATTGGCTTGTATTTGCCTCAGTGTTTTTTATTATAGTATGGCTAGCTCAGTTCCATTCAAAAGATTGTTATTTGAAATAGATCTATCTAGTTTGTTCTTGAATGATTTGGCAATTGTCACTTAATAAAGTATCCTCGAATCTATCAGTATATCAGTGATATTAGATTTAAAACCTTAGTTCTGTTTTGGGAAATGCTATGATGCAGATGGGTGTTCCCTGCATTAGTTGCTGTGTGCCGCCTACACTCATGATCACACCCTGCTGCACATAGTCTGTGTTTGCATGTTCACTTGTGGAGGCTGTGGTTGGTCTAATTGCTGTTGTCTCCTCCCCCCCCCCCACCCCCACGGTAGCTCAAGCGGCAATGAGCAGAGCTGTGAAACTGGTGACCCTGGGATCGCATCTCTGTTCAGCCACCTGGCGATCGCTGGAAACATAGGCACATCTCCTTCACTCCTGGTTTACCCTCTCCACCCAGGAGTATAAATGCTGCTGGTGGATTGGCTGGTTAGCTGTGGATGTAAATTGAAGGATGCATGTCTGTGTATTTTTATAGTAAGTCGTCTATTATTTATATATTTATATTTGTAATGTGCAATAGTTGGATCCTTCGATACATGCAATTTAATGTTTGTATTGTTCGTCTGTCAGCTTCCAGTCGGAGTAATTTCAAAATATTCAACAATTTTCATAAATTGTTGCCTCTGGACTTGAGCAAGATATAGGATACTCATCAGGGAAAGGGTTGATCACCCATAGGTAAACCACTTTAGAAGAATACATGAGGAGGGAGTATGGCTGTGGAAGTCTGATGGATTTACCAATCTCATTAATTTTAGGAAGATCACTACCACCATGGCTCATCATACATTATGGCTCATCATACACTAAATTAGTATCAATAATAATAATAATAATAATAATAATAATAATAATAATAATAATAATACTACATCACATACTGGATTACTGTCTTTAAGCTTGATGAACTCCCCTCCTCCCACCCACACACACCCCACCCCCACATCCCCACACAAACCACCACCAGGCCACCCACCCCCAGCACTCTACCTCTTCCATTACCTCTAGCAACTTAAAACTGCAGATCTTCTAGCACTAAATGTTAAAAATAAAAAAATAATACATATGTACTGTGGGTGCAAGTGGAAAAAATCCACATCTTATATTATTATAATTAACTACTAGTAACTTAATTATGTTTTTGTGTGCGTTACATAAAGTGTTGTAATGTTGTTATTTGTAATATGTACAGCAATTTAATGTTGTAATGTCTCTTTGTCTAATATATGTTAGGGGTCCATCGCCACATAGGCTTTGCCTTTGATGGACTACCTGTCCTTTGTAATATAAATGTGAAATACTACTATAAAATAAAAAATATTTGAATTGATTTGAATTGAGTTGACATGTTGCTGGTGGGCTGACTGGCTGCTCTGTTGCAGATGAGCTGACTGCCTGCTTGTGGAATGCAAGGTTGTCATGCTGCTGATTGCTTTGTTGCGGATGGACTGGCTGGCTACCCTGTTACATGTGGATTGGCTGATTGCTCTTGCAGGTTATTTTTCTTTTGACGCATCTTGTGGACATCGTTCTACCTGATACAGAAGCCCCTTATAACAAACACAATCATTGGGATCCCATAATCCTTCCTTTGTGCAACTATCTGGCCTACCATGATTGTTCCATAAGTATATATTTATTTCGATCTTACAAATTTGCCTTAAATACCTTAGAAGATATTACAAACCCTGTGTGTGATATGGCATCGCTTACACTATAAGCGGCAGCAATTCTTTACGGACGAGTCCGCCATTTGCCATTCAATCCATTGTCACTATTTTACGTTGTCTACCGTAGAAGTTTGCTTTGAATTATTAAAATTTAGAAATAAATACCGTATCATAGTAATAGTCAGCATCATGGGCGACAAAATTGATATGAGCTTAGATGATATAATCCAACAAAATCGTCGAGGTCAGCGAACATCGCGTGCTCGTGGCGGAAACCGCGGCGGGGCGAGACGTGGTGGAACGGGAGGAGTTGTAAGAGGGGGCGTACAAAGACGTACATCTGTTTCTAATAATACTAGATCATCATTTTCCAGGGTAAGCAGATTTTAAAATAATAAAACCAGTTTTCGTATTTTGAAAATCACCGCTTTTCGTTTCTCTACCTGTTGTCCTGCTCTTGCTTGTCAAAAAGCTTGCTACAAACCATGCTGAAACTAAAACCCTCAAACACCACTTCCCAATGCCCATCAAATTCCCTTGTTCATTGTGTGGAAATATCAGACATAAAGACGACATATCTTCCTCTTAGTCTTTGAAATTTAAACTTTATGTGGATCAAGGGTTAATAAGGAAGTAGTAAATGTAATGTCTGGATTTATAATTGTTTGTGTAAGTACTGTCTTGTCTAATTTATATATACTGTCTTGTAAAAGTACCCTCCCCAAAAATATATAAATGTTTATTGTTGTATCTATAATCATAGACGTCCATGTATATTGTTGAACTTGAC
The DNA here is from genome assembly GCA_034401795.1 of Chaetoderma sp. LZ-2023a. Classification (NCBI taxonomy): domain Eukaryota; kingdom Metazoa; phylum Mollusca; class Caudofoveata; order Chaetodermatida; family Chaetodermatidae; genus Chaetoderma; species Chaetoderma sp. LZ-2023a. The sequence goes on from CM067372.1 coordinate 112,904,433, forward strand.
TATGTTCTGTGCTTGTCTGTTACGTAACTGTCTTGTCCTTATTTACTACCCATATGTATCGCTAGATAATAATAATAATAATAACCCAAGTGACTAACTCTTACACACACCCTGTTACAGTATTATATGTTGGTTCACGGACTGAGAGAGGCCCACTCCAGGAGTTTTTCTTTCCACTGTAATGACTGACAAGATAATTGAACCGGTGGTGAACTCTGGGGGAAGGGGGGGGGAAGGGGTGGTCTCCTCTTGACCCGCGAATTGACATATTTTCTCTTTGAAATTTAAACTGTTTATGTGGATCAAGGGCCAAAGGGTTAATAAGGAAGTAGTAAATGTAATGTCTGAATTTATAATTGTTTGTGTAAGTACTGTCTTGTCTAATTTATATATACCTGTATATATGTGTGTAAGGTGTCCGCCATAACAATAGGCACTGCCTTGGGCGGACAACCTGGTATGATTTGTGAATTCGTTTACCTTGGAATTATTGAATAAATAATCTTGAATGTATATAGATATATTCAATGACGGAATTAGCAGAACCCAGAAGATTGTAAAATAAGTTGAAGAGACTAAATTTGCTCTTTAACATGAAATAAAACAAATTTTTCGTATCCTATGACATCATATGTCGACGCGGCTAAGTAACTGAATTATGGCGGGATAAACAATAACAATGATCAGTAACATAAATCCATCACCTAGTGAGAGTAACACATCATTAAAGTTAAACTTGTCACTATCAAGAAAGGCTGTACTCTTTTCTTTATATCGTGCCAATGAGTTTAAGGAAATTAGAAAAATATTGTGGTGCCGTCCGGGGCTTGCATATGTGGTCCGGATTCCTGTTGTCCCGGAGCTGTTGTACTTCCGGTTAGCAGAGCGAGAGAGGGACTTCTCTGTTGGCTCTGCTCGTGTTCGGTTAGTATACCTAGCGACCAGCGCCAATCCCGAGCCATCCTGCCGGTAAGTCACCATGTAATATTCTAATACAGGCTAAAGCACTATATTGGTGTCAAGAGTAATTCTGGTGCCTATATTTAAATTATTTTTCAAAATTTCAACAATTTTGCTGCAAAAATAGATTTTTAAGGTAAATTCTCGAAACACGTGGGCAACTCCATTAGTACACGTGTCGAGTGTGCTTCAATTATTGAGAAGTTTTGCTGCAAAATAAATATTTAAGACTAAAATGTTTCCACAAACACGTGGAAGCTAACATTTGCACAAATTATAAGGTAATATATTGTTAATTTCTTACACACGTGTCATTGCTGTATTTATAAATATGCTTAATGTTAAAATAGTTAAATGCGATGTGGGTATGAGCATTTCTCCTTCGATCAATACTCACCATTCTATTACTTCTGATACAGCTAGCCCTGATAGCTAGGCCCTAGGACTATAGACTTAGAAAGCTTTACTGACTCCTGGAACCGGCTACTCGGCTCCCAACTGCCGAGTACCCGTTTGCCATGAAGCTCATTCTTGTTTGCATAGCAACAAGAGACACATGCTTTTTTGCAGTTGGATGTCTTGAGATTGTTCTAAGTCTTTTTTCTGTGTTAAATTGTGATAGCTTGTGCGCTCTCTAAAGGATATTTGGATTACCATGGATGCTGCCGATGATAACCAGGTCGTATATTTCCATGTTATTCCATAGTTAAAAGGTCTTTGAAATTTCGTCTGTGTCGCATGTTCCAATTTCTAACCCCAAAGAATCTTGGACGTGTGTTAACAACGAAATATGCCAGATGATCGCCTTCCTTTAAACCCCAACAGGTGATCGGCAGATATTAAAATAGGTGTTGGTTGACGGGGTTTTTTAACACGAATATCGGCTGACATCGTTCTCCGTAAGATCCGAGCGGGTGACATCACACCCGTGTTAATCAGATGTTTATGTGAAGAAAATGTTTCATTAATTTGCGCATCTGATTCTAGGTGCTGCGTACTTTAATTAGTACCAGAAAACTTTGGAATTTTCAAGTTTTGCGTGTTATCACGATCTGTTTGCAATGATCAGTGGGTTCAAAATTCTTGATTTAGATGTGTGGTCTGTGGTTTTACCGTGTGCTACAGCAGTTTGTTTACATTTTGTTGTTTCTTCACATATCGTTTTGGCCTTCGTTAGGAGTATAATTTATATTTATTAGTAAATATACCCCGAATGCTATGCAATATGATTCCTGGTTCCGTTATACATCCTTGAGGATCAGTGTATGGGTGTATTATTGCCCACTTCGTTCTTGTCATCATAATCAATGCGATCTTTGCTGTAACGTTGCGGGAGGGTTTACAGTTAATTTATGGTCAAATATTTGAAAATTAATTGTCTGCCTTCCATGTTTGTTTTGTTCCGCTTGCTTATTGTAGGTTTGTGCTTATTTATAGGCCAAGCCAGCCCTGCCATCATGTGACGAGTGCCATAAATTCGTTCGGGTTCTGTTCAAGGACCATGTCTGTTTTCGCTGTACGAAGTGTAACCTTGACAGTAGGTGTAATGTGTGCGCAGTGTGGTCGGTCGACATGATGCTGAAGTTCCTTGCCCAGAAGGACTTGGTAGGGTCTGACGGGGGGGTCAGGCGGTCCGAAAGTAAATCGTGGAGCGTCCGTTTCGGCCCTTGGGGGCGCTCCACGTCTGCAACCGGAGATGGCACCGCCGGCGTGGTTTGCTCCAGCTATGCAAGGCTTCTTGCGTAGCGTTCTGCCCACGCTGGTGTCGTCCCTGCTGCCAAAAGTTGTAGGGCAGTATCTCCCCATGTTTGATTCGACCCTGTCCTTGGACTGGCCACCGAGGGAGCCATCTCGTACGGCCCCCCCCCCCCCCCCTGGCAGTCCCGTCGGGCTCCGGCCTGACGGGTTCTGTCTCTGCGACCACTTCTGGGTGGTCCAGTAGCGGTGGGGCCCGACTTCGGGGCCTGAAGAGGAGGAGAGGTTGCTGCGGCCTGTGATGCCACGGGTGGAGAGCATGGAGGTCGATTCCATCCTGGACGGAACCGTCCTTCTGTCTGGCTTGGCGCAAGCCAGGGCAGCGGCTCCGCCCGTGGTTGAGGCCAGTCTGGTACCGGGCACCGGTCCCGTGATGGTTGGTTTGGCGCCAACCAACACGGTGACAGGTGTGCCGGGCCAGGCATGGTACTCGCCTGGTCCGGCGGTCAGACATGGGGTGCCGTTGGCGCCCGTGTTTGGCCACGGTTCCGCTACGGGTCCGCACAGTTTTCCGTGCGGCCCTACTCCATGGACTGGTGTGTTCCATGGAGTGGCGGCGGAACCGTACGGTACCGGAGTTCCTGGCATATCAGTAATGGCTCCTAGCCGAGAGGCCGTTGCTGGTAGGGCCGTGAACATGTCAACGGGTGACGTGTTCACGGGAGTGTCCTTCTTGGATACAGATTGGTCTGAGGCTCTGGCTTGGCTAGCCAAGGTAGACCCGTCTGTGGTTCCGACCACGGCCGAGGAGGATGCACCCCGTCCATCTTTGGCATCGATTAGGACGGGGATCTTGCCCGCAGCCCGGATCCAGTCTATTGGACTGGATCCAAGGTTTATTGAGTTACTTGATGCTATTTATAGCAAGCAACTCATGACCAAGGGCCAGCTTCCTGCGGCCTCCAGGGAGGTGCTGGCGAGGTGTCGTATTCCACGGGGTGAATACGACAGGTATGGTGTTGTCCCGTCGGTCACCGAGGATGACCGATGGGTACTGGGTGTCCAGAGTGCTGGAGCGGGTGGCCCCGTCCCGGCACTGGTGGATAAAGCTCAGGTACACCATGATGAAGTCCTGTCCCTATGTGATGAGGGTGGGAGGGCAGCTATTAGTGCTGTCAACCATTCTTATCGTCTTCAGTAGGTGTGGACTGAAGCGGGGGCAGGGCCACCCTGTGCCACCTGTGGCGCGTCAATGACGGCCTGGTGCTGTCTATGGACGCATTGGCAAGGGTGCAGGCGCGTGTGACCAAGTCCAGGAGGCAGATTGTTCTTGACCATATGCGTCCAGCTACAGCCGTCAGGGAGCGTCGGGACGCCCCAAACAGGCCCTAGCGTCTTTGGTGGCCAGGCGCGGGGCCATCTTAGAGGACACGGCCAGCATTGCGCAGAATCGGGTGGCGGTTAATCTGCAGCTAGTGGGTCAGGCGCACGCACTAGGGCCTGTAGCTAAGCCGCTGACTGTGCAACCTTCTAAGAAGCAGAAAAAGCACAAAGGCAAGGCGAAAGCTAAGCCTGGTGCTGCTTCTACGTTTTCTCAGCCGACTCCGGCGAAGAAAGCCAAGAAGGTAGTGGATGCTCCTACCCTCCCCAATGTTGCTCCTGATCGGCCGAGAGGCGGGAAGGGGAAGGGTAAGTCCTCAAATGGCAGAAAGAAGGGAGTGGATCGTACCTGAGGGTATGAGAGCTCCCTTCGCATCTGCCTGGACTGCACTTGTGCGACAGGAACAGCGGTGCCAGTTGGACCGGCCATCCAAGACTAAAATGGTTCTCTCTCTCTCGCCAAGAGAGTGGGGGGAGCGGATCGCGAGCCAGACACCCCCATTAGGCGTCGAGGCGTCTATAGTGGGTGGAAGGCTCATGCGTTTCGTGGAGGCTTGGCAAGGTGTGACGTCAGACAGTCTGGTCCTGGGGTGGTTATCCCAGGGATACATGCCAGAGTGGTGGGACTTTCCACCACAAAATCTGTCTTTGGCACCTGTCTGGACACCCGTTCCAAGGGAACCAGACAAGTTAGAAGCCATTCAAAACGAAGTGTCAGGTTTCCTTCTGAAGGGAGCAATAAAACCAGCAAACCGGAACACTCCAGACTTCTATTCAAACATGTTCCTTGTCCCCAAGATTACAGGGGGATGGAGACCCGTACTCAATCTCAGGCCATTAAATTGGTTTATCCATACGCCTCGGTTCCAGATGGAAACACCGAGGTCGGTAATGGTGGGATTGAGGAAAGGAATGTGGTGTGTATCGATCGATCTGAAAGATGCATATTTCCACATTCCGATCAATCGGAGTTGGCACAGGTTTCTGAGATTTGCGTTTCAGAATCAAGTATGGGAGTTTACAGTTCTCCCGTTTGGCCTGTCGACAGCTCCGAGGGTTTTCACAAGAGTGGTCCTTGCGGTGACAGCGTTTCTCAGAAAAGAGAACGTGGCGCTACACACCTACATAGACGACTGGCTGCTCAAGGCAGACTCGGCAGCCAGGTTGAACGTGGATACTGCTCTGACTCTGAAGTTACTTTCAGATCTAGGCTGGATAGTCAACGAGGAGAAATCCGAGTTGACACCCACTCAACATTTCGTTTATTTGGGGATGCGATTCGACCTCGAGGAGGGCAGGGTTTACCCGTCAGAGCCCAGAGTGGTGTCTCTGTTAGCCATCCTCGGGAGTTTTCGAGTGGGAAACCACATTCAGGCAAGGCGGTTCCTTCAGATGCTGGGCATGATGGTCTCCATGGAGCAGGTTATCCCGTACGCTGCTCTAATGCGAAGACCTATCCAGTTGTATCTGATGTCTCTGTGGAAACAGAGAACAGAACCCCTGTCAAAACTGGTGCCAGTTTTGGAGCCGATAATATCGCATCTTCTATGGTGGAAACAGCGTCAGAATCTCCTAATAGGGGTTTCGCTGCACCTACCCCACCCCCAGCTGTCCGTTTACACGGATGCATCGCTGGAAGGGTGGGGTGCCTGCCTGGGAGAACACCAGGTCTCGGGCACCTGGAGAGTCAGCTGCATATCAATCTGTTGGAAATGATGGCAGTGGAACTGGCGTTGGAAGAGTTCCTTCCGATGATCAGGGGCAAGGTGATATTGATACGGTCGGACAATTCGACAGTAGTATCATATATAAATCGCCAAGGAGGGACCAGGTCGCCCACCCTGTGCATCAGGGTGTGGCACTTCATTCAATGGTGCAGGAATTACTCGGTTGTTTTGAAAGCAGCTCATATTCCTGGCCGATTGAACATTCTGGCGGATGCTTTGTCTCGCAGACAGAGAATCCTGCCAACAGAATGGTCCCTCAACCCTCCAGTTCTACGACGGATCTTCGAGCATTGGGGCAAACCCAACGTGGACTTGTTCGCCACAAAGGAAAATGCTCAAATCATGACATATGTCTCGCCGATTCCAGATCCAAATGCCGTCGATACAGACGCTCTGGCGATAAGCTGGAGAGGGATGCACGCTTACGCGTATCCACCCACCATTCTTCTACCGAAGGTATTGGTGAAGGTCAGGGAGGAACCGTGTCTGGTCCTGCTAATAGCGCCGTATTGGCCGAGCAGGGCGTGGTTCACGGATCTTCTAGATCTGCTGGTGGAAAATCCTGTGCAGTTGCCCGAGATTCCGAACATAATCTCCCAGGCCAAGGGACGCTTCCTACACGAGCGTCCCGAAATGTTCAAATTGACTGCGTGGATGTTGTCAAACAACGTTCCACGTCGGAAGGCTTTTCTCGACAGGCTGCTGATTTCATCGCGGCTGCGAGAAGGAGGTCAACCTTCAAGTCATATAACAACAAGGTTAACAGATTTGCAGACTGGTGTGAAGAAAAGGGTATTGATACCTTTCAATCCACTATTCAGCAAATAGCAGACTTTCTCTGTGAGCTGTTCTTTACAGGACTAGCTCCCGTCACAATTGCTGGATACAAGTCAGCTTTGGCATCAGTTATCCCTTGTCTAGCCAACAGGGATAGTCCAGAGGTGGCCCAGTTAAACGTGATGTTGAAGGGAATGAGCAATCTCCGCCCGAGACAACCGGTAGTCATTCCAGCCTGGAGTCTATCTTTAGTGCTTAATGTACTGGCCAAGCACCCATTCGAACCGTTGCGTTCGGCTAGTCTAAAGCATATGACTCTAAAGGCGGTCTTTCTATTGGCAGCTTCCTCAGCTAGAAGGCGCAGTGAGATCCATGCGCTTTCGGCAGAGAGGAACCGATTTATTGTTTCTGGAGAAGGTCTGCGTCTTCTGCCAAGAGCAGAATTTATGTCAAAGAACCAATCTTTGAGATATCCCGGCAAACCGATCATTATACCGAAGTTAACCAGGTTTGATCGTGATGCCAGTGTCTGGTGCCCGGTCCGTGCTTTGACTAAGTACAAGAAACGGACTGACTCGTTACGGTCGAACGATAGACATCTGTGGATCTGCCATAAAAAGCCTTATGGCGCCGCATCCATGGATACTATCTCTCGTTGGGTGGTCGAATGCATTCAGACTACTCATGAGATGGCGACTGGGCACCAGGTGCAGGGCGTAAGGGCACACGATGTTAGAGGAATAGCCGCCTCGACCGCCCTTTACAATGGTGTTCCGTTAGAGGACATCATGGCCGTTGCACAATGGCACTGTGAGTCCTCATTTACGGATTACTATATGAGGGATGTGTCAGACTCAGCCAATCCACTCGCTTTAGCTGTTTTGAAACGATAGTTAGTGACCACACTGCTTTTCCCCTTTTTTCACTTTGGTAAGAAAAGAACCTAAAGCAGGCATGGTCAAGCGAGAGGATGTCAACCAGATTGTGTCACTGATGGCCGAACCGGTGTATGGTTGTAGGCGGTACGTCTGAAGTCCTGTTATCATAAGGTAATTCAACAAGTGAGAGTTTTTTGTATTATGTATATGTATCATGTTCATTCACCTTATATATTCATGCTCATTCCCAGGCTAATACAAGCGATATGCAGGGAGTAGTTAACCCTCTTGGCATATTGGTGTTTCAGGCGAGATACATGTTCGTTAGTTCTCTCCCTTTTCTTAGGAGGAAGAAGGGGGGGGGGGGGGGGCTGTGACGCGAATGTGATTCGGTTCCGTGAACTTGACGGTCCTTTTAGGTCTCCGTTAGTCAAGTTTGAAGTCTAAAATCTTTCTCCAAGGGGCAAAATTAGCATGTATGGCTTGCCCCTTCCCACCAGGTTACTGATCAAATCTGGTGTATATCAGAAGTAACAGAATGGTGAGTATTGATCGAAGGAGAATGCAGGAAATGTCAATTTCCCTTTCTCTGAGATCTAACAATACTCACCATTCTGTTACTGACCCAGCCTCCCAGCCCCACGGAGGCAAGCCATAGTTTTCTCTTGTTTGGTGGCTATGCAAACAATATGAGCTCTATGGTAAACGGGTACTCGGCAGTGGGGAGCCGGGTACCCGGTTCCCAGGAGTCGGTAAAGCTTTCTACGTCTATAATCCTAGAGCCGCTGTCAAGGCCAGCTGTATATCAGAAGTAACAGAATGGTGAGTATTGTTAGATCTCGGAGAAAGGGAAATTGACATTTCCTGCATTCTCAGAGATCTAACAATACTCACCATTCTGTTACTGACCCAGCCCCACGGAGGCAAGCCATGGATTTCTCTTGTTTGGTGGCTATGCAAACAATATGAGCTCTATGGTAGACAGGTACTCGGCAGTTGGGAGCCGAGTACCCGGTTCCAAGGAGTCGGTAAAGCTTTCTAAGTCTATAGTCTCAGAGCAAGCTGTATATCAGAAGTAACAGAATGGTGAGTATTGTTAGATCTCGGAGAAAGGGAAATTGACATTTCCTTCATTCTATCGTAGAGCCCATGTTTAAGCTACTGTGTAAAGATTTCCTGCGACATTTATGTATAAATCTGATTAAAATGGGTTTAAAAACACTTACTATAATTTTGTGGAAGTTAATTAAACCTATGACGCCATAGGTTGAATCCCATCCGACAAGAATCATGACAACAGCGCTCTGAAGACAGGGGTGCATGCATTTGGATGATGATATCTCTCGGTGATAATGCTATCGACATCATTTATATATGTTCAGATTGAAGAGATTAAGGCTTTTATCGCAAATTTATGGAATATATTGGTTATTTTCATATATTAGTTGCCAAACCCTAAGATGACCATTTTCTATGAAGATGCCTGCCAATTACATGAATATTACAATATCTCAAACGGTTTTGAGGCTAGTATGAAACAAGTACCTAAAGATGTATTGGGATGTATGTCAGAACTATTTAAACTCATATTAATAGATAAAACTGTAATAACCGTATCTGACGTAGCACCAGTGAGAGTGTTGATTCAAAAGTGGCAATTGTACTGATATACCTATAATATTTATCTCGCGATCAAAACTTGATGTTAAAATCGGCAACATCAAAGAAATCAGACAAAGGATTGTTATTATATATTCTTTAACATCCGCAAACATAGTTTATATATTACTAACCCCGCTGAAGAGAAGCCTCATATAAAATGCAATTCGCAATTTTATTGCGATAGCCTTGTTTGACAGCGAGAAAACCATTCAACCTATGACGTCCATACACCTTATCCGGGAATAGAAATTTAACTAATGTATCACATATATAAATAACGAAAACATATATCTAATTTAAGCACAGAGCTTATGATTATATTTTTGAAAACGTTGCAGTCTGTAGATTCATTTTATGCAAAGTAGTATAGAGGGTCTGGCGTTCCCCTTTAAGCCAAGTATGCCTACCAAGCATGGTACATCCACTGGGGCGAGGGATTCCGAGCCGTGTCGGCATAAACCAGGCAGTGCAACCGGCAAATAAGGAAACACACCTGCCCCGTGTAATAGTAAAGGTCCAAGTGAATCCCTAGAATGCAAGATTTGCGAGAATGTGTTTACCTCCGATACAGATAAACTTGTCAAATGTGAAAGGTGTGAGAAGTGGTTATGCGTAAGCTGCTCAGGGCTCTCTGACAAAGAGTATGAAGTCCTATCTAATGACACCTTACTCATACATTGGTATTGTGTTGAGTGTAATGAGTCGGCTATGAGTGCAGTGAAGTCTGATAACCTAATTGAGGAGAAATGCAAAATGCATATGGAAGCACTCAAGGCAGAATTAGAAGAAAGGATCACAACAGTCGAGAAGGAGGTTATCCAAGTTATGTCTGACATGAATGTTTTTAGGGAAGAACAGCAGAAGATAAATGAGGAAATAAAAATGTCATCAAGTCTAAATATTGCAGAGGTGACAAGACAGAGTACCAGAGATAGTGTCAAGCTACAGCTGGACAGAGGACCTAGCAGACCTAAATGTTGAAGACAGCTGGGACATTTTCTCAAAGCGGGTGATAGATGCTGCAAATAAAACTATTCCAAAAATATGTGCTAAACAATCAAAGAATCGAAAAGACTTGTAGGCAATCGAACAATCACTAGACAAGATGAGAAAAAAAAGAATGGCGTTCCAAAAGTACACGAGAACAAGGGCAGGCAAGGATTACACAGAATATGCAAAAAAAAAAGAAACCAGGCAAAGGGGGCAGGTCGTAAAGCCATGAAAGAATTTGAGAAGAAAATTGCCAGTGAAGAGAAACAAAATCCAAAGGCTTTTTAAGCTGAAAACGAAAGACAGTGTAGCCGACCATGAAGATGAAAATGGAACTATGGTATCATCGAATAAAGATAAAGCTGAGGTCTTGAATAAATTCTTCAGCAGCGGCTTTACCAATGAAGATATTCTTAACATGCCTAACTTCGAAAGCTGTAACGTGCAACCACTAGAGAAAATTGAGGTCAGTGAGGAAGACGTGACCAAGAAACTGAAGGCGCTAAATGTCTCAAAATCACCCGGACCGGATGGAATGCACCCAAGGATCTTTGTGGAACTGGCACAAGAGCTAAGCAAACTGCTGTGGATTGTCTTTAGCAAGTCAGTTGATGACGGTGTTGTACCCCAAGCCTGGAAAGAAGCCAATGTCACACCATCTTTAAAAAAGTAAAAAAGAGTAGTCCTGGAAATTATAGACCGGTTTAGCGTAACAAGCATTGTCTGTAAAATACTTGAATCAATAGTGAGGGATAAGTTGATGTTACATATGCGTGAAAATAACTAGTTATCTGAGTGTCAAGATGGCTTTCTTAGTGGCAGATCGACTACAACAAATCTACTTGCTGTATGTGAAGATTGGACAAGCTCGCTTGATGAAGGCATACCAATTGATACTCTATACCTTAACTTCGCTAAAGCCTTTGATTCGGTGCCACATCGGCGATTGTTAGTCAAACTAAATGGCTATCGCATTGTAGGCAAGTGTGCAGAGTGGATCAAGTGCTTTTTCAGAAATAGACAGCAGTGAGTGCTGGTAAATGGATCATCATCAAACTGGGCACCTGTAACTAGTGGGATACCACAAGGTAGCGTCTGCGGACCTGTCTTGTTTGTTGTATTCATCAATGACTTGCCAGATAACATAAAGTGTGCTGCTCAGATGTTTGTGGATGACACTAAGGTGTACACCCAGATCCGTTCAGTGAGTGACCGCCAAGAACATCAAGATGATCTGTACAATCTAACTGACTGATCACATACATGGCAGCTTGGATTCAATGCCTCAAAATGCAAGGTCGTACATTTTGGTGGCAACAATCCTGGCTACAGTTATGAAATGCCCAGTAAAGAAGGCATGACAGCGATGGAGACAACTTCAGTTGAAAATGACTTGGGTGTTAGTATCGAGGACGAGTTAAAGTTCTCTATACATACAGAGGGACAGGTGAGTAAAGCAAATAAGATACTGGGGCTAATAAGGTCCGACGGATATTTGGATGCCCCGTCACTGAAAAGTCTATTTATTGCTCTGGTACAGCCCACCTCGAGTATTCTAACGTAGTCATGGCACCACGATATGGTAAGGATATGAAGCTCCTAGAGGGTGTCCAGAGGAGGGCGACAAAGCTTATCTCATCATTGGCAACACTACAGTACAAGGACAGACTAAAAACCCTGAGACCGCCAAGTCTGATGTACAGAAGAGCATGTGGTGACATGATTGAAGGGTATAAGTACATGCATGGTATTTACACAGTTGATAGTAAACTCATAGAGCTTGACTCAAACACAGTAACGCGAGATCATCCTTATAAACTTAAGAAACACTACTGTAAGACAGCACTTCGTCACCATTTTTTCTCCTCAAGGATAGTAGAATCATGGAATGCACTACACTACCTGATCATGTTGTAACAGCTCCAACACTAAATAGTTTCAAATCAAGACGACATGGGCACAATACATGTTTGCCATATGAAATGATAGAGTTATAGTTGGACATCATCAACAGATATAACACTACATTTGTATATTACTGTATTGTACTGTACTGTATTTTAACCATGTGGATAAGAACTGGGTATGGTAATCCAGGCCAGTGCATAAATTTAAGGGAGCATGGACAGGGTGTGAAATCACATCAGTCCATAGTACAATTACATTAGCTTATCACTTTATATAAAGTTCTATGTGTACTGTACAAGATCTGGGTATGGAAATCCAGGACATTCATAAACAAGAGGGTTTGAGGACCGGGTGTGAAATCACAACAGTCCATATTGTTAATTCAATTGTTTATTTATCATTGTGTAGTATCTACATGTAGTCCATACTACAGTTACACTGTAAATCATTGTATATATCAACCTATAAGTTAGGAACTGGGTATGGTAATCCAGGCCAGTTCACGTACATGAGCGAGCGTGGACCGGGTGTGGAACCACACCAGTCCATATAGTAAGTCCATTTTTAAATATATCAATGTCTGGTAAATTGTAGGGATAGGAACTGGGTATGGTAGTCCAGGCCAGTTCATAAACTTGATGGAGCATGAACCGGGTGTGAAACCGGATCAGTCCATGTTAAAATTACACTTGTATTGTCATTTATTGTGTGTTAATAGCACACCGGCTCATCTATAAGCAAGTTCTGTAAATACTACTCTGGGTTATCTCTAAATTCCAGAATGAGTTATGACCCAAACATATACTATTGTAAATACTATACGTTTGTGGAGATTAGTTTTAAGTTATGAATGCTGGGACCAGCTGACAGGCTTCAACATGCCTAATATATTTCAGCTGTAAACGATATCATATCATATCATATCATATATCATAAACCATGAGCAGAGCATAAAGGCATTTATGCCTGCGTTCTGACATCTACTTAACTTAGTTAACTTAACTAAAAGATCAGCGAAAAGCAATCAACGTGCTATCCTATGTGATTGCCAATGGCATAACAGCAAAAACTGACACGGAGAAAGCAGAAAAACTGAATACACACTTCACAGGTGTATTTACGCATGAGGACACCATCAGAATACCACAGCTAGCCAGTAACTTAACAAACAGTCAAACATTGGACCAAATCAGAATCATAGAAGCTGATGTGCAAAAAGGTCTCGAGAAACTAGCAGTGTCAAAATCCCAAGGACTGGACGGCATCTCCCCGAGAATTCTAAGGAATCAGCCATTTCATCGCCACACCGTTAACTTATTCTTTAACCAGTCCTTCATTGAAAGAATGCTCCCGCAAACAGGGCTTCCACTAGTGGAATTCTTGGAGTCCTATACTCCCGAAGTTCATGTTTGGACCCCCCCCCAAAAAAAAACAAAGGAAGTCCTGGACTTCCTATTTTTTGTCCCTGACATCTCTAAAAACAATTATTTTAACCAAATTACATGTATTTGAACCATTTTAGACCTCCATGTTTCTTGCTTGGTCTCCCAATAGCATTAACCAGGAAGTCCCAGACTTCCTGTGTTTAGAAATTAGTGGAAGCCCTGCCCGCAAGACTGAAAAAAATGGACAGATCACACCAATCTTCAAGAAAGGTAACAAATCATCAGCAGGCAATTTCAGACCAGTAAGCTTAAAACATCAGTAGTATGCACAATTATGGAATACTTCATCGGAGACGCCGTAACAAAGCACATGTCCAGCTTCATGTCAGACCACCAACACAGTTTCTTAAATGGCCGGTCCTGCATCACACAGCTCATAGACACACTAGATTACTGTACCAAAGCTGTTGACGATGGTGATGCAGTCGATGTCATCTACCTTGATTTTGTTAAAGCGTTTGACACTGTTCCACACCAAAGACTACTGAGCAAACTCCACAGTTATGGAATTAGTGGTGACACTGGGATGGATACAGACATTTCTAAGCAACAGAAAGCAGCGAGTATGATCTATCAGTGGATCATGCTCCAACTGGACTCCAGTGTTAAGTAGCATTTCACAGGGCAGTGTGCTTGGACCAGTACTTTTCATCTGCTTTATCACTGGCCCTAGTCATTCGCATAAAACAATATTTCTTACATCATAAAGATATAAGTTTTGTCATATATATGTACATTTGTGTTGCATAAAATGCTAGTATTACATAACGTTACCTGTTATACGTTTGTTAACCCTTTACTCACAGCATGCACATTGTGAGAGGTAGTGGAGACGCAGTGACAAGATTCTACAATGACATGCATCATGATATCAGTTAGAATTTGTAATCCATGGTCAGTAATTACTTAAAAGTAAATTCTGTCTGTAACTTAGTGATGTCATCTGTTGTATAGTAAGTACAACTTCGCATAGTGCCACCTGTATGTCACATTTCGTATACTTCATCCGAATCATCATTCCAGAATTAGTCTTATTCAACTGTACTTCATGTGTCCATCATCTCTTACCAACATAAAATTGCCCATGGATGAGCATGAAATTCAGTTGACCCTAACACCATGTCATTGTCATTAACGTCCAAACTTGCCAAAGAACATAACTGTCATACGAGTCGACACAGACATTTATCTAAGAATGTTAATTTTGTTATTCCACTAACATTTTTTGTCAAATCAGATTTAAAAATTGGCACCTATCAAAGTTATGAATTCAGTTTATTATCAAATTTATACACCTAGTGAACACTATAATTGGAATTATCAAGTCATGAGATTTTACTCTAAATCGTTATCGGCAAGGATTATAGAAATCGTTTTCATGCATGTAATTCTGTTTCCACTCGAAAGCTTGACGATTCACTTCATATTTTGAACATGAGAGATGAGACCTTGACTGGCATTCAGTTTGGCTAAAATTCAGCTGCAGTTATGCGCTTGAATTCTTGAAAAAAATTGTCAGCTTTATTCACTAGAGTTCTTGAAAAATTGTAAAATATTTGGATTCAAAGTTGGAGTACAAACAGGATTCTTCGTTCAAATTGTCATGGTAGATTTACTAAGATCTTATTCCGAAGATTATTCCGTATTAAAACATAGAATCTATCTGTCATCCTGTAGAAGTTTCACGAAATATATTTTCATGAGATATGAACTACCTAGTATTTCAAATGCTAATGTTGCAGGTGAGCGATAGGCCGTTAGGTCTCTTGTTTTAATAATAGTATGACAGAAGTCAAGTTCCTGTTTCATTAGTTTCGGTCAATATTTGCCAGAGTTATCACCCTTGAAAAATACAAACTTAATTTGACGTCATTCCCTTACAACAAACACAATGTAAGCACATATATCAGTTATATGGAGCAGTCAAGAGAATTGCCCAAATTCCTTACATTTCATTTCAACAAAAGCTGGAATCGAGGGGTTTTGTATTGCTTAAAATGCCTTGCATGTTGCACAGTATTCATCTTATTTTTGTAATTTTGCAGACAAAAGAAATGCCTGATGTTTGGCAGCATGATATGTTTGATGGCGGTCCGGGCCGGTACAGTCCAGCTGTAGGAGGGGGACGGGGCAGGTTGGCGGAAGGAAAGCTGATTGTTGAAAATCTTGATTTTGGCGTTAACGACTCAGACATACACGTAAGTTGTTACCATCATAGGAAAAGGGTTTTGAATGTCTGTCTGTCTGTGTGTTTGTCCAGAGCTGAATCTAAAATTCAATTGATCCGAGTTGGCTCAGATTTTAACAAAACAAAAAATCATACAATGAAAGGGGATTTCCAGACTTGGAATATTTGGCAATGATTTGGATAAAAAGGTGGCTGAAGATAGTATCAAATTCCTGATATATGGGCATCTCGTAAACCACTGGTCAGATTTGGCTCAAATTTCAACACAAGAAAGCTTGTGACCGTGCACAGGATTCCACAAATTTTGTCATGCGAAAATGCGAGGACATTAAAAATGCTCTGAAAATCTGAGACACATTGCAATGTGATAACAACTGGATAGTTTTTGCTATTGCATCATCTTACCTGACACAGAGGTGATCAAAACACACGTTTGTACGACTTACATTGTACTTTCGTTGTAGGAATTTCATTGCTATTCCATCCGATAGATATTTCTATATTGGCAAAATGGCGTGGCAGCCATCTTGGATGACCTAGTTTTAGCGTAAATGACTTGAACTCCAGAACTGCTGAACGGATCGGGACAAAATTTGGGAAATATGATTAGGCACTAAGGGCAGGGTTCGATTTCTAGTTATGTCTGCTAGTCTGAGACTACCAAATTCTCATACGGACTACTTATAGTCGTTTGGTCACAACTCCGGTGGACTAGCACAAAATTTCTCTCAAAATTATCCGTTAGACTCGCAAAAACGAAATATTCCATGACGTTGAGAAAACTAATGCATAAGTTTCTTGCAAACATGCAAGCTTACCCGCTTAAAATTACCGCAGAAGCTATGTATGTTAAAATCTATGATAGCAGTGCCTGTTCATAGTCGGCAACCATTCCAGAGCGTTTGCATTTAATTCACGATCAGCTTTTTTCGGTTTCTATGTGATAGAACATAAAAGATCCGAAAACAACCCAATTGCGAAATCGCTTAATGTGTGCAAAAGTGCTGACATGGTAAAACGAATTACTTGGTCAATTCAGCCTAGAGGGATATGAGAATTGCTCATTACCTCGTAGCCGAGTTGCATGGCTTATGAATTGATCGGTAATTATATAGAATTCATAAAATAGATTTTGACCGATACTGACATATCTTGCATATGTACATGGCTTGGAAACTACATATAATATAGTATAACGATTAAACCAACACGAATATCTGTACACGCTACATTTAATAATTAAGCAAGTATACTGATGACAGATTTTGCCGAGGAACATATACAATCCCAACGTTACCGACGAATCGAAACTTCCAGTTCATTTTGTCCTAGAGGGGGATATGAGAATTGCTATTATCCAGGAACATTGTCGTGTCGAATTTAGTAATGTCTATATCAACCGATTTTGGGACAAATGTTGTGATAAAATATATTAAATCATCACTAAGCTACTATTAGAACATCGTGAGCACGCTTTCTAGACAATACTATTCGTTATTTAATCATTTCACGGCTTGAATTGACGACTTTTTAAAGACAAAATGGCAGTAGGATAGGGATAGTCAGAACTGAGAAAATTATGCCATTACACATACTCCAATTCAGTGACTGACCGTCTAAGAGGTATAACACCATGTAGCCTGGTTCCCAAATAAATGCACCAGGGAACCAAGCTACCGCAACGGGTAAGGTGTACGGCAGTTCTGAATGCATTAATTTCCTTGTTAGTGTGCTATAAAAATATGCGCATGCCTGTCAAGATATTGCCATGACTTGTAAAATAGTAACACAATTTGGACATGTAATATGCTAATTCTTCTTAGATGCACCAAAATTTATGATCATGGCGCGTATTATTTAAGATGTGCAATGCGTTAATCCTGTATTTCGCTCAGAAATTTAAAGAAAAAAATCTTAATTAACATGACCGCATATATATTCATACGTGTGATTTGCCAATTACTGGAACTACACAACAAATTACATGTGGTGCCTGGTTCCCTGTACAATATAATTTTATAGCTCTAAAAAATTGATAGCGGTTCCAAACTAATTATGCAATATCAAACCAAGTGGTAAGGGTACTAAAAACTTTGGCGGGAAATATGAGGCAATGTGAGTACCATAGGATATGTATTGTGTGGTATGTAAGAACCTCCTTTAACAGGACTAGTGCTTTTATCTGCGGACTAGTCTATTTTCAAAATCACTAGTCCGACGGACTAGTGACATAAAAAGTTAAGATCGACCCCTGCTAAGGGCCATTAAAGTTTGTTCAAGGGAAGTTGATATGTAAAGAAATATGGCCGCCGTGGACAAATCAAAATGTACTGTTTTTGGCCTCCATATTAGATTTCTTTATTTGATGGATTTTGAAGCCGAAATTGGTTTTATATAGTTTTTGAGTATGCTGATTTAAAATTTCCACTTTCAAAACTGTCGGATAAACAGTTTGGCGTCCGTCTTGGGATTTTTTTCCCGCCGAAAACTCATACTAAAGCAATAGAAAATTTTTAATGTTTTCATCTCGAGAACCACTGGGCCGATTTCAATTATATTTGGCAGGAAGCATCCTTAAGGTAATAAAGATCCAAGTTTGTTCAAAGGAAGCAGTTCAGCCATCTTGGATTGTGGCCGATCTTTAGAAATGTCAAAATCTCAGAAACTGCTTGGGGGATCGATTCAAAACTCATGAATCATCATCTAGGCCAACAGCTGATCCATGTTTGTTCAAGGAACTTGATTGGCCAAATGCTTTGACGGCCATCTTAGATGACCTAATTTTCATGAAAACTACTCCCGAATTGCTGAATGTATCTGCCTGAAATTTGGGAAATATGATTAGGGATTAAGGGGCATTCAGGTTTGCTCAAAGGAAGTTAGTACATTTAAAAACATGTCCACCATAGACCAATCAAATGTCAGCATTTGCCGTACCATTTGAAAATTGAGCTTTTCTTGGCTGACATGGCTGATGCATTTTGACAGTGAAAGCGCTGACATAAGTATATACGCATGGGTGCGTGATGCGACTTCACACTCTTGAATCTGATTCATGGATCAGCCTAATCGGTCAATTTGCTCGGCAGTCATCTTGGCATATGCGCTATTTTCCAGCTACCATATGTGTTTTTAAAAAAGATTTCTCTGTTCATGTCAAATACTTTAGTTCTCTATCTATAGGCATTTCTAGTTCCAGTAGCCAGTGTGGATTTTCCGAAGGTCTATGAGAAATGATATAAAATCTTATAAATATACAAAAATCTCACTAGCCAATACATGTTCCAGGTGAGCGATGCATCTTGTTTGATGAAATATTGAGGACTATAAAGCACCCTATCTTCTAAGGACTGTACCGTTATGTACTGTGGAGATAGAGAATTTACACTTTTAGTCAATCAATCTAACCGCTAGATGCTTCAGGTATAATGGCATACAATAAGTATCCTGTATAGGTCTAGTGACATTGGTTAACAATTATATCATTCAGATATCAGCCTCTAGATAGTGTCAAATGTTGTAAAAAGAATTTGTGGAAGAAGATCCCTATATATACAATTTTTTCCGCATGTTTATGGTTTACAGAAATATTCCAAAAGTGGCTAAAATTTGCGTATTTGGATAAAATATTGGCTATTAAAGCAATTTGTTCAATGCAGCGGGCCATAATAGTCACAATGGTTTGTTTCATTGGAGTAATAAATTTAGACAGTAGAGGAATCCAATCTGCATATGATGTCATAATCAATTACGTCACATGTGGGCTGACATCGCAACTTACAGAAATACTCCATCATAAAGCTGGAATAGTCCGCCAGGTTGTACGAATTGTTTGTCTAATGGATTTACTATTTAATAAATATTCTGTTGGACTATTTTGAAACTAATTTGACTGGGCTAAGCACCCAGTCAAATTTGTTTCAAAATATTCAACAGCTTACCTGGATTTTGGAAATTCGGGGTGTGATTGCTCCCAACACGAGGAGTGTTAGCGGAAGTTAGCTAGAGAAGGTTGGGGCGTAGCTAAAATTGGATTTATTGCACCGTTTGTAACGGCACTCTATAGTGCTGATATTTATCAGATTTGTACTGGTAAAAAATTAGGTACTTCACTTGTGTGTCTGTCTTGAGATTACAAATGAGGGTTAACCATTTCACCGATAAATTTATCTCAATTTCAAGGCAACCAGACAGGAAAACTGTTGAAAATCTTTGAAATTAATTTGACTGGAAGCTGTTGCGGCCGTAGGTCAAATTAATTTCCAAAATATTCAACAGATTACGTTTTATAGTGTGCAGAATTTAGCTTCTTAGGGATTTGTCGCTGAAAGGGTTAAGACTGTTTGGACTGTAAGATTGATTCTTCTAATATTTTTGCAGGAACTGTTTGCAGAGTTTGGCGCTCTAACGAAAGCAGCAGTTCACTATGACAAATCTGGCCGATCTTTAGGCACAGCAGAGGTCATATTTGAAAGACACAATGACGCGACTAAGGCTATGAAACAGTACAATAATGTACCGTTGGATGGTGAGTAGTCTTTCTTTTTTAACCTCGCCTGGCTGGGTGTCCGAATGTATCAATTTGAAAAAGGGAGCTCAAGCAAGATATACAGAGTGTGTCTGGAGTCAGTCTTGGTTGTGCTCTGTATAGGGATGTGGATCGCTTTGGACATGTTGGATACAGTCCATTCCAGATCGGCACTGCAAGCTGACATTTTGTATGGGAGTGCTGTGTAAGAGGTAATGTAGTAATAGATACAGTCCAACATGCTTGAAACACCACATATACAGTTACGAGATGATGTTTCTTTAAAATATGGATCGAAGTTAAGGCTAGTAGAAGCTTGGAATGTTTAGTGTTGACTGTTAAAGGATTGATCAGGCTAGTGTGATGAAATTGCGAGCCTGAACTGTGTACCATATATTTTACCCGTTATTGACCAAGCATCACATGTAGTAGGAGGTAGCGCATGATAGAAAACTGGTGTAACGTTGAGAACATTGTTGGTGAACTGCTTGTTTTATTAGGCATAGAAAGCTGACAGGAACAGTGTTGTCAAAATTGCATCAGTTATCATAACTAAAGCTAATAAGTTATACCCAGTTAATAATTATTTTGTATTATAATGGCTAATGGTAATTGTGTAGTCTGGCCTGTAAAGGACTGTAGATAATAACTAAGCCTAAGATAATTTAGAGTTCACTAACCCTATTTGCACATTCTATTTGTTAATCAAGCAGTCTTTTATTATCCAACTTTGTCATGAATCATACAACCTAGATTAAGTTACTTCTCAGTCAAAAACATAGTTTGCCTTGTCTGTGTTTTACGGCTTAAAGGGAATATTTGATAAATATCTCGAGAGTAGTAGCAGAAAGCTTACAATAAAGTCAACGTGTGTGTCAGGATTTCATATTTTTATGCTCATAATGCCATTTAATGGGGACAGGGGGGGTGGGGGTGGGGATGCCGAAATATGAAACGCACACACAAAAGTTGTTTTTAGCAACCTATTGTTAGTGTTATAAACTGTTAACATGTTTGTACTGAATGCTTTTTCTGAATAGTTCTTCTTCTGCGTTCCATGGCTGTGTTTAGACGTCTAGTCTGGTGGTGCCGACAAAGAGGCTGGTCAGCTTCAGGTCATCACTGGATCCCCAGAGCTTGGTTTCAATGCTTTCACCATTGGGCCATACATCTTCACGCACTGCAGCAAGACAGGGACAATGTTGCAGGATATGTTCTGGTGTTTGATCTGCTGTCGACTCTTCCGATTCTCTTCAAATGTGCTTTGAGGCGACAGTGTCCAGTCCTGAGCCTAAAGATCTGCGTCTGTTGTTGTCTGTCGAGCATGTTGATGGAATCTGTCAATGGATCATAGCCTTGGTTTCTTTGTCTCCATTTGGACTTGAAGGAAGACTTCAAGAGGGTTTTAATTTCCTGATACGAAGTGGCAGTGACTGGCTGTGGGAGTCTGCTGCCATTCTTGGCAAGTAGGTCAGCTTGTTCATTGCCAGATACATCGCAGTGGGCTGGAATCCATTGAAGTTTCAGATTTGTTTTGCTGCTCAATATGCATAGAGAATGTTTTAGATCTTTGATAATATTTTCTGGCTTTTCAGAGTCAAGTGATTGAAGAGTAGAAAGGGAGTCAGTCAGCAACAACATTAGCTGGACAACTTTGCATAGACTTGAGGTGTTGGCTAGCTGCTAGCAAAGCTCGTACTTCAGCACGGAAGTTAGTGCATCTGTCGCCTGCGGGAATAGACACTGTATCTGTGTTGCCATCTATGTGTTTGATGAAAACACCACTTCCTCCATTTCGGACTGCTTCGTCTGAAGAACCGTCAGTGTAGACTTGGGTCGAAATACTATCTGGGTACTTATCATCAAGCATCTCTAGTGCCAGAGTCTTCATATCAGCAGGGCTTTGTTCTTTAGACAAGATACCAGGCACCTTGGTGTGTATATCAAGATTTGCATGTTCTGGCAGCCAGTCTTCCAGTGAGATTAATTCAACTGCTTCACAAGAAAATCCAGTGGTACAGCTATAAACCTCTTGTAGATCTCTAATGAGATGATTTGGACTTTTCCTTTTGAGCCGGTTCTTGGTCTTTTCTTGGAGGATCTGATGTAGTGGATGATTCGTTAATCTTTTGGATTTTTCACTTTCTGTAAGAATCTTTAAACATCTTCTCTCCTCCAGTGGCTCCAAATCAGCAATCTTTTTCATTTCTTCAGTGGGCATGCTCTTGGTTGCTCCAAGGATCACCCTCATTCCCATATTCTGTACTTTGTCTAGTTTTGCCATGTTGGTTTTGGCTGCGGTACTCCATGAGCTTGAGGCATATTCTAGAATTGGACGCACAGCACCTGTGTAAACCTGTTTCAGGATCTTTTTGTTGGATCACCACATGGTTCCCGACAGTTTTCTCATAACAGAGAGTTTCTTGACTGCTCCTGACAGGATCTTCTCAATATGGGGTTTCCAAAATAGCCTTGAGTCCAGTTTTACTCCAAGAAAGATTGGGGTGTCATTCTGGGGTAATGTCTGATCTCCAAGTTTTATTTTGACTGCATCTTTGGTTGGTGACAGAGAAAAAAGGGTTGCCGATGTTTTCGCTTTGTTGATCTGGAGATCCCAGTCTACTGTCTACGCGTTAATCCTATCTACAGCATTTTGGATTCGATAGGAGGCTGTTGTTGCATGCTCTGAGCTGGTCCATATTGCCAGGTCATCTGCATGTAGTGTATTCTTGACATGATTAGGCATGATGTTAGAGATGCCATTAATATATACTAGGAACAGTGTAGGAGAAGTGACCCCTCCTTGTGGTACTCCTTCTCTCAGTTTTACCTGTGTGCTGATGGTTCCGTCTAGCTTGACACGCACTTCTGTTGAAGAGGAAGTCTCGTATCCAGATGTACATCTTTCCAGAGATTCCAGCATCGATAAGTTTGAGCAGGAGGCCCTCTTTCCAGACCTTGTCAAAAGCCTGGGGAAAATCAAAGAAGATGGCCAGAGCTTTCCTCTTCTCCTGAAAAGCATTCTCGATGTCTTGGGTCAGATATAATAGCTGGTCTTCTGTACTTCGGTGACACCGGTAACCAGATTGTGTAGTTGTGAGCAGAGAGTTGCTTTCCAAGTACCAGAGTAGTCTTCTGTTGATCACTTTCCATGAGCTTTCCTGGGGAGCTTAACAGGCTGATCGGTCTGTAGCTTTTGGCTTCAAGTTTGTCTTTATTCTTCTTTGGAATAGGCGTGGTCTGAGCTTCCTTCCAAATGGATGGGACAATCCCAGCAGTCCAGCTTTGATTGAAAACTCGGAGAAGAGCAGATTGAGCGATGAGTCCCATATTAGGCTTGCGCGATTTTTCGATTTAATCGTGAAGTTCGATTTATTTTTAAAATCGCGATTTTTACGATGTAATTGAGGAAAAATCGGAGAATCGTCAAAAATGTCATGTTTTTTTAAAATCTCAGGTGTGTACTTTTCCGTCGCATTTTATCAATACATGAGTACAATTATAATCGATTCACGCCTGTGTTCATTGTGTTTATATCCCGCCGTGCCATGCAAGTGTCGCATAATTACTAATTCCAACACAAAGCGCTACAATAAACAAGCTAACAATAGCGAGGTAACACCTTTTGTCATTGAGACTCCGTCGAATCGCCATAAAATTTTCTTTCTTTCGCTGCAGACCCTGAGTCTGTCGTGAAATGTCAAGTATATACTTAGTTGCAGAATGTTAGGCAATCAGTGAACATAAGTCTCTTTAATTCTAGAGTTAGCAATTTCAGGCGGTGTAATACTTTTTCCTTTTTGATTCGGTTGTCATGTCAAATTAAAGAAAATAAAGCAACAGCATTCCAAATTGTTTGATTTTGAACTGTGCGTTCTGTTGATTACTCTTAAATGTAACTCGTACATTCTGAAAGCAACTATAAACTGCACTATGGGACGAGTTTACGCCGTTCCACTCGTACCTACTCAAAACTACCGTCCTATGTATGTGAATTGCGCAGTATCTCCCCGGGTACTAATATTCGCTTCTTCGCGTTACTTCGGTAATGACCTAAACTCATCCTACAAAGGGAGGCTATAAGCAGAAGCTGATGCATCATGTAATTTATATATTTTCTCGGCGACATTTTATCTCAAATTTTGATGAAATAAATAATGTTTATTAAACTATACACAATATTTAGGCGGTCCCAATTAATAATTTCACTCTCGCGATGATGGATATAAGGTATATATTAAGCATAGACGTAGGATGGTAAGAATTCCTCGCATGAAAATGTGTTCTAATTTCGTGCTATTTTTGTGTCATTTATTTCAACTTTTTCTAGAAACAAGTCATGTTACACCCCCACCCCCACCCACTTTATACTTTGGGAATTTGGACCTACGATTTAATCAAAAATCGTGATTTTTTTTTATAAAATCGATCGCGATGTTTCAAAGCAAAAATCGCGCAAGCCTATCCCATATGTCTAAGCATGTCATTTGTTACACCATCAGCTCGTGGAGCTTTCTTTGGCTTGAGTTTTTTGATTGAAGCCATTAGTTCTTCTATAGTTAACTCATTGCTCATGATGGCTGTTGGTAGTTGATTTTGCAGCTTTTTTGTCTCTGCGAACCTGCTTTATTCTAGTTCTTGGCATGTTAACAATGCTTTCATTAAGGTAGTGGTCCGCAAAGGCATTGACGGCATGTTTACCTGTGGTTAGTTCACCTTTTACCTTTAGTAATGTTTTGCTTCTGCTGCAGTTGTCTTCATTAAGTGTTCAACCTCAATGATACAGAATATTGTTATGCTGTTTAAAGATAGTGACCATCTTCTGGTGTTTTCTACAGATCAGCTCAGAAATAAGTTAATCTGTTTCCAAAACAAAACAGAAACATTAGATTATTGGTACAATTTTGAACACGATGTAAGAAATGTTCCGTTGAGTATTTTGGACATATTTTGATTGGAAGATGGCTTCCAAATAAATTTAATCCAAAAATATTCAACAGTACATTTTATTTTGTTTTGGATACATGTTAAATGAGATTACAGATAGTGTTGTTCCAATTAATCCATTTGATCGATGATTGATTGGTTTGTATGTCCAACCGACAGATCGATCATGATTTCAGAAATCGATTCTGACTGCTTATAAATTTATGATATTAAAACGTGGTTTTTTGGGCAATGCCATTTTAATTTCATTTTTACAGATCTCAATAACATAGTATTACTCCATACAAGTCTATACTCTAAGACATAAACCCTCTCAACACTCAAACCACCATACCAATAGCTTGTTGAATATTTTAAAACTTATTTGACTTGACTGGAAGCTGTTGCTTCCAATCAAATTAGTTTAAAAATATTCAACAGATTATTTCTTAAAGGTTAAATATCCATGAACATGCAAAAATTTTTGCATTCAAAATTTCAGAATGGGTAAAAATGAGAAAATGTTATGATCGATCATTAAATGGTCATTGGTTAGTATGTAAAACCAATCATCGATCACAAAACTAGTACCAATTCCCAACACTAATTACAGACGTAAATTAGTTTTGAATAAAAACATCAAAAATGAAAGTTTTAATCGTATTTTATGAATTAAAAGGAATTTGACCAATTTAAAAAAAATAACTTGCCAAATTTCCAAACATGTGCTTAGTAAATGTCCATTTGCAGGCCAAGAGAAAAGAATTTTTGAAAATTTATCACTGGAGTGACTGGTTAGGTTTTTGCGCCAGGCATTTCAGTGGTAAATTTTCAAAAGTAATTTCCTCTTGGCCTGCAGATGGAAATTCCTCAACACAATTTGCTGCATGAGCTGATACAAAACCGGTGTAATTTTGAAAACAGTGTTGTTGCAGCAACAGCTTTCTGCAACAATTTTTTCAAAATTTCACCAGTCAATCAGTTCATGTAGAAATTTTTTGTTCTGTTTTCATACATACGGTAACTG
This sequence comes from Chaetoderma sp. LZ-2023a, assembly GCA_034401795.1. NCBI lineage: Eukaryota > Metazoa > Mollusca > Caudofoveata > Chaetodermatida > Chaetodermatidae > Chaetoderma > Chaetoderma sp. LZ-2023a. The sequence goes on from CM067372.1 coordinate 112,930,524, forward strand.
TAATAAATTCACGATTATGTGGTACAAGTGACTGAAACTATAATTAAGGACTAAAACATTATCATTTGGGTTGTCAGATTTCTGTCACTAACCATGCTTTATATATATATATATATATATATATATATATATATATATATATATATATATATATATATATATATATATACATATATAGATTTCAAGATCTGACTAAGTGTCTGGAGCATTTTCTTCTTTGTAGGTCGTCCAATGAGTATCCAGATGGTGAGCAAGATCAGTGAATCCGCTCCGAGCAGGTGAGGAAGAACATAACTATTTATCTCTAGATTTAAAATAAACACAAATATTTTTGGAAACTTATCGCAGGATAATCCTTCCAGTGTTAAGCTTTCTGAAATGTTTTTGCTAGGACATTGCTAAAAAGCCTGTAGACACCAGTTTTAATAGTTTGACTTGACCATTAAAGATTTTAAAATAAGTAACAATTTATCATATAAACACGGCTTTCAGCCCGTTTAATATTTCTCGATATGAACGCATATGCAACAAAAACTTTCCATTGATTAGATAACGCAAAAGAAATATTTTCATTGATTGGATAGCATGTAATAGTCCCACATGCCCTGTAAGACCACAAATGTTTCCTAGCAATGACGACGGCGAAAACATAAATACGACGGGATAATTGTTATGTTGATGATTGAAATTTTTGTAATATATATATATATATACTATGTAGTTGTGAAATACGTTTGTAAATTTGCATGATAGACGCAGAAATTATAAAGTTGGATTAAAAGTAATTTCAAGTCCGAAATAGTGTTTTGTTAGTCATTATTTTTTGTGGCACATTGGTCAGAACGCTTAGCAAAGTGATGCGTTACAATGAGGAAAATTTACCAGCACAAACTGGTGCGTTAAAACCTGTTTCATGGATTAACTTTGTTGGAAAACTTGTCAAAATATCTTGTCAAAAACTTGTCAAAAAGTTTATATGATAAATAGAATCTGAAACTTAGTCCCATTTCATATTATCAACCTCATCAAAAATATATAACATTGTACTGGCTCAAACTTGGTTGATAATAGTAGTATGAAATGGGACTTTGTTTCAGAACCTCTATAATCATATATATATATATATATATATATATATGTATTTTAGATGCTTTGAAAACTACAATGATATATATATATATATATATATATATATATATATATATATATATATATATATATATATATATATATCATTGTAGTTCTCAAAGCATCTAAACTATATACTTAAATCTACTTGAGTGGCAACAATCAATGTACTGTTATATAGGTAGTGCGTACAACAGGTTGATCACTGCTAATAATAAATACAAGTTAGCCAAGGTATCTGAGTTGTGTTAAATGACAATGGAGTATTCCAGATTTAACTATGCCCCACCAAACTTTAGCTAAACTCCACCCACACTTCGCCCATTTTGACATCAATCAATCCCTGAACTCCCTGACTATCAATTTACAGAAAACTACAGGTAAGCTGTTGAATATCTTGAAACTAATTTGACTGGATGCTGCTGCCACAGTAACAGCGCCCAGTCAAATTAGTTTCAAAATATTCAACAGAATTTTTATTAAATTGGAGACAATTCATACAACAACCTTTAGTCCGTCATCAATTAAGCGTTCGAGATGAACTTATCTGCGTCATTGTCATTCATGATGTAATTTATTATAACGTCATCCTACATGTCACGTAGTTGAGTATAACGTCATGATTGACTGAGAAACTGGAATCCTTGACCATTACAATTGTCTGGTCTCTGACACAAAACAGACCGGGAACAGTACATTGAAGATTACGTCATAGGATTTGAATATATAACTTTATAATATGATTACCAGTAAAATTAATGTTGTAGACTTAATATAAATATGTAACATACACGGGCAAATAGTTGTGATGTAGGCAGCTGTCAGTAATGCCAAGAGACAGACCGACTTATACTAGACATTCTAGATGTTGGTGGGTATTTATTATCACCAAATTTACTCTGAAATCCCAATATCTCAAATTTAAACCATCCGTACAGGTAAGGTGTTGAATATTTTAAAACTCATTTGATGGGAAGCTGTTGCTGCTTTAGGCAACAGCAATCTTCAGTCAAATTAGTTTTAAAATATTCAACATATCTTGGATCTGGGACATGGTGTTCGGTTGAAATGGCAATGGATTGTAGACATTGGAAAATATTGGCTCAAATAGTTAGGATTTGGCTAAGAAAAAATGTAAGGGGCTAATCTATTTCCTAATATGTTGCAAAAGCCATGTCAGTCTTCATAAGAGATAAATGTAATCAACACATTTGATAAGTAAGCACTATCATATTTATAGGGGCAAGAGTGTGGTATTTATTGTATCCCACCACCCCCATGAAGAATTCTTTGTGAACTAATTTGATATATGAAATGAAATGAAATACTCATTGCCCAGACTACTTTACCAGAGTTTTATGACTCAGAATGCAGGAAATGGATTCTCAAGATACCTAATTTTCAATTCTTTTTCTAAGAATGAATGAAATCGCTTCTCAAGACATCTACAAACGTAATTTTCTATTTTTTCTAGCGAATAATGACGCATTAGGCCACTTCCATTTTAGCCAAGTAATGTAACAGTTTTGTAGAAACTCCATTTACAGTGAGAGTATGACTGATAATGTATGACTTGGTATCGCAGAATTCTTTTTGTGGTACTTAAGTGTTCATGACTGTAAATGTATATCTTCTGTGTTGTTGACTACTTCTCTTGTCAGTCTTGAGTAAGGATAAGTTTATAAAAATTGTTTTCATTCTTTATGTTATCAGTGTTGATGTTTTGCGCTTTTTAGAACCACTGGTCGAATGGGAGGAGGGGGCGGCAGTGGTGGTTATGGAGGCGGAGGTGGAGGCAGTTTTGGAGGAGGTGGTGGTAGGAGCAACTTTGGAAACAGAAATTTTAATCGTGGAGGAGGTGGTGGTGGACGTGGCAATAGCCGTGGCAGCAGCAGAGGATCAAGGGGAGGTAGTCGAGGTCGTGGTGGTCGAAACCAGAAGAGTACACCGACAGCAGAGGAACTTGATGCACAATTAGATGCATATAATTCTAAGGTATGTTATTCGGCTTTAGGTTAAGTATGTAAAAACTATTCAAGCCAGTTAGAATTTAATGGCTAAGCTTCACCATATGCAAGAGTACATTTTAATCTGTACTCAGTTGACTGTATGCCACATGGTGATTTTACTACATTCTGTTGCTAAACCAATTCCTTGCTTATTATTAGCTCAACTGGCCTGAAGTGATAATAGGGAGTATCCTTTCAAAACAATTGCAATTAGCGTATTTCGCCTATTTGAAGGCCATGCTCTAATAGAAGCCCACCTCCTAACTTGACATATGAAATGTATGAGCTTGAATGAATTCTTAAAAGTTTCAAAACAGCAAAACTCAGTATTAGAAGCCCACCCCCTGACTCAGCAGTTTGTATTAGGAAACAAATTTGCAAGAACAAATTTGCAAGAATAGAGTGTATAATAATAACAATGGTGTCACGGATCGCTCTACTTTACATCGATCTCTGCCCTCAGATTTGTAGATCTCAGCCACCTATTAAATTACTACTAATAGAAGTAGGTCACGTATGTTCAGGGATAATAAAGTTTATTCCAAAATTTTGTAGTAAAAAATATGTAAAACAGTCTTAGCACGATAAATACCTTCTTTATAAAAATATTTTAAGACCAAATTTATGTACCGAAATTATTGGTCTCGTATCGCACGTTAATTTTGTAATGCCGACCAACATCAAATGATCCAAAACGGAATCAAGACATATGACAAAAATTGTTTGTATGTCCGGGAATTAAAATGAGATGAACCCCTACTTATGTTGGCCAGTCAGTCTAGTGGTCAATTTTTTTAAATAGTCTTTTCTTGGTCTGGAAATGGATATTTTCTATGAGAAAATTACATGCTGTAGTTGTGACATAGGCAGCTTTGCCAAAGTTGTAAAAAATTTGAGTCTGATTTCTACTAGTTGTGAGTCGCAACTAAAAATGTCAATGGTCTAAATGTAGTTGTACAAAGTTTGGTATTGTGCTTGCTTTTCAGATGGATGTTGAATAGGAATGGTTTACACCATTACAGATGTGTAGATCATCTGGCCAGTTTGTACTACAGCAACGAAGCACAGTGTACAATTTTTTACCATCTCAGGAAAACACTGCTCCTCACGACTCTGTTATATCACTTGTATTGGTGGACATTGGATAGTGCTAAGTGCAACTGAAAAAACCCTCCGTAATTTATTTTTCTGTAACAGAAACCTAACGGAAACTTTGTTTTTGAACAAAGAAGCATGTTAATTAATTGTCATATGTTTCACTATATTACCCGTTCAATGGTCACGAATGGTCAAGAAAAGCAAGAGTTTTGCTTAGTCAATGTCCATTTTTAGCTCATGAGATAATTTTTTTAAATTTACCACTGGAATAACTGGCCAGTCATTCCAGTGGTAAATTTTCAAAAATGTCTTCTTATACCCTCTATGCTGTGTAAATGCTTCTGTGTGTGTTAGAACTTACTGAATGTTATATGGACCATGAAAAACATCAAGAGCCAGGACATGTAGAATCTCACCCTATTACATGTTGAAAATATTACATTCGAAACGATATAAAAATGATCTAGGAGGCATTTTATTTGTGTGCAATTGTAATTTGTTTTATCTGTACAATATTACTTATTAGACCATCCTTAAGTTATTGTTTGTTTGGAGTAATCCTACCAGCCACAGTAGTACTTCGGGGAAAAACCGATCCACAGAATTCCTGTGAATATAAAAGGATTTGGACAAGCATTCAATAATTATCTTATTTGTTATCTAGATAAACAGGATGTTTTCTTCATTTTACCATGATAATAAGTGATGGGACAATTTACAAAAAAGAAGCATTTGCCTACTTGCCTAATCCTTTTAAAAATATTAAGTTAGTTACCCCAAATAAAATAATTTAATGATGGTCTTGGCCATCTAATCCTGTGCAAGCAGAAGTCGAATATTAACCCTTACCACTCTGATGTCAAGATTTTATCTTTTACTGTGTCAATAGCAAAGAAACTGGTTTTCATTTTTCAACAATTTTGTTGGAAGATGTTGCTGTGTATGACAGCACCATCTCCCACCAAATTTGTTGAAAAATGATAACCAGTTCATCTTTTAATTTAATTTGAATATTTAAAGTTTTGACAGCAGAGTGGTAAGGGTTAAACAAACTTCCTATTAACAGTTTTCTGCAGCAGAATTGTGTTAACCCTTTAATGGTCATGATTTGTTAAGAAAAACTAATTTTTACTTAGTGAATGCCCATTTGCAGGCCAATAGAAATCTATTTTTGAGAATTTACCTTGGGAATGGCTGGGTTGATAATTGAACCAGCCATTCCAGTGGTAGATTTTCAAGAATGGATTTTTCTTGGCCTGAAAATGGACATTTCTCAAGACCAATGCATAGGCCGTTTTTGGCTGACTTGACCTTTAAAGGGTTAAGAATTGTTTTGTACATAGCAAAGATGTGTAAAACACCTGTTTCCTGATTCATTCATTAAATATACAGTTAGTCATTATATTTACAAGCTTGTAATGTATAAACACCTATAGGGGTATATTTTAGCTTGACAAATCAGTCCTTAAATGGTCAGAAATGTTCAAAATATCAACTGTCTGTTTGGAAGCCAAGAGAAGAATGTTTATTTACACATCATGAATGCCCAGTGTTAAGTTTTCATAAATATTCAGTTGGCCTGGAAATAGGCAGTTCTTAACACTTTCACCAATAAATCCCTGAAAAATATTCGTTAAGATATAAAACTTATTCTGTTGAATATTTTGAAATTAATTTGAAGGGAAGCCGTTGCTGCCTTAGGCAGCCGTTACTGCCAGTCAATTTAATTTCAAAATATTCAACAGTTTCCCTGTATGGTAGTGTTGAAAATGAGATACGGAAATTTCAACAGTGAAAGGGTTAAAACCAATGCAGGGTAAATTTTGGTGTTTATTGACTACTAACTGCATTTTTAACACATAAAATGGAATGCAGTGTTTCAAACACACGTGATGCTTAATAATCATTGACTGATCAGTGGACACACATCCCTGCTAGAAATGTGTAATTGTGTGTTCAACCTGTCTATGTATTGGACTAGTAAAAAGTGATCCCTAAAGACACATGGTTGGTTGTTTGATGGAAGTCAGTCTTTGGAGCTGCATGATGACTGTTTGTTTGAGTTGTTGTCTTCTATGCTCTACATAATTTTATTTTAGTGCATGAAGAGTAAAATATTAATTGCCAAAATAATGGTACTTCATGTTTTAAATGAACCTATTATCTTTACTAGTAATTCTGCATTTGAGCTTTGAAGATTATTTGACTAACTTTTGTACCTCACTACACAATACTAGATGTATTATTGAATGACAAATGACTGCTTTTATCATTTCTTTTATCCTTTATCTGACATTTGTTTTACTTAATTTATTCTACGCAATGGGTAACCTCCATTCATTTCGTTTTCCGTGTAATTAGATCCCTTATTTGTTCACCTGGGTGAGAATATACAAAGGCGATGTGCCAGTCTGTCTGTCCGTTGTCAACAAGTGTGGCGTGTTTGCCTTTTATTAATGAATTGACACCAAACTTTGACTATTAGAGTTGTGAATATGAAGCCTTAAAAACCAGTGTTTCTATGACCCTTGTTAAATCATTTGTTGACGTTTTCAAGCCATATTGTTCCATTTGACAATATCAGTTTCTCTCCAATTTCGTATGAATGTGAAAAGCACTGTGGTTACCAGGTGGCCATCTTAAAAATGACTTCCATGGGGTACCATTTTGTAGCTTTAACCGAATGGTTCAGAACTTTAGAAATCCATTAGGTGTGGTGTTTGGAGGGTACCTTTCATAATTGTTCTAGAAGCAAATCCATAATACTTAACAGGCAGCCATCATGAAAACCTTCTTCATGGGCAGAGGTCTGTAGCTTTAACCAATTCACCTTTCCAGAGCAACCATCCATTAGCAGACCTCGTATGACATCATAATCAGTTCAGCGCGTGTATGATGATGTTACAATCATTACGTCAGAAAGGGTTCCATATAGACCGTCATCAAATCTCAGAGTCCAACACGTATGAATTGTATGTCTTTGTTATTCTTTGCTATTTAATAAACATGCTCTTGAATATTTTGAAACTAATTTGAATGGGCGCTGTTGCTACCTTAGGCAGCAACAGCACCCAGTCAAATTAGTTTCAAAATATTCAACAGCTTACCTGTATAGTTTTCTTGAAATAGATAGTCAGGGTGTTCAGAGATCGATCGATCCCAACACGAGCGAGGTGCGGGTGGAGCTTAGCCAGAGATGGGCGGGGCCTAGCTAAAACCAGAAAGGCCCATTCATTCAAAACTCTGGAGCATCCTGATAAATATTGTTTTAAATAAGATGTCCAATATGGCCACCAGGCAGCAATCTTGGTTTTACTTTATGCCATTTAACATAATTTAAATCATCGATCAGTGACACACTTATTAACGATTTTTGTTTTCGCCTTAGACGATAGCAGTTGATTGTAAGTACCAAGAGCCTGTGGTCGGTTTGTCTTGCGAGACATTGCACATGTTTTTTATGTGTTTCTTCTTCCAGATTCAAATACTGAGGTTGCAGTTGATCGATAAGGTTCATTAGACATATTCTATTTCCAGCCCGCTCTCCTGTTGGATATATCGGTGTGTAAGGTTTACCTGAACAATCTGTGTCTTTTAACATGCAGCTTTAACCATTTAACCGTCAAATTTGTTACGGAATATTTTAATTTTCTCAGAAAATGTCCATTTGCAGACCAAAAGATCACTGGATTGACTGGCTCGATAACTTAGCCAGTCATTCGAGTAGTGAATTTTCAAAAATAATCTCGGTCTGCAAATGAACAATTCTCAAAAACACTGCAGAAACAGTGTTGGCCAGCCTAAGTGTTAAAGCGTTAAATGCTAATCTGACTGGAAACACAGTTGGTAGACTTCAAAACCTCTATTGGAAATTTGATTGGTTGATATTTCTGCCATGATAAAGACTGGTGGCTATTTTGAAAGCTGTGTTGCTGTTATACCCTTATTCAACATGACAAATTATTAAGTAGATGATGTGTGATACTCAAGCTAACACGCGCTATAATATATATATATATATATATATATATATGTGTATATATATATATATAATATATATATATATATATATATATATATATATATATATATATATATATATATATATATATATATATTGTATTATCTATGCTGGAATGAATGCTCACGGGTGTCACCAGTAATGATGCTATTGCTAGTATTGTTTCTAATGACACTTATTTTATCGAGTCTTGCATTCATTCAGCATATGACTCGTAAAACTGCCATTGTAGATATCATTGTCTGATTGATGACATGAATTGTACATGTTGTATCATTTGGTGTGATTGGATGAAGAGAGAATAAAGATATTTTGGTTTTTATATCATGATGTGTTTGCTTTTGACAAAGATGCTCTATTTAGACAGGTTTATCCGCAGATTTGTGTTGACCTACCTTCATCTGTACATCCACATAGTATTATGTCATGCCACAATCTAAAACAGATGAACGCTATATATTGTTTGCTTTTCCATTTACCTATTCCAATGGACCGTTCCATTTTAGCTATGCCCCGCCCATCACTAGCTAAGCTCCACCCACACCTCGCCGTGTTGGGATTGATCGATCTCCGAATGCCCTAGCTATCAATTTCTTGAAAACTACAGGGAAGCTGTTGAATATTTTGTAACTAATTTGACTGCAAAATTAGTTTCAAAATATTCAACAGAATATTTATTTAATAGTAAAAGCAAACAATTTGTACAGCAACGCATAGACCGTCTTCAAGTATGCGTTCGTGACGTACTTATCGACGTCATTCATTATGATGTCATTGTATACATCACGCAGTTCATTATGACGTCATATGATGGGTGGGTACTCTGGAAAGGTGAATTGTATAAAAAATTCGCGGGATGGTTTCTTGAATTCTTCTGAACCGTATCTTTGCCACTAATGGCTAGCCTGTCACTCACACAGGCCCGAAGAATGATGTTCAGCGATCAAGGTCATGCCGTTCTATTTATGGAAATTGGCATCAGAATACTTGTAATCAATAGAAATGTAGATATGGGCGAGGCAATCTTTGAATGCCATCCTTGTAGCCCATCCACGTCCACAGAATATTTAATAGTATGACATCTGTTGGTTAGTGTTGTTACAAATCAATTTCTATGTGATAACTAGTTTCACCAAAGCAATTTTGTTATATTGCTTCCCCAGCGAGCTAGTGCAACAAGTCTTAATCCATTTGTCAATCATAGCTCGGTTTTGTCAAGCCCTGGGCTATTCAAAGTGGATGATGGCTCGACATAATGATCCAAATGGTATCCATCAAGAATTAGGTAAATGTTACGCTTTAAATGGATAACTCACTGAGGACTTGTCCATCTCAATAAAACCTCAGTGATTTGTTGGATACCAGTATTGCATCTGGTGTCCATCATAATGAAAATGATTTTCCAATTTTTCCATTCTTTTATATATGGTTTGGAACCACTGGTAGTTTATTTTGCACCAAGAACTAAAAGAATGTTAAAGTTTTTCAGTGGACATTTAATTCGTAAAGCGCCCACCTGAACCATCATTGCGTTCAGCCAGCATCATAATGAAAATAAGCCAAAATCTTTTCATCTTTTTATATTGTTTGTACCTAAGTTATTACTGTGTGCACCAAGAATTATAGTCATATGGTGTGTGATATGCAGCATAGCAAAAAGAAAGCACTCGATAGTCGATACGCGGTGCGCATTCCTAGTATTATTTAATGGCACTAAATCTGGTGAAATCCTTTGTATGCCTACCTAATAACTGCATTGCAGCTTTCATTGAATGTCAAACACAACCAGTGTAGTCCATTTATTCTGGAATCAGATAGTATCGTTGTGAGTTTGATATGCCAGGGGACCATCATTGATTCTAAGATGGCCCACATCAAAATCAATATCTCAAGTTATTAACCCTTTAATGGTCAAGAATGGTGATATCCTTGCACAGTGAAAGTCCAATCGTTATCGAAGCAAACATTCCAGCAGTAAATTTTCAATAATAATCTCTTGGCTAGTAAACGGATATTCATGAAGACCATTCCATAGTCTGGTTTTGGCAGCTTGACATTGAAAGATTTAATTTATTCTAGTGGTAACACCAACATCTCCAGGGTAAAGGAATCAGATAGTGTTAGTTAGATTTTTCTGGTCACATCAGAAAATACATTTGTTTTATTAAAATATCTCAAGCGGTTCTATGTAATTTGCTGTGTACAAGGAAATTAACAAAAATCATGAGTTTTTGTATTAGAAAGCCAAGTTTCTCCAAAAATATTTGACATATGGAGAGGAAACCTTCACAAGGCATATCTGGACATAAAGTAGCTATATACCATATATTAAAATATTCTTAGCAATTCGGTATGATACGCCGTTTATGAAAACATTGACAAAAATTGTTTTTACATTAAAAGGCTCATATTCACCCAAAATCTTGGAGCTATGAAGGTAATCACTCAAAAAGTACATCTGCGTATTGTAAGTGAGTTTCATTAAAATATCTTTAAAAAAGTTCCATTTTCATAGAAAGTTTTGGACATTTAAAGTAAATCCTTCTAAAGACATCTTATAAGTTTCATTAAAATATTTAAAGAAATTCCATAATGTACCATTTACAAGAACATTGAGCAAAAGGAGTTTCACCCAAAATATTTGACATATGACGAGAGAACCTTCAAAAGGCACATCTGGGTATCATAAAAGGTATAAAAATATTTTAAGGAATTCTGTATGATATGCTGTTTACGAGAACATTGACAAAAATAGTTTTTGCATCAAAAGGTCAATTTTCACCCAAAATCTTGGACTTATAACGGTGGATCTTTCAAAAGATCTACCTGCGTATCATAAGTTAGACATATACCAAGTTTCAGTAAGATATCTTAAACATTTCTCTATGATATGCTGTTTAACGGATATTGTGTATGGACAGACAGACAGACAGATGCAGTGATTACTGTAGAGCTTCCTAATATATGGTTTTGAAATCCAAAATGGCTACCAGAACCATCCGAATTAATCTAGTCCCTTTATACCCAAAATATTGATATAGCCATTAGAATGATTTTCATAAATCATTTGCCCCCATTCTGCAGCCGTATAAGTTCCGTAATTGATTCACCACATCCTTTATCTTTTGACAATAATATCAATATGGTTCTTAACCCATTAACACTCATATCAGCCAAAAACGTCTTCTGCAGTGATCATGAGAAATGTCCATTTGCGGACCAAGAGAAGACTATTTTTTTTAATTTATCACTGAAATGACTGGCTCGATAACCAAGCCAATCATTCCAGTGGTAAATTTTTTTAAAGTCTTGTCTTACCAAAATGGCCGCCAAGCAAATAGGCCAATAAGGTTGGCTTGAATAAACTTGGGTCTAATGTTGCCCTAGATTTGCGGTTTCAGAGAAGATTTTTGAGTATCTAAAAATTGCTTTACTATGGTGGGAAAACAAACCAAGATGGCAGGAAAACTGTTTATCCGACAGTCTCGAAAGTGGGATATTTGAACTGGCCACACTGATAAGCATACATAAAACAATTTTCGCCATCAAAATACATCAAATACAAAAAAGCCAATATGACCTAGAAACGCTAAATTTTGATTGGCTGATGGCGGCCATATTTTTAGCGAACAAACTTCCCTTGAACAAACTTGAAAGGCCCTATGCATATTTACAAAATTTCAGCTCTGTCCCTAGAAGTCGTTTTCGCGAAAACTAGGTCATCAAGATGGTCGCCAAGCAAATCGGCCAATCAGGTTGCCTTGAACAAACTTGGGTCTACCGTTGCCACAGATGATGTGTTATGAGTTTTGAATCAATTCCTCCAGCAGTTTTGGAGATTTTTTAAAGTGTTTCTAAAAATCAGCCATTTTGGCCGGCAGCCATATTGGATTTTGACCGATCCCCTTCGTTTGAATAAACTTAGATCTCTATGCCCTATGAATGCTTCCTCCAAAATATAATTGAAATTGGCCCAGTGGTTCTTGAGAAGAAGTCGTTTAAAGAATTCCCCATTGCTTTACTATGGGCCCGTTGCTTTACTATGGGAGCCGATGGCGGGAAAACAAACCAAGATGGCAGCCAAACCGTTTATCCGACAGTCTCGAAAGTGGCATATTTGAACTCGCCACACTGATAAACATATATAAAGCAATTTTCACCATCAAAATACATCAAATACAAAAAAGCCAATATGACCAACAAACGCTAAATTTTGATTGGTTGATGGCAGCCATGTTTTTTAACGTATGAACTTCGCTTGAACAAACTTCAATGGACCTTGGTCCCTAAGCATATTTACCAAATTTCAGGTCTATCCCTTCAGCGGTTCGGGAGAAGTTGTTTTCGCGAAAACTAGGTCATCTAAGATGGCCACCAGGCAAATTGTCCAATCAGGTTGCCTTGAACAAACTTGGGTCTACCCTTGCACTAGATTCCTCCAGCAGTTTCGGAGAAGATTTTTTAGTGTTTCTAAAAATTGGCTATTTTGGCTGGCGGCCATCTTGGATTTTGGCCGATCGGCTTCGTTTGAACAAACTTTAATCTCTGTGCCCTAGGGATGCTTCCTGCCAAATATAATTGAAATCGGCCCAGTGGTTCTTGAGAAGTCATTTAAAGAAAAAGTTGATGGACGACGGATGGACGGTCGCCACGGCATAAGCTCACTTGGCCTTTCAGCCCAGGTGAGCTAATAATTCAAAATTTAATGTTTTTATTATTGCTTCTAAGAACAAAACTATAATCTTAGTGTGTACTACATTACAGAGGATACCCATGCACTACTCTGAAGTAATCGTTGTCGAGCCCATAGCGAAGCGGAGGATTCTGACATACAAATGACATTCGACATTTGTCGTGCACCAAGAATTAGGTAAATGTTAGTTTTTCAATGGTCATTTAATTCCTCAAGGACTTATCCGATCTTAATAAAACTACAGATTTGATCTATACCATTATTGCATCTAGTCTCCATCATAATTGAAATGATTTTTACATTTTCCCCATATTTTTATGGGGTTTGGACCCCAATGAAACTATAGATTTGTTCGGTATCAATAGACATTTGGTTCATCAAGGGGTTATACTATTTTAAGAAATCTGTATTTCATGCCAATGGCACACATTATGTGTGATATGTGGAACAAGAGCGCTGCCTAGCAGGGCTTAATACGCCCGTCTTATGAATTAAAATCTTTTCAGGGAGGATAACTCTTGGCAAATAAGGACAGATCTCGCTGAAACAAAGTTATGACACTTCGTCTCTATGTAAATGTTCACTGGAAAAGGAATTTCAAATGCAGGTTCAAAACTCCCCGAGATCTGGCCTGGAAAATAGATTTTTGACGAGTTTTACTCTTTTTAGGGGGGGGGGGGGGGGAATAACTCTCACAAATACAGATGTATGTCGCTGAATCAAAATCATGATCACATCTCTATCTATTATATCCACTGAAAAACATTTCGATATGGCTCGGACATGAAACTTTTAACAGATTTTAGGGGAGATAACTCTCACAAATATGGACGGATCTGGACAGACACCATCACATACCTGTTTTTTCAAAACGGGCATATAAAAACTAAATGGCTCGACACATGTGATGCATTCCCGCTAGTACCTGTAACTTTGCACGAGCCATGAAATGTACAGCACTTGATAAACCTTACAGCTTTAGACTAAGATGCACCTATACCCCAAGTTTGGTGACATAGTTGGAAGAGTTGAGAATATAGATTAGAGAACGATTTTTTTAATGTTCAGTGAACTTAAATGTAAGTCAGTGACCTAGTTTTGATACAGGACACACATTTAGTGCAATTTTGGTTATTGCATATGAAAAACTTGAAACTACAGTTCAGACAAGAATTTTCTATGATATTCAGTGAATCATGAGAAATAGATCATGAGGACCTACTTGTGATGTGCAGTGAACCATAACAATGTTAAGCTGACCTATTTTTATACCACTCTAAAATAATTGGTATAGTATTATGTGATAGCGTTTATGGGTGGCCGAGATGCAGAGTGGTTTCCTCACAATACCATTTATCGGACCGCTTTGAAGCTTCATAGTTAGACTGGACTAGGTCTGAGGTAGAAACCTATTGAGTATGATCCAAAATCCAATATGACATCGATGCCAGTCTTGAAAACTGGTTTCCAAATGTTAACTCAGCTATTATCTATCGGCTCACTTTAAAACTTCATAGGTTGATTGGTTTGGGGAAGAAATCCATTGAAATCGATGATGAGCCGAAATCAAGATGGCACCTAGCCACCAGTAGCCATCTTCAAAATTTGTTTCTGGATGATAACTGTTAGCATTTATCGGATCGCTTTGAAACTTCATTAGTTGATTGGACTAGGTGTGGAGAAACCTATTGAAATCATTGATGATCCAAGATGGCCACCAGCCATTGGTGACCATCTTGAAAATAGGTTTCCAGATGATAACTCTGTTACCATTTATCGGACCGCTTTGAAACTTCATAGGATGCTTGGACTAGGTCTGGAGAAGAAACCTATTGAAATTGACGATTTAAAATCCAAGATGGCTACCAGGTATCAGTGGCCATCTTGAAAATTAGTTTTTGTATGATAACTCTGCTACCATTTATGGGATAGCTTTGAAATGACACAAGCTTATTGAACTAGGTCGGGAGAAGAAACCTAACGAAATCGACAATGATCGGAAATCTGAGGTGACTGCTAGCTGCCAGGGGACATCTTGAGAATTTGTTTCTGGATAATAACTCTGCTACCATTTATCGGGTCGCTTTGAAACATGATTGGACTAGGTCTGGAGAAGACTATCGAAATCAATGATTATCCAAAATCGAAGATGGCCGTCAGCCACCGGTGACCATCTTGAAAATAGGTTTCCGGATGATATCTCCACTACCATTTACCGCTTTGAACAGTCAAACTCCAGAGGTTGATTGGACTAGATCTGGGGAATAAACATTTTGGAGTCGATGATGATCCGAAATCCAAGGTAGCGGATAGCCACTGGTAGCCATCTTTAAAATGATTCCGGATGATAACTCCGCTACTATTTATCACATTGCTTCAAAACTTCATAGGCCGGTGGCCCTAATGTGGTCGGCAACCACTCGTGATCATCTTGAAAATTAGTTTCTGAATGATAACACCGCTATCGGTTATCAGATCACTGAAACTTCATAGGTTGATTGAACTGGGGAAGAAAACCATCGAAATTGATGACCCGAAATCCACGATGGCCACTGGCCACCATCTAGAAAATCAGTTTCCAAATGATAACTCTCGCTACAATGTGTCTGAATGGTTTCTTATGCTGTGACATGTTGGCATTGATACTGTGACACTGTGATGACGTGAATGCTGTAACAGAGTGGTATAAGTCATGTTACAACAAGCCTCTGGCCCTGTCAATTATCATATCAGACATATAACAAGTTATAATTCATTACTTCTGAAGGTTTTAATACATTTGTGATACATGAAAATTACAGAATAAATAATAAATATATTTATGATCAATAGACATTTGTAATTATAATTTCTAGTAAAATACATTCACGTTATATTTGGACTACTAGATAAATTTTAAGATATACAGTGAAATTCCGCATGTATAAACCAAAACAATCTATGCTGCACATATCTCATAGAATGGATTTATTTCCCATATAGGACTTTCACTCTGTAACGCAGAAACCTCTCCAGTTTTCAGGTCATTAGAGTCTTCGGCTTGAAGAGGTTTCACTGTATAAACAGCCAAAATGTGTCGGCATCGCTCATCTGACATTTCTAATTCAATGCTCAAAATTTCTCAAGAAAATTTAAATTTTCTGTTAGGAAATGTCCATTTGCAGGACAAGACATTTTCAAAAATTTACCACTGGAATGAGCTCATTTATCGAGGCAGTCATTCCACTGGTAAATTTTCTATTTGTCCTGAAAATGGACATTCCTCAAGACAACTGCAGAGGCCGGTCTTGACCAGCTTGACCATGAAAAGGGTCTCAATGGAAAACTTACAAGATGCATTTACCATATGACTGTAGATGTTTGTCTTGTGATTAACCAGCAGTAATACTACTTTATCTATGTAAAGTGTTCATCTTTGAGTGAATATCAATCAGGGGTTATACACTTTATACAGAATGAAAGTCCGTACTATTTCCATACCTTTTTCAGACCTAATTTATCAATTTCCAGATCCATTTTATGACATTTCCTATCGCTGTTCATTCTAAAGCCACCAAATTTTGCAGAAAACTTAGAACAAGTCGGATCTTCAATATTTTGGATATTATTTATATTATTAGCTAACCTGGTCTGAAGGGCCAAGTGAGATTATGCCATGGCGCCTGTCCATCGTCCGTCAACTTTTGCTTTAAAACACTACCTCATTAACCGCTTGGCCAATTTCAACCAAATTTGGCTGAAAGTACCCAATGGGCGTAGGCTCCAGATCCTCCATTCAGAATTTTGATTCATCAATTTTTTTGAGTGAAAATCAGATTTTATGAAAAATGTACAGGAAATTGTCAAATTGCTTATTCTCCTTACCATATTGAGCGATTTCAATCAACTTTGGGTAAAAGGTTCCTATGGTCCTTGGCTCCAGAATTTCCATTCAGAATTTTGATTCATCTATTTTTTTGGTGAAAATATTAGATTTTATGAAAAATGTACCGGAAATTGTCCATTTGCTTCTTCGCCTTACCATTCTGAGTGATTTCAATCAAATTTGGCGGAAAGGATCCTAATGATAATGGGCTCTAGAATTTCCATACAGAATTTTGATTCATCAATTTTTGGGGTGAAATCTTAGCTTTTATTTAAAATGTACTGGAAACTGTCAAATTGCTTCCTTACCATCTTGACCGGTTTTAACCAAATTAGGATGAAAGGATCCTATGGCCATAGGCTCTAGAACCTCCAGAATTTTGATTCATCAATTTTTTGCGTGAAAATAAGATTTTATGAAAAATGTACCGGAAATTGTCAAATTGCTACTCCTTAGCAGCCTGACATATTTCAACCATATTTCACAAATGGATTCCATGGTGGTAGGCTCTAGAAATTCTATTCAGAATTTTTATCGATCAAACTTTTTGGGTGAAAATCTTAGATTTTAGGAATAATCTACCAGAAATCGTCAAAACGCTGCTTCTCCTTAGTTGCGTGACATATTTCAACCAAATTTGGCTAGAGTGACCCTATCACGGTAGACTAGAATTTCTATTCAGAATTTTGATTGGTCAATTTTTTGGGTGGCCATCTTGGATTTTCCGAAAATTATCCATCATATCTATTTAAATGCAAATGGTTCAAATGATAATGGTCCAGGTGAGTGCCACAGGCCCTTGGGCCTCTTGTTTTGTAAATGAGAATCACACCTGATTGTAATATTTAAATTTTCCATACTTTTTTCAAAACAGGCTGGCATCAGCAGAAAAAGAATTTTCCATGCTTTACAAGGCCTGGAAATGGGATTCCTAAAATTCCTAACTTTTCCGGACTCCTTTAAGAACGAACGCTATCAATGAACCAAATTCTTTTAATTCGCCATCACATTGATAGGAAACAGAGGAATCCAATCTGTTACTCAAGTATCTGATGTCATAATCAACATCACGGAGCTCTGTCAAGAAACTAAGTCGGTCATGAGTATGAACAGTCTTTACTGAACGTACAAATAAATAAACATTCTGTTGAATATTTTGAAACTAGTTTGACTGCGATGTGTTACTGCCACAGGCAGAAACCGCTCCCAGTCAAATTAGTTTCAAAATATTCAGCAGCTTACCTGTGTCTTTACGGTGAAATGTAGATTCATTTATGTTCAATAGATTTGAATACGTGTAAAAAAACAGTTTGCAGAGCTTAGCTAGAACTGACCTTTCCAATTTTAGCTATGCCCTGCCCATCTCTAGCTAAGCTCCACCCACGCCTCGCTTGTGTTGGGATAGATCGATCCCTGAACTCCCTATCAATTTCCAGAAAACTATACAGGTAAGCTGTTGAATATTTTGAAACTAATTTGACTGGGTACTATATATAATATTCTATGGCAGGCAAGAAAAGCACCACATCAAATTAGTTTCAAAATATTCAACAGCTTACATGGTTAGTATTCTGGAAATTGAGATTCAGGGTTCGATCGATCCCATCACAAGCAAAGCATGGATGGAGCTTAGCTAGAAATGGGTGGGCATAGCTAAGAGGTGTATGACATAAGACATATGACGTCAGATGATGGATGGATAAACTGGAAGGGTTCATTAGGTGGGGCAAAGCTAGAAATGTATCTCTATTGATTTAGTTCATCATCACACTGATAGGAAATTGACATGTGATATGAAAATAAGTAAATATTACTATAACAATGCATGTATAACGGATGAATCCAAAATGTCACTCCAGTATATGACGTCATAATGAATTACATCACATGCAGGTCGACGTCACAATCAAAATGTGTAATGAATAATGTAGCCAAGTCCATCACAAACTTTTAAACGTCTGTGATGTGTATGAATTGCACGTCTTTACTACTTAATAACCATTCTGTTGAATATTTTGAAACTAGTTTGACCGGTTGCTGCCGCTGCCATAGGCAAGCAACAGCACCAAGTCAAATTATTTTCAAAATATTCAACAGCTTACATGGTTAGTATAGTTTCTGGGAATTGAGATTCAGGGTTGGATCGATGCCAACATGGGCAAAGCATGGGTGGAGCGTAGCTAGAAATGGGTGAGCATGGCTAAAATTGGATTCATCCATTATCACAAACGGCTTCACCATCCAGTTTACTGCGTAAGCAGTGTCGTGTGCAAATGTGCGAGTTTGTGTAATCACACAGAAAACTGGTTAGTATTTAACCCTTCTTGTGTCAACTTAACCCTTTAATGGTTAAGTTGGTCAAAAATGACCTCTGCAGTGATCTTGAGAAATATCCATTTGCAGATTAAGAGCACATTTTGGAAAAATTACCACTTCTGGTCAATTGGACACTGGCTAAGCAGAAATTTGAATTTTCTTGACCATTACACTTTTAATGAATGTTCATTTGAAGGTTAGCAGAAATCTTTTTTTTGTAAATTTTCATTACTAGTTCACAAAAATACTCGATTTGGCTGCAAAAATCAAAATTTCCTTAAAAGGTATTGGCAATTGAATGGTTAATTAAAATACCTAGTATTTTGAGCACTTTAATGCGCTGTTGACACAAGAGGGGTTAACACTACTGTATATAAGTAAACTTTGGCAAATAGCTGTCATAGATATGACTTTTGTCTGTGAAAGGTGATGTGAAAATCAATACCTGTGAAAACAGAAGAATGACGTGAGACCAGGCAACAGTAATGATCCGAGGCCAATAACTCTAGATATGGTGGCAACATGACACATTCTTTACCTCGACGTAACAGGTGTGCAGACATTTCAAATTTACCATCTTAATGAAAATGAACGATTAATTTCTTCAACCCTACAGACTGTTCCAAGTCAGTAACTTGGCGGAAGACTTTAAGAAAGGGCCCATTACATAGTGTATAGATAGATTTAGAGAGCACTATTTATTGCAAAAGAATACCTTCAACCTACAGGAAAAGAGGACTAATCAGAGTATGTAATATATGCATACGTGATTTAAAAATAGCATTTAAACTTATATACTAAAAGCAACAAACATGTCCTTTAAAAATTTTGATTTTTAACAAGGGTTGATTTAATATCTTCATGCATTCATAAGGCAGGTAAACAAATGTGACATGTTAGAGTTGCAACTTTATCAGAAATGCTAAATGAAGTTGATGGACAGACAGACAGACAGACAGACAGACTTATAATAGTTGCAGAAACAAAAAAACCAACTGGTGCAGATAGATTTGTAATTCAGATATCTGTGCCGTGTGCTCATAGACAGTCCCTTTTATCTTTCAACCAGTGTATGAGAGTGAATCAAAAAAGCATCCGCTTTTGTTTCTACAAGAATTCTTAATACTTACCAGATGTACTATTTTGATAATGTCTATTATCTAGTCTAGCTCAAAATAAACAATTAAAACTCCGCACTCTCCTGGTCCTGCCCCTACTGTGTCCGGGAATACCATAGCCGCAGGAACAGAGTCAATTCCCAATCACAGTCAGATTCGTCTTATGTTTGCCTTGGAAAACTGCGAAAGCAGCTCAGCCTCACCTCAGCGGGGCGGCTGAGGCAGGGCCATAGTACATCTGGTAAGTATTAAGAATTCTCATAGAAACAAAAGCGGATGCTTTTTTGATTCTACTTCGAATAATACTTACCAGATGTACTATTATGATAAACTCCGGATTTCGACAGCCAGAAAATGCCGGTGGGAGGAGGTGAGGCTCGAACCAGCACTCAACTACCATCCAACAGAGAAGGTTGTGAAGAGACTAGAACCCTGGCATATGCTTGGGTTCTGCTATCTGACTCATAGAGTGCTAAACTTCCATGGTCTAGACCGCGCTCCCCCCCTCTTTTGTCCGCACAAAATTCAGAGGGCTGTCACTGGGGATGCAACACCCACCAGACCCGTGTCAGCCCCAAGTCTCAGCTAGGGCAGTCCAGTAGAGTGCAAAGAAGCTACTACAACTTCTAACTTTGAAAAAATATCATATATCGACTAGATTTTCAAATTGGAATGAGTCTAATGTCTGGTTGACAGGATAAGAATACTCTTGTACCAGACTATTTACCTAAGCAGTCTGGTATTTCGACTGTAAGTAAATATATTTATAGTCACTTAATTAATGTAAACACTCACCATTTTTGAGTGCTTGATCTTTTCTTGATCATCACAGGAGCTCGGCCCAATCCACGGTCGTACTCAGTCATGTGCATAGCGTTTGTTCAGTGTAGGGGGAAGACTTTAGTGATGTGTGCGAAGTAGTGGTCGGACGTGGCTTAGTTTAGGTTTGACAGATTGGCGACGGCTACCGGATTAAGTGAGCTGGAGATGTCGCGAAGGTAGAAATCAGTGAATGACGACTCGGCATGCCATTGTGCTACAGACATCACCTCCTCTAATGAGACACCCTTATAAAGGGCCGATGATGCTGCTAGTGCTCGGACCTGATGGGCATTCGCATGATCAATTTGCTTTCCTGTAGCGATTTTGTGTGACATCTTAATAGCGTCAACTATCCAACGAGAAATAGTATCTTTCGAGGCACGTAAATGGGGAGCTTTGAGACATAACCACAGAGATTTCGGGTCGTCTCTCCACTCATTAGTACGTTTCTTATACATTTTAAGACATCTGACAGGACACCAAACAGAAGAGTTTGGGTCATGTCTAGTTAAACTTGGCAAATTGATCGGCTGTCCTGGATATTTAAGTGACTGATTCTTTGACAGGAAACAAAGACGTGGAAGTAGTCGTAAACCTTCACCCGTGACGTCAAAACGGTCTTGTTCGGCAGAAAGCGCATGAATTTCGCTTCTCCTTCTCGCCGACGCTGCTGCAACCAAGAAAACTGATTTAATAGTTAACAGTTTAATATCAATAGATCTAATCGGTTCAAAAGGAGCTTGTCCTAAAACCTGTAGAACAAGATATAGATTCCATGATGGGATAGGAATTGGCTGTCTAGGTCGCAGATTGCTCATTCCTTTAATAACTTCATTCAAGGTGTCATTCTCCACTCCTTCAACAGTGAGACTGGGAATGACTGAAGCTAATGCAGACTTATATGCTGCTAGGGTAGAAGGTACAAGTTTGTCAACTTCGTATAAATGACAGATAAAATCCGCTACGTGTTGAACAGATGCAGAAAAGGGATTAATATCTCCTCTCTCACACCACTGTGCAAATTTGTTGATTCTATAATTATATGTCTTTGTGGTTGAAACTCTTCTGGCTGAAGCAACAAACTTCGCTGCTTGCTCAGAAAAGCCACCCTCAATTGCACGCTGCTTGACAACATCCATGCAGTCAATTTGAACATTTCCGGTCTGTCGTGGAGGTACAGACCCTTGTTCTGAGAGATTAGATCTCTGGCGTCTGGCAGAGAGACTGGATTGCAGACCAGACGGTCCAGCAGATCCGTAAACCATGATCGGCCTGGCCAATACGGGGCGATCAGTAGTACCTGGCACTCCCCCTCTCTTATTTTTGCCAGAACTTTCGGGATGAGAATTGTTGGAGGGTACGCATACGTGTACATCCCCTCCCAACTTATTGCCAGTGCGTCTACTGCTAAGGCTAGCGGGTCCGGGATCGGTGACACGTAAGTGACTATCTTTGCGTTTTGATTCATCGCAAACAGGTCGACATTTGGCTTGCCCCATTGTTTGAATAGAACCTCCGCTACCGATTGGTTGAGCTGCCATTCCGTCGGACGACAAACCGTCCTTTGACTGAGAGCATCCGCTAGGATGTTCAATCTTCCTGGAATGTGTGCTGCCCGAAGAATAATATTCTTCTCTTGGCACCACAGCAGAAGGTTCCAAACCATCATACACAACTCTGGTGATCTCGTCCCGCCCTGGCGGTTCAAATAAGACACCACTGTCGAGTTGTCTGTCCTTATTAGGACAACTTTGCCTTGAATCAGGCTCTCGAACTTTCGAAGTGCTAATACCACCGCTAATAGTTCGAGCACATTGATATGTTTCTGCGCATTGGTCCGATCCCATTCCCCTGACACTGACTGATTGTCCAATACCGCTCCCCAACCCGTCAACGATGCATCCGTAAAGATGGACATCTGAGGTTGAGGAGGTTGTAGAGGAACACCTCGCAGGAGATTCTGTTCGGATAACCACCACTGAAGGTGGAATATCAACGGTTCTTTGACTGGAATCCTCAGAGATAGCGGATCCGTTTTCTGAGACCAGAATGACATTAGATACATCTGAATTGGCCTGCGCCTGAGTGCCGCATATGGAACCACCTTCTCCAGAGATACTAGTAACCCCAGTATCCTGAGAAACTGGCGCGCCGTCAGATAGGCTCCTAGAGAAACCGACTCCAAAACTGCAATCAGGCTCAGACCCTCGGAGCTGTGGTCAGGCCGAACGGGAGAGCATTGAATTCCCAAACATTGTCTTGGAATGCAAAGCGAAGGTACTTCTGAAAAGGAATTGACATTGGAATATGAAAATATGCATCCTTCAGATCTATCGACACTCCCCACATGCCTTTCCTCAGCCCTGTCATTACTGCTGCAACCGTCTCCATCTGAAACTTGGGAGAAAGAATAAACTTGTTCAACGGTTTGAGATTGAGAATTGGTCTCCATCCTCCGGTACGCTTCGGAACGAGGAACATGACCGAATAGAAGCCCAGAGAAGACTGATCCTTGACTAAATGAATGGCCTTCTTCTGATGAAGAGATTGTATTTCTGACTGAATGGCGACTAGATGATCTGATTCCCTTGGAACAGGAGTCCATATTGGAGTCGAGGTTAATGGAACTAACGATTGATGGATGAGCCAGTCCGGATCGTAGCCGTTTCTTACCCACTGACAAACTAAACAGTCGCGCACGACCTGTTCCCATTGGTTTAGGAATAGCTGAAGTCTGCCTCCGACGGAAGGAATCTGCACACAATTGTCGGTCAAGATTAGCCGATAAGACGCTAAATCGCTTGGGTGAAGATTCTCGACTCCATCTGTCTCCGAAGCCATCGGTAGTGGTTCCGCCGGAAACCCGTCAGGAACGAGCCCCACGGCCGCCCCGCGGCTTCTTGTGGTATGACGGTCCGGAACCGCCGCCACGGCTATCCTTACGGTAGCCGCCTCGGCCCGAACCGCCACCCTTCCTGTCTTCCTCATACGGCCTCTTACTAGAGGACTTGTATGAGGACGAACGGCCAGGTCCTTGCGATCCGGATGGCCTATGGGCATCACGGCCAGAAGGACGGAAGGGCGATCTAGGACGCTGCCTCTGCTGCTCCTGTCTATGCTGACGGTAGGACTGTTGCAGCTGAGTCCTCTTAGTCGACTTCCACGACTTGCCGACCACTTCTTGCTCCGCCACCATTGACGCAACCTTGGAGAGCGCTTGTCGTGCCGAGCCGCCGAACAAGCCTGGACCAATGAAGGGCGCAGAAGATAATGCAGCCCTCATTTCCGGTCCTGGTTCTACACAATCGAGAACCATTCTCCGTCGCTCTGCCAACGTTCTAGTGATTACCCTGGCCAGGCAATCCTGAGACAGGCGCATGGTGTCCCGAATAACTCCGGGAGCAGCCTCTGGCACCTGTCCGCCTTCCGCCGTGCAGTCCAGCATACCCTGCAAGACGGTACACCCGTGCGACAGCGCAGCCATGGCTGCCCTCGCCGCATCCTCAATGAGCGTGAGCTCATTGAATGGGTCTTTGTTGGTCTGCGAAACCAAAGGACGTGACCGCCCCTTAGCCTTCCCAGCCAACGGCCTATTCAGCGCCTCTCGTTCCGCAACGGAAAGCCGTGGAACCCGGGCGTACTGATGATAGGCCAGCTCCGGAAAACGGACCCTACTCCTTATCCCCTTCTGGGCCTTTGGTAATGCATAGTCTGGCTGAACCAGACAGTATGCCGCAACTTCCAACATGTCAGAAGTCTGCGTATCCAATGGGAGTGTCGGCATGGCAGAAGAGCCACTTGACAGAGCGCTAGCCGCACGCTCTGACATCCGTTCCATCGCCGGATCGCGCTGAGATCCTAGATCAGATGCCAACCCGAGACGATTGGTCATCCATCCAAGGACCTGCACCCATTCAGCTTTGGTGCAGAAAACGGACTCGTCCATCAAAGAACTGCCGTTCTCATCCTCCCTCTCTCCCTTAGATGAGAGGGCCACCGACGATCCATGCTGGGCGCTACGATACGCGTCTCTGCCAGGACAGAGCACATCCATAACGCGACTACCGGCGGCACCGGTGTCCAACGAATCGCCAGACACGGATTCCCCGCAATCCATCGGCTCCCGCACGTGATCCGGGACTACGACCGCCGTAACTACGGCTGGTACCGTCACTCCGATAGGAGCCGCACCTAACGCTGCCGGGATACCAGCAGGAACCCCAAAACACGGCTCCGCCGGCATTTCCGGTTGCACAAATAGCGGATGGAATATGCCCGACGGAACGTCGACATCACCATCCGCCTGGCAAACCCGTACAAATCCCGAGGGCGACCCCTGGGACGTACTAGGTCTTGCCGTCATTGAAAGATCCGGCATGCCGGAATCCTCCATTAGCAGCAGATCTTCCTCCTCTACCGTCGGCTCTTGAGCCAAGGACAGAGAAGGGGCAGGTGCATGACCCTCAGCAGAACTAGCCGGACCACCTAATGGTTGTCCTGCACCAGCTTGCCTCACCGGGACCGTGGACTGCAACGAGTCAAACATTGCCTTGAACTGGGCCGCCCATACGCCAAGCGCTGAATCCATTCGTTCATTCAGACGACCTTCAAGTCCCATAAGAGACGCCTGCTGCAACTTCGCTGCCTTGTCCTTCGCGATCCTCTCCAGCCTCGCACGTCGATCCCCGTCAAACTCTACCACCATTGCCGACGACCACTTCACGCACACATCACAAGGGCTGCCGACCTTACACTGAGCGCACACCACACAGTGATGTCCCAAGTACTTCCGCTTCATGAACCTGTTGCACTTCTGGCACAACGTGTCCGGATTCTTAGGTTTCTGCGAACACAGAGAAAAATTAAAACGCTGCACATGACAAATGATGACGAGCAATACGCACAATCGACTTGATAGTTAAGATTTCTTAAACACATTAACTTTCTCTTAAATTAATGATAATCAAGTTCTTAGGCAGGAAATATTTGAAACTTTTTTGAGTGAAAATTTTTTAAAACACACAACTCAGCCTTTAACTAGCGTTAAATAACCAAGGCTACATCGCCGATCGCTACAAACACCCTCGACAACGAAGCGAAAGCTAAAATCGGCGATAAACAGAGTGCATAGACACACCAAGCCAAGAACGACATAATACATGGGCGCTGCCATCTTGGCCAAGGGCGCATCCATCTTTAGAGGAACCGAGTCGCAAGAGAAAATTAACCGAGTACCCGAATTAAACTAAAAGTTAACGGGTACAGAAGCGACTCCAACAATGGCTAACATTTTAAAACAATGTGCCAATTTAAGGAAATTTCAAACAGTCATTATGGCACGAATGAATAAATTCTAGATTGATACAACCTGCCCCTGTGATGATTTCCCCAGTTCCTCCATGAAGCCACCGATGTAAATCCTTTCAACAACCGATAACCGCTTAAATTAACGAAAATTTGAGCACACTAAAATTGCGACTTGACAAAAACGCAAAATAGACGAATCTGACTGTGATTGGGAATTGACTCGGTACCTGCGGCTATGGTATTCCCGGACACAGTAGGGGCAGGACCAGGAGAGTGCGGAGTTTTAATTGTTTATTTTGAGCTAGACTAGATAATAGACATTATCAAAATAGTACATCTGGTAAGTATTATTCGAAGTAGAAATGTTTATCTGTTCATTATGAGTCACAACCATCACATGTTATCACAATTGCTTAAAATGGCACAACAGTAATGATTCAATGTGAAATGATGCATATTTTAGTTGATAGGGTGCGGGTGCACTTATATGTTTAAAGCTGATACAAAGTACTGAGATGAATGACCAGATCAATCAACATCATGATTCATTAAAAATATATTGTATTTATGATTCAAGTCACATTGGTAATTGCTTGTATAACGCAGTCATATCAGGAGCTCCAAGTCAGGAGAATCATATCAGGAGCTCCAAGTCAGGAGAATCATATCAGGAGCTCCAAGTCAGGAGAATCATATCACGAGCTCCAAGTCAGGAGAATCATATCAGGAGCTCCAAGTCAGGAGTTCATATCAGGAGCTCCAAGTCAGGATAATCATATCAAGAGCTCCAAGTCAGGAGAATCATATCAGGAGCTCCAAGTCAGGA
The DNA here is from genome assembly GCA_034401795.1 of Chaetoderma sp. LZ-2023a. Classification (NCBI taxonomy): domain Eukaryota; kingdom Metazoa; phylum Mollusca; class Caudofoveata; order Chaetodermatida; family Chaetodermatidae; genus Chaetoderma; species Chaetoderma sp. LZ-2023a. Next base: position 112,957,727 of record CM067372.1, read on the forward strand.
GTTCATATCAGGAGCTCCAAGTCAGGAGAATCATATCAGGAGCTCCAAGTCAGGAGTTCATATCAAGAGCTCCAAGTCAGGATAATCATTTCAGGAGCTCCAAGTCAGGAGAATCATATCAGGAGCTCCCAGGAGCTCCAAGTCAGGAGCATCATATCAAGAGCTCCAAGTCAGGATAATCATATCAGGAGCGCCAAGTCAGGAGAATCATATCAGGAGCTCCAAGTCAGGAGAATCATATCAGGAGCTCCAAGTCAGGATAATCATTTCAGGAGATCCAAGTCACGAGAATCATATCAGGAGATTCAGAAGACAGAAATAATAGAGGAAGCTGATGTGTCACTCAAGTATTTGACATCATAATCAAATATGTCACGTTAACCGACGTCAAAATCAAAATGATGTATAGTTCTGTCCAAAAAAAAATCGACGTCTTTCATGAATTTACAATTTAATAAATATTCTGTTGAATATTTTGAAACTAATTTGATTTCTTGCTTACCCCAGTCAAATTAGTTTCAAAATATTCAACAACTTATCTGTACAGTTACCTTAAAATATGAATTCTTGGGATTCACGTTTCAAATAGATCCTAACATGCATAAATAGTGGGTGGAGCTTACCTAGAAATTTGTAGGGCACAGCTTGACATGGCTCCCTCTATGAATTAGCTAGTGATAGATTTAGTGAATGTATATAGCAAGAATAAGAAGCTATATCAGCAACTATCTATGGAGATAGTGAATCATGGGCAGCATGTAGCTGTCAAGTGGGTAATTCATTAGTTCACGCGAATAAATTTTAGTGGAATGGATTTGACTAATCCATCCTTTTAAGACCTCCATAGGATAAGCTATACACATTATGTAACATGGTTAAAGCCAAATATCCTAAGCCCAGTTCATTAATAGACTCTAGCCAGGAGTCAGTCTGTGTCCATAGTGGGACGGTAGGCACCCACCATTACTCGTACCAAGATTTACCATTTTTGCATGATCGAGATCAGCACACGTCATCTTATATATTGTAGCTGCTCTTATAGCTATTACATCCTACTATTAAATCATGCAGATTATCTTGAAAAGAGTTTGACTGAATGGCATATTTGCCTAAGGAAGCGGAGACTTTCAGTCAAATTGTTTTCAAAATATTCAGCAAGTTTCATGCTTGAAACTAAAGCTAGAGGAATTCCAGATGAAGTGAGTTTGGAAGTAAGCACTCTAAGTCAGTGGCTCATAGACAGTTTACATGTCATGAGCACCAGACGTTAATCCATTTTCACAAACACTTTGGGTCGCGTAAATATCTTGATAGCCTCTTCAATTTCGACAAGTTTTGTCTCAATCTCCTGTTTCTGTGCACGTATTCTGTATGTATCATTTCTCAATGGCAACATTTGTAGCTGTTGTGTAAGTTCTGATTGATCTAAAAAAAGAGAGGAAAATTATTGTTCTTTACAAACACACACAAGAATGACTTATAATTTCCATAATATTCTTAATGGGTGAATCCAATCTGTCACTCAAGTATTGACGTCATAATCAATTACATCACAATAATAATTGACAGACAATACGCCGTCATGAACGTGGAATAGTCCATCAGTTGCATGAATTATATGGCTTTACTATTTAATAAACATTCTGTTGAATATTTTAAAACTAATTTGACTGGGCACTGTTGTTAGCTGCATAGTTACCATTGAATTGGGCTTCTGGGAATTCAGGATTCAGAGTATATAAATCGATCCCAACACATGAAAAGCATGGGCGGAGCTTAGCTAGAAATAGGCGGGGCATAGTTAAGATTCATCCACTGATGTCATTCATGGCAGAATTTAGAAACACAATGCAAAACACCATTGTACAGCAAGGAACTTGATTATAATCTTTCTGAATAGTACATCAAATGCATATTCTAGACAGAATATGAGTGATGATAATATGGAATTCTATTACATTATCACAGATAACCAAAATTTTCTATTGGGATAACATATCCAAAATCAAATCATCGCATTGCTTTTCTATACGAAAATGCGATGTCAAGATTAGGTACATTAGTGCATACTGAACTAAGTAGTAGTAACAATATGATTTTGTAGAGGAAACATTTCTGGCACATTAACTTAATTCATTTACAGGTGAACTTACTCCGATTGTGACACAGACACTCACATGGTGGCTCATGCATCGCATAATATGATGTTAATTCCGACAACCATACAGGTTGTTGAATATTTTGAAACTTTATACGCAGCAACAGTTCCCAGTCAAATGAATCAGAACATTCCTTACATCATAAAGAATTATAATGAATTTGTTGTTTTTGGCCTGTAAAGGGTTAAAAGGTTAACCCTTACCACTCAGATGTCAATATTCTATCATTTACCGTGACAATAGCAAAGAAACTGGTGTACATTTTTCAACAATTTTGGTGGACAATGTTGCGGTCTACCATCTTCCACCAAATTTGTTGAAAAATGAACACCAGTTTACCGGTTAATTTAATTTGAAAATTTCAAATTTGCCATCAGAATGGTACGGGTTAAAGGATGTATTATGGTCACATACTGTTTTGTAGTAGCTTTAGTGTTTCCACCCTCTCAGATTCAGGCATCACTCGGTGACCTGGAGGTAGAGCTGGATCAGGCGTGTTCGTTATTCTCTCCTCCTCCTCACGTTTCCATTGCTGCTGGCGTACTTGTAAACTGCAATTAAGCAAGACTATTTATTAATATATAAGCATACCCAGGTAGCAAGGCAGATTACTCTTGATTTATGAATTATATTCAGCTTTCAGAAGGGAAAAATTGTATATTTTTTGAAGACGTAAATTAGTGGTGTTCAGAAATACACTTGTCCTGGACAAGTCATTTTTTACTTGACATAGCAGTAGCAACCCTGACAACCACATTAACCCTTTAACACTCATATCAGCCAGAAACGGCTTCTACAGTGGTCTTGAGAAATGTCCATTTGCAGACCAAGAGAAGATAACCGAGCAAGTCATTGCAGTGATAAATTTTCAAAAATAGTCTTCTTGGTCTGCAAATTGACATTTTCTTGAACAAATTTAAAGCTTAAAGGGTTAATTGAACAGAACCTAGCTAGCAATAAATATATTGACAAATTGGGAGTTAGTTGGAAAAATCACTAATGTAGACAGTGGTGGCACCAGGAAATATTTTAGGAGGGCAAGACAGGGGCAGGTTTGCCCCATAGGTGGTAAGGCTTTTGGAGAAGGTTGCATCCACCTGGAAAATTAGAAAATTAGATTCTCTGACAAGCCATTCCATGCACTCTGAGTGATAAACAACATCCTTATTTTGCTTTCTAAATAAAATAACTATATACATTTCTTCATGCATTTTTTCATGCATTTTTTTTGGCGGGGTGGGGGGGGGGGTGGACACAAAGCATTCATGGAGGAAATGACAAGTGAATGTAGAAAAAATAAGGCAGTGATTTCTATAGAATGTCATGATGATGATGGAAGTTTAAGTATTTTTGGATACAGAAGAGTCAACATAAAGCTAGCTTTAAAAATAGTCAACCTAAAGCTGGCTTTACAAATAGTAATCGTTTAACACTGACCATGAGTACAAGGTATATTCCATGGACACCTCATTTAAAAAAATGCAGGGATTATGAGGGCTTGAAGGAAATTTCAATTTCCCTTTCTCCGAGATCTAACAATACTTAACATTAGATTACTCATTGATAATACAGCTGTCTTGCTAGCTGGCTCTAGGAATCTAGATTTAGAAAGCTTTACCAGCTCCTGGAACCGGGTACCTGGTTCCCAACAACCGGGTACCCGTCTGCCAGAGAGGCTCATATTGTTTGCATAGCTACAAACAAGAGAATACCTATGGCTTGCCTCTGTGGGGCTGGGAGGGAGGGTCCGTAATATAATGGTAAATATTGTTAGATCTCGGAGAAAGGGAAATTGAAATTTCCTTCATTCTCCTTCGATCAATACTTACCATTATATTACTCATTGATAACACCAGATTTAGACGGTAACCTGGTGGGAAGGGGCAAGCCATACATAGCCTCTTTTGCCCCTGGACAAAGAACTTAGACTTAAACTGGACATATGGAGACCTAAAAGGACCGACAAGTTTGGGAGTGAATTACATTCGCATCACCGCTCCCCCCCTCCACACCTTTTTCTCCTAAAAAAGGGAGAGAACTCACGAACATGCAGCTCGCCTGAAAACACAAATATGCGAAGAGGGTTAACTGCTCTTTGCACATATAAGCCTGGGAATGAGCATGAATATATAAGATGACTGATCATGATATATAAACATAATACAAAAAATTGTCAAACTTGAATTACCTCATGAATTATGGATTGCAGACGTGGAGCCACAAACCAACACACTTTCAACCAGATGTGTCCCATACGGTTGAATTCCTCTCGCCTGACCATGTCTGTTCTTACCAATTTTCTTTTCAAAGTACGAAAAGGAGAGCAGTGTGGCCATAAACTATCGTCTCAAAACAGCTAAAGCAAGTGGATTGGCCGAGTCTGACATGTGCCTCATATAGTAATCCGTGAAAGAGGACTCACAGTGCCATTGTGAAATGGTCATGATGTCCTCTAATGGGACACCATTGAATAGGGCAATCGAGGCAGCTATTCCTCTAACATCGTAAGCCCTAGCACATTGCACCTGGTGCCCAGTCGCAATCTCGTGGGTAGTCTGAATGCATTCGACTACTCAACGAGTGATAGAATCCATGGATGTGGCTTCTTATGGCAGATCCACAGATGTCTATCATTTGACCGTAGAGAGTCCGTCCGTTTCTTGTACTTGGTCAAAGCATGGACTGGACACCAGGCACTGGCATCACGAACAAACCTTGTTAGCTTTGGTATAATGATCGGTTTGCCAGGATATTTAAGATTGATTCTTTGATATAAACTCTGCTCATGGCAGCAATCACAGACCCTCTCCGGAGACAATAAATCGGTCCCTCTCTGCTGAAAGCGCATGGATCTTACTGCTCCTTCTTGCCGAGGAGGCTGCCAATAGAAAAAACACCTTTAGAGTCCGATGCTTTAGACTAGCCGAACCCAAAGGTTGGAAAGGATGCTTGGCCAGTACATTAAGCACCAAAGATAGACTCCAGACTGGAATGACTACCGGTTGTCTCGGTCGGAGATTGCTCAATCCCTTCACCATCACATTCAACTGGGTCACCTCTGGACTATCCCTGTCGGCTAGACAAGGGATAACTGATGCCAAAGTATCCAGCAATTATGACAGGAGCCAGTCCTGTAAAGAACAGCTCACAGAGAAAGTCTGCTATTTGCTGAATAGTGGATTGAAAGGTATCAATACCCTTTCCTTCACACCACTATGCAAATTTGTTAACCTTGTGGTTATATGACTTGAAGGTTGACCTCCTTCTCGCAGCTTGTTGAGAAAAGCCTTCCGACGTGGAATGTTGTTTGATAACATCCACGCAGTCAATTTGAACATCTCGGGCCGCTCGTGTAGGAAGTGGCTCTTGGCCTAGGAGATGTTCGTAATCTTGACCAGCTGCACTGGATTGTCCACCAGCAGATCCAGAAGATCCATGAACCACGCCCTGCTGGGCCAAAATGGCGCTATTAGCAGGACCAGTCACAGCTCCTCCCTGGTGAGCGGATACTCGTAAGCGTACGTCCTTCTCGACGGCATTTGGATCTGGGATCGGCGAGACATAAGTCATGATTTGAGCATTTTCCTTTGTGGCGAACAAGTCCATGTTTGGTTTGCCCCAATGCTCGAAGATCCTTTGTAGAACTGGAGGGTTGAGAGACCATTCTGTCGGCAGAATCCTGTCTGCGAGACAAATCATCCGCCAGAATGTTCAATCGGCCAGGAATGTGAGCTGCTTTCAAAACAACCGGGTAATTCCTGCACCATTGAATCAAGTGCCACACCTTTATACACAGTGTGGGTGACCTGGTCCCGCCTTGGCGATTTATATGATACTACTGTCGAATTGTCCGACCATATCAATATCACCTTGCCCCTGACTTTTGGAAGTAACTTTTCCAATGCCAGTTCCACTGCCATCATTTCCAACAGATTGATATGCAGCTGACTCTCTTGGAGTCCATGTGCCCGAAATCTGGTGTTCTCCCAGGCAGGCCCCCCACCCACCCCTTCAGCGATGCATCCGTGTACACGGACAGCTAGGGGTGGGGTAGGTTAAGCGAAACTCCAACTAGGAGATTCTGACGCTCCTTCAACCATACAAGATGCGACATCATTGGCTCCAAAACTAGTACCAGCTTTGACAGGGGTTCTGTCCTCTGTTTCCACAAAGACATCAGATAAAACTGGATAGGTCTTCGCATCAGAGCAGCGTACAGCATTACTTGCTCCATGGAGACCATCATGCCCAGCATCTGAAGAAACCTCCTCGCCTGAATGTGGTTTCCGAATCGAAAACTCTCGAGGATGGCTAACAGAGACACCACTCTGGGCTCTGATGGGTAAACCCTGCCTTCCTCGAGATTGAATCGCATCCCCAAATAAACGAAGTGTTGAGTGGGTGTTAACTCGGATTTCTCCGTTGACTATCCAGCCTAGATCTGAAAGCAATTTCAGTCAGAGCATTATCCACTCCTAACCTGGCTGGCGTGTCCGCCTTGATAAGCCAATTGTCTATGTAGGTGTGAAGCGCCACGTTCTCTCTTCTGAGAAACGCTGTCACCGCTAGGACCACTCTGGTGAAAACCCTTGGGGCTGTCGACAGGCCGAATGGGAGGACTACAAACTCCCATACCTGAGTCTGAACCGCGAATCTCAGAAACCTGTGACAACCCCTGTTCATTTGAATGTGCAAATATGCAACTTTCAGATCGATTGACACACACCACATTCCTTTCCTCAATCCTGCCATTCCCGATCTCGGAGTTTCCATCTGAAACTGAGGCATATGGATAAACCAATTCAATGGCCTGAGATTGAGTACGGGTCTCCAACCCCGTGTTCTTGGGGACAAGGAACATGTTTGAATAGAAGCCTGGAGTGTTCTGGTTTGCTGATTTTATTGCTCCCCTCAGAAGCAAACATGACACTTCATTTTGAATGGCTTCTAACTTGTCTGGCTGGTGCCAAAGATAGATTTTATGGTGGAAAATCCCACCACCGGCATGTACCCCTGGAATATCCATCCCAGGACCACACTGTCTGATGTCACACCTCGCCAAGCCTCGACGAAATGCATGAGCCTTCCACCCACTATAGGCGCATTGATGCCTAATGCCGGTATCTGGCTTGCGATCCATTCTCTCTCCCCCTCCCCCTAAACGAGAGAGAACCATTTTGGTCTTGGCTTGACTGGTCTAACTGGCACCGCTGTTCCTGTCGCGGTCCAGGCAGATATGAAGGGAGCTGCCATATCCTCCGGTACGATCAGCTCCCTTCTTTCCACCCTTGGTGGACTTACCCTTGCCCTTCCCCTTCCCGCCTCTTGGGCAATCAGGAGCACCACTGGGGTGTGCAGGAGCCTCTACAACTTTCCTTGCCTTCTTAGCCACAGGCGGCTGCGAAAGCCCAGCAATAGCAGAAGAAGCTGGCTTGGCTTTCACCTTGCTCTTATGCTTCTTCTGTTTCTTGGAGGAAGGTTGAATGGTCAACGGTTTAGCAACAGCCCCTAGTACATGCGCCTGATGCACTAGCTCCAGCTGAAGGTTAACTGCTAACCGACTCTGCACTATGTTAGCAGTGTCCTCTAAGATGGCCCGCGCTTGGCCACCAAAGATGCTAGGGCCGTTCAGGGGCGCTCAAAGCAAACGCTCCCTGACAGCCATAGCTGGACGCATATGATCAAGGACCATCTGCCTCCTGGACTTCGTAACACGCGCTTGCACCCTGGCCAAAGCGTTCATCGACATCACCAGACCGTCGTTTACGCAAGACAGCTCCACAGGTGGCACAGGGCGGCCTACCACAGCTTCAGCCCACACCGACTGAAGCAAGCGATAAGAGTGATTGACAACATTCATTGCTTCCCTCACTCCCTCATCGCACAGGGACAGAACCTCCTCATTGTGTGCTTGGGATCTGTCCACAAGCGCATGAGTGGGACCACCCGCTCCAGCGCTCTGAACCCCAAGAACCCAACGGTGATCCTCAGTGACCGTTGATACCACACCATAGTGCTCGTACTCCCCTCTGGGAATACGGCACCTTGCCCGCACCTCCCTAGAGGCCGCAGGGAGCTGGCTCTTGGTCTACAGTTGCTTGCTATAAATAGCATCGAGCAACTCCTTGAACCGTCGATCCATCCCAATGGACTGAATCCGAGCAGCGGGCAAGACCCCCGTCTGAATCAACGCAACCAATGGACGCCATTGGACGGGGCATGTCTTCTTCGGCTGTGGCCGGAACCACGGACGGGTCCACCCTGACTAGCCAAGCCAGAGCCTCAGACCAGTCCATCTCCGAAGAATACACCCCCGTGAATACATTACCCGTTGATGTATTCACGGGTCTACCAGCAGCGGTCTCCCACCGGACCCGTAGCGGTTATGGATCCGTGGCCATACATGGGTGGCAACGGCACCCCATGTGTGGCTACAGGACCAGGCGAGATAGGTGTGTACTAAGCCTGGCCAGCAACACCTGTCACCGTGTCGGTTGGTGGCAAACCAACCTGCACTGGACGGGTGTCCGGTACCGGTGTGGCCTCAACCACAGGTGGAGCGGCTGCCAATGGCTTGCGCCAAGCCAGACAGATGGAGGGCGGTTCCATCCAGGATGGAATCGACCTCCATGTACTCCACCCGCGGTATCTCAGGCCGCAACAACCTCTCCTCTTCGGCCTCCTCATCCTCAGACTCCGAAGAGTCGTCACCGGATGAGGAAACACTGGAGCCGTCCTGGCGAATGGCTCCCATGCCCGACGGACCGGCTACCGCTACTGGACCACCCCGAGGTGGCCGCAGAGAAGCAGTACCCGCCAGACCAGAGCCCGACGGGACCGCCAGGGAGCCATACGAGATGGCCCCCTTGGTAACCAATCCAGAAACCTGTCCAAGGACAGGGTCCGTACCGGGCATGGAGAGATTGCCATAGTCTTCGGTATCGGAGACGACACCAGCGTTGGTAGGACATAGCGCTATGTAAGAAGCCTTGCATACCTGGCCCAAACCACGCCGGAGGTGCCATCTCTGACTGCAGACGAGGAGTGCCCACAGGGGGCGAAACGGATGCGCCCGGATTTCTTTTCGCACCGCCTGACCCCGCATTAGACCCAGCCAAGTCCTTCTGGGCAAGGAACTCAACTAGAACCTCAACCGGCCACACTGCACAAACATTACATCTATTGTCAACACTTGGAGCATCTAAAACAGACATGGTCCTTATAGGCAATCTTAACAAACTTGTGGCACTCAGAGCAAGATGGTGGGGTAGGCTTGGCTTAAAAAATAAGCACAAAACCTAAAATAAGCAAGCGGAACGGAACAGGAATGGAAGGCAGACAAATAATTTTCAAATATGTTGACCACAAATTAAATGTTAACCCTCCGGCACCCCACAACCGCAACATTACAACCAAGATCGCGTAAGCTGGCGACAAGAACGATAGTGGGCCACTAATACACCCATAAATTGATCCTGAAGGATGTATCACGCAGAACCAGGAACCATATCGATTGCATTCGCGGTATATTTAAGAATTAATTTCAAAATTATACTTCTCAAAGGAAGGCCAAAACGATACGTGAAGGAAACAACAAAATGCATTAAACACTGCTGTACAACACGGTAAAGCCGCAGAACACATCTTTAATCAAGAATTTTGAAACCATCGATCAATGCAAACAGATCGTGATTAACACGCAAAACGTGACATAATTCTAACGTTTCTGGTGCATAAACGCACGCAACACCAAGAATAAGATGCGCGAATTAATGAAACATTTCCTTCACCACAAAAATCTGAGATACAACACGGGAATGACATCACCCGCTCGGATAATATGGTTGAACGACGTAAGCCGATTTTAGTGTTACAAAACTGTATAGTCAACGTCTATTTTCATATTACTGCCCGATCGCCATGGGGTTAAAGGAAGACGATCTTATCTGGCATATTTCATTGTAACCACACATCCCAGATTCGGGGTCAGTAATTGGGACATGCAACACAGACGAAACTTCAGAGACTTAAGTCTCCATATATGCTAGAGAATAACATGAAAGAATACGACCTGAGTTTCAGTGGCTCCTTCCATGGTAAATCCAATAATTCCAGGCGCGAAACTAGCTTAATTAGGCACAAAGAAAACTTTGAGAAAACTGATCTTTCTATATGCAAAAAGCATGTATTGCTCTTGTTGCTATGCAAACAAGAATGGGTCTCTATGGCAGACGGGTACCCGGTTGTTGGGAACCGGGTACCCGGTTGTTGGGAACCGGGTACCCGGCTGTTGGGAACCCGGTTCCAGGAGCCGGTAAAGCTTTCTAAATCTAGATTCTTAGAGCCAGCTAGCACGCTAGCTGTATCATCAATGAGTAATATAATGGTAAGTATTGATCGAAGGAGAATTCATATTTCTCACAATGCGTTATTATTATTAATATTATTATTACTATGACTGACTATTTTGGTACTTGTCCTCGCTGATAGTTATACAGATCATCATGTTGCTTCTTCATTAGATTGTCAAGAGCAGTTGCACTGGATGATCGGGGTACAGACACGATCTTTGCTGCCTGCCCATTCATCTTAATAAAGTTAATTTCATTTCTAGCAAACTGAATCTGGAGATGAAAACAAAATGAAAATATTGAGAATATCTTTTTACATCACATATATGTAAACTTTCATTTCTAACACGTTTCTGACACATTTAAATGTGCGTCATTATTTGTACATAAAAGCTGGTAAAAAAACCAAAATAAAGTTACTCTTAAAACATAAACCACATTTGAATCCCCTTCTCATTACGTGGTATTACTATATTAACAAATTTTATACCGGCCAAAATCCAAGATGACCCTGGGCAAATTGCCCGATCCGCTCCGTTTGAACAAACTTGGATCTCTATACCCTAAGGATGCTTTCTGCCCAATATAATTGAAATCAACTTACTGGCTCTTGAGAAGCTGTTCAAAGAAAAAGTTGAGGGATGGACAACGGACGGTCATCACTCAAATAAGCTCACTTGGCCTTTCAGACTAAAAACTTAGTGTACATTCTTAAATGGTCTTGTCATAGATAGGAACAGTTATCAGCAACCCTGTTCTGAACACCAGTTATCATACAGTATTCATTACCACTGACTCACATATACAGATTCACTTATCAATCTGATAAACACACACATCCGGAATACAGTGTATAAGCTGCTGATTGATTAGTGGTCTACATTGTGACAGATTTTGAAGAAAAACGTTGCTATTCTAGGTGCAAACCTGTTCTAGACAGCCTCCAACAAACCCAATAAGAAGCTACATACTATGATCATCATTAAATGATGATTACTCTGTAAAGTGACGTCTTGCCACAAGCTAGTCACATGATTAATTTGAAGTGAATTAATAAAACTATCTTCTAAACAGATGTATGCAGTCACCGAAGGATTTTTCAGTAGTCTGTATCTCCATCATCAAGTTATAATATCATCACCCGCAAATCGCAAGCCGTCTTAAATATGTACATAAGTAGCTAAATCGGCCTGCAAGAGGTACTCACAAACTAAGGCACACTAGGTTATAAAATGGCCACCATACTCAGCTTCGATGGACATACAGATGACAGGGCACTGAAGGCAGATGGATAAATAGATGACTAAGTAATCCTTTAATGGTCAAGCTGGCCATAACCACCATCTGCAGTGGTCTTGAGATGTCAATTTGCACACCAAGACCACTATTTTTGAAATTTTACCACTGGAATGGCTGGCTCGGTAACAGAGGTAAATTAAAAAATATATTTATATATTATATAGGTCAGCAAGTGGACATTTTCTTTCATGAAAAGGTCGAATTTTTCTTGACTAAATTTGACCATTAACCTCAAATTTGTTCAAGAAAATTTCAGTTTACAAAAATGTTTATTTAGAGAGCAAGAGATTTTTGACAATTTTTTACTGGACTGACTGGCTCGATTATTGAGCTAGTGATTCCAATAGTAAAATTTCCAAAATTGTCTTCTCTTGGTCTGCAAATGAACATCTCTCAAGACCTCTGCAAGAGATTTTTGACTGGATATAAGTGTTAAATGTCTAAGAGCAACATAGCAAAATTTGTAGTTTATATTCAAACAAGCAAACATTGAAACCATCACTATGTGAATGTAACATGATCATCACATTAATCTTTTGCTTGCAAGACTATTTATATGTCGGTTCTTACATCATGTGCACTCCTAGCTCTGGGCACGGTGAGTTTGTCTGGTGTGGGTGTTCTCACAGGTGGAGTCAATGGTCTATGGTGATTCGTGACTGATGGACCGGATCTAGAATGAGCTCTGAGGAAACTGGCAGAATGTGGTCGAGGCGCCATAGGTTCTAACTGAAAAGCCATCGATAATTTACAATCATAATTTACAATCAACTGTCTGACTGCTGCAAAACACCAGACAATAATTTCAACAGACAGTAACTCTGGACATGCTGAACATTTCGAAAACAATTTGACTGAAACACCAACAACGTTCAGAAAAATTGTTTTCAAAATATACAGTATATACAGTGTTAAACACCATGGAAAATGTCTGCAGAAATTCCACAGTCAGAAATGCAAAAAAGGCAGCTGCTATGTCAGTTGACTTGTGATAAGAGATCAGATATTTTCAGTGGCCACTAACTAATACATGTAGGTTTAACAGTTTTACTTTATTATAAGATTTTTCCGTTTCACATAAATACACTGCAATCATCAGTAAGCAAAATTTGTTTTCACCATTTCACCGACAGATCAATGAAAAAATTTACAAAATAAGAGGTCATACTGTTAAATATTTTGTAATTAATATGACTTATAACTGGCGTCCTGAGATTGTGAATATTTGATTAATTGTAGAAGTACATGGTGTGGTGTGATAGACACATTTTCATATTTTGACTGTGTCCAAAACAGTTATTTCTTAGGAGCAAAGAATAAGCTAACTAACCGCTTTGTATGTCTTGGTTCATCTTTCACTTTCCTGTCTTTCTAATGACTACATGTATGTCTTCAATACACATGTAATTCAGGATTGGTCATCACATCGTACTCTCAGTGGCATGACTACTAGCTGGACATAACACTTATTTTGAATGACTTTATAGTATTTATGAGCAAGTCACTCGGTTTAGTAACACCAGATATTGCAAGATTTTGTCATTGGTATTTTCAACAGGAATGTATCTCATGCACACTCACTCAATTGGATCATTATTTATTGCTATGCCTTTATTCAGATTGGAGATTATTAGTAAATCAGCCAGTTAATGATATTTTACAGACACCAGCTTTTGTGACACAAACATGTTTGGTGGCACCTAATTGATCTATGACAAGTTAACCCCAACGACATTTTAAAGGCAACAACTATTGAAAGCGGTTAAAATAATTGCAAAATATTCAACAGTTTAAAGCATTTCCCATTTTGAAGGATCCGTGGGTTTGCCTCTAGATTCTAAAGTGAGTTCTGTGTCTCTTTAACACTAACCCTCAAATTTGTTCAAGAAAATTATAATTTTCTCACAGAAAATTGTCCGTTATCGGTTATCGACCCAGTCATTTCAGTGGTAAATTTTAAGTCTTCTGTTGGTCCGTAAATGAACATTTCTTGAGACACAAGCCTTTTTTGGCCATCTTCAGTGTAAAAGGGTTAAAGTGTCGGTGGAGAATTTGTGGAAAGTATCACTGCTCATGATCTGTAACAGTTTTGTACATGTATGACACTAGGCACTCTGTAAATTCACTCCCAGTTAGAGATGACATTACAAAGCTTAATGATATAATAAATGATATAATAGTATCATTAAAAATAAAATACTTTTTAAAATTATTCCGTTTGCAAAAGAATATAACAAAAGTAGTGTTGGTTTGTATAGCAACCAATCATCTACTAATGTTAGTTTACATTCATGATAAACAAACTACACTTTCATTGTCAGACATACATCAATTTCTGATTTGATACGAGATTGTATGTCGCTGTATTTCTCAGATTTCCATAACACTTTGACCGGTTGATGCGCTTCTGATTCCCGATCTCTTGACATTCTCTGAATTTGACGCATTCGCTTCACGTTTTCACGGAAATGGTCCTTCGGAACATCTGGAGGTTTAGAGAATGAATATATGAATATATAAAATTATATCTTATATATATTCTGCAGTAAGCAGGAAACTTTATCAAATAGATATTACCCATAGCACCAATAACATAGTACTATGATTCTCCTACAGCATTTTCTCAACAAAACTGAGCTGTTTTGCACAACACACAGTTGTCTGAATATAAAACAAGATTTAATACAAAAAACAATGGACCTTTCCATGTTTTCCCATCCATCATACATGACATCATAATCGAGTAAGTGACGTGTGTGATGACATCATAATCATGACTAACTCGATATAATCCGTCTTTAACACTTAATAGTCTGACACATTGTTCGAATTGTATGTCTTTGCCATTTAAAAACATTCTGTTGAATATTTTGAAATTAATTTGACTGGGCGCTGTTGCTGCCTATGGGGATAGCTAAAACTGGAAAGGTCAATTCTTTTGACAGAACAACATGCTATCAGGCCCATTTTCTTGAAAGACTGCAGACAATGAGTAATTATATATGTGTAAGATAATAAAATGTTTGTTAGCTTGTACATTAATGGAGGGATACAATATATCACTCAAGGATCTAATGTCATGAACGTTATAATCAAATACGTCAATTGCTAGTTGATGTCACAATCAGAAGCTCCTTGTTAAATTACCGGACAGTTTCAAAATATTCAAAAGATTACAAGCATCAATATTTCATGAGGCCTGAGATTACCTGCATACTCTTTACCCAGAAATTTAGCTTCTGGAAATTCAGGTTTCCAAGTTTCAAATCAATTCCAATACATGTAAAAGTTGACAGAGCTGAGCTAGAAATGGGCGTTGATTATCGATCCCTAGATTTGTTGATCAGGCCACAAATATGCTATAAACAGTAGCTGATAAAAGGTACACACTCTGGGGGAGAGCTATGTTTCACGAAGGTGAGTTTGAGAAAGTAATGTTTTAGTGAGGTAAATTAATATGAGACTGTAGATACTGCAATAATTCATACATCTTGCGAGCTGTATGCAAGAGCATTGAATGTACTCTTTAGGGCAAATGCTTTTTATTGCATGTCTTAACCCTTTAACACTCAAATTTGTTTTTTTTAAATTTCAATTTTCTCATAGAAAATGTCCATTTGATTATTGAGCCAGTCATTCCAGTGATAAATTTTCAAAAATAGTCTTCTCTTGGTCTGCAAATGGACATTTTTCAAGACCACTGGTGAAGCTGTTTTTTTGTTGATATGAGCATTAAAGGGTTAGAGAACCGCAATACTTCACATGGCAGCTAGAGTCGGTGTGGCAGCTATTTCTTTAGTAACTCACGAAATATCTGCATCAATTAATGCACTATTGTAGGAATTACTCACTTGGTCTCCATTGTCTATTTCCTGCACCGATACCTAGACCAGTAAGGACATCCATAGTTTCTTCAATGAATACCCTGTTCTATGAACAGCAATAACAAGATTTGTGTTAACAGTTCTGGATTTCTGCAACAACAAAAAAATCATTAAATAAATAAATTATTATATGTGCATCAACATGTTATCAAAGACATATTAACTTTAGAATCTTGGTTAATCTATGTCACCTGACGCTGACCAGGTTTTGATCGAGTCTAGGATGCTAGTGCTGATGGAGCTGCTTGCTTTTATAGTCTTCCTGGGTGAATGTGTTTCTGTAAAAATTATCCAAGTTGCCTGGAAACGTTCGCAAAATGTTGTCCCATGTTGACCCGTTTGGTTCTTTTGTTGGCCCTGTGTTGGCCCTCGAGATAGTGACGTAATTGTTGGCCTGGTGATATTATATTTGGCAGTTAGTGGCAGTTGGGATGTTGACCCAATCTTTACCTGTTTGGTTCTGATGTTGGCCCGGTGTTGGTTCTTGAGGCAGTGACGTATCAGTGGGCCTGGTGATGTTGTGTCGGGCAGTTGGGTGTTGACCCATGGTTGACCCGTTTGTTTCTGATCTTGGCCCGGTGTTGGCCCTCAGGGACGTTTGTAGTTAACCGCCGGTTAGGTGGTTTTGTGACTGTAGGGATCTTGAGCCGTGTTGGCCCGGTGTATGCGGTTAAAGATGCCATAATAGTGGTATCCGTGTGTTGATATGTTGGCCTGGCATTGGCCCACTATTATGCTTTTTCCGCATGCCCGTGTTGGCCCTGTGATGTCTGGGGTGCTGTTGCTTGCGGTTCGGGATGTTGACCTGGGTTGGCCCGTTTTATGTGGTTAATGAAGTCATCATACTATGGTGTGCAGATTTGTGTTGGCCCGGTGTTGGCCCTGTGCTGCCCGGTACAACAGTTGGCTCAACTTAAATTCCTTCATGGTGTAGTGTTAAACTAAATTTATGATGGTGATAATCTACACATCAGATGTACTTACCGATCACCAATAGTACCCATGACAACAACTTGCCGGAGGATTTGTTCTTAGACACAGTATCATCTAATGACACCCAAATTGTTATCATGGAAGACTAACTACCCAGTATATTAGCTGGCAGAATGACACATCCATGGCTGGAGAAAACCATATCTCAACCAAATTCCTCGAGCTAGCACACATCAAAGTTTCCCCACACTTTCGTGGCAACCAGACGCCCAACACATTGGACCTTGTGTTATCAAATGAAGAGGACATGATTGAGGACATTGTCACCCAAACACCCTTCGGTGCCACTCACCACATCAACCTTAGTTTCAGTATTCGCTGTAAATACCCACATAGACATAGTACTTAGTAGACACCAAAAATTCTAGAAATGGGATAGTGGTAACTATGCCGAGTTCATTACGTAAATATCTCATCAGACCTGGGGCCAAATACTTTCAAAGGTATTTAAATGCAAATCCAAATACTTCACATTGGTTCAAATGCATATGCAAGTGCAAATGCTTTCAACTTGCGGTTCAAATGCAAGTGCAAATGTTTTTCTGAAAGCATTTCAAATACGTCAAATACTTAGACATGCTTTTCATTCCTATAATATCCATATATACAGATGCAACTCTCATGATTTCTGAGAGGAAATGGGTTAAACAGTTGTACACTGTATTATAACATGTACCAAGAAGGTGCATCTGTCAGATAAATTGATTTCCAACTGTTCAAAAGTTACATATATATCCATATACAATGTACAGTCAAACTTGTGTTAAGAGAGCATCCTAAGGAGAATAGAATTTCTCGCTTAACCCTTTAAAACTCAAATTCTAAAAATGTGCCACTGGAATGACAAGTTAACAGAGCCAGTTTGTACAGCGATACATTTTAAATAATACTCTTCTCTGGGTCTGCATGGAATTAAGCACCAAATCTGAAGAAACATAGTATTTTGTATGAGGTATATGTCGAACATTGTCTGCTTTAGTGAAAGTAACCCATCCCATTAAGCTTCTAAGTGTCTCTATATAGGTCTTACAAAATCATAAGTTTCTTCCAGGTAGCTTGTGACATTTCAAACTGTGTCCTTCATATTCGTTTCTCAGATTTTGAAATGTTCGGCTACCTTAGCCACACTCCAGGCAAATTGTTTTCAAAATATTCAGCAGAACAGAGAATAAAAATAATTTGACTGGAAGCTCTTGCTGCGTTAGAGGGTCAAATGTTTTAATTGATATTATACACGTGGTTAATAAAGCAGATTTGACAGCAAGTTATTAATTACGGTAATAAATACCGTAGCAGTGAAAGTTTAAATAAATTATACACATTCTTGGAGCTAAGATCTTTTTAGTTTGAAAATGAATGCTCTGAAAGTAATTTCTCAATTAGGATCACTGTTTTCGAATCGACATTCTTTATGATAAAATTTTCTAATTTGTTGACTGATTTATTCCATTAACCCTTACCACTCCGATGTCAATATTCTATCTTTTATTATTGTGTCAATAGCAAAGAAACTGGTGTTTATTTTTCAACAATTTTGGTGGACGATGTTGCTGTCTACAACAGCACCATCATCCACCAAATTTGTTGAAAAATGAACACCAGTTCATCCTTTAATTTAATTTGAAAATTTAGGTTTGACATCAGAGTGGTAAGGGTTAAATTGTTAAAAGCTGCTTTGTATAGTTTAAATCCACAAATTCCCTTTTATTGCTATGATACCACCTATTCATTCACCTATTCTATTCATTTTTTACTAAACTCACGTTATTATTCCACCTATGCTTTCAAACCTTCCTTTATAAAGTCTGGTTTAACCCATTCAATTTTTCTAGAGGCTGTTGCTGCCTCAGACACCTTCCATTCAAATTAATTTCAAATTATTCAACAGCTTTCGTGTATGATTACATTCAAATTGAGTTTTTAGAAGCCAGTTTCATCGGTGGAAAGGTTAAATAAACTATATACATTTCTTGTAGTTAAAATTGTGTTACTTTGAAAATGAATGGACAGAAAGTAATTTCTCCCTCAGGGACCATTACAGTCAAATTGTTTTCAAATGTACATTCATGAGAAATTCATTTTGTTGAGAAATTTATGCTATTAACCCATTCACTGCTGGAATACACTAAATCCTATTTTTCAAGGCAACCACACAGGAAAGCAGTTGATTACTTTGAAAATAATTTGACTGGAATGCAGCAACAGCTTCTAGATAAATTAATTTCAAAATATTAAACAGAATATATTCTTATGTCATGGATAATTAGTTGCATCATTGAAAAGCTAAGTGCTGTTTAAATCTAAGAGCCCACACCTGGAGTGTAATTTTATTGCTTCAACACAATACTGCTGTTTTCTATTCATTCTTCCACAAAGACCTGGCCACTTATAATGAGACCCTGGTACAAGCCTAACTACTTCAAACAATCATTTGATCCTATAGACAAACAGTTCTGTACATAAACCTAACACAAGCCTTTATTATGTAAGACAAATTCTGGTGAATAGTTTGAAACTAATTTAACTGGCTAGTTGTTGCTGCCTAAGGCAGCACTGGCTTCCAGTTAAATTGTCTTCAAATTTTTTTTTCAAGTTTTCTATTTGGTGTGAGTCTAGCTCTTGCTTACTGGGAATTAACATCTCGTGTGTGCACAATTTAACCCATTACATTCCTAATTTAGTGTATGAAAAAGTTATATAGAAAATGTAACTACTTATTTTAAAGATTGCATTTAATATTGTTTGTTTTGATTATGATTTCACAGACTGACACATATTATAGCTATTATAATAACCCTTATTACAATAATGACAAATATACTTGTAACGGGGTCAGCAGAAGAATGTCTGGTGTACATTTTACAATGTTTTTGAAATCTGTTGCTGTCATATGAAATACCAACAGTTTACAGCAATTTTGATGTGCACCAGTTAACACAGGAAATTGAGCGAGAATACCAGACACTCAAAAAGTCGAGGCCGTAGAGAGAAAGGCAGCAAGGTTTGTCTTAGCGCATCATATTTACCGATACCCTCAACACAGTGTCTCCAACATGATAATGGAACTTGGTTGGGAATCTCTAGAACAGAGGGGAAGAAAAGCCAATGTGACTAATTTATAAACTGTTAAATGGACATATCATCCGAATATCATCCCATAAGAGCAAACGTCAACACTACCAGGCGAAGTCACTCACAGAAGCTACAGACATTCCAGACATCCATCAGTCAATACCAGCATTCATTCCTACCACTGCCACTCTGGAACAATCTTGCCGACTTAACCATCTCAGCACCGGATGTAGATACCTTCAAGAACTACATCCGGGAGGCAACCATCTGAAAACGCCAAGCATTCCATAATATGTACATAGCCTGTTTTTAATCTACTGGAATGGCAGCCACTTTCCAGACATGCACCTAGACATGTTCGACAAGAATTTTGTCTAGTAAGCATACAGATACAGATACTAGACATTTTGCGACTTATTATAATTACTGATGGTAGTGATAAAAATTGCCAGATTCCTTAATGCGCTTTCTTAGATTACCTACTTGCGCTTATTTAGCAATTTTCACAATCCAAAGTTACCACCTGCTTTGTGTACATTTCTCCACTGCATCTGATTAGGCGAAGTGACAGGAGCAGCTCTTAATTGTATTGGAGAGACTCTAGATGAAGGGATGCGTACTTATCAATGTTTTAGAAAACTGTCAAAATTAACATAAAGTACACACAAGTTTTTTTAACTATTGAAAGAAATTATAATTCTTGGCTTATGTCTACTGAGCAAGTTTCAAATGTATCAACTGCTTTTATAGTTTATGTAACTTGCGGTGTAGTGTCTGGCCATTTCAGTGTATCATGTCGACTCGCCGCGCCGCAAGTGCACGACGAATGATGACGCTGGTTAGCATCCGGCCTCGGGGTGACGGATCCTGTACGAGACTGCCCTACGGGTACCAAAAACCGGCTCCTAAGGCCGGTGGAACTCAATCGTTCCGGTGGGGCCGTGCGACCATTGTCGCGAACATTAAACACAACTGTCTTATCCCAAGAGTTTGTGTCACCAGTATGACTGTCCATAGCAATTTCGTGATGGACTTACAAGATTTGATTTGGTGACCTAAAATATAAGTCCATACAATGTTCTTACCTAAACACACTGTCAAGTATGCTAGATAAAAATGAGGAGCATACGAAAATACAAGACATAGAGACAGCCAGATGAACTTTTAAACATGGGGCTCCCGGAGGTACCACACAGACTCGTAGGTCCGCAGAGGTATCCCCGCAAGGGAGGCTCCCGTACACGAGACTTAACTAATTAACTTAATATAAGTTATTATACCTCTAAGCTGAAAGGAAAGAAGATTATCTCGGACGAAAAGTCAGGTGCCTCACGTGGGCACTACTCCTAGTGCTAGTTTGGGTGAGGAGTATTATCCTCGCTTGGACCGTCGTCGCTGAATCCGTGTGAGAGGCAAGTGCAAGTTAACCATCACTGCTCAAAGCGGGAGAAGAGTAGTAGGTAAAAAAATGGGCCCACTCTAATATTTAACCAAAATGCTGAAAAGAAGACCATACATAGTGAGATTATGACTATAGGGATGCGTGCTGTTTTACATGAAGACGGGACAAACGATTCCCGAAGGATTCCCATGTCACCGTCTTATGTAATTCTTAGTATGCTGAATTAGTAGCCGCCGCTTTATTTATCCGGGCCTTCTGCTTTGCTTCACTAGCTTTTAATTTTTAGAAACAAGAACTATTTTAGGTCGCAAATGGCAGGTATCTACTTAACTGTTAGACACAGCTGTCATTGAGAACAGATACCCCAAGACATCAATACTGAAGACAGCGCTCATACATGTTACTTAGTAAGATCTCCGAACTGGATAAGAATCCGAACATCTCGCTCCGTAACCACATAAAACGTCACAAGACACTCGTTACTTTTCACAAAAGCATTTTAGGCAACTGATCTATCATTATGGTGGGGGCAAGAGAGACGAATACCCACCGTAAATGTCCTTCCCATGAGGGTGTGGCAGATCTAAATATCATGCCCAGACATTCTTTACGGGATTCGGTGGGGATACGCATCTCGCCCGTCACCGGGTCCTATGGAACTAACCGTTTAACCTGTCGTTAGGTTTATGTACAAGCTGCCCAGTTTTGCACTGCGGGAGGATTGTTCAGCAAATAAAATAATAATTAAGATATGTTTTTGCAGTGCTTTCCTACATTGGCTAAAGTGCTAACTATTAAGTACCTGAAGATACGGGGGGAATGTATGTGACACCACACCATGGCCATCACCGCTCGGAAACCCCAACAGTTTCCCAGGGTCGGATCAGCCCATGGTGCAGATAGGGACATCCAAACAATTAAGAAGCCACAAGGCTGAGTGGAACATGAAGAGAGACAAAATCTTAGAGTTATGCGTCTTGCCGGAGTGCGGGGCTAAATTATCGCACTACCGGAAGAGAAGAGTATACTACAGATTTCTTAACGAAGAAAGTGTCTCTAATCATATTAAACCTATCCTATCGAGCTGAATAGAAAAGGTATAGTCGGTAGCATGCCGGGCTAAACAGAGTTATAGCACGGACAGCGACCTCAGTGAAAAATTGTTGGTGGCGGGAGAAAGTGCTGCATATATAAATGTTGCTGTATAGTGTTTCCTATGTGCACTGCAGTCCTATGTTTTCTACAAATAAACAAAACATATGAACTGATGGCTACTGGCCATATATATATAAACTAACCAGAACAATCAATACAGTATCAAATGATCAAAATGCAGGAAATGTCAATTTCCCTTTCTCCGAGATCTAACAATACTCACCATTCTGTTACTTCTGATATACAGCTGGCCCTGACAGCGGCTCTAGGATTATAGACTTAGAAAGCTTTACCGACTCCTGGGAACCGGGTACTCGGCTCCCAACTGCCGAGTACCCGTTTACCATAGAGCTCATATTGTTTGCATAGCCACCAAACAAGAGAAAACTATGGCTTGCCTCCGTGGGGCTGGGAGGCTGGGTCCGTAACAGAATGGTGAGTATTGTTAGATCTCGGAGAAAGGGAAATTGACATTTCCTGCATTCTCCTTCGATCAATACTCACCATTCTGTTACTTCTGATATACACCATATTTGATCAGTAACCTGGTGGGAAGGGGCAAGCCATAAATGCTAATTTTGCCCCTTGGAGAAAGATTTTAGACTTCAAACTTGACTAACGGAGACCTAAAAGGACCGTCAAGTTCACGGAACCGAATCACATTCGCGTCACAGCGCCCCCCCCCCCCCCCTTTTTCCTACTAAGAAAAGGGAGAGAACTAACGAACATGTATCTCGCTTGAAAACACCAATATGCCAAGAGGGTTAACTACTCCCTGCATATTCCATGTATTAGCCTGGGAATGAGCATGAATATATAAGATGAATGAACATGATACATATACATAATACAAAAAACTCTCACTTATTGAATTACCTTATGATAACAGGACTTCAGACGTACCGCCTCAAACCATTCACCGGTTCAGCCATCAGTGACACAATCTGGTTGACATCCTCTCGCCTGACCATGCCTGCTTTAGGTTCTTTTCTTACCAAAGTGAAAAAAGGGGAAAAGCAGTGTGGTCACTAACTATCGTTTCAAAATAGCTAAAGCGAGTGGATTGGCTGAGTCTGACACATCCCTCATATAGTAATCCGTAAATGAGGACTCACAGTGCCATTGTGCAACGGCCATGATGTCCTAACAGAACACCATTGTAAAGGGCGGTCGAGGCGGCTATTCCTCTGACATCGTGTGCCCTTACGCCCTGCACCTGGTGCCCAGTCGCCATCTCGTGAGTAGTCTGAATGCATTTGACCACCCACCGAGAGATAGTATCCATGGATGCGGCGCCATAAGGCTTTTTATGGCAGATCGACAGATGTCTATCGTTCGACCGTAACGAGTCAGTCCGTTTCTTGTACTTAGTCAAAGCACGGACCGGGCACCAGACACTGGCATCACGATCAAACCTAGTTAACTTCGGTATAATGATCGGTTTGTCGGGATATCTCAAAGATTGGTTCTTTGACATAAACTCTGCTCTTGGCAGAAGACGCAGACCTTCTCCAGAAACAATAAATCGGTTCCTCTCTGCCGAAAGCGCATGGATCTCACTGCGCCTTCTAGCTGAGGAAGCTGCCAATAGAAAGACCGCCTTTAGAGTCAAATGCTTTAGACTAGCCGAACGCAACGGTTCGAAAGGGTGCTTGGCCAGTACATTTAGCACTAAAGATAGACTCCAGGCTGGAATGACTACCGGTTGTCTCGGGCGGAGATTGCTCATTCCCTTCAACATCACATTTAACTGGGCCACCTCTGGACTATCCCTGTTGGCTAGACAAGGGATAACTGATGCCAAAGCTGACTTGTATCCAGCAACTGTGACGGGAGCTAGTCCTGAAAAGAACAGCTCACAGAGAAAGTCTGCTATTTGCTGAATAGTGGATTGAAAGGTATCAATACCCTTTTCTTCACACCAGTCTGCAAATCTGTTAACCTTGTTGTTATATGACTTGAAGGTTGACCTCCTTCTCGCAGCCGCGATGAAATCAGCAGCCTGTTGAGAAAAGCCTTCCGACGTGGAACGTTGTTTGACAACATCCACGCAGTCAATTTGAACATTTCGGGATACTCGTAGGAAGCGTCCCTTGGCCTGGGAGATTATGTTCGGAATCTCGGGCAACTGCACAGGATTTTCCACCAGCAGATCTAGAAGATCCGTGAACCACGCCCTGCTCGGCCAATACGGCGCTATTAGCAGGACGAGACACGGTTCCTCCCTGACCTTCACCAATACCTTCGGTAGAAGAATGGTGGGTGGGTACGCGTAAGCGTGCATCCCTCTCCAGCTTATCGCCAGAGCGTCTGTATCGACGGCATTTGGATCTGGAATCGGCGAGACATATGTCATGATTTGAGCATTTTCCTTTGTGGCGAACAAGTCCACGTTCGGTTTGCCCCAATGCTCGAAGATCCGTCGCAGAACCGGAGGGTTGAGGGACCATTCTGTTGGCAAGATTCTCTGTCTGCGAGACAAAGCATCCGCCAGAATGTTCAATCGGCCAGGAATATGAGCTGCTTTCAAAACAACCGAGTAATTCCTGCACCATTGAATCAAGTGCCACACCCTGATGCACAGGGTGGGCGACCTGGTCCCGCCTTGGCGATTTATATATGATACTACTGTCGAATTGTCCGACCGTATCAATATCACCTTGCCCCTGATCATCGGAAGGAACTCTTCCAACGCCAGTTCCACTGCCATCATTTCCAACAGATTGATATGCAACTGACTCTCCGGGAGAGTCCATGTGCCCGAGACCTGGTGTTCTCCCAGGCAGGCACCCCACCCTTCCAGCGATGCATCCGTGTAGACGGACAGCTGGGGGTGGGGTAGGTGCAGCGAAACCCCTAATAGGAGATTCTGACGCTGTTTCCACCAGAGAAGATGCGATATTATCGGCTCCAAAACTGGCACCAGTTTTGACAGGGGTTCTGTTCTCTGTTTCCACAGAGGCATCAGATACAACTGGATAGGCCTTCGCATTAGAGCAGCGTACGGGATAACCTGCTCCATGGAGACCATCATGCCCAGCATCTGAAGGAACCGCCTCGCCTGAATGTGGTTTCCCACTCGAAAACTCCTGAGGATGGCTAACAGAGACACCACTCTGGGCTCTGACGGGTAAACCCTGCCCTCCTCGAGGTCGAATCGCATCCCCAAATAAACGAAATGTTGAGTGGCGTCAACTCGGATTTCTCCTCGTTGACTATCCAGCCTAGATCTGAAAGTAACTTCAGAGTCAGAGCAGTATCCACTTTCAACCTGGCTGCCGAGTCTGCCTTGAGCAGCCAGTCGTCTATGTAGGTGTGTAGCGCCACGTTCTCTTTTCTGAGAAACGCTGTCACCGCAAGGACCACTCTTGTGAAAACCCTCGGAGCTGTCGACAGGCCAAACGGGAGAACTGTAAACTCCCATACTTGATTCTGAAACGCAAATCTCAGAAACCTGTGCCAACTCCGATTCATAGGAATGTGGAAATATGCATCTTTCAGATCGATCGATACACACCACATTCCTTTCCTCAATCCCGCCATTACCGACCTCGGCGTTTCCATCTGGAACCGAGGCGTATGGATAAACCAATTTAATGGCCTGAGATTGAGTATGGGTCTCCATCCCCCTGTGCTCTTGGGGACAAGGAACATGTTTGAATAGAAGCCTGGAGTGTTCCGGTTTGCTGGTTTTATTGCTCCCTTCAGAAGCAAACCCGACACTTCCTTTTGAACGGCTTCTAACTTGTCTGGCTCCCTTGGTACGGGTGTCCAGACAGGTGCCAAAGACAGATTTTGTGGCGGAAAGTCCCACCACTCCGGCATGTAACCCTGGGATAACCATCCCAGGACCAGACTGTCTGACGTCACACCTCGCCAAGCCTCGACGAAACGCATGAGCCTTCCACCCACCATAGACGCCTCGACGTCTAACGGGGTTGTCCGGCTCGCAGTCCGCCCCCCCCCCCCCTTTCTTAACGAGAGAGAGTGAGAACCATTTCGTTCTAGGCACGACGGGTATAACTGGCACCGCTGTTCCTGTCGCACAGGTGCGGTCCAGGCGGATATGAAGGGAGCTTGCGTACCCTCAGGTACGCTTCGGCCCCATCTGTCCGCCCTTTGAGGCCTTACCCTTACCCTTCCCCTTGCCCTTCCCACCTCTAGGGCGGTCAGGAGAAACATTGGGGAGGGTAGGCGCCTCTACAACCTTCCTGGGCTTCTTCGCTGGCGGCGGCTCTGAAAACCCAGCTGAAGCAGAAGTCGCAACAGGCCTGGCTTTCGCCTTGCTCTTATGCTTCTTCTGCTTCTTTGAACGCTGTCCCGTTAGCAGTTTCCCTACAACCTCTAGTGCGTGTGCTTGCCGCACTAGCTCTAGCTGTAGGTTTACCGCTAACCGATTCTGCGCAATACTGGCGGTGTCCTCTAAGATGGCCCGCGCTTGGCCACCGAAGATGCTAGACCCTGTCAGGGGCGTCCCAAGAAGACGCTCCCTGACTGCCGTAGCCGGACGCATATGGTCAATGACCATTTGCCTCCTGGACTTCGTCACTCGCGCTTGCACCCTTGCCAATGCGTCCATTGACAGCACAAAGCCGTTATTAACACATGAAAGCGCCACAGGTGGCACAGGGTGGCCTGCCCCCGCTTCAGCCCACACCGACTGAAGGAGACGATAAGAATGATTGACAGCGCTCATCGCTGCCCTCACACGCTCATCGCATAGGGACAGGACTTCTTCCTGGTGTACTTGAGATTTATCCACTAGTGCCGGACCGGGGCCACCCGACCCGGCACTCTGGACTCCCAATACCCATCCTCCGTGACCGACGGGACTACACCATACCTGTCGTATTCCCCCCGCGGAATATGACATCTTGCCCGCACCTCCCTGGAGGCCGCAGGGAGCTGACCCTTGGTCATTAGTTGTTTGCTATAAATAGCATCCAACAAATCTATGAACCGTGGATCCAGTCCCACTGACTGGATCCGGGCCGCGGGCAAAATCCCCGTCCTAATCGACGCAACCGACAGACGGGGCGCATCTTCATCGGCCGTGGCCGAAACCACAGACGGGTCAACCCTGGCTAGCCATGCCAGAGCATCCGACCAATCTACCTCCGACGAAGACACCCCCGCAAACACGTCACCCGTTGACGTGCTCACGGGTCTGCCAGCCACGGCCTCCCGGCAAGGAGCCACGGCTGACACGCCAGGCACTCCACTACCACACGGTTCCGCCGCCACCCCATGAAACACTCCGGTCCATGGGGTAGGTCCGCACGGAAAACCGTACGGACCCGTAACCGTCGCGGAACCATAGCCGGACACGGGCGCCAACGGCACCCCATGTCCGGCTGCCGGACCAGGCGAGATAGGTGAGTACCACGCCTGGCCCGGCACACCCGTTCCCCTGACGGCTGGTGACAAACCAAGCCGCGCGGAACCGGTGCACGGTAACGGATTGGCCTCAGCTGCAGGTGGAGCCGCTGACCTGGCTTGCGCCAAACCAGACAAATGGAGGCCGGTTCCGTCCAGGACGGAATCAACCTCCATATTCTCCACCTGCGGCTTCACGGGCCGCAGCAACCTCTCCTCCTCGGCCTCATCGTCTTCAGACTCCGAAGAGCCGTCACTAGACGAATAAACCGTGGAGCCGTCCTGGCAGACGGCTCCCACACCTGACGGACCGGCCACCGCTACTGGACCACCCGGAGGTGGCCGCAGAGAGACAGAACCCGTCTGGCCGAAGCCAGACGGGACCGCCAGGGGGCCGTACGAGACGGCCCCCTCGGTAACCAGTCCAGAATCCTGTCCGAGGACAGGATCCGTACCAGGCATGGGGAGAAACTGCCCCCCAACCTTTGGTAGCAGGGAGGACACCAGCGTGGGCAGAACGCTATGCAGAAAAACCTGCATAGCCGGACCAAACCACGCCGGCGGTGCCATCTCCGCCACCTCCAGCTGGGGACGTGGAGCACCCCCACCGGCCGAACCGGGCGCTCCACGATTTCCTCTCGGACCGCCTGACCCCGCGTCAGACCCAGCCAAGTCCTTCTGGGCAAGGAACTTAACCATCGTTTCGATGGACCACACTGCACAAACATTACACCTATGATCTATATTACACAGGGCACACCTAAAACAGACATGGTCCTTGAACATTACACGGACAAACTTATGGCAGTCGTCACATGATGGCGGGGCTGGCTTGGCCTATAAAATAAGCACAAACCTACAATAAACAAGCGGAATGAGACACGGATGGAAGGCAGACAATTAATTTTCAAATATTTTGACTCATAAATTAACCGTAACCTCCCCGCACCCCACCCCGCCACGTTACAACAACGATCGCATTGATTATGACGACAAGTACGCGGCGGGCACAACACACCCATAATAGATACTACAGGATGTGTAACGGCTCCAGGAATCATATCGCATAGCATTCAGGGTATATTTACTAATCAATATAAATTATACTCCTAACGAACGCAGCACGATATGTGAAGAAAACAAAATGTATAACAACTGCTGTCTCACACGGTAAAACCGCAGACCACACATCTACTCAAGAATTTTGAAACCACCGATCATTGCAAACCGATCGTGATCGCACGTAAACTTGATCATTCTAAAGTTTCCGGTACCATTTTTAGTACGCATCACCCAGAACAAGATGCGCGAATTAATGAAAAAAATTTTCTTCACATAAACATCCGAGCGACCGGGTGTGACGTCACCCGCTCGGATTCTACGGAGAACGACGTCAGCCGATATTCGTGTTAGAAATACCGTAGCAAACACCTATGCCGATCGCCTGTTGGGGTTTAAAGAAGGCGATCGTCTGGCATATATCATTGTTAGCACACGTCCCAGATTCTATGGGGTCAGAAATTGGAACATGCGACACAACGAAATTTAGAGACCTAAGTCTTTTAACTATGGATAATAAAGAACAATACAACCTGGTTGTCTTGGGCGGTATTCTCCATAGTCCTTAGTTATCCTTTCAGAACACACAAACTATCACTGATTAAAGACTTAGATTATTTTAAAACACTAAAATCCTTAATGCAAAAAGCATGTATTGCTCTTGTTGCTATGCAAACAAGAATGAGCTCTATGGTAAACGGGTACTCGGCAGTGGGGAGCCGAGTACCCGGTTCCCAGGAGTCGGTAAAGCTTTCTAAGTCTATAATCCTAGAGCCGCTGTCAAGGCCAGCTGTATATCCGAAGTAACAGAATGGTGAGTATTGATTGAAGGAGAACTGGTGTTCTCCCTGGCAGGCCCTCATCCCTCCAGCGATGCATCCGTGTACACGGACAGCTGGGGGTGCGGTAGGTGCAGCGAAACTCCTACTAGGAGATTCTGATGCTTTTTCCACCATACAAGATGCGACATTATTGGCTCCAAAACTGGCACCAGTTTTGACAGGGGTTCTGTTCTCTGTTTCCACAGAGACATCAGATACAACTGGATAGGTCTTCGCATCAGAGCAGCGTACAGGATTACCTGCTCCATGGAGACCATTATGCCCAGCATCTCAAGAAACCACCTCGCCTGAATGTGGTTTCCCAATCGAAAACTCTTGAGGATGGCTAACAGAGACACCACTCTGTGCTCTGACGGGTAAACCCTGCCCTCCTCGAGATCGAATCGCATCCCTAAATAAACGAAATGTTGAGTGGGTGTCAACTCGGATTTCTCCTTGTTGACTATCTAGCCTAGATCTGAAAGCAACTTCAGAGTCAGAGCAGTATCCACCTCTAACCTAACTGATGTGTCTGCTTTGATCAACCAATCGTCTATGTAGGTGTGAAGCGCCACGTTCTCTTTTCTGAGAAACGCTCTCACCGCACGGACCATTCTGGTGAAAACCCGTGGAGCTGTCGACAGGCCGAATGGGAGGACTATAAACTCCCATACTTGATTCTGAAACGCAAATCTCAGAAACCTGTGACAACTCCTCTTCATTGGAATGTGGAAATATGCATCTTTCAGATCGATACACACCACATTCCCTTCCTCAATCCTGCCATTACCGACCTCGGAGTTTCCATCTGAAACCGAGGCGTATGGATAAACAAATTTAATGGCCTGAGATTGAGTACGGGTACTCCAGCCCCCTGTGCTCTTGGGGACAAGGAACATATTTGAATAGAAGCCTGGAGTGTTCCGGTTTGCTGGTTTTATTGCTCCCTTCAGAAGCAAACCTGACACTTCGTTTTGAATGGCTTCTAACTTGTCTGGTTCCCTTGGTACGGATGTCCAGACAGGTGCCAAAGACAGATTCTGTGGTGGAAAGTCCCACCACTCCGGCATGTACCCCTGGGATAGCCATCTCAGGACCAGACTCTCTGACGTCACACCTCGCCAAGCCTCGACGAAACGCATGAGCCTTCCACCCACTATAGACGCATCGACGCCTAATGGGGGTGTCTGGCTCGTGATCCGCTACCCCCCGTCTCTTGACGAGAGAGAGAGAGAACCATTTTGGTCTTGGCTTGGTTGGTCTAACTGGCACCGCTGTTCCTGTCGCACAGGTGCGGTCCAGGCAGATACGAAGGGAGCCCTCGTACCCTCAGGTACGATCCGCTCCCTTCTTTCCGCCCTTTGAGGACTTACCCTCCCCTTGCCCTTCCCGCCTCTCGGGCAATCAGGAGCAACATTGGGGAGGGTAGGGGCCTCCACAACCTTCTTGGCTTTCTTTGCCGGAGGTGGCTGAGAAAACCCAGTAGAAGCAGAAGCAAGAGTAGGCTTAGCTTTCGCCTTGCTTTTGTGCTTTTTCTGCTTCTTAGCAGGTTGTCCGGTCAGCGGCTTGGCTACAGCCCCTAGTGCGTGCACTTGACGCACTAGCCCTAGCTGCAGATTAACCGCCAACAAATTTGGCGCAATGCTGGCCATGTCCTCTAAGATGGCCCGCGCTTGGCCACCAAAGATACTAGGAAGACGTTCCCTGACGGCAGTAGCTAGACGCATATGGTCAAGAACCGTCTGCCTCCTGGACTTAGTCACACACGCCTGCACCCTTGCCAATGCATCCATAGACAGCACCAGGCCGTCATTAATGCTCGAAAGCTCCACAGGTGGCACAGGGTGGCCTGGTCCCGCTTCAGCCCACACCGACTGAAGGCGATAAGAGTGGTTGACAGCACTCATTGCTGCACTCACCCCATCATCACATAGGGACAGGACTTCATCATGGTGTACCTGAGCTTTGTCCACCAGTGCCAGAGCGGGGCCACCCACTCCAGCACTCTAGACACCCAGTACCCAGCGGTCATCCTTGGTGACCGACGGGACAACACCATACCTGTTGTATTCCCCCTGTGGAATATATCACCTCGCCCGCACCTCCCTGGAGGCCGCAGGAAGCTGGCCATTGGTCAGGAGTTGTTTGCTATAAATAGCATCAAGCAACTCCATAAACCTTGGATCCAGTCCAATAGACTGGATCCGGGCTGCAGGCAAGATCCCCATCCTAATCGATGCAACCGATGGACGGGGTGCATCCTTCTCAGCCGTGATCGAAACCACAGATGGGGTCTACCCTGGCTAGCCAAGCCAGAGCCTCAGACCAATCTGTCTCCGAGGAGGACACTCCTGTGAACACGTCACCCGTTGACATGTTCACAGCCCTACCAGCAACGGCCTCCCGGCTAGGAGCCATTGCTGATATGCCAGGAACTCCGGTACCGTACGACTCCACTGCCACCCCATGGAACACACCAGTCCATGGAGTAGGCCCGCACAGAAAACCGTGCGGACCCGTAGCGGTTGAAGAACCGTGGCCAAACACGGGCGCCAATGGCACCCCATGTCTGACCGCCGGACCAGGCGAGATAGGTGAGTACCACGCCTGGCCAGCCACACCCGTCTCCGTGTCGGTTGGCGGCAAACCAACCATCACGGGACCGGTGCCCGGTACCGGAGTGGCCTCAACCACGGGCGGAGCCGCTGCCCTGGCTTGCGCCAAACCAGACAGATAGAGATTGGTTCCGTTCAGGACGGAATCGACCTCCATGCTCTCCACCCGCGGCATCACAGGCCGCAGCAATCTCTCCTCCTCGGCTTCCTCATCTTCAGACCACGAAGAGTTGTCACTAGACGAGGAAACCGTGGAGCCATCCTGGCAGACGGCTCCCATGCCTGACGGACCGGCCACCACTACTGCACCACCCGGAGGTGGCCGCAGAGAGACAGAGCCCATCAGGCTGGAGCCCGACGGGACTGCCAGGGGGCCGTACAAGACGGCTCCCTCGGTGGCCAGTCAAGAACCCTGTCCAAGGACAGGGTCCGAATCAAACACGGGGAGAGACTGCCCTACAACTTTTGGCAGCAGGGATGACACCAGCGTGGGCAGAACGCTATGCAAGAAGCCTTGCATAGCAGGACCAAACCACGCCGGCAAACATTTTACCTACTGTCACTTAGTACAGCGGAAACAGACATGGTCCTTGAATAGAACCCTTACGAATTTGTGGCACTCGTCACATGATGGCGGGGCTGGCTTGGCCTATAAATAAGCACAAACCTACAAAAAGCAAGCGGAACGAAACAGACATGGAAGGCAGACAATTAATTTTCAAATATTTTGACCATAATTTAAATTAACTGTTAACCCTCCCACACCCGCACCCCACCCCGCAACGTTACAGAAGATTGCATTGATTATGACGACAAGAATGAAGCGGGCAATAATACACCCAGACACTGATCCTCAAGGATGTATAACGGAACCAGGAATCATATTGCATAGCATTCGGGGTATATATACTAATAAATAAAAATTATACTCCTAACGAAGGCCAAAACGACATGTGAAGAAACAACAAAATGTAAACAAACCGCAGACCACACATCTAAATCAAGAATTTTTAAACCACTGATCATTGCAAACAGATCGTGATAACACGCAAAACTTGAAAATTCCAAAGTTTTCTGGTATCAATTAAAATATGCAGCATCTAGAATCAGATGCGCGAATTAAATACATAAATATCCGAGTAACACAGTGTGACGTCACCCGCTCGGATCTTACTGAGAACGACGTCAGCCGATTTTCGTGTTAAAAAACACCGCCAAGCCAACACCTATTTCATATCTGCCGATCGCCTGTTGGGGTTTAAAGGAAGGCGATGATCTTGCATATTTCGTTGTTAACACACGTCCCAGATTCTTTGGGGTTAGAAATTGGAACATGCGACACACACACAATTTTGAAGACCTAAGTCTTTTAACTATGGAATAACATGGAAAAATACAACCTGGTTATCATCAGCAGCATCCATGGTAATCCAATATATCCTTAGAGAGCGCACAAAGCTATCACAATTACACAGAAAAAAGACTTAATATAAACTCAAGACTTCCAACTGCAAAAAAGCATGCGTCTCTTGTTGCTATGCAAACAAGAATGAGCTTCATGGCAAACGGGTACTCGGCAGTTGGGAGCCGAGTACCCGGTTCCATGAGTCGGTAAAGCTTACTAAGTCTATAGCCCTAGGGCCCAGCCATCCAGGCTAGCTGTATCAGAAGTAATAGAATGGTGAGTATTGATCGAAGGAGAACTTGATATTCGTGAATAATAATTAGAAAGTTCCAAATTGCTCCCGCAAGAAGGGAGTTACAAAATTGTTTTAGTGCGGTGGGTTGGGTAACTGCTAGCTACGGGAGAAAAACCGACAGAAAGCGAAGTAATATGCGTATTGTCTGTCGCGCTGATAGTAGCTGGTACAGGTCCAACCTGTTCAGCCCCTGGCCGAGGATGCTCCCGATCTCTGGATCGTGTCTCCTTTTATACTACTCGTGACGTCACAAGCGCAAGCTCCAACCAATAATCGGCCGAGCAACAGCCAATCAGCGCGTAGCTAATAATAGCGCAGTCAAATGTTCTAGAACATTCTAGAAGTTCTGCGTCCACGTGGTTATGATGTCACGGCAATATTTTGAAGATAATCAAGAAGGGTTTTCTGTGGATAACTCAGCCATTTCATAACTGATTTTGAAATGGTTTACAGATTTAAAAAGCCCGTCGAATTCTGGTCTTGATTAATGCCAGATTCGGCGGGAACAGATAATCAAAAAGGACTACAGGGTACCATCTCAGTACACTAAAAGAGCGCTCCATCAAAAATAGCATCTAAGCATGCGCATGCGCACTATGCGCTTTAACGAACTTAGTCGTTTTTACAACGCGATCTCTCTCATAGGACCATATACGCTTATGGCTCTACCCAGGGGGGGTGTTCAGGGAACGAATCCAGGACGGGCGGCGCGTACCCAGCCTGACTGGTCGATCCGAACTACACCTATACGGATTCATATGTAGAACCAATTCATGGGTTTAAATGGGCAAAACTAGCAGTTGAAAGATTCAACAAACAAGTACAGTAACATTTATGGATGTACCAGATGACTACCAGCCGCTGAATATGCATTATCACCAATTGATGAAATTTGGTACCACTATTTCACGCATAACCTGGTGAGGTGGGAATGGTCAAATGCTTGGAATTTGTATTACAATTAAAATTTTGTTCTGAAATTTTTGTATTTGTATTCTGAAGTGTTATTTTAAGTTGTGGTAAATTCGTGCACAAATTTGTTTCAGAGTTTTCTTTCGTGAGAGCATTGTTTATTTAGATTCACGAACTTCGGTACACATAGTATCGTCCAGTAAGGTGTTTTCGAGGGTCATGTGATTTCGAGGGTACGTACGTCTGATGTTCTCACATGCGCGTCGTGTAGGTGACGTCAACGAATCATGTGTCATTAAATAGATACAGTAGTTTTATACGCCATCTGCAAATTTGAAAAAGATACGCCTAGAGCAGGTGATTATCTTATACATTTGATGTCAGTGTAATGAAAAACATGTATTTCCACTATTACTTTTTTATCCATGATAAAAATTCTGATAAATTGCAAGGAAATGATGCAAACAAACCCAGTTTTTGCGTCAGGAGACACCTGCCAATGGCTTTCCTGAGTAGCTTTGCAGATACATTGCCATAGCAATAATTTATTTCTGCCGACGCGTGAAACTGACAAGGGGTGCTTATGTGGTATTCAGATCTAGATCGATTTTTCTCTGCCTGCAATGGCGATTCGAAAAGGCCTTAGTTACCGCATTTGATATAAATTTGCACAATTTCTTTTTGGTTTTCGAGTAGGCAAAACACGTATGTTGGTTTTCAATACTACAATGACCAATTTATAAAAGGAAACCGAAAGATTTAAATTTTTTTTAACTTTGGCTGAAATCTGCTGCTACCCGGTTATTACGAAAAGTGGATCTGGGTTTACAACTATAAATTATGTTCTGTGTTTGTATCAGACCCATTTATGGCATTACTGTTAGTAACATACGCTCCTTTGATCAAATCATAACCACTGGCACCAATTTACTGCCTCACAAGTTGAAATTACAGTATTACTTCACTCTCGAAAACACATGACGCAATACTCAGATTGCATCTGTAGACCTGGAGCCTGTTCCGTACGGAAAACTATAACAGAGCGCTCTGCTAGCGTGATGATAGTAAACACCATTTCTCCTACGGAAGAATATGCTTTGTTAGAGCGCTCTGCTATTTAGAGAAACATGTTTGGAGGTGAATCGCGAAAAGCAAAACATGTTTTCAATCTGTGACTTAACTCCATGCGAAACTATGTCATGCATCACAGATGCATATATTACGTCATAAGCATGTCGCGCAAAGGATGTTGGGATACTGTCTTCATAGTAAACACTACTGTCCCATATCAAATAGTTTGGTAGCAGAGCACTCTGATCGAAACTATTTTTTGCACCTCCTTCAAAACATAAGGCAGGTAGTGGATATTTATATGCTGTAAGTTTATTTTAGGGTTTATTTTTAAATTTTATTTCAGAGAATGGTTCCTGGTTACAAAATTGACATTTGTTGATAATATTCCTACTCTTATATTAAATCTCCGAAAATTTGCTTACACCCTCCAAAACCCATTATCCGATGATATACCTATACAGCTCTAGCGCCCTGCACGTGCAAAATCGGTTTTTTCAATTTGTATATTATATATGATGTACACTTGAGGTCTCAAATTTTGTCGATCTAAGCTAAGATTTAGGTGTTCACATAGACACAGAGCTGAAATTTCATGAACATGTATTAAAGGCAGTCAACAAGGCAAATCAGATGGTAGGATTAATTCGACAAACTTTCCATTAGCTTGATAATGAAATATTCTGTCTATTGTATAAATCTAGGGTACGACCCCTGCTAGAGTATACAAATTCTGTTTGGTGCCCTCGTTACGTCAATGACTGCAACCAAATTGAAAAGGTCCAACGGCGAGCCACTAAAATGCTACCTAACATGAGCAATTTATCATACACAGAAAGGCTGCACATTCTCAAGCTACCCTCATTAGCATATCGGAGACGCCGTGATGATATGATCGAAACATATAAATATCTACATGGTAAATATAAAACCAATCATCCAGGCCTTGTGGGCACAGTTTCAAATTAATAAAGAACCGCTGTAACTCATCCCTTCATCTTCACTTCTTCAATAACAGAGTGGTAAATTATTGGACTGCACCATCCTTGAACTGCTTCAAAAATCGTCTTGACAAGCTCTGGTCATGTCACTTGTACAGTACTGTTTTTGTGGACTACCACCGTACATAAGCTACTTCGGCAGTCAACAGGGATTCCCATTGTATTTATACATTCAGCTGATCATGAGAAACCTGGTGGGGATGGTCCCCATCAGATTCATTACCGTCTTTCAGAGGCATATCTGATCTATGGTAACTGGTAGGCATAACCCAGCCAGCCCATTATCACATCGCAACACCAACTCGTCACGCATACTCAAAATTTACCCTGACATTTGTTCACAACTAAATCCACCGTCCTGGTCAAGTATACCACAGCAATTTGTAGCCGATACTGTTTTAGCCTTCGAATTCACTGTTATTAACGCGAGTTCGCTGTCTTGATAAACACTTGTAGATGAGCATATCTGACGTTTCTGAAATTGTATGTTAGCAACTAGGAAAACCTGCTGGATAAAGCTCCTTTGGATCCAGTATGTAGTCTCTCAGGAGTACAGTCATGTTCACGAAACTGGCAGGGAATGGCCTGCCAGTTAGCTACTCTGTAGGATCATGTTCTGCTTGTCCATAATCCAAATTGTCAGGGAATCCCCTGTTGGTTTTTACTATTGTGTATGATCATGCTATCACTGTCTTTGCATCCTGCTGGCCACTATGCAAATCTAGTGGGGATGGCCCCACTGGATCTATTATACTCAGCATTATAACCCTCACCAGTACCAGGAAGTCTATCAGTACTCAGTAGCATGTATAGTTTATTTTGTATTAGTTATTAAGCACAGGTGGACATGTAGCTTCCAGGCACTGTGTAAATGTCTAGTAAAAGTGTAAATGTGTATATAGAATTTGCCATTTGATCAAGAAAACCGTGTCCACCGCCTTGACCAAGCATACAAGTTCAACTGTAGCTGGCCTGATTTTTAGCCCTATATGAGTAAATGGATCTTGTCATTAAGTTCATGTAGGATTCAGATAAGTTTTCTGGAACAAAGCTGATCTCGCACAAAGCCGCAGGGATTGCCCTGTTAGCTTGTCATTATTTCCAGGAATTCATCAAAGTAGGCTCTCGGTACTAAGTACACTTAGTATATTAATTGTTTTCATACGATAAACATAATAGTTACATGAAATAATTGATTCGTGTCATCAAAATATGTTCGGCGAATGGCTTTTTGTTGCAGCAGACTTGCAGGTTATTGTGAGTCCCGCAAGTCTGCCACAATAAAATGCGTAACCAGCTCTAAGGAATTTAATAGATAGCTTGACCCTTCTTAGCTTGTACGCTTTAAACTGACAATTTACTGGAAATGCGATTTACTGGAAATAAGAGTTACTATGCACCAGTTTTCCTGACATAGACCTGTTTTCTCGGTCGCTCCAAAGTAGTGAACCACTTAAATATCTGGTGGTATTACTCTCGGACCCTTCCAGTAATAATATATTGGGTCATATAACCCATCAACGTGGGCACAAAAATATTGCTTTGCTGCGTTTAAAAGCGGCACAGTGACTAGATTTTTTATTCCGCCATTCTCCATCAATGTTGATCGTGAGAGTCGCACAGAAATTGGTTGAAATAAATCATGTGATTAATTCGTTATGAATGACAACGAGTTACGTGATAAAAATGTTACTGCGATAATAATTTTTCATTCATTCCTAATGACATTGGATGGCCTGCAAGCCAATCATAAAATATGACTGCGCATTATCGATTATTATTAACTACGACTGCGAGGTCACGCGAGATATTTCTCATTACTGGTGAATTAGCAGACCCCCCTCTAGGCTGATTCGTGACAATTTTTATTGTTGAAATTAGTAACCGGGATCACGCCTTTCTGTAAGAATGGAATGTTTACATTACCAGACAGCTGTACCAGAGCTGATAATGCAATCTACTGGCTATTGACAGATAGAAATAGCGCTAGAAAAATATTTCTTCCAAAAATAACAAGTTGCCCTGGAGTGCAACCGCTATACTAGACAGCGTATCTATCTCTACCAGCAAATAATATAGGTACTGGGAAGGGAGACATACAGCTATACCTACAGTCATGGGACCAACTTTGTCCCAAAAGGGTCTAAATTTAGAAATCAATTTTGGGGTTAGTTTTATTTATTTAAGTGAGGGATATGGCGGGCAATTCAATCTCGTATATATACAAGATTGGCTTGCCCGCCATATTTTTCACTTTCCCCGGGCAAGCGTTAAGTTCATCATCATCATATTCTCTGGTCATAAGCCACTAGAATACTGCAGTATTACACGTTATCGTATGCACAATTATATCATGCTCTGTCTGGTACTCGCCATTCAAGTTCAACATTATTTATTTCATGATTTAGTACAGATTTACTGCTGACCGGGTAGCCTATATATTAGTAGGTTACCAAAGGTTGCCAAAGGTTACCATGGGTTACCTAAAATTTATTATTGCGTAACCTACCATGAGGTTGCCATATGTGCATTTGCGAGACCTACTGTAGGTTACCATAAAAATTCTAACTTTACACCCCTGATTTCACAGCAAGTGGATCAGCCGGCCATGTTTATAAATCTGAGTTCACCATCATATATGGGAGTTCACCGCCTGGTTAATTATTGTAGCTGAGCATACTTGATGCCAGTGTAATCACATCCAGGCAAATCTGTTGGAAAATTCTCCTTCGGATCCAGTATTTAAATCCAGATATGAACAGCCATTTATACGATATTGGCAGGGATTGCCCTGTCAGTATCTAGTAAAATGTATAGCCTATTTTGTTCCTATGACTTTAGCACAGGAGGACGTGTTTGCTTTTCATGCGCCTCGTACTGTCTAGAACTAGCGTAAATGTTTATATATGTATATATGTACATATGTATATATTATGTACAAATATATGTATCCATCGTATATTAGGATGGGGTACTAAACTACTGTGGTACTTAATACAATTTATAAATTCACATCAATTGCTTCACGAAATATCATCGCTAGAACATAAGCAGTTTATCATGATTGATAGTATGAAGAATTTATCTTTTTATACATGTGCTTCCTAATCTGAAGGCATTAACCGTTGCGCTACAATATTATTTTGAAGTCACTGTGGTATGTCAAAATCTGACATATATTAGCGTGACCAGGGGTCTATAGTACCGTGGTACAAGGTGTTGAATTCAATTAAAAAATTATACATTTTCTGCAGTTAAAATTATGTCGCAGTAATTATGAAATTCAACATATCAGCTGTCACATAGTTATATTTTAGCTCAGATTCTCTTTACTCTTATTGGTTAAATATAACTTTAAGGATAGGTCCCTCTAAACATCAACAGGATTTAAGGATGGCAGCCATTTTGAAGCCCGAAAACCGCACTACGAGGACAGATATATATTGTATAGAATAACCACTGATCCCATTTATAAAAAAAACATTGCTAGGCATAAATAATTGTATTTTTCATGCATAGCAAAATTTAGTTCAAGCTTTATGTATTTCTCCTATATCACCCTATCAAACACAGTTACCACGGTACTGTAGTATCCACGGTACCGTAGTACTCAACCCTACATGCCAATTAGGCATTATTGTGTTTCTCCCCCATACGGGGAAGATTGCACAAG
The DNA here is from genome assembly GCA_034401795.1 of Chaetoderma sp. LZ-2023a. Lineage (NCBI taxonomy): Eukaryota > Metazoa > Mollusca > Caudofoveata > Chaetodermatida > Chaetodermatidae > Chaetoderma > Chaetoderma sp. LZ-2023a. The sequence goes on from CM067372.1 coordinate 112,998,270, forward strand.
TTGTTTTTTTAAAGTATTTTTAACATATGTTTTACATTACAAATACACTTTAGTATATTTTTAATGGTGTTTATGTTGAAATACATTCATACCTCTATTAATAATGACTTTATTGCCGACTTTAAAAGGCACCTGTGGGTAATAATGAGGATCATTATCCATATGTTTTATGCTTCAATGTATATACTAATTGTGTTTCTCCCCCGTAGTTTTACATGCACAAATATATAAAAGGCATACGGAACAATCGTCAGGTTAACTATGAAACTCGGAATATAACAATAAATTTAATTTTTCAAAACTTTAAACATTTTAGATAATTTTACAACATTAAAGTGTAGCTTTTTCGCATAGCGTACCTATACTAATATAGGTACACCATACGAAAAAAGCTGCATTTTATCGTTAAATCACATTATTATTATTTTCAAACAATAAATTGCAGCTTTTTTCGTATGGCGTACCTATCCTAATATAGGTACGTCATACGAAAAAAGCTGCATTTTATTGTTAAATCATATTATTATTATTTTCAAACAATAAAATGCAGCTTTTTTTTGTATGGCGCACCTATGTTAGTATAGGTACGCCATACTAAAAAGGGTGCATTTTTAATTTATTCATCATTTTATTATTATTGTCTTTGAAAACTTACTATCATAATAAGATTGAATCTACTAAATTGACATCTTCTTGAATGAATTTGAGGGTTAAGGGTTATCCCAGTCCGAACATGGCCTGAGAAGTTGCTATGCTCTCATCTCAATCTTTATATTACTTGTGTTTCTACCCCATATGAATCACACATTATAACCATAACTATACGCAATACGAAAAAAGCTGCCCTTTAGTGTTGAATTACATTAATCCAGAATAATTTAAGATTGCCTAAATCATTGACTGGGATTAATGTGTCAGCAATCTAACATTTTATATGATGAAATTTAATTTATTGAACATATTATATATTTTAAATGTTAAATATTGAAATGTTTTTATTTTAAATACAAAACACACAGACGTGAAATTTGAAATTATTATGGATTAATACAAAAATAAATATGCGTCATCAGATACATGTAATAACATCGATATCCTCTAAGCTGTGAAGTCACTGTCAGTGCTCCAGCTAAATGCTTCGCGTGAATACGGGTTCTTCTTCCTGATGTGTTTTTTCCTGACTTCAGCTACACCCCTTGGTCTAACCGGTTTGGCATTAGATGGGTGAAATGAAACTTTTGCGGCATCATCGTCTGTAGTCACATCAGACACCAATCTAACTGGACGTCTTCGGTTATGGGCGTGTTTGGTCTTCGTTCCTGAGGTACTGGGTCGCACTGTTCTTTCGTCCTCTACAGTAGCCATCGCATTATCACCATTTGATGTGTCCCGATCTGACGAGCTTTCTCTCACCATTGAGATTTCAGCATCTTCTTCTGTGTTGGTTTCTGGAGGCGACCATGTCTCAAATAGTGGTGTTGGATAATCGTATGATGGCTCACTGTCAAGAGTATATACTAACTTAAGAAGATTAAAAAATGCCTCGTAAATGTTCTCTTCATGTACATGATTGCGCCACACTATTTCCGCGATGTGTTGTTCGAAAAGTTTAGTGTTAGTTCCGTTTAGTCGACGGAAATGGTCTTTAGCATGTTTCCAGGCACCTTCAATATGATTAGTGTGGCATTCGATGACCGACCCAGTGTTCATATCTTTGTATAGTTGCTTAAACGTACTTTTGTGACACAGAGAATAATGTTTAAATCCATACTTATTTTAAGTTAATATATGATGACCAGGAGTCTGAAAAAATAGTACTGCCCAGTTCAACATGTTTGAGTATTAAAGGCACTAACATCTGTTCTGTTCGCGTGTCCACGGGGTATAATATGATACGGTTAGATTCACGTTCCACTAACCCAAGAATCCAAATTTTAACACCAATATTACTACCATGGTGGTATTTGACTCTGCGGCCGAAAAGACTTTCATCTATTTCACCTTAAATTTCATTGTCTGGTAGACATTGTGAACACAGTGCATGAAAAGTTCCCTTATATAGCTACCCCAGTTGATTGCAGTTCGTTTATAATCCATGTTTACGGATGTGGCGCATTTGTGAAGTGAGTTCCTATCAAGCTAGCACTTGATAAATAGTACTAGGTCACGGATGTTGAAAGATGACGATTCAAAGGAAGAATATTTTCTCATACCAATTTCATGTTTATTGCTACATCTAAAGGAATAGCCATCCTTTGCTTTACTGCGGACATTTAAGGTAGTGTTGGCACCGCAATGGCAAATGACTACACTCACAAGCAGTTTATTTTCACGCAACCAATTGAAGACAGTGTCATTTGAACTCCCAAACAAGTTAAAAAAAATGTCCATGGATTTGAAAAATCGCTAAATGATATTGCGTCTGTGGTTGTAAATTTCTGTATATCATACGATCCTTCTCCATGTTTTTTGTGAGGTTTACTTAACGCCATTTCGAACAGAAGTGGTGTTAAAACGAGATTTTGGTTTATGTGATTACAGAAAATAATCACAGCCAGCTTTATTCGTATGGCGTATTGAAATCTGTTCACAATACAAGCCGATTAAAACACTCTAACAATCACTGCGGCGTATATACTAATCAATAGAATTGACACTAATAAATGTGTAATAATTATAATGCAGCTTTTTTCGTATGGCGCATCTGGATATTATTGTTAATGTAAATAAATAATATATATATTATTCGTGTTTCTCCCCTGTTAGTATATTGATATATTTTTAAAATCGTACCCCCAAAATAATTCCCAACCCGCTTTTTCTCTCTCTCTTGCCCCAAGGAAAACCCCTTGCCAGACAAAGTTTGCGTTTTATAAATGTTATTATGACTGTATTTGATATATACTAATCGTGTTTCTCCCCCGTTAGTATATTGATATATTTTTAAAATCGTACCCCCAAAATAATTCCCAACCCGCTTTTTCTCTCTCTCTTGCCCCAAGGAAAACCCCTTGCCAGACAAAGTTTGCGTTTTATAAATGTTATTATGACTGTATTTGATATATACTAATCGTGTTTCTCCCCTGTCAGTATATTGATATATATTTAAAATCGTACCCCCAATATAATTCCTAGCCCCCTTTTTCTCTCTCTTGCCCCCAAGGAAAACCCCTTCCCAGACAAAGTTTGCGTTTTATCAATGTTATTATGACTGTATTTTATATATACTAATCGTGTTTCTCCCCCGTCAGTTTATTGATATATTTTTTAAATCGTACCCCCAAAATAATTCCTATCCCCCTTTTTCTATCTCTTGCCCCCAAGGAAAACCCCTTCCCAGACAAAGTTTGCGTTTTATAAATGCTATTATGACTGTATTTGATAAGTGTATGTGTAAGTACTGTCTTGTCTAATTTATATATACCTGTATATATGTGTGTAAGGTGTCCGCCATAACAATAGGCACTGCCTTGGGCGGACAACCTGGTATGATTTGTGAATTCGTTTACCTTGGAATTATTGAATAAATAATCTTGAATCTTGATATATATTAATCGTGTTTCTCCCCCGTCAGTATATTGATATTTTTAAAATCGTACCCCCAAAATAATTCCTAGCCCCCCTTTTCTATCTCTTGCACCCAAGGAGAACCCCTTCCCAGACAAAGTTTGCGTTTTAAAAATGTTATTAAGGAAAATATATATATATATATATATATTAATCGTGTTTCTCCCAGGTCAGTTTATTGATATATGTTACGACACGTACAAATTTTAATTTATTTATCGTCGGCGGGAAGGTATCGTCAATATATTAATCGTGTTTCTCCCCCGTCAATTACAAGGAAGCAATGATTAAATGTACATTTTGTATTTTTAGTACACTTAAATATAAAATTTGGTTGGAAAAAATCTGGTCAGCATTCTACGCCGTATCCTTTCCTTACGGGGGAGAAACACGATAATGCCGCCAATTAAGTCACCAGAAAGTTCCTACACCGGAAACAGTGACAAATAGTTATAAAAACAAGTATTTTGACTGAAAAAAGCCCACACAGGACTCATACGTCGTAGTGATGATGATGATGATGATGATCATCATATCTGAACTTTAGCTTACCAAATCAATGTACGAAAACTGGTAATATTAAAATAAATTTAGAATTTGTATTTGAAGAATTTAAATTGATCTAGATAATTCGATATGTCTAAATGTCAGTGGCAACTTTACACGAAATCCGCATAATATAGTGGTTGGTTAATTAAATTATAGTGGCTCTTTAGAATATAATTTCAACTTAACGCCGCCATTTTGTTTGGAATTTCGTCGCCAAGTATATACTCTCAAAATCCCAATGAATTGTTTGTTAATTCTTTGTACAGAACTGACATATCATTCAGATATGTTGCAATGGTTGTACTAGGACATATTAATAGTGTTTGGTTTGCTTCAGCATTTTAAAAATTAGTATAGAATAACATGTAATTCTAACATACTATTTTGTTTTGAGAATATCGTTTCTAATGGCAACGAGGTGGCGTCAAAATGGCGGATGAAAAATAGCATAAATTTTGCAAGTTTACGTTCGTCATCATCTGGCACTAAATTTCAGGCCCATGATTAGCCTACTGTCAGTCTGAATTAATAACCTAATTACAAACACTGTTAGTGAAACTACATTTGTCTTGAATCTTGAATCTCTCCAAAGTGGAAACTTGTTAGAAAGGTAACATCTGAGATCACACACAGTGTACACCATTAATCATCATGACCATGTCAACATGCATGATTCAGTTTTCACACACTATTATCATCATCATCATCATCATTTCAGCTATATCCTTATTCTTACCCCTCACGAAAAGTGGTAACTCGTTTTCATTTTTGCTATTATAATATCCTTATTCTTACCCCTCACAAAGTGGTAACGCGCGTTTATTTGTTATTTAATCAATTATCAAAAATCTCAAAAGTAGCCTTAGTTCTTCTGTTGGGCGGTAAATGGATATTCCTCAAGAACCCTGCAGAGGCCAGTTTTGGCCGGGTTGACTAGTATTAACGGGTTTAGAGACCATGTGTTTTCCATGACATTATTTTGGTGCTGTTAGGTTCTTAAAAACTTAATGCTTTAATAGTTAAGCCAGCCAAATCTGGTCTCAGCAGTGATCTCGGGCAATGTCCATTTACAAGCCGAGAAATCAATTCTGAAAATTTACCACTGGAATGTCTGACTCAATAATCGAGCCAGTCATTCTTGCAAATGGATATTGAGTAAGCAAAATTCCTGATTTTCTTGACCAATCTTAATCATTAAAGACTGTATTGCATAAACCAATCATGGAAGTATTAATGTACATATTTCTTTCAGAATGTCTTGATTGATAGATAATGCAAAACATCTAAGAGCATGTCTCGAGCAGCTGTGGCAAAGTCGAGGACTGAGAAGAAGGGAGGGCAGTCAGCAGCAACTCCTGCAGTAGCACAGGAAATCATCCCAGGAAAATATACTGACCATGACTGGTAATTTCTAATTTCTTTAGTGAAAATTAATTCTGTTGGTCACACGATAACGATAGTTAATTATGAATAACCTACATAACAAACACTCCGGTCTACTCCAATATATATATATATATATATATATATATATATATATATATATATATATATATATATATATATATATATATATACTGAGGCAAAAAAGTTTAGCAACAGTGAAGTTTGGTTTGTTGTATTAAAACTATGCGTCTATTTATAACCAAAGTTGTAGGCATGTTTCGTCAATGTAATGTCTCGCTGATCATGAAGAAATGCAAATCATTTCTTGCATTTCTCGGCCGCACGCTTACTGCATGTGAAAATGCATTTTTCATGCACTGGCCTACATTGGTGGGTAGCGAAGGCAAAAATTCACCATATTGCAAAAGCAGGTAACGAATGTTAACTGCTGGACTGCATGCCCGTCGTCGCTTACAGAGCGTCACATCGGGAATCGGTTTGCATGGGCAAGAACCCATCAGCGATGGCGTGCTCAACAATGGAGCCACGTTTTGTTCAGTGATGAGTCGAGGTTTTGTGTGGATGTGGCGGATGGTAGGCAACGGGTTTGGCGACGTTTAGGAGAATGGTATGATGCAGCCAACATCATTCAGCACGACATATTCGGTGGCGGCAGTGTCATGGTGTGGGCTGGAATCCATGAAAATGGCAAAACAGATCGTATTATGATTCGCGGAAATTTAACGGCTAAACGTTACTGTGAAGAAGTTGTCGCCCCTGTTGTCATCCCTTTTATGCAGCATCATGCAGACTTTATGTTCCAGCAAGACAACGGCGTATTCATTCAGCTAGGGTCACCAGTGATTTCCTTAAGGCTAACAACGTTCCGGTGTTGGACTGGCCAGCGCGATTACCGGACCTGTCTCCTATCGAACACATGTGGGATATTCTTGGCCATATGGTGTGTGAGAATCATCCACATCTTCATAACGTGTGGGAGCTGGAAGCTGCACTGCTCCAGGAATGGGATGCGATTCCTGTTCGTGACATCAGGTGCTTAATTCGACACATGAGAAAGCGATGTACGGCGGTGGTTAATGCGCACGGAGGTCACAACTGGTATTGACAGCTCAGTGTCATTATTTAAATTGGACCCTTCCGTTGAATGATGCAGTGTTAAAGGCACGATGCTAGCATTACAGTAACAAGAGACTGTTGTTCAAATTGGAAAATGACCTATCAATTAAATAATATATTTGAATCAATTTATTGTTTTTGTTAAATAACATTTATACAGTAATATTCTCAGTGTTGCTAACCTTTTTTGGTTCAGTATATATATACACCTGTGCAAAAGTTAAGCACCAGCAAAAACAATAGAACGTAGAAACATGATGGTACAACTAGGCTGGCATACTTTTTGTCCCCGCGTTAGCTGACATAATTCCAAGTACGAAATGCACATGCATGCATGACTTTACGCCGCTTGATGTCCGTGCGTGGCGGAAAAACAGCACACGTGTTCAGTTATGTAAAAGTCCAGTTTGAGGTGGAGAACATTACATACAGATTTAGGCGACAAGATTAGGAATTTTGTGTTCATGACCGTGGTTTATTTGTACAGAGAGAATTAGCTCTTGATTGTGAACCGCTATGGCAAGACGAAGGTTAAGTGATCGTGTGAAATGGCAAATCATAGGCATGCATACCACTGGTATGTCATGCAGAGAGATTGGCAGACAGCTGAACATTAACCATACTGTAATCAGTCGTTTGATTGCAAAACATGGGCAAACTAACGAGGTGAAGGACAGGCCTAGATCTGGAAGACCGAAGAAGACTACTGCCCGTGATGATCGAGCCCTAGTATGCCTTGTTAGGAGATCTCCATTCACCAACAGCAGAGTGCTCAGCCAGCAATGGGAAACGCGCAATAGAGTGTCAATGTCTACCGTCAAAAGGAGACTGTATGCTGCTGGCATGAAAGCTAGGAGACCTGTCAGATGTCCTCTCCTCACTGCACACCACAAAGAGGAGTGTCTGAGGTGGTGCAACGAAAGAAGACAGTGGAACATGAGATCCTGGAGACGGGTACACTGGTCCGATGAAAGTCGGTTCCTGCTTCATGCCACAGATGGTCGAACTCGTGTATGGAGGTCCAGACGCACGGCGTATGACCAACGTAACATCATGGAAGAAGTTCCATTTGGTGGAGGTTCCGTTATGATATGGGGGTGCATCTCATTTGATTGTAAGCTGGATCTGTTGACTGTACCTGGAACACTAAATGGACAAAGATATCAAGATTCCATACTGGATAGAGTTGTGGTCCCTCATTTTGTAAATCATGCACCTGGAACCCACCCTATATTCATGGATGACAACGCCCGACCACATCGTGCTAGAGCTGTGCATGAATACCTCCGCCAGAATGCCATCGAAACCCTACCATGGCGAGCAAGGAGCCCTGACATGAACCCTATTGAGCATATCTGGGACATTCTGGGAAACGTGGTGAGAAGGAGGGATTCTCCTGTGCAGAACCTACAGGAATTAACAGACGCACTCCATCTTGAATGGCAACGAATACCACAATGGCGTATCAGTCGGTTGGTGACCAGCATGAGACGTCGTGTCCAGGCCGTCATCCAGGCACAAGGTGGATATACCCGGTATTAATAATGACAGTCTCAAACTCGTGCACAGATGTTAAACTTCGTTTTCAGACACCATTAATGACAATCTAGCCACGTGTGTCAACTGTAGGGCAATAGTTGTCAGTTGTGTCAACGTAACCATATTCAGGCCTCGTTTTCATGTTCAAACAAAAACATACAGTGTTTCCCCACCATCATAATCAGCATTCCTCTAGTTGCATTATTACCTCTTGCACTAAGATGGATGGGTACATAAATGTTTATGCTATTGCTTTCTTCATAGCACATGAATATACCCTCGCATGTGCGTAAAAATAGGGTGGTGCTTAACTTTTGCACAGGTGTATATATATATATATATATATATATATATATATATATATATATATATATATATATATATATATATATATATATATTGAAATCTAAGGGAGATAACTACTTATAGAAAATACTACTAAACCCATCCTAAATAAGTTTTCTCCCTTGCTCTTGTATCTTGTTTATGACTCAAAATTGCGTATTTGAGAGGGTGTTTATGAGTGTGTGCATGTGCATGTGCATGTGCATGAGATGGTGGGTGTCTGCTAACTTACCATATAAGGGTTTAAATTAACACTAGCCTGCTAGTATGCTACTATGAGGCTAGTCGAAATTGAGCAGTACAATCTGTGAATTGTGACTGATCAACCCGGTGGGATAACAATTTAATATAGATCTCAAACCTTAAGGTAGCCAAAAACAACCTCTGTAGTGATTGTGAGAAATGTCCACTTGCAGACCAAAAGAAATTTATTTTTGAAAATTTACACCTGGAATGGCAGGGTCATGGTAAAAAATAGTCTCTTGTCTGCGCTGAACATTTTCAGAAAGCATTTCATTTTCTTGACTAAATCTGTACAGTATAAATTGTTTAATTACACCAGTTTTGATACAGAGTCAAATAACACACAATGATGTAAGACCAACATTCTGTAGTATGAGTCCTAAAAGTAATCGCCATATATATCTGCCTAGTAAGGGCCTAGTAAATAATCAGTAAGGCTAGTAGATTCAAGTGATCACTAGTCCTGTTGGCTCATCCAGGTTAATTCCAAACTGTGTCATATAATCAAGAATATGGAATATTCTATGTGTTTTATTATACAGGAATTTGATGCTTGACAAAGATGATGGTGAGGAGTTTGTTCAGGATCTAGTTGATGAGATTGTTGATGTCTCACTTGGTCAGATATATGACCTATATCTTCAGAGACAGCTGCTGCCATTTACTATAGAACAGGCCAAAGATGCTATTCTACAAATTGTTGAGGTTCGATTACTTTATCCTCATTCATCATCATCATCAATAATACTGTAATATCCTTGAAATGTCAGTGTCTCAATGGACCTTTCCAGTTTTAGCTATTCCCTGGCCATCTCTAGCTAAGCTTCACCAATACCTCGCTCGTGTTGGGATCGATCGATCTCTGAACTCCAGCAACAGTGCCCAGTCAAATTAGTTTCAAAATATTCAACAGCATGTTTATTAAGTAGTAAGAACATACAATTCATACAACAACTCTTAGTCCTTCTTCAATTAAGCATTCATGGCATACTTGTCTACATCACAAGTGGTGTCATTGATTATGGCGTCATCCTACACATCACGTAGTTGATTATGACATCATATGACATCTTTTATATAGGAAATATGGTGAATATTTTGATACTAATTTTACTGGACCCTGCTGCTTCCATAGGCATAGTCAAATTAATTTCACAATATTAGAATCTTCCTAAAGACTTTTTTGTATTTGATATGTTGCATTGAAATAGCTATTAACCCTTACATACCAGAAATGACACATTTTTTATGACGTACAGAATATTCTGTTGAATATTTTGAAACTAATTTAACTATGACCTATTGCTGTCAAGTTTGTTTCAAAATATTCAACAGCTTTCCTGTATAGTTTTATTAAAATTGTGACACTTGCATTTAAATGGTTAATATAGCCACAGTGTGTGACCAATACTCTAATATTCATCCCCATTGTCCATATACCTCATTCCCTTGTCAATGTAAATATTTTGTCTTTTTTATTTACTTTTTATGATAATTTTACCGCTTGGCTATAATCGTATTGATGTTGAGCTATCCATGTTGTCAGTATCATCATCATGTAACATCTCTCATCATATGTACACATATTATCTTGTATCATGTTTACTTGTTATATTTGAAAAGCAAGCGCTGCATGCTATATTTGTGATTTAAACCTTTAGTGGCTAAATTTGGTCAAGAAAATCTCAACATTTAAAAATTTAATGCCCATTTGCAGGCCAACAGAGAAAACTATTTGTTTAGAATTTACTACTGGAATTACTGGTTCGGTTACCGAGCCAGTCATTCCAGTGGCAAATTTTCAAAAATAGTCATCTCTTGACCTGCAAATGGACATTCCTCAAGACCACGCCAGAGGTCAGTTTTGGATGATTTCAGCATGAAAGGGTTAAGTAGCTTTGGCAGACATGTCAACAATTTTATAACAGCCTAACAGACCGACTTATAAGTTAGTTGAGTCCAATGAAAAACTGCGATAAAAATTTGTGTTCAGAAAAAATTATGGATACATTGTCTAGTACAATCTCATACTAGCGTTATCAATGCATAGATCACTCAAGTATATGATGTCATAATCAATTACATAGCATGTAGACCGACAATCAATTATTAATTACTATTAATAAACATGCTGTTGAATATTTTGAAACTAATTTGACTTTGTGCTGCTGTTACTGCCATGGCAACAGCACGGAGTCAAATAAGTTTCAAAATATTTAACAACTTAGCTGTATAGGTACATTGAACATGTGATTCCGAGAACGACACGGTTCCAAGTATATAAATCTATCCCAACATACACAAAATGTGGGAGGAACCTGCCTAGAAATGGGCATCATTAGAAATGAACCACTCTATTGTAAATTAACTAAAGGAATGAATAATCTGCGCTAACATGCTCGGACTTCTTTCAAAATTTATGTACGGATCTGTTGAATAAATGTATTATTCACATTGCAAACAGTTTAACTGAAAGGTGTTGCGGTAGCCGTAAACTGGTTGTTATAAAGTTAAGATATATTAAGCATATAATAATGGTTGAGTTTTGTTCTTATTTCTCCTCTAGTGGCAGTTCTTGGCTCGAGATGAAGGGGAGGTAGACCAAGAGGCAGACACAGGATGGATAGGGGATGAAGGTATGTAATACGCTACAAGCAGCTTAATGGAGATATGCTATGATAAACTTTAGCGCTCATAAGATGTGGGATTTTTTAAGGTTCAACTTCTTCCTCGAGCACTCAACTAGTATTCCTAATGAAAGCGCCAGTGTAATAGAGGGCATCCTGGACGCTGTAGCATGTCTGATGCGCATCAGTCTCACCTGGCCAGTTCCTTTGTCTGTTTAACCATTTATTTGTCAAGATTGGTCAAGAAAATCTAAATTGTTGCTCAGTGATTGTCCACCTCGACATTCCTCAAGACACTGCAGAAGTTGATCTTGGCGAGCTTGACCAGTAAATTGTTGAGTAGGTCGACAATGTCTGCAACATTTGTAGTCATATTGCTGTGACCATGACTTGTCAGGCAGTGGTGATTCTAGGATATTTTTCAGCAGGCAAATCCATGGAAAATTCCCACAATTTGGTTAATGTACCCCGATTTGGGTACAATTTTAGGGAAACAATTATCTTTAGACAATTTCGGAAAATGTGATGTTCTGAGAAGCAGGCCATTGTTTGCACTCGGATTGATAAAATTTTGGTGAATGATCTTGGAAAATACGTATTTCCCCAAAATTTGTTCAGGTGTGTCAGTTTTCTACTTCGAATAATACTTACCAGATGTACTATTATGATAATGTCTATTATCTAGTCTAGCTCAAAATAAACAATTAAAACTCTGCACTCTCCTGGTCCTGCCCCTACTGTGTCCGGGAATACCATAGCCGCAGGTACCGAGTCAATTCCCAATCACAGTCAGATTCGTCTATTTTGCGCTTTTGTCAAGTCGCAATTTTAGTGTGCTCAAATTTTCGTTAATTTAAGCAGTTATCTGTTGTTGAAAGGAATTATATCGGTGGCTTCATGGAGGAACTAGGAAAATCATCACAGGGGCAGGTTGTATCAATCTAGAATTTATACATTCGTGCCATAATGACTGTTTGAAATTTCCTTAAATTGGCACATTGTTTTAAAATGTTAGCCATTGTTGGAGTCGCTTCTGTACCCGTTAACTTTTAGTTTAATTCGGGTACTCCGTTAATTTTCTCTTGCGACTCGGTTCCTCTAAAGATGGATGCGCCCTTGGCCAAGATGGCGGCGCCCATGAATTATGTCGTTCTTGGCTTGGTGTGTCTATGCACTCTGTTTATCGCCGATATTAGCTTTCGCTTCATTGTCGAGGGTGTTTGTAGCGATCGGCGATGTAGTCTTGGTTATTTAACGTTAGTTGAAGGCTGAGTTGTGTGTTTTTAAAAAATTTTCACTCAAAAGAGTTTCAAATATTTCCTGCCTAAGAACTTGATTATCAGTAATTTAAGAGAAAGTTAATGTGTTTAAGAAATCTTAACTATCAAGTCGATTGTGCGTATTGCTCGTCATCATTTGTCATGTGCAGCATTTTAATTTTTCTCTGTGTTCGCAGAAACCTAAGAATCTGGACACGTTGTGCCAGAGGTGCAACAGGTTCATGAAGCGGAAGTACTTGGGACATCACTGTGTGGCATGCGCTCAGTGTAAGGTCGGCAGCCCTTGTGATGTGTGCGTGAAGTGGTCGTCGGCAATGGTGGCAGAGTTTGACAGGGATCGACGTGCGAGGCTGGAGAGGATCGCGAAGGACAAGGCAGCGAAGTTGCAGCAGGCGTCTCTTATGGGACTTGAAGGTCGTCTGAATGAATGAATGGATTCAGCGCTGGGCGTATGGGCGGCCCAGTTCAAGGCGATGCTTGACTCGTTGCAGTCCACGGTCCCGGTGAGGCAAGCTGGTGCAGGACAACCATTAGGTGGTCCGCCTAGTTCTGCTGAGGGTCATGCACCTGCCCCTTCTCCATCCTTGGCTCAAGAGCCGACGATAGAGGAGGAAGATCTGCTGCTAATGGAAGATTCCGGCATGCCGGATATTTTGATGACGGCAAGACCTAGTACGTCCCAGGGGTCGCCCTCGGGATTTGTACGGGTTTGCCAGGCGGATGGTGATGTCGACGTTCCGCCGGGCATATTCCATCCGCTGTTTGTGCAACCGGAGATGCCGGCGGAGCCGTTTTTTGCGGTTCCTGCTGGTATCCCGGCGGCGTTAGGTGCGGCTCCTATCGGAGTGACGGTACCAGCCGTAGTTAAGGCGGTCGTAGTCCCGGATCCCGTGCAGGAGCCGATGGACTGCGGGGAATCCGGGTCTGGCGATTCGTTAGACACCGGTGCCGCTGGTAGTCGCGTTATCGATGCGCTCTGTCCTGGCAGAGACGCGTATCATAGCGCTCAGCATGGATCGTCGGTGGCCCTCTCATCTAAGGGAGAGAGGGAGGATGAAAACGGCAGTTCTTTGATGGACGAGTCCGTTTTCTGCACCGAAGCTGAATGGGTGCAGGTCCTTGGATGGATGACCAATCGTCTCGGGTTGGCATCTGATCTAGGATCTCAGCGCGATCCGGCGATGGAACGGATGTCAGAGCGTGCGGCTAGCGCTCTGTCAAGTGGCTCTTCTGCCATGCCGACACTCCCGTTGGATACGCAGACTTCTGACATGTTGGAAGTTGCGGCATACCATCTGGTTCAGCCAGACTATGCATTACCAAAGGCCCCGGAGGGGATAAGGAGTAGGGTCCATTTTCCGGAGCTGGCTTATCATCAGTACGCCCGGATTCCACGGCTTTCCGTTGCAGAACGAGAGGCGCTGAATAGGCCGTTGGCTGGGAAGGCTAAGGGGCGGTCACGTCCTTTGGTTTCGCAGACCAACAAAGACCCGTTCAATGAGCTCACGCTCATTGAGGATGCGGCGAAGGCAGCCATGGCTGCGCTGTCGCACGGGTGTACCGTCTTGCAGGGTATGCTGGACTGCACGGGTGCCAGAGGCTGCTCCCGGAATTGTTCGGGACACCATGCGCCTGTCTAATCACTAGAACATTGGCAGAGCGACGGAGAATGGTTCTCGATTGTGTAGAACCAGGACCGGAAATGAGGGCTGCATTATCTTCTGCGCCCTTCATAGGTCCAGGCTTGTTCGGCGGCTCGGCACGGCAAGCGCTCTCCAAGGTTGCGTCAAATGTGGCGGAGCAAGAAGTGGTCGGCAAGTCGTGGAAGTCAACTAAGAGGACTCAACCGCAACAGTCCTACCATCAACATAGACAGGAGCAGCAGAGGCAGCATCCTAGATCGCCCTTCCATCCTTCTGGCCGTGATGCCCATAGGCCATCCAGATCACAAGGACCTGGCCGTTCATCCTCATACAAGCCCTCTAGTAAGAGGCCGTATGAGGAAGACAGGAAGGGTGGCAGTTCGGGCAGAGGCGGCTACCGTAAGGATAGCCATGGCGGCGGTTCCGGACCGTCGTACCACAAGAAGCCGCGGGGCGGCCGTGGGGCTCGTTCCTGACGGGTTTCCGGCGGAACCACTACCGATGGCTTTGGAGACAGATGGAGTCGAGAATCTTCACCCAAGCGATTTAGCGTCTTATCGGCTAATCTTGACCGACAATTGTGTGCAGATTCCTTCTGTCGGAGGCAGACTTCAGCTATTCCTAAACCAATGGGAACAGGTTGTGCGCGACTGTTTAGTTTGTCAGTGGATAAGAAATGGCTACGATCCGGACTGGCTCATCCATCAATCATTAGTTCCATTTACCTCGACTCCAATATGGACTCCTGTTCCAAGGGAATCAGATCGTCTAGACGCCATTCGGTCAGAAATACAATCTCTTCATCAGAAGAAGGCCATTCATTTAGTCAAGGATCAGTCTTCTCTGGGCTTCTATTCGATCATGTTCCTCGTTCCGAAGTGTACCGGAGGATGGAGACCAATTCTCAATCTCAAACCGTTGAACAAGTTTATTCTTTCTCCCAAATCTCAGATGGAGACGGTTGCAGCAGTAATGACAGGGCTGAGGAAAGGCATGTGGGGAGTGTCGATAGATCTGAAGGATGCATATTTTCATATTCCAATGTCAATTCCTTTTCAGAAGTACCTTCGCTTTGCATTCCAAGACAATGTTTGGGAATTCAATGCTCTCCCATTCGGCGTGACCACAGCTCCGAGGGTCTTCACCAAGGTGGTTCTCGCCATGACTTCTTTACTTCGCAGGAGAAACATAGCTGTTCACACGTACATAGACGACTGGCTGCTGAAGGTGGGGAATCCAGTCACTCTGCGCAGCAATCTGCAGGTAGTCCTAGCCTTATTAAAGGATCTAGGGTGGATTGTAAATCTAGAGAAATCAGATCAGGAGTTTGTCTATCTGGGAATCTTTTTCAATCTCAGGGACGGCGTAGCTTTTCCGGCGGAGAGCATAGTCAAAAGCCTGATTGCAGTTTTGGAGTCGGTTTCTCTAGGAGCCTATCTGATGGCGCGCCAGTTTCTCAGGATACTGGGGTTACTAGTATCTCTGGAGAAGGTGGTTCCATATGCGGCACTCAGGCGCAGGCCAATTCAGATGTATCTAATGTCATTCTGGTCTCAGAAAACGGATCCATTATCTCTGAGGATTCCAGTCAAAGAACCATTGATATTCCACCTTCAGTGGTGGTTATCCAAACAGAATCTCCTGCGAGGTGTTCCTCTACAACCTCCTCAACCTCAGATGTCCCTCTTTACGGATGCATCGTTGACGGGTTGGGGAGCGGTATTGGACAATCAGTCAGTGTCAGGGGAATGGGATCAGACCAATGCGCAGAAACATATCAATGTGCTCGAACTATTAGCGGTGGTATTTGCACTTCGAAAGTTCGAGAGCCTAATTCAAGGCAAAGTTGTCCTAATAAAGACATACAACTCGACAGTGGTGTCTTATTTGAACGAGATCACCAGAGTTGTGTATGATGGTTTGGAACCTTCTGCTGTGGTGCCAAGAGAGGAATATTATTCTTCGGGCAGCACACATTCCAGGAAGATTGAACATCCTAGTGGATGCTCTCAGTCGAAGGACGGTTTGTCGTCCGACGGAATGGCAGCTCAACCAATCGGTAGCGGAGGTTCTATTCAAACAATGGGGCAAGCCAAATGTCGACCTGTTTGCGATGAATCAAAACGCAAAGATGGTCACTTACGTGTCACCGATCCCGGAACTGCTAGCCTTAGCAGTAGACGCACTGGCAATAAGTTGGGGGGGAATGTACGCGTATGCGTACCCTCCAACAATTCTCATCCCGAAAGTTCTGGCAAAAATAAGAGAGGGGGAGTGCCAGATACTACTGATCGCCCCGTATTGGCCAGGCCGATCATGGTTTACGGATCTGCTGGACCTTCTGGTCTGCAATCCAGTCTCTCTGCCAGACGCAAGAGATCTAATCTCTCAGAACAAGGGTCTGTACCTCCACGACAGACCGGAAATGTTCAAATTGACTGCATGGATGTTGTCAAGCAGCGTGCAATTGAGGGTGGCTTTTCTGAGCAAGCAGCGAAGTTTGTTGCTTCAGCCAGAAGAGTTTCAACCACAAAGACATATAATTATAGAATCAACAAATTTGCACAGTGGTGTGAGAGAGGAGATATTAATCCCTTTTCTGCATCTGTTCAACACGTAGCAGATTTTATCTGTCATTTATACGAAGTTGACAAACTTGTACCTTCTACCCTAGCAGCATATAAGTCTGCATTAGCTTCAGTCATTCCCAGTCTCACTGTTGAAGGAGTGGAGAATGACACCTTGAATGAAGTTATCAAAGGAATGAGCAATCTGTGACCTAGACAGCCAATTCCTATCCCATCATGGAATCTATATCTTGTTCTACAGGTTTTAGGACAGGCTCCTTTTGAACCGATTAGATCTATTGATATTAAACTGTTAACTATTAAATCAGTTTTCTTGGTTGCAGCAGCGTCGGCGAGAAGGAGAAGCAAAATTCATGCGCTTTCTGCCGAACAAGACCGTTTTGTCGTCACGGGTGAAGGTTTACGACTACTTCCACGTCTCTGTTTCCTGTCAAAGAATCGGTCAGTTAAATATCCAGGACAGCCGATCAATTTGCCAAGTTTAACTAGACATGACCCAAACTCTTCTGTTTGGTGTCCTGTCAGATGTCTTAAAATGTATAAGAAACGTACTAATGAGTGGAGAGACAACCCGAAATCTCTGTGGTCATGTCTCAAAGCTCCCCATTTACGTGCCTCGAAAGATACTATTTCTCGTTGGATAGTTGACGCTATTAAGATGTCGCACAAAATCGCTACAGGAAAGCAAATTGATCATGCGAATGCCCATCAGGTCCGAGCACTAGCAGCATCATCGGCCCTTTATAAGGGTGTCTCATTAGAGGAGGTGATGTCTTTAGCACAATGGCATGGCGAGTCGTCATTCACTGATTTCTACCTTCGCGACATCTCCAGCTCACTTAACCCGGTAGCCGTCGCCAATCTGTCAAACCTAGGCTAAGCCACGTCCGACCACTACTTCGCACACATCACTAAAGTCTTCCGCCTACACTGAACAAACGCTATGCACATGACTGAGTATGACCGTGGATTGGGCCGAGCTCATGTGATGATCAAGAAAAGATCAAGCACTCAAAATGGTGAGTGTTTACATTAATTAAGTGACTATAAATAGGTTTACTTACAGTCGAAATACCAGACTGCTTAGGTAAATAGTCTGGTTCAAGAGTATTCTTATCCTATCAACCAGACATTAGACTCATTCCAATTTGAAAATCTAGTCGATATACTGATATTTTTTCAAACTTAGAAGTTGTAGTAGCTTCTTTGCACTCTACTGGACTGCCCTAGCTGAGACTTCGGGCTGACACGGGTCTGGTGGGTGTTGTATCCCCAGTGACAGCCCTCTGAATTTTGTGCGGACAAAAGAGGGGGGGGAGCGCGGTCTAGACCATGGAAGTTTAGCACTCTATGAGTCAGATAGCAGAACCCAAGCGTATGCCAGGGTTCTAGTCTCTTCACAACCTTCTCTGTTGGATGGTAGTTGAGTGCTGGTTCGAACCTCACCTCCTCCCACCGGCATTTTCTGGCTGTCGAAATCCGGAGTTTATCATAATAGTACATCTGGTAAGTATTATTCGAAGTAGAATAAAAAAAGCATCCGCTTTTGTTTCTACGAGAATTCTTAATACTTACCAGATGTGCTATGGCCCTGCCTCAGCCGCCCCGCTGAGGTGAGGCTGAGCTGCTTTCGCAGTTTGCCAAGGCGAACATAAGACGAATCTGACTGTGATTGGGAATTGACTCGGTACCTGTGGCTATGGTATTCCTGGACACAGTAGGGGCAGGACCAGGAGAGTGCGGAGTTTTAATTGTTTATTTTGAGCTAGACTAGATAATAGACATTATCATAATAGTACATCTGGTAAGTATTAAGAATTCTCGTAGAAACAAAAGCGGATGCTTTTTTGATGCACCTGTAGTTATGCTATTCTTGTCAGGCCATTGCAAATTATAGCATAAAGGTGGCAATTCAGTTTGTTATGCCCTGTGCATATATTGATTCCAAATTAAAACACTGGTTATATTTACTAGATTATGCTGCCTAGAAAAATCTGTTTATTTTCTCCATGTTTCTCAGAGCCTGAGCCAGTGATGACAGACTGTTGGGCACAGGGGTCAGTACCCAAAACATTTGCTTCTATTCCTGAGGATCCAGAAATCTTGGAGACAGAGCAGCAGGAAGAGAGGTGTGTGAGTCATGCATGGTGCTATGCTAAATTTAAGTCATATTTTGTAGAAACTGGCCAAAGGAAGACTGATTTATGTTTTTTGAAAAATAGTTTTACTGTATACTGTTGCTGAGTTAGACAACAACAGCTTAGAACAATACCATTTTTGTTGAACTCTACGCGAATTGGAGGATGGCTCGACATAGAGATCCCGAATGCCATCTGATGTTTGTTGTCCAGTCTGATAATGTAGCTTTCCACTTTTAGCCATGCAGAATGTTTACTAAATAGTAAAGACATACAATTCGTACATGTCGTACTATTAATCATTTAAGATGGACTAAATCGAGTCATCCATGCTATACTTGATTGTTGATTATGGCATCATATGATAGATGGATAAACTGGAAAGGTCCATTAGATAGAATGTTAGTTTTTCAATGGACATTTAATTCACCAAGGGTTAATCTGATTTCACTATAACCTTACAGTTTTAATCTTTGCCATGCTTGCAGCCAGTTTGCATCTTATGCTGTCAATACTCCGTCATGCACCTGGAATAATCTGTCAGTTGTACGAATTCCCGCAGTCAAATTAGTTTCAAAATATTCAACAGGTTAGCTGTATACATATAGTTACCATGAAATAAACTGTATAGCATCCTTCCCATCCATCATTCCATTAAAATGAATTAAATATCTCTGCAATATGGTATTCTACTTCGGATAATACTTACCAGATGTACTATTATGATAATGTCTATTATCTAGTCTAGCTCAAAATAAACAATTAAAACTCCGCACTCTCCATGGTCCTGCCCATACTGTGTCCAGGAATCACCATAGCCCCAGGTACCGAGTCAATTCCCAATCACAGTCAGATTTTTCTATTTCGCTGACTTCTCAAGTCGCATGTGTTTAAGCTCATAAAGTTTTGTAAATTTTCATGGAATTCAGCCTGTTTGAAGTTATCCATTGCTGGCTTCATGGAAGGAAAGGGAAAGTCATCACAGGGGCAGGTTCTATCAATCTCGACTTTATACATTCGTGCCTTAATGACTGTTTGAAATTTCCTGAAATTGGCACATTATTTTAAAATGGTAGCCATTGTTGGAGTCGCTCCATTACCCATTAACTGTTTAATGTTATCTGGGTACTCAGTTAATTTCTCTTGCGACTTGGTTCCTTCCAAGATGGATGCGCCCTTAGCCAAGATGGCGGTGCCCATGATTAATGCTTAATTTTGGCTTGGTGTGTCTATGCTTCATTGACTCAGAGGTTTTGTATGGGTTTGCCAGCCGGATGGAAATGTTGATGTTCCATTGGGCATCTTTCACCTGGACTTCGCTAAGGCTGCGTTGCCGTTGGAGACATGTTTTACGGCTCACGTTGGCATCACGGAGGCGGTAATGACAGCTCCTCTCGGAATTCCATCTCCTGCTGTAGTAGCAGCCCTAGTCCTGGCTCCTGTGCTGGAGCCGATGGATTGCAGTGAATCTGTATCTGGCGATTCGTTAGATACTGGAGCTGCAAGTAGTTGGGCTACGGATCTACTTCGTATTGGAAGTTTGGTCCATAGCTCTCAGCATGGGTTGTCGGTGGCCTACTCATCCAAGGGTGAGAAGGAGGATGAAAATGGTAGTCTTTTCATTGATGGACGAATCATCCTTTTGTACCAAAGCTGAATGGGTGCAGGTCCTTGGCTGGATGTCCGACCGTCTCAGGTTGGCATCAGTTCAAGGATCTCAGCGCGATCCGGCGATGAAGCAGATGTCAGAGCGTGTGGCTAGCGCTCTGTCACATGGCTCTTCGGCCATGCCAACTCTGCCCATGGATTCCCAGACTTCTGTCATGTTGGAAGTCGCAGTGTATCATCTGGTTCAGCCAGATTATTCGTTGCCCAAGGCTCCTAAAGGGATAAAGAGTAGGGTCCGCTTTCCGGAGCAGGCCTATCATCAGCATGCTCATGTTCCTCGACTTTCAGTCAGGGAAGGAGAAGCACTGAACAGGCCGTAAGCTGGGAAAGCCAAGGGTCGTTCTCGACCTTTGGTTTCCCAGGCTAACAAAGATCCTTTCAATGAGTTGACTCTCGTTGAGGATGCGGCGAGAGCAGCTATGGCTGCTCTCTCACACGGATGTACCGTCTTGCAGAATATGCTGACCTGTGTGGCGGAAGGTGGGTAAGTGCCAGAGGCTTCTCCCGGAGTTATCCAGGACACTATGGTCTTGTCCCAAGATTGCCTGGCCAGGGTGATCACAAGATCGTTGGCGGAGTGAAGGAGAATGGTTCTCGATTGCATAGAACTGGGACCAGAGATGAGGGCTGCGTTCTCTTGTGTGCCTTTCATTGGTCCAGGCTTGTTTGGTGGCTCGGCACAGCAAGCTCTTTCCAAAGTTGCGTCAATGGTCGCAGAGCAAGACATAGTCGTCAAGTCATGGAAGTCGATGAAGAGGACTCAGCCGCAGCAATCCTACAAGCATCATCGGCAGGAGCAACAGAGGCAGCGCCAGAGATCGCCCTTCCATCCTTCTGGCCATGATGCCCATTGGTGGTATAGCTTTTCCAGTGGAGAGCAGAGTCAAGAGTTTAATTGCAGTACTGGAGTCAGTCTCTCTAGGAGCCTATCTGATGGCGCATCAATTTCTCAGAATACTGGGTTTACTAGTATCTCTGAAGAAGGTGGTTCCTTATGCGGCACTCATGCACAGGCCAATTCAGATGTACTTAATGTCATTCTGGTCGCAGAGAATGGATCCGTTATCTCTGAAGATTCCAGTAAAAGAACCATTGATATTCCATCTTCAGTGGTGGTTATCAGAACAAAATCTCCTCTACCTCTACCACATCCTCAACCGCAGATGTCCATCTATACAGATGCATCGACGACGGGTTGGGGAGCAGTACTGGATGATCTGTCAGTGTCAGGGGAATGGGATCGGACCAATGCGCAGAAACACTTCGAAAATATGAGAACTTAATCCGAGACAAGATTGTCCTGGTAAGGACAAACAACTCAACAGTGGTGTCTTATTTGAACCGCCAAGGTGGGATTAGATCACCAGAGTTGTGTATGATGATATGGAACCTTCTGCTGTGGTGCCAAGAGAGGAGTATTATTCTCCTTCGATCAATACTCACCATTCTGTTACTTCTGATATACAGCTGGCCTTGACAGCGGCTCTAGGATTATAGACTTAGAAAGCTTTACCGACTCCTGGGAACCGGGTACTCGGCTCCCCACTGCCGAGTACCCGTTTACCATAGAGCTCATTCTTGTTTGCATAGCAACAAGAGCAATACATGCTTTTTGCATTAAGGATTTTAGTGTTTTAAAATAATCTAAGTCTTTAATCAGTGATAGTTTGTGTGTTCTGAAAGGATAACTAAGGACTATGGAGAATACCGCCCAAGACAACCAGGTTGTATTGTTCTTTATTATCCATAGTTAAAAGACTTAGGTCTCTAAATTTCGTTGTGTCGCATGTTCCAATTTCTGACCCCATAGAATCTGGGACGTGTGCTAACAACGATATAAGCCAGACGATCGCCTTCTTTAAACCCCAACAGGCGATCGGCAGATATGAAAATAGGTGTTTGCTACGGTATTTCTAACACGAATATCGGCTGACGTCGTTCTCCGTAGAATCCGAGCGGGTGACGTCACACCCGGTCGCTCGGATGTTTATGTGAAGAAAAATTTTTTTCATTAATTCGCGCATCTTGTTCTGGGTGCTGCGTACTAAAAATGGTACCGGAAACTTTAGAATGATCAAGTTTACGTGCGATCACGATCGGTTTGCAATGATCAGTGGTTTCAAAATTCTTGAGTAGATGTGTGGTCTGCGGTTTTACCGTGTGAGACAGCAGTTGTTATACATTTTGTTGTTTTCTTCACATATCGTGCTGCGTTCGTTAGGAGTATAATTTATATTGATTAGTAAATATACCCTGAATGCTATGCGATATGATTCCTGGAGCCGTTACACATCCTGTAGGATCTATTATGGGTGTGTTGTGCCCGCCGCGTACTTGTCGTCATAATCAATGCGATCGTTGTTGTAACGTGGCGGGGTGGGGTGCGGGGAGGTTACGGTTAATTTATGAGTCAAAATATTTGAAAATTAATTGTCTGCCTTCCATCCGTGTCTCGTTCCGCTTGTTTATTGTAGGTTTGTGCTTATTTTATAGGCCAAGCCAGCCCCGCCATCATGTGACGACTGCCATAAGTTTGTCCGTGTAATGTTCAAGGACCATGTCTGTTTTAGGTGTGCCCTGTGTAATATAGATCATAGGTGTAATGTTTGTGCAGTGTGGTCCGTCGAAACGATGGTTAAGTTCCTTGCCCAGAAGGACTTGGCTGGGTCTGACGCGGGGTCAGGCGGTCCGAGAGGAAATCGTGGAGCGCCCGGTTCGGCCGGTGGGGGTGCTCCACGTCCCCAGCTGGAGGTGGCGGAGATGGCACCGCCGGCGTGGTTTGGTCCGGCTATGCAGGGTTTTCTGCATAGCGTTCTGCCCACGCTGGTGTCGTCCCTGCTACCAAAGGTTGGGGGGCAGTTTCTCCCCATGCCTGGTACGGATCCTGTCCTCGGACAGGATTCTGGACTGGTTACCGAGGGGGCCATCTCGTACGGCCCCCTGGCAGGCCCGTCTGGCTTCGGCCAGACGGGTTCTGTCTCTCTGCGGCCACCTCCGGGTGGTCCAGTAGCGGTGGCCGGTCCGTCAAGTGTGGGAGCCGTCCGCCAGGACGGCTCCACGGTTTATTCGTCTAGTGACGGCTCTTCGGAGTCTGAAGACGATGAGGCCGAGGAGGAGAGGTTGCTGCGGCCCGTGAAGCCGCAGGTGGAGAATATGGAGGTTGATTCCGTCCTGGACGGAACGGCCTCCATTTGTCTGGTTTGGCGCAAGCCAGGTCAGCGGCTCCACCTGCGGCTGAGGCCAATCCGTTACCGTACACCGGTTCCGCGCGGCTTGGTTTGTCACCAGCCGTCAGGGGAACGGGTGTGCCGGGCCAGGCGTGGTACTCACCTATCTCGCCTGGTCCGGCAGCCGGACATGGGGTGCCGTTGGCGCCCGTGTCCGGCTATGGTTCCGTGACGGTTACGGGTCCGTACGGTTTTCCGTGCGGACCTACCCCATGGACCGGAGTGTTTCATGGGGTGGCGGCGGAACCGTGTGGTAGCGGAGTGCCTGGCGTGTCAGCCGTGGCTCCTTGCCGGGAGGCCATGGCTGGCAGACCCGTGAGCACGTCAACGGGTGACGTGTTTGCGGGGGTATCTTCTTCGGAGGTAGATTGGTCTGATGCTCTGGCGTGGCTAGCCAGAGTGGACCCGTCTGTGGTTTCGGCCACGGCCGATGAAGATGCGCCCCGTCCGTCGGTTGCGTCGATTAGGACGGGGATTTTGCCCGCGGCCCGGATCCAGTCAGTGGGACTGGATCCACGGTTCATTGATTTGTTGGATGCTATTTATAGTAAACAACTAATGACCAAGGGTCAGCTCCCTGCGGCCTCCAGGGAGGTGCGGGCAAGATGTCGTATTCCGCGGGGTGAATACGACAGGTATGGTGTAGTCCCGTCGGTCACGGAGGATGACCGATGGGTACTGGGCGTCCAGAGTGCTGGGTCGGGTGGTCCCGGTCCGGCACTAGTGGATAAGGCCCAGGTACACCAGGAAGAAGTCCTGGCCCTATGCGATGAGGGTGTGAGGGCAGCGATGAGCGCTGTCAATCACTCCTATCGTCTACTTCAGTCGGTGTGGGCTGAAGCGGGGGCAGGCCACCCTGTGCCACCTGTGGCGCTATCGTGTGTTAATGATGGCTTGGTGCTGTCAATGGACGCATTGGCAAGGGTGCAAGCGCGTGTGACGAAGTCCAGGAGGCAAATGGTCATTGACCATATGCGTCCGGCTACGGCAGTCAGGGAACATCTTCTTGGGACGCCCCTGACAGGGCCTAGCATCTTTGGTGGCCAAGCGCGGGCCATCTTAGAGGACACCGCCAGTATTGCGCAGAATCGGTTAGCGGTAAATCTACAGCTAGAGCTAGTGCGGCAAGCGCACGCACTAGGGGCTGTGGGCAAGCCGCTAACGGGACAGCCTTCAAAGAAACAGAAAAAGCATAAGAGCAAGGCGAAAGCCAGGCCTATTGCGACGTCTGTTTCGGCTGGTTCTCGGAGCCGCCGCCAGCGAAGAAACCCAGGAAGGTTGTAGAGGCGCCTACCCTCCCCAATGTTGCTCCTGACCGCCCTAGAGGTGGGAAGGGGAAGGGTAAGGGTAAGGCCTCAAAGGGCAGACAGAAGGGGCCGAAGCGTACCTGAGGGTACGCAAGCTCCCTTCATATCCGCCTGGACCGCACCTGTGCAACAGGAACAGCGGTGCCAGTTATACCCGTCGTGCCTAGAACGAAATGGTTCTCACTCTCTCTCGTTAAGAAAGGGGGGGGGGCGGACTGCGAGCCGGACAACCCCGTTAGACGTCGAGGCGTCTATGGTGGGTGGAAGGCTCATGCGTTTCGTCGAGGCTTGGCGAGGTGTGACGTCAGACAGTCTGGTCCTGGGATGGTTATCCCAGGGTTACATGCCGGAGTGGTGGGACTTTCCGCCACAAAATCTGTCTTTGGCACCTGTCTGGACACCCGTACCAAGGGAGCCAGACAAGTTAGAAGCCGTTCAAAAGGAAGTGTCAGGTTTGCTTCTGAAGGGAGCAATAAAACCAGCAAACCGGAACACTCCAGGCTTCTATTCAAACATGTTCCTTGTCCCCAAGAGCACAGGGGGATGGAGACCCATACTCAATCTCAGGCCATTAAATTGGTTTATCCATACGCCTCGGTTCCAGATGGAAACGCTGAGGTCGGTAATGGTGGGATTGAGGAAAGGAATGTGGTGTGTATCAATCGATCTGAAAGATGCATATTTCCACATTCCGATGAATCGGAGTTGGCACAGGTTTCTGAGATTTGCGTTTCAGAATCAAGTATGGGAGTTTACAGTTCTCCCGTTTGGCCTGTCGACAGCTCCGAGGGTTTTCACAAGAGTGGTCCTTGCGGTGACAGCGTTTCTCAGAAAAGAGAACGTGGCGCTACACACCTACATAGACGACTGGCTGCTCAAGGCAGACTCGGCAGCCAGGTTGAACGTGGATACTGCTCTGACTCTGAAGTTACTTTCAGATCTAGGCTGGATAGTCAACGAGGAGAAATCCGAGTTGACGCCCACTCAACATTTCGTTTATTTGGGGATGCGATTCGACCTCGAGGAGGGCAGGGTTTACCCATCAGAGCCCAGAGTGGTGTCTCTGTTAGCCATCCTCAGGAGTTTTCGAGTGGGAAACCACATTCAGGCGAGGCGGTTCCTTCAGATGCTGGGCATGATGGTCTCCATGGAGCAGATTATCCCGTACGCTGCTCTAATGCGAAGACCTATCCAGTTGTATCTGATGTCTCTGTGGAAACAGAGAACATAACCCCTGTCAAAACTGGTGCCAGTTTTGGAGCCGATAATATCGCATCTTCTATGGTGGAAACAGCGTCAGAATCTCCTATTAGGGGTTTCGCTGCACCTACCCCACCCCCAGCTGTCCGTTTACACGGATGCATCGCTGGAAGGGTGGGGTGCCTGCCTGGGAGAACACCAGGTCTCGGGCACATGGACTCTCCCGGAGAGTCAGCTGCATATCAATCTGTTGGAAATGATGGCAGTGGAACTGGCGTTGGAAGAGTTCCTTCCGATGATCAGGGGCAAGGTGATATTGATACGGTCGGACAATTCGACAGTAGTATCATATATAAATCGCCAAGGAGGGACCAGGTCGCCCACCCTGTGCATCAGGGTGTGGCACTTGATTCAATGGTGCAGGAATTACTCGGTTGTTTTGAAAGCAGCTCATATTCCTGGCCGATTGAACATTCTGGTGGATGCTTTGTCTCGCAGACAGAGAATCTTGCCAACAGAATGGTCCCTCAACCCTCCAGTTCTGCGACGGATCTTCGAGCATTGGGGCAAACCCAACGTGGACTTGTTCGCCACAAAGGAAAATGCTCAAATCATGACATATGTCTCGCCGATTCCAGATCCAAATGCCGTCGATACAGACGCTCTGGCGATAAGCTGGAGAGGGATGCACGCGTACGCGTACCCACCCACCATTCTTCTTCCGAAGGTATTGGTGAAGGTCAGGGAGGAGCCGTGTCTGGTCCTGCTAATAGCGCCGTATTGGCCGAGCAGGGCGTGGTTCACGGATCTTCTGGATCTGCTGGTGGAAAATCCTGTGCAGTTGCCCGAGATTCCGAACATAATCTCCCAGGCCAAAGGACGCTTCCTACACGAGCGTCCCGAAATGTTCAAATTGACTGCGTGGATGTTGTCAAACAACGTTCCACGTCGGAAGGCTTTTCTCGACAGGCTGCTGATTTCATCGCGGCTGCGAGAAGGAGGTCAACCTTCAAGTCATATAACAACAAGGTTAACAGATTTGCAGACTGGTGTGAAGAAAAGGGTATTGATACCTTTCAATCCACTATTCAGCAAATAGCAGACTTTCTCTGTGAGCTGTTCTTTACAGGACTAGCTCCCGTCACAATTGCTGGATACAAGTCAGCTTTGGCATCAGTTATCCCTTGTCTAGCCAACAGGGATAGTCCAGAGGTGGCCCAGTTAAACGTGATGTTGAAGGGAATGAGCAATCTCCGCCCGAGACAACCGGTAGTCATTCCAGCCTGGAGTCTATCTTTAGTGCTTAATGTACTGGCCAAGCACCCATTCGAACCGTTGCGTTCGGCTAGTCTAAAGCATTTGACTCTAAAGGCGGTCTTTCTATTGGCAGCTTCCTCAGCTAGAAGGCGCAGTGAGATCCATGCGCTTTCGGCAGAGAAGAACCGATTTATTGTTTCTGGAGAAGGTCTGCGTCTTCTGCCAAGAGCAGAATTTATGTCAAAGAACCAATCTTTGAGATATCCCGGCAAACCGATCATTATACCGAAGTTAACCAGGTTTGATCGTGATGCCAGTGTCTGGTGCCCGGTCCGTGCTTTGACTAAGTACAAGAAACGGACTGACTCGTTACGGTCGAACGATAGACATCTGTGGATCTGCCATAAAAAGCCTTATGGCGCCGCATCCATGGATACTATCTCTCGTTGGGTAGTCGAATGCATTCAGACTACTCATGAGATGGCGACTGGGAACCAGGTGCAGGGCGTAAGGGCACACGATGTTAGAGGAATAGCCGCCTCGACCGCCCTTTACAATGGTGTTCCGTTAGAGGACATCATGGCCGTTGCACAATGGCACTGTGAGTCCTCATTTACGGATTACTATATGAGGGATGTGTCAAACTCAGCCAATCCACTCGCTTTAGCTGTTTTGAAACGATAGTTAGTGACCACACTGCTTTTCCCCTTTTTTCACTTTGGTAAGAAAAGAACCTAAAGCAGGCATGGTCAAGCGAGAGGATGTCAACCAGATTGTGTCACTGATGGCCGAACCGGTGAATGGTTGTAGGCTGAAGTCCTGTTATCATAAGGTAATTCAACAAGTGAGAGTTTTTTGTATTATGTATATGTATCATGTTCATTCATCTTATATATTCATGCTCATTCCCAGGCTAATACAAGCGATATGCAGGGAGTAGTTAACCCTCTTGGCATATTGGTGTTTCAGGCGAGATACATGTTCGTTAGTTCTCTCCCTTTTCTTAGGAGGAAAAAGGGGGGGGGGGGCTGTGACGCGAATGTGATTCGGTTCCGTGAACTTGACGGTCCTTTTAGGTCTCCGTTAGTCAAGTTTGAAGTCTAACATCTTTCTCCAAGGGGCAAAATTAGCATGTATGGCTTGCCCCTTCCCACCAGGTTACTGATCAAATCTGGTGTATATCAGAAGTAACAGAATGGTGAGTATTGATCGAAGGAGAATGCAGGAAATGTCAATTTCCCTTTCTCCGAGATCTAACAATACTCACCATTCTGTTACGGACCCAGCCTCCCAGCCCCACGGAGGCAAGCCATAGTTTTCTCTTGTTTGGTGGCTATGCAAACAATATGAGCTCTATGGTAAACGGGTACTCGGCAGTGGGGAGCCGAGTACCCGGTTCCCAGGAGTCGGTAAAGCTTTCTAAGTCTATAATCCTAGAGCCGCTGTCAAGGCCAGCTGTATATCAGAAGTAACAGAATGGTGAGTATTGTTAGATCTCGGAGAAAGGGAAATTGACATTTCCTGCATTCTTCAGGCAGCACACATTCCAGGAAGATTGAACATCCTAGCGGATGCTCTCAGTCGAAGGATGGTTTGCCATCCGACGGAATGGCAGCTCAACCAATCGGTAGCGGATGTTCTTTTCAAACATTGGGGCAAGCCAAATGTGGATCTATTTGCGATGAAAGGAAAAGCAAAGATGGTTACATATGTGTCACCGATCTTGGACCCGCTAGCTTTAGCAGTAGACGCACTGACGATAAGTTGGAAGGGAATGTACGTGTATGCGTATCCTCCAACGATTCTCATCCCAAAAGTTCTGGCAAAGATAAGAGAGGGCATATGCCAAGTACTACTGATCAGCCCTCATTGGCCAGGCCGATCATGGTTTACGAATCTGCTGGACCTTCTGGTCTGCAATCCAATCCCTTTTCCAGACAGAAGGGATCTGATCTCTCAGAACAAAGGTCTGTATCTCCACGACAGACCGGAGATGTTCCAATCGACTGCATGGATGTTATCAAGCAGCATGCAATTAAGGGTGGCTTTTCTGAGCAAGCGGCAAAGTTTGTCGCTTCAGCCAGAAGAGGGTCAACCACCAAGACACATAATTATAGAATCAACAAATTTGCAGAGTGGTGTAAGGGAAGAGATATTAATCCATTTTCTGCATCGGTTCAACACGTAGCAGATTTTATTTGTCGTATGAAGTTGACAAACTTGTACCTTCAACCCTAGCAGCATATAAGTCTGCATTAGCTTCAGTCGTTCCCAGTCTGGCTATTGTAGGAGTGGAGAACGACACTTTAAATGAAGTTATTAAAGGAATGAGCAATTTGCGACCTAGACAGCCAATTCCTATCCCAGCATGGAATCTATCTCTTGTTCTACAGGCTTTAGGGCATGCTCCCTTTGAATCAATTAGATCTAGATATTAAACTGTTAACTATTAAGTCAGTTTTCTTGGTTGCAGCAGCATCAGTGAGAAAGAGAAGCGAAATTCATGCGCTTTCTGCCAAACAAGACCGTTTTGTCATTACGGGTGAAGGTTTAAGACAACTACCACTTCTTTGTTTCCTGGCAAAGAGTCAGTCACTTAATATCCAGGACAGCTGACCAATTTGCCAAGTTTAATTAGACATGACCCTAACTCTTCTGCTTGGTGTCCTGTCAGATGTCTTAAAATGTATAAGAAATGTACTGATGAGTGGAGAAATGACCCAAAATCTCTGTGGCTATGTTTCAAAGCTCCTCATCTTCGTGCCTCGAAAGACACCATTTCTTGTTGGATAGTCGATGCTATTCAGATGTCGCATAAAATCGCAACAGGAAAGGAGATTGATTGTGCGAACGCCCATCAAGTCCGAGCACTAGCAGCAGCATCGGCCCTTTATAAGGGTGTCTCTTTAGAGGAGGTGATGTCTGTAGCACAGTGGCATGCCAAGTCGTCATTTACTGATTTTTATCTTCGTGATATCTCCAGTGCACTTAATCCAGTAGCCGTCGCCAATCTGTCAAATCTTAACTAAAGCCACATCCGACCACTATTTCGCATACATCGCTAGGTTCTTCCACATGCACTGAGCAATGGTGATGCACATGATCTGTGAATGACCGTGGATTGGGTGGAGCGCCTGTGATGATCAAGAAAGACCTAGCACTCAGAAAATGGTGAGTTTTTGCTTAAATTAAGTGACTAATATTAATTTACTTATGGTCGAAATACCAGACTGATTAAGTAAACAGTCTGGTTCAAGAGTACCGTATTTCGCTAAATAGTAGCCTAGGCTTCTATTAGGACAAGAGGTGTTCAATTTCCAACCCAACATCTCTGAAAAAGGGGGTGGGCTTATATTAGAGAGTTTTCTGAAAAAAGTTCTAAAATTGATACAATGGAAATTCAACATATTTTCTCCCGTAAAAATTCCCACCGCCTATGCCTATGTTTAATGTATACCTCAAAACATCACCGGGGAAGTGAAATTATTTGATTTGAGTGCCTAAATATTGTGTATCCTTTAATAAAGCTCATTTATTACATTAAAATTAATCCACAATTTGATATAAAATGGCGTCACGAAAAAATACAAATTACGTGATTCGCCTCCAATTGAAGAGTTTATTTTAGAGCGAGTACTCGGATATAAATATTCTGGAATCGGGGACTCAGAACTCAGGAAGTTCTATATATTATCATTGCGTGATAGGAACTGAGTATTATAATGATCTTAATAATGGGTACCCGTTTGATAAACTCCCGTTAGCGTATAATATCTCGTGAGAACACATCGCCTCCCATCTCAAGAGCCGCTGGCTCGCCAACTTAAGAAGCCATCTATATTGTCGTTCGTAATAATTCAATTTGGATCATTTAATGTTGATCGGCATTACAAAATTGATGTGCATTTTCTCCCGTGCTTGTTGTTTGGTACATAAATTTGGTCTTAAAATATATTTATAAGGAAGGTATTTAATCACGCCAAGACTGTTTTACGTGCATTTTGACTACAAAAGTGTGGAATAAACTTAAAATATAGATAAAATATATCTTGAACATACGTGCCCTACTATTAGTATTAATCTAATAGGTGATCGAGATTTACAAATCCGAGGCCTGTATTGACTTCTAGAGGGGCAGGAAATGTATGAGGGCAGAAATTGGTCTGAAGTAGACACAAGATTCAAGACACCCGTGACACAATTGTTATTATTATACATGCTATTCTTACAAATTTGTTCTTAAAAAAGATTTTCATATACAGTCTGCTGAGTTAGGGGGTTGGGCTTCTAATACAGAGTTTTGCCATTTTGAAACTGCTAAGAAATCATTGGAGCTCATATGTCAAAGTTAGGGGGTGGGCTTCTATTAGAGCATAGGCTACTATTAAGCGAAATACAGTATCTTATTCATTGCAACAGACATTAGACTCACTAAAATTTGAAAATCTAATCGATGTACTGATATTTTTTTCAAAATTATAAGTTGTAGTAGCTTCTTTGCACTCTCCTGGACTGCCCTAGCTGAGAGTTGGGGCTGACACAGGTCTGGTGGGTGTTGCCTCCCCTTTTGACAGCCCTGTGGAATTTGTGCGGATAAATGATGGGGGAGAGCGCGGTCCAGACCATGGAAGTTTAGCACTCTATGAGGCAGATAGCAGAACCCAAGCGTATGCCATGGTTCTAGTCTCTTCACAACCTTCTCTGTCGGATGGTAGATGAGTGCTGATTCGAGCCTCACCCGCTCCCACCGGAGTTTCTTGGCTGTAAAAATTCGGAGTTTATCATAATAGTACATCTGGTAAGTATTATTCGAAGTAGAATCAAAAAAGCATCCGCTTTTGTTTCTACGAGAATTGTTAATACTTACCCGAAGTACTATGCCCTCCCTCAGCCGCCCCGCTGAGGTGAGGCTGAGCTGCT
Source organism: Chaetoderma sp. LZ-2023a (assembly GCA_034401795.1). NCBI lineage: Eukaryota > Metazoa > Mollusca > Caudofoveata > Chaetodermatida > Chaetodermatidae > Chaetoderma > Chaetoderma sp. LZ-2023a. The sequence goes on from CM067372.1 coordinate 113,030,891, forward strand.
TTCGCTGTTTGTCAAGACAAATATAAGATGAATCTGACTGTGATTGGGAATTGACTCGGTACCTTGGACTATGGTGATTCCGGAAACAGTATGGGTAGGACCATGGCGAGTGCGAAGTTTAAATTGTTTATTTTGAGCTAGACTAGATAATAGACATTATCGTAATAGTACATCTGGTAAGTATTAACAATTCACGTAGAAACAAAAGTGGATGCTTTTTTGATTCACCACCGGTATACCATTGTGTAGAGATGTAATACCACCCATTATTATACCATTTAAAAAAAACGGGGATATTGTAATCGCCTCCATCTATCTGTCTGTCCATCTGTTGCGCTATCTCCTCCCAAACCGTTAGGTGGAATTAATCAAATTTGGTATGTGGGTTACCCATAAGATTGCACTTTATGCAAGACAGCATTTAGATTTGGCTCCGCCCCCAGGGTGGGTGGGGCAGGGGTCAAAAGGTTGAATCACTGTAATGGAACTCATCTGAAACCATTACATGGAATTCAACCAAATTTGATATGTGATTTACCCATTTGATTGTGGAGTGCAAGAGGCCATTTACATTTGACTCCGCCCCCAGGGGGGCGGGTGAGTGGTCAAAAGATCAAATTTTAACCTGCAGAAATTGATTGTAACGCGTCTCCTCCGAAACCATTGGTCAAAATTCAACCAAATTTTGTGTGTGAGTTACCCATATCAATGTGGAGTGCATGAGCACATTTACATTTGGACTCGCCCCCAGGGGTGGGTGGGGATAGGGGTCAAAAGGTAAAAAACTATTGTAATGCAACTCCTCCGAAACCATTGAACGAAATTCAACCAAATTTGGTATGTAAGTTACCCATATCAAAATGGAGTGAATGAGCACATTTGCATTTTGGGTGGGGGATGAGGGGTCAAAAGGTCATAAAATTAATTGTAATCCAACTCCTCTGAAACTGTTTTGATGGAATTCAACCAAATTTGATATGAGACTTACTCATATCAATGTGGAGTGGATGAGCACATTTACATTTGGCCCCACCCCCAGGGGGTGGTGGATGGGTCAAAAGGTCATGAAATTGATTGTAATGCAACTCCTCTGACATTGTTGGATGAAATTCAACCAAATTTGGTATGTGAGTTACCCATATGATTGCGGAGTGTAAAAGAACATTTACATTTGGCTCCACCCCCAAGGGGTAGGTTATGGAGTGTGTGTCAAAAGTTCAAAGCAGTTTGATTTTGACCGAGCAATCTAGTTTGTCAATGTTGACAGTGTTAATTGTCATACAATTTGCATACATTTAGGCGCATGCCCATATGTTCTCAGTAACTTTAGATTATGTGATGGTTTCTTGTCTTGTGGCAGCTTGGATGTCAAAGAAACAGAAGATTTTGAGAATGCTGAGGGCGCAGAGATGGAGGATAAGGTGTCTGAGACTGCTGATGACCAACAGGAAATAATAGATGATGATAATAATCACATCCAGAGTGAACCTCCTACAGTAGAAAAAGTACCAGGATGTTATTAATATCATTTATGTAGAAAGAAAATAATTTTTAGCTTGACTTTACAAAGTTAAATCAGATATTGCAATACCTTCCATCTTATCCGATGGCAGTGTATGAGTAGGCGACAACCGCATACAATTCGCATTTAGCTCAACTTAGAGCTTCACATCTCATGTTTGGGTAGTCATACTGCACTTGGATACATGCCTCCCTATAATAAGAGGCCATAACACAATGACATTGGGGTCAAAATGTCAAAGGTTAAGGACATTATTAGGTTGCTAAAACATTTTTTTCCACATTAACATTTCGGGGTTATCTCAACTTAGCAGTTACCTTGTTTAGTTAAAGTTCTCCTATATCCATAATAGACATATTCTTCAAGTAAATCTTGGGGAATTTGTTAGTTTATAGGCACTTTAACTAATTATAATGGATGCTATTTTAGATTTTAGATTGGCATCACCATTTTATTTTAATCTATTGTCTAAGCTGGCTGGAAATTGTTGTGTTAAAGTGGATCATCCCCTGCTGGATTCACCAGCTAGATTCTGAACAGTAAACATGTGCAATTTGGCAATATGTTAGGCTAGCGCTAGGCTGTATATTTATAAATTGCAATTCACAACTACGCGATAGTAGGTTTAAAATTATAGGTTTGGTAAAATTTTTAAAACATCTATAAATAAATACAGATATATGAGAACTATAATGATATTCGATCCCAAACTTGGAGACCTACTTCCTTATTGTGACAGCATATGACACAATGATATAGATGTCAAAAGGTCAAAGGACAAAGACAGTGTGACCTTGTTGAATAATTTATATCATGCTTGGTTAAGTTTATAGGGCCCAAATTTGGACAAGTGTTTTCTGATAATGAGCTGACATGACACAATGTCCTTGGGGTCAAAAGGTTATGGTCAATGATAACTGATAAGTGTATCGCTTCTGTATTTAACTTTCATCTGTGTAAGTAGAATTATGTTTGAAGTCAAGCTTCATAGTTCATTGCAACATCGTAAAGTTGAGTGGGTGCATCACAACATTTCTGGTTTAGAAATTAGGGATAGCGGTTTTCCGTTTCAACATTTGCAATTTCCCATTTCACAAAATTGCTGATTCCATTTCACAAACATACATCATCTAAGCTGCACACTTAATAAAGTCAATAAAACAGTCGGAAAAATACGTTTTTCCGTTGATTTGCGTTTGAATATCACTTTTCTGTTTCAAATTACTAATTCTGTGAATTCCGTTTATTTTCTGTTATCACTGAAAACCGTTGGCCCTAAGAAATCAGTTTACATCATTGACTGAAAATGCAGTTAAAATAAAAACTGTTGGTGCTATGAATTGTTTTGTTTAGGAATTAGCTGAGCCGTAGATATATTTATTGCATACAATTTTGCTTTCCACAAAATTTGCTACTAAGGTGTGATTGATTCAACAAAAAACATCTAAAAACTAGGATGGAATCTGACTGACCAGTGCTTATTTTGAAAAGTATTAAGGAAAGCTGTTGTTGCCATGACAACTCCTTTGAAATTGAATTCTAGTTATTATGCTACAGTAAGCTCTAGATATTGAAAAGGTGCAGTAGAATGTGTTTCGTGATATGAAATAAATAATACCATCATGATTAATTAAACAATATTATGCCTTTACATTTTTAAAATTTTTGCAGAAAACCGAACCTTTGGCCAAGGTAGAAGAAAAGAAACGCACGCCTTATCGGCCACGTAAAGGTCCTCTGCGATCAGCAGGTGTAGGACGGATGACCGAGTCATTGGAACAGACTGAAATGCAGCTCTTGTTGAATGAGATGCAGCAATCTGACCCAGAAGACAATGCCGCTATTGAGATGACATTCGTTAATATGCCTGTCTCATGCCATTCATTGCTTAAGGTAATACAGTCATACATGACTATGCATGTCACATGTCTTTTGTTGCTAATATTTGTCTTCCTAATTCAACATACCATTTTAGCTGAACAATTTAATAAATTGCATTCTTAAGCTCACAGAGAAGTAGATGCAACATTTCAGTTTTCAAGGCATATAGAGAAAGCTGTCTATAAGGACCACTATGTGGACCATATGATGGTGGCCCATCTATGCAGGGTTACTGTTGGCTAAAATTATAAAATATTGTTTCAATTTTTCCGTCATCATCCTTGTTGTTGGGTACCAGTTAAGATTTTAGTACAGCTCAAAATATTAGTATATATCTCGAGATTGATTCATGTTATTGCTACTAAACTTGGACACCTGTTTACCTATGTCAACTGGATGTAGTATAAACTTTTATGTCGTCATCATCATCATCATCATCATCATCAGGTGGTTTTTTGTTTAGCTCAACATATCATTGTAAATCTCCGGATTGGTTCGGGCTATTGGGACTAAACTTGGACAGGAGTTTATCTATATCAGGTGGATGCAGTACAATGATATTGAATTCATAAAGGCAATGGGCCTATTCAGATGGCAGCTTTCGTGGAGCTTATATTAAGCCACGCTCACGTCACTGAAATTTCTCCGTCGATCAATATTCACCATTCTATTACTTCGGATACAGCTAGCCCTGATAGCTAGGCCCTAGGACTATAGACTTAGTAAGCTTTACCAACTCCTGGAACCGCGTACTCGGCTCCCAACTGCCGAGTACCCATTTGCCATGAAGCTCATATTGTTTGCATAGCCACCAAACAAGAGATACCCATGGCTTGCCTCCATGGGGCTGGGAGGCTGGGTCCATAATAGAATGGTGAGTATTGTTAGATCTCGGATAAAGGGAAATTGAAATTTCCTTCATTCTCCTTCGATAAATACTCACCATTCTATTACTTTTGATATACACCAGATTTAGTCAGTAACCTGGTGGGAAGGGGCAAGCCATCAATTTCTACTTTTGCCCCTTGGAGAAAGAGCTAGACTTAAACTTGATTAATGGAGACCTAAAAGGACCATCAAGTTAACGGAACCGAATCACATTCGCATCACTGCCCCCCCCCCCTTTTCTCCTAAGAAAAGGGAGAGAACTCACGAACATGCATTTCGACTGAAAACACAAATATGCCAAGAGGGTTAACTGCTCTTTGAATATATATATATATATGTATTAGCCTGGGAATGAGCATGAATATATAAGATGAATGAACATGATATATAGACATAATACAAAAAACTCAATCTTGAATTACCTCATGGTATTTGGATTTCAGACGTGGAGCCCCCAACCATTCACTTGTCCGGCCATCAGTGACACAATCTAGTTGACATCCTCTCACTCGACCATGTCTGCTTCTTAATTCTTTCTTACAAATGCCAAAAAAGGAATAAGAGCAGTGTGGTAGTATAGCTATCGTCTTAAAACAGCTAAAGCGAGTGGATTGGCGGAGTCTGACATCCCTCATATAGTAATCCGTGAAAGAGGACTCATAGTGCCATTGTAAAGGGAAGTCGAGGCGGCTATTCCTCTAACATTGTGTGCCCTTGCACATTGCACCTGGTGCCCAGTCACAATCTCATGGGTAGACTGAATGCATTCGACTACCCAACGGGAGATAGAATCCATGGATGCGGCACCATATGGCTTCTTATGGCAGATCCACAGATGTCTATCATTCGACCGTAACGAGTCTGTCCATTTTTTGTACTTAGTCAAAGCACGGACTGGGTACCAGACACTGGCATCACGATCAAACCTATATAGTTTCAGTATAATGATCGGTTTGGCGGGATATCTCAAAGATTGATTCCTTGACATAAACTCTGCTCTTGGCAGTAGATGCAGACCCTCTCCGGAGACAATAAATCGGTCCCTCTCTGCTGAAAGTGCATGGATCTCACAGCGCCTTCTAGCTGAGGAAGCTGCCAATAGAAAGACTGCCTTTAGAGTCAAATGCTTTAGACTAGCCTAACGCAATGGTTCGAAAGGGTGCTTGGCCAGTACATTAAGCA